>JAIUSX010000977.1:2500000-3750000 GCA_026573805.1 Hesperophylax magnus | reverse complement strand
CAGATTCTCCAATCGTCGTACCAGTGTGTGAACTTCCTCCCCATAGAGGTTCGTCAAATATGATTTAAGATTTTCACGGCCAAAAGTATTTTTGTTATTTGTTTTTGGGGTGTTATGCCGTGTTGCGCTAACTCCTTCTTTAGCCAACGTTTCGGACAGCATTGCAGTGTCCATCATCAGGGCAGATTTGTTATTTTACCGAATCGTGGATTAAGGATTCAACAGATCTGATTAGTAAGCTCAAGAAAGTTAAGACTGAGGAAGGAGATATTCTGGTCAGCTTTGACGTCGTGTCACTTTTCACAAATGTGCCTCTAGAAGACTCCATGACAATGCTCAGGGAGATATATGAGGAAGACATTTGCAAACTTTTTGAACACTGCCTCAAAACGGGATACTTTGCGTTTCAGGGTGAACTATTTGAGCAATTGGAGGGAGTTGCGATGGGCAGTCCGCTATCGCCAGTACTAGCCAACTTTTTTATGGAGAAGTTTGAAGAAGTGGCACTCGACACAGCTTCGGCTGTCCCTAAAGTATGGTGGCGCTACGTCGACGATGTCTTCGCCATTTGGCCTCATGGAACGGAGAAACTAAACGAATTCCTGGAACATCTTAATTCTCTCCACAGCAAAATTAAATTCACAATGGAACTGGAAAACGACGATAAAATCCTGCCTTTTCTAGATGTGGAGGTGATGCGAAAAAGCGATGGTAGCCTAGGGCATACTGTATATAGGAAACCAACCCATACGAATCGGTACTTACACGCTGATTCGCACCACCACCCAGCGCAGAAAAGAGGACTTATCCATACATTGGTGACCCGAGCGACCAGAATATGTGAAG
Organism: Hesperophylax magnus; assembly: GCA_026573805.1. Classification (NCBI taxonomy): domain Eukaryota; kingdom Metazoa; phylum Arthropoda; class Insecta; order Trichoptera; family Limnephilidae; genus Hesperophylax; species Hesperophylax magnus. The sequence goes on along the minus strand of JAIUSX010000977.1, from coordinate 3,749,154 downwards.
AACATAAAATCGGAGCGGAACTTACGAAGCTGACCGATGCACTGGAGCGTAACGGCTACCCAGCAAGTCAGACAAGGCAAATCATAAGAGCCAAATCTGCACCAAACGAAGACAGAATTGAACAAGAGTCGACAGGCTGTGCTTTCCTGCCTTATGTGCACAATGTGACAGACAGAATTGCCAGGCTATTGAGAAAGGAAAATATCAAGACTGTCTTCGGAACAACAACAAAGATACAGGACTTACTGAGGTCTGCAAAGACTAAGTTTCCTCTGGAAACAGATGGAGTGTATAAACTCAGCTGTTCCGGATGTGACAAGGTATATGTAGGCCAGACAGAGCGGACTATCTCCAAAAGGATTTCAGAACACTTCAGAGCTTGTAAACTCGGCCACCCTGACAAATCGGCAATTGCCGAGCATTTGATTGACACCGGGCATTACTTTGGATTTGTTCCTGAAATACTGGGGAGACCCAAAACTTATAGAGCACGGCTGATTACGGAGGCCATTGAAATTCATAAAAATCCCGTAAACATTAATAGAGACGATGGAGCTAAGCTCAATAGTTCTTGGTATCCGGTAATTGACGGCTACACCAGAGCTAAACGAAGAAAACCACTTTAAATTAAAAAAAATGATACGTTAATGTTAGCTCAGAGGGTTGGAGCTGGCAACACGGTATCACAACCTAATACTTAAGCTCACATTTTTAACACAACCTCAAATAACACATCTGCCCTGATGATGGACACTGCAATGCTGTCCGAAACGTTGGCTAAAGAAGGAGTTAGCGCAACAGGGCATAACACCCCAAAAACAAATAACAAAAATACTTTTGGCCGTGAAAATCTTAAATCACTTTATTTTGTACTCGTTTGTGGAGGTTAAGTATTTTGTTCAATATTGATAAAAAAAAATGTCTGAAAAAGTAGATTCTGTGTGTGCAGTTTACGGATGTAATACTTACAAACAACAAAAACATGCCAAAAACGTTAACAGGTTGGTTGGTGAAAAATAGGAGTTTTTTCAATTTCTCTAATTTATTAACAGAAAATAAATAATTAAGAAAATAATAAAGAAAACCAAGGCGCACAACTCACACCACTAGGAGGCGCTAGTGCAGGATGCTGCCATAAGAATGTATGGGAAATGTTAGAAGTTGGAGGTATTTTTAATATTATAGGGTATTTGGTTTTAGTGCAATTATTAAAAGGAGAGGTACTCACTTCATCCTTATACCCGATGATATCGGATATCAGTATGACCTCGTAATGAGCTATTTGTCGCTTGGCTTCTTGTAACGCCTCCTTCGCATCCATCAGCTCTTTTTCCACTTCGGACCTCTTTTCGCCCAGTTCCTGAAACATACAAAAAAGATAAATACATATACAGTACTACTTATAAAGATTCCCTAATACGCCGCTCATAATAATATTTAAGCATTTTTTTTTAGACTGGCACCACTTTGTTTCAAACTCCAAAAACACGGTAATTTTCGCATTTCGCGTTTTGTTGTTAACTTCACGTTTCTTCGGATGACATTTGTAAAGTCATTAACCCGGACTGTTTCGAATTGTATCGAAATCCGGCCAATGCGATTATGCATTCCGTATGCTTTAGCAAATTGATATTTCAATTTAAAACATTCCCCTGATAGTGCTGCAAATGGGTATTACTGACGTACAGCCTACAGCCCCTACCTCAACTCACCTCACAACGCTGCCCAACCGGGTGACGACAAATCTCCCCTGCTTTTACACTGTACAGACAGGGTGCTCTTGTTAAGTGTCACATAATTTTTTTTTTTTAAATGTTCCAAGCTAGGACATTTTTAAATTTCGTATTTCAAGAAACCGAAAAGCAAAATTTCTTATTTTGTACAGACTTTACACATTATGAATTATTTTATTTTAAAGATAGGGCGTGATAAACATAATCAAATAAACTTGTTTGATCAACCAAAAATAAACCTACTTTGCACTTTGGCCAGAATAAAAAACGCAACTTCTAACGCAAAGTCTAATTTGTAGATATATAATAACTCTAAAGAGAGCATTAAAAATTAAACCACAAATTGTATGTATTTTTAGAAAAGCACAAGAAAAATGATAATTTTATTGTCTTTGTCAAATGTGACGGAGGAAGCGTCTGCCAACCAAATGCATGGCAGGCCGGAGAGGCCGGTTGAAGGAGACCCTTTCGCCTCTCCAGCCGGACTGTCTCAACGCATCGCAGTGGGAGGGATGGATTCTAACATCTGTCACTTCTGGACACACTGACCCCCAGATTCCTACCCACCCTCGTAACATTATTTCTTTCCCATAACTTCCTCTCTTTGTTAAAGTAAAAAAAGATGTGTGACTAATAAATAATAATTTAAACTTCTCAATGCTGACCTTTTCAGATCCCACCATATGGAACATTTTGTTAAAATATACGCGTTTTAGTGAAACTTATAACATTTAAATAAATATGCGACATCTGCGTGCGGGGATAATCACCGATGGATCACATATGTGACTGTCGTGTACGTCAGGTTAAAAAACCTTACTGATAAAATGTTTTAAATTTTATACAAACAAGATTAATGTTGTTTATCAGTTGTGCGCAAAATTTAAATCATGTTTATTAGTAAAAAGGTGTTTACTAACCTGTAAATCTTGATGAGCTCTGTCCACGTGTCCTCTGAGCACAGCGCACTCCTCTTCTGATGAGCAGATGGACCACTGGATTGTTCCTAGCTGGTTCAGGAGTTTCAGCTTGTCCTCTTGGGCTAGGCGCAGGGCTTCCGTTGCGTTCACCTCAAATTAACAGCACAAATGTTATTGACAGTCAGAATACTTTGTGTGCATTCTTGGGAGGTTCGTAGGTTTTTGTTAGCATCAGATATAAACCCTTCAAATAGAAGAAGACATATGCTCGGAAAAGGTTTCCCACATGGTCTCCTGTACAGTTACTGTATAAAAAAGATTGTTTCCAGCCTCATAATTTCAAGAATAGTGCACCAACTTCAGAAAAACAAACACTATTTACAATTAGTATCCTCGCACATAGCACCATGCTGATTGGAGTGGGGAACTGTATCAAAAATCAACTAGTAAATTAAACTGCCTAAAAATAAATTGTAGTCGCTGACATTTTCAAACATCGCGATCGATCGCGATGACAGTAGTTTGATGTTCCTCTATTAAAATGGTAGACAAAACGCATAATATTGGTGATATCACGCTAAGCTTGACGTTCCAACCAGACCGAGCTTAAAAGCAACTGATATACCGGCCCTAAGTAATTTTTCAATTCTGAAAGGTATTTCAGTCAGTAGATTGTAAAAATATTTTCCTTCAGCAAAAATTTAGTGTACCTCATATTGGTGCTTATCATCAATCAGTTGCTGGACGTCGGTGGGAGGCTGCTGTTGGGTAGCAGCCAGTCGGCGTTCCAGGAAGGTGACACGCGCCACCAGACGCTCCTCAGCGCACAGCGCTTGCCATGCCTGCCCCAGCGCCCCGCTACAGTTCTCCACCACCATGTGCAGCGAGCGCAGCTTGGCCTCCAGCAGCTGCTCGCGCTGGACTGCCTCCTGGAATGGTGAGAAAAAGCGAATATTAGGAGAGAAATTAATGTTTAATCAATTACAATACGGTTCTAAAGGTCTATCTAATCGATGATAGTGGTGATAAGTGGGATTAACGAGTGACAGGATGGAAACTATCATTATGCCTATTATTTTACAATCTCTTTTTGAGCTGAGACAAAAGACATTTGCAACGCGGTGATAAATGGAGGTGTACTGGTAATGGGCGAATTACGTTGCGAATACCAAAAACCAACAATAATCTAAGCAACAATGATGCTATACGAGAGTGAACCCATGAAAGGTTTGTTAACCCATTGGCCTCAAACGACGCATTCCTGGCGTGTGTACGGCGATGTGTCTTAAAATCTAACGACGCCGTCCCGGCGGGTCTGATGTCTGTCGGCTTAAAAACGAAAAAGGGATACATTATTGACATCTGTGTTTAAAATTTTAAATGCCAATCGCTCTGTAGATAATTAAGCATTTATTTCGTAGTAATTGGCAGGACTCCGTTGGTACAATTTTTTCCTGATATTTACGATTGAAATTTTGTTATATTTCAGCTTCATTGAATTTTTTCAAAATGGCGTGTGGTTCGGGAATTGACAAGCTTGTTCGTAAATCGCATGGTGGGCTGCTAACAAGAGCCTAAATGGCAAAAAATATATATTATGGAAATAAGTATGATTAATGTACAACTTTTCTAAATCCAATTTTAAAAAAAAAATGGTTTTTGAAAAAAAATAATTTTCATATCCTCGTTTAATCATATTAATTTTTTTTTTTTTACAATGCATATGTTTTTTACATACCTTGTTTCAATGTACAAGTAAATTAAAAAAGATTGTTTCGTTTGCATGTTTAGTTTAAAAGTTATGCAAGATTTAGTACACCACTGCACTTAAAAATTTTGGTACAAAATTAATTCGGATGTGAAGGACAATTTTTTAGCCAAACAATTCGGATGCCAATGGGTTAAGATAATGAGGAAAATAATAATTATTATTTTATTTTATTTTAAATAAATAACTTTGTATACAGCACTATTTAATCAAAAAGGATCGACATGTTTCAAAACCACTGGTTTCTTCAAGAAAAAAGAAATTGAAGAAAGTATTGGTTTTGAAGCATGTCGAGCCTTTTTGATTGAATAGTGGTGTATACATACAAAGTTATTTATTTTGTTTGAATTAAAATAACGCCACAAACTGATTTTGCAATTATTGAAGAAATAATAATATTTCTTTATTTCAGCTGAACAGAGCGTTGAGTGCAATACTCTGTCTGCCATATGAGAGCATACAATTGTAAACATACGCTTAATTTGCACATCTTCAGAATATCAGGCCTAAATCGACATTCTGTGTTTATGGAATTGAATTGAATTCAATAATAATTGACGCAACAAGAACAGCACTGTTTTTGTGCTAAATGACCTCACGAGCGATATATGACATATTTTGAGTGCCTAGGCTCTATCCATTTTATTATTTTTAAGGCCTTAGGCAGATTACGCTATATTATGCGTGCATGAATTGGGAGTGGCATGTACATATTATATGTTGGGCTTATCCACTACAATATAATCTTCCTCAGGAGAGGGGGGTCAGATCAATTGGGAGACTGCCACGGAATATCATTTCTTTGTATGGGAGCTGTCCCTTTGACAGATGACAGCCGTGTAATTATAGCGCTTCGTAAATTGTTCTGACCCCTAATCCTGCAGTAGGTAGGAGAGGGGGTTGCATAATTTTTAAAATATAGTCTGGCTAGCAGATCACAGGGCATATGGTCGCCATGCCCACATCATTAAACAGATACAGAAAACATACTTAGCTAGCAGGTCATTTCAAATAAACACACTTTTATTAGAAAGTTTTGAGCTTAGAGAAGATACGACATTGCACGCAGAGGACAATATATTAAAAGCACTGGACATTGCATGATTGTGTAAACATTTGCTCTTTTACATTTATACAGTAGAACCCCGTTAATTCGAACCCTGATAATTCGAAAAAACGCGTAATTCGAAATTTTCGCCAAAAAAATTTCCGCAAAAAAATTTTTTCATACATATATCCGCGTAAAACGTATTTTCTCGGCCCTTCAAACTCGGATATTCTAAATAAATTTGAAAAAGTACGACATTCCACTGTAAATTGATTCAGATTTACAAAATAATAATACTAATTAGGACGATGTATAACCACGTAAAAATACATTTTTAGGCATTTTACCGCCACGGCTATCTTTTAGATTCAGATTTACGAAATTTTATGATTTATTTTCGCCAAAATTTTTTTCGAATTACATGAACAAATTTTCGTAGGCGGACAAAAATAAATTTCGAATTAAAAAACCATTTTGTAAGAAGAAAAATTTCTGTGGATATTTTTATGGCGAAAATTTCGAATTAGACGTTTTTTCGAATTATCGGGGTTCGAATTAACGGGATTCTACTGTAATAGGTACCCTTCTCACCAACTTATTCGTAATTATTTTGTATTTATGTATTTGACGATTCGACAAAGGACAACAGTAAATCCATTTTGTTTAAATCTTCTTCTGAATTTATTAACTCCCAGAAAAAAGATCACAAACGGCCACTGCGTAATTTAGTGATATGTTAAACAGAGTCCACACAAGTGGTTTACCGAGTGCTAACTGAAGCCACCGTGTCGAAAGGTACGGCCGTTTGACCGTCCTTTCCTTAAGTCAAGCCTATTGTTCAATCCCTTCCCGCATGTTTTCTTAAAAACTGTAGATAACGAGGGCCAAGTCGGATGTGCTTGCGGGCGGCTTTAAAACTGCCCTAGCCCTTATATTGATCAACGAAGTCTGAGTAAAGTCTGACCTGTATAATATTATTGAGGACGCAGAGATCCTCGACGTGCGTCGGTGACTTGACGATGGTGCTCTGGGATGCTTTCGCTTCTTTGCCATCTGGAAGATATAACCTGAGCGTGGCTACAATACATCCGTGGGTCACCTGAAATCAATACAATATCCTCAGATCAACGGTCCAAATAATCAATCAATATGAATGACACATTTTAAGCACAAATGATAATAGAGCTATAATTATAAGCATATCATTTTACTGATATAGAAAGTAAATGTTAACCCTCAGGAGCCGGAGCCCTGCAATTAAAGTGTTGAAGAATTGTACCCACGCACGTCACCAAGCACTGCAATAGCAGTGTCGACCTAATACATTCATTTTGCCTTTGGATTTTACTTCTAGAGGGTTGTTAAACACAAAAATCAAAATGTCACTTTATCAAGTATGGTATTGTCTTCATGTTGGCCTTAACAAAAATGTATTTTTATTTATTGAATATTCTTGCCGGCCCTACGCGTTAAAATGATAAAACTAAGGAGTAAACTCTTTAAAACAGCTTGGCAAATTAAAATTGTTGCACTGTTCTATCATGTCTTTAAAAATTGCACATCATTTTAAAATGTGAATGAATAAGTATAAGAATCGGCCGATAAATACTACTCCTTCTGTTTGATGAAATATTGAGTAAAAAGAGGTATTTCTAATGAGAGGATCGAGTCAAATTCATGACACGAAGGGCGGAAATACAAAGATGGCAATTCGTTACACAGCCAAGCTGTGAAGCATAAGAATGAATTGAATCAATAAAAAAATGAAGAAAACGTAAAAAGTGTACAAATGTTGGGCACGTGTTTGGTGTATCTCTCTACTGTGCGCTTGTGACGCTTCAGACATAGTTGACTAAACATATGTTTGAAGGATAACAGAACCTCTATCGCACAAATATTAATATGTAAAAATTCAGCATGCGTGCGTTTGTGCTTCAAAATTCAAAAAGTAGTCGACCGATGTCGCTGAAAATTTTAAAGTTTGTTCTTGTTAGGCCAGAAGTGTTTAGAGAATGATTTGAATGGTAGAAGAAGTCGGGGACGCCCGAGGAATGCTTAACGCAATATCTCTACCCCGGAATGAGATTCAGAGTCGAATTAATGTCGATGTAAAGTTTGTGTTGTTTTGAGAATAAAATTGTAGTATATAGTAGTGAATGGTGGAAGAAGTCGGAGTTCGGATCCATAATATAATTTTTTAATAAATAAAAAATTATACTTGGTTCGATATATATATTCGAATGGTGACCGGGTATGTCATCAAAGTGACAATTCAACACACCTACAAAGTAATATAAAGTTATGAAAAGTGATGAAACAAACAACTAGGTTAAATAGGTTACATATGTAACTATTAAACCTAGTTTTGGTGTCATCACTTTTAATGACTCTATATCACTTTTTAAAGGTGTGTTGAATTTTCATTTTGATGAAATATCATGGAACCCTTTTGAATTTACCTTTTTTGTTTCAAATCAAACCACTTTATGCAATTCTTTCTCAGAAACTATTAAATCACATACTATAAGAGATACCTACATTTTAATTGGTAACCTTGTGGTGATGAAGCGTTACAAAAATTAAATAACTAAGCATAATTTATAGAACACAGCGTATACTTCTTAGATTTTTCATGAGCAACATGCTAAAAATCAACAATGCCAGCGAGTTAATTATGTAAAGCAGTTAGATTTAACAGTTACATAGGAACTTCTTTATATACAAAAATGATATCATATTAATGTTATGAATGCCGATATATGCATAAACATACATAATTGATTGAAGTTTTAATTAAATAATTATTATTACGTATTTAATGGCGCACAGGAAATGTTTAAAGTGAGTCATACATACGCTGGAATTTGTTTGATGCAACAATAAGTGTAGAAAGAATTTAGTTATTGACTAAATAGTGTTTGTAATAAAAGATGGTTTGTTACAACAGAATTCTTACCGATACAAAAATGTATTTCTTCAAATACCAAGTTATTTCAACACCAAATTTTTATAATGAATAAATGGTAATATCTTATTGCGTAGGTAGAGCTAACGACAAACATGGAGATATTGTTATTTACAAGGTGAATGATGATATATGCCAAGTAATGGAAATATACGTATTTTATTTGAATAACATATCACCATAATATGATATTGTATGGTAGATACTGCATATTAGGATCTCCAATCATTTTTAACAAGCACAAGTCAACTTGTATACTTTGAATGTTGTTCATAAACTTTCTCTTAGTTTTTCTGTTCTCGTGACATAATACATAATACGATACATGTCTTAATACAACTCCACTGTTATGGATAACCAGATGCGATTGACCTTCAGGCTAATAGAAAATATACTCTATTCACCGAGAAGAAATCGTTTTCAGAATAAACAAAAAAAATTGTTAGATTTTATTTTCTAAGTATGTTTGGCACAAATAATAATTTCGGCATTACAAAGCAGGGTGCGTCTTCTAAAATTATTTTAGAAAAAACTTTGTTGTTGAACAGAGCATGGACCATTAGATTAGTATATAAAATAATAAATGATTAATAAAACAGCATTAAAACAACATACAATACTTACACTGCAAGAGTTCTCCAGAACATCTACTCCGAACTGCACAATGTCTCCGGAACAGACTTCGTAAGATGCAGACTCCTTGCATCCTTCAGAAAGACGGTGGTTATTGACAAAGGTCCCGTTACTGCTTTTAGTATCCTGGAAATGTTCAATATTTGTGTTAGATTATGAAATGTTAACCCCTCAAGCTAATTTGTTCGCTTTTGGGAACAGCTCATATAAGTCTCAGAATGTCTAGAAAGAGAAAACACCACGCTTTATATTCAAATCTAATAGTTAACCACAGATAAATTGAAATGTACACCCTTATGAAATCAAAGTTTACAACCGCAATTTGAAAAAAATAATGAAACTTTACCAACTTTTTAATTAATCATGTTTACATGAAGCGACGAAAAAGGGAGGTAACAGTAACATACATATATATATATATATATAATACATTTGTATAATAAAATGTGTGTGTTCTTTTCATTATAAGTAATTTTAGTTTATTAAAAATTATATGTTTATTTCTAATAATAAAATTTGAAAGCGTATTTCATTACCCTTCAAAAACAGTTTTTAGTTTTCGGCTACATTCATAAATATTTCATTTATTCAGCGAAAATATTCTTACCTTCTGACTGAATATGCCAGAGGCCTGAGGGGTTAAGCAAACGTTTAAGTTCTGAAAAGTGTTGTTTCACCACGGTAACACTAAAATTATCTGCCGTTGAAAATGTCAGAAGGAGAAAGCCCAGACAGAGTGGGTGTAAAAAGAACTTTTCAGGTGATAGAATTAAACTGTTATTAAATTTATTGTTTTTGTGTTTAATTCGTAGAACTTCATTTAATTTTTTTTTTTTAATTTAATGATATTATTATTATGTTCTAAAAATACTCCTAAAATAGTAAAATATACAAAATAGTTCTAAAAAAACCCCCACAGACTATGAAATGTATTGTCACAATTATTTTATCAGTAAATCGGTTTAACTGGTAATAAATCACTTTAAATTTGGGAGGGGGTAAAATAGAATCATATAAATAAGTCGTCTAAACGTGGTTATAACCACAGTTTGAAAATGGCCTAGAAAGCCGAAACAGCTGTAACAATAACTAAAACAAAAAATATTTGCAGAACTTAATAATTATATTATTAAACTTGATTTACATTAAATATAAAAAATAAAATAAAAGAATTAAACTGAAATACTATCATCTAAATTTTTATCACTATACTATCATATTTATTACGGCTATCTGACGATTCCTGGGACAATTTTGGAAACAGCCATGTAATATTTTCTTTTTACAAAGCATTATGTAGATAATATTAATTATAAAGTATATAAACGATTCTAGTTCTCAAAATGGATAATTTGATAATTTACTTATATAAATATTGGTTCAACGATAACAGGAGTAAATAATCACAGGGCTCGGTCGCAGAGTTGTAATGGTCAAGCACGGTGGTAATTATAAGGGTATCTAAATTTGCCGATAACGGGGTTGAAATTATTTGAGGCACGACTCATAGATATATATGTAGTAACCAACTCACTTTGATAATCTTTAATTTCTCATGTGTTAAATCGATTGTATGAAAATTAAGACAACTATTAAGGTTCAACGTTAAAAATGGCCCTGAACATTAACTTTACAGTCTGCTAATCAAATAATGCTATAATTGATTTATCTGTAAATGGAGAAAAATGTATAAGGTTTCCAGTGTTAAAAATCCCCAAACTACAATCTTTTAAATTCCATGCAATACATACAAAAATGTCTGTAAAAGGCGCAGTTTTTAAAGTAGTGAAAGCATTTTCAAACATTTTAACTATACAAGTTCCATTAAGTATTTCATACAGAATTTAAAAGCTTAAAGTTTAATAATTTTTTGTGATTGGAAACCTTATACGTTTTCATAACTACCCAAACTAACTAAATAATTAACAATTTTGGAGGCGGTTATGTGTACCGCCGTCCCAGGATCCATTCATTGGATAACCAACACCTCTGCCATAGGTTATCCCAAGTGCTTCACTCCGTTTGGTAACTTAGCATGGTTGCCAGGATACATGGGGGTGAGGTGACAGACTGGATCGAGAAAGACTGGTTAAGGGAGGTTTGACCTCTCCGGCCGGTCTCTCTCAACACATCGCCTTGCACCGTAGTCACCTGGACACACTGACCCCCAGATTCCTACCCACCCCTCATATCTTTTTCTTCCCAGAACGTCCTCTCATTCTTTTCCTTAAAAATACTCTCCACACAGCATCCACACTACCCCAAGATGACATAGGCCCTGAGGGAAATTATATAATATTTTCCTTAGAGCCTCCTGTGTGGAGCGGAGCTAATGTAAAAAAAAAAAGATAAATCACTTGTAGTATTTCTTTCATTAGCAGAGTAAGTACAATGTATGTATTCTTTAGTGCTGACCATTAATTAATTGCCTTGCAGCGGTTCCAAATGATAGATAAGTAAGCAACAGACGTCTTATCTAAGTAAAATGATTGAAATGTAATAATACCTGAAGGTAGAAGTGTCCATTGTTGTACCACAGGGAGGCGTGGTGTCTTGACAAAACTTTGCAATCAAATATGGCGTTGTCGGGGGCAGCTTTTATTTTGGCAACTGCTCTTCCAACCTATAATAAATGAACACATAAAATTAAATGAACACATAATTCAATATATATAAGAAAAAAGATATATATATATATATATATATATATATATATATATTTATCCCCTCTCGTACTATGTTGATCTCGCGCGACGGTACGCCAGGTATATGTTGATCCGTTTGCATTTGTTGATCCACCCCGGATATGTTGATCCATTACCCAAGCTGGCATACATATGTAAATCCCTACAGATCAACTTGTGTCATCGAGATTTAGCTGTAAGCCACGCCCATTTTTCGGTCGCATATACATTTTACACGATTTATTTTGTTGATCTATATATTTCTGACCAACTTGACGGCTTGCATGCGTTGTAACTTAACCGCCAATTTCGCGCGCGTTGTCGTACTTTTTAGATCCTGTTAGTACATCCATATTCTATGAAAATGACTTTATACTTACAGAGGATAGACTGCCTCACGAGTATTTATATTGAAATGGAACTTTCGCAAACGTCAAATCCATGCTAAAAAAATCTTTTGAACTTGATTAAACAAAAATTGTAAATTTAATACATCATTTACTACGTTTCGTGACTTAGCAGGGGTGCTCGGGTTCATAGGGTGAGGTTTGTCTGGGTCATTTTATAAGAGAAATTTTGAACTTTGATTGAATAAAATTTTATTTTAATGTATCTTTTACCATCTCTCCCGACGTAAGTTTCTTGTAATGATTAAGTTGAAACAAAGCGTAATATCCATAATATGTGCCTATTAAAATTGCGGCGATTAGATTGGTGAGAATTAAATTTTACAAATTTTAAATTATGATTGCTAAAAAATCTATTCTAATTTGTTTATTACTAAACATGGCTAAAGTCATTTCAAGCTACGATTCCAACCAACGATGTTTTAGTATATGTTCGTCAATCAACAGGAGCCATAATGTCTGTACATCAGAGCCCTCGAGAACTATTACAATTATGTGTACCGCCGCCCCGGGAACCATTTATTAGATAACCAACACCCCTACCATAGGTCACCGCCAACGTTTAGCGAGATTGTTGTTTATTTCTTATATTTTTTACAACATATCCACTCAGGAGGCCCTGAGGAAAATCGTAACCCTCAGGGCCTATGTAATCTTTGTGAATGCTGTGTTGGGGGAATTTTGAAGGAAAGGAAGGAGAGTGGGTTCTGGGAAGTAAATAGGTATGATGGGTGGGTAGTAATCTGGGGTTCAGTGTGATTGAGTGATATACATAAGAATCCAACTCTCCTACTGCGTTGCAAGGCGATGCGTTGAAAGAGGACTAAACGATCCGGCCCACCACGCAGTTATTAGGCAGGCGCATCCGCCGCCAAGCCCCTCACATACCTCACCCCATAAACTCGGGCACACCTGATAAGTCACCAAACATATCAAACAACTTGGGGAGACCTATGGCAGAAGTGTAGGTTATCCAATAAATGGTTCCCGGGGCGGCGGTGCACATACCCTCCTCCCAAATTGTAATAAACGTCTACTTTCAAATGTAAAACATAATTTAAAACGTTCCTAAATGACGGCCTCCGTTATCGAGGGGTAAGGCTATCGACTAGCAATCCGAAGGTCGCGGGCTCAAATAAATTTTACTAAAATTAATTTGTACTATTTTACAATTAGTGTTTGGCAACCAGATCTGAAGAGCCAAGTACTCTCCCAACTTCCTCATCTCCTTCGAGGTTCACAATATCTTCAGTCTCACAACAACCCCAATTGAGGATGCCATAGTCTCACTGGCTCCAGACGGGAGCAGTTGGGACTCTGGTGTGGTATTCAAAACTACAAATCTACAGCTAATTTCGAGAAGTTGAATAAAGTGTTTTTAGCACGGCAAAATGGCAAACTTTCAATATTATTGTAACAATAGCAATATTATTATTGTAGACTAATATTAGACATTAATACATCAATGAATAACATTCATTGTACATGACCACCCAATGAGAAGCTGATTTTTTTCACAGTTTGTGTAGAACCGAACACGTGCATGTTATACTAATACCAGCTAGAGGAGAGCGTAAAACACTTCAATATTTTTTTATTAAAATATTGATAATTCCTCGATGCTTCATAATAATGTTTCATAAAAAAATACAAATCAAATCACACTACATCCAGACAAAGAAGCCGATATGTTTTTATACACAAAAAAGGTTTATTTGGATATTCTCTGTATTAAAACTAATTTCGTTAAAAAATAATACTTATTGTGAATTTGATCAGACTTATTGTGAATTTGATCAGACCTAACTTCGTTGTTAAGATAATGCAGCTGCGTAACCGCCCGCGCGGGCGGCCGCGATATATCCCGGCCGGCGTTCTTTTGTTATTACAACACCCTGATTAGAATACATTTAATTGTTTTGTCTTTGATTTTATAAATATTTTTGATAAATTAAAAACGGCTATGGAATTCCACGTTTTGCCACCGCGTTTCCGGATACTATTGATTACTTCACACGGCTAAATATTTCAAAACGACTTATTAACGATTCCAGAATGTATTTTATTTATTACTGTTTTAAAAATGTATCTGTTTCTTCAGACAATTTTTTTAAGTAAAAAAGTAGTTTATATTGTTTCCGTTTTAATGTTTTCGGGGGATAATTATACCAGTACAACTCAATTACTGTCAAACTTGTTGTGAAATCAGATATGAGCGCATCAGCAGAATGCTGCCTGCTCATTACATAATAATAATAATAATAATTGACCCCTTACTACAAATAAACCCAAGTTTTTTTAAAGTTTCTGTGAGTACAGCTCCCAAGTCTTGCTCAAGTGCATGTCCGTCCGTAACACTTAGTCAATGTACTTATTTGTTCGTTGTCCTCTTTCCTAATGTGAAGTTTATATTTTGATTTTAATTAATATATTTACACGTTGTTTGGGGTAAAGTTTTATCTCATTCTTAAAAAAAACTTTTTTCTTCGTCTGTTTTTATCGAGATTAAAGCAAACTATGATATTAACATATATTTGTTTTTCTTTTTTTATTACATCAAGTAGTTACGGTTCGTGATTAAACAGATTTTCTTGAGGATATATAGTGTATTACGTTAAAAATAATTGAAATTTTGAAGAGTAAGTTTAAACTAATTATAAAAAGTGCTTTTCGTCATCGAAGTTATTGAAATTGGACAACTATGTGCCTAAATTCTACATTTCAATCAACATTCCGTTAATGCTGCAATGACCCCGGGGTCGGGGTCATTGCAGCATTTCACTCAATTGGTTTATGAGTATATAGCTTAATTTATATGAGATTGAAAAAAAATCATATACGAATTTGGTGGGCAGTTAAATTGTCTGACGTTGATTATAAGTATTTTTATCGTAAACTTTATATGCAAGACGTAGAAAATGTTAAAGTCAAATTGGTTCAATTGGCTTTGGTCTCCTCTACCGATGAAGCAAGTGATTTCATTGTATAATATTCATTGGGCCTCTGTGAAAAATTCTTCACATAAAATATAATCGAAAAAATTGATTAAATATAATTGCATTTGTAACCACCTTGTGGTGTTTTTTTCACTGAAAGATGCCGACTTCCGGTCATATTGTTTAAATAATATTAAAGGTGAGATAATTCTTTTAAATAAGAAGATTTAATTTTATTTAGAGAACTTTAAAATATAACGATTTCCGGTAAGATGTGACAATAATTTATACAGAATATTAATATTTAAAAATTAATGTTTATTCGATTTGAATGATTTATGCCAATCATCGGGACTTTCTTTTCAAAAGTTATGCGATTATAAAGTTTACGATTTTTTTTAAATCCTAATAAAAAGTGATAATCGATAAAAATTGGGTGAATTCATTGGTTATAACTTATAATATAGATCATTTTGTATGTCTCCATATTCAAATTCGGAGGTATGACTTTTTTATGTGACACATCTCACTAGAGCGCCCCTGTCTTTACACGTTAAATACAGAGAAACTATGTCGCCACCCAGTTGGGCAGCGTTATGGGGCGGGTTAAGGTAGGGTCTGTAGGAATGAATTTATTAATGCGGGTCTTAAAGAGGCCCGGATTATATGAAGGAGGAAAAACAGATGCCGATAGCTCGTTCCACATGCGAGCCGACTTACGATAAAACGAGTTGGAGAAACGACCCGTTCATATATAAACAGGCTCTAATAAAATACCCCTAGAATAGACACAGCATACGCACATTTCGTCATACATGATTTTACCGCACATATGCCTCAGGGATCTCATTTCTACAGTATTCAGTCTACTTTCAGCCTTCTTCTGCCAGTTCCATGCCTCACTTCCATATATTAGGGTAGGTACCAGCACTCCATTGTGGACTGGCCGGATCGAAAGAGACTGGTTGAGGGATACCCTTTGGCCATAAAAATCTAAAATGGCGGCAAAAGGAATAATGTTATATGGTATATTTTGAACTTCTTACCACCTCTCCTGATTACGCTTCGTGACTTAGTAGGGGTGGCCGGGTTCTTGATTATAATGGGTAATTATTTAAAATGGGTAATCAATGGATGATTGAACGCGGTTGGAGATAGAAAAAAACTGTCCAAAGAAGCGAAACTCCACAATGGAGTGCTGATACCTACCCTAATATATGGAAGTGAGGCATGGAACTGGCAGAAGAAGGCTGAAAGTACACTGAATACTGTAGAAATGAGATCCCTGAGGCATATGTGCGGTAAAATCATGTATGACGAAATCTATTCTACAGGTATTTTATTAGAGCCCGTTAAAAGGAGCTAGCAGCATTGATCCCCGGTGCACGTGCGTGATACTCGACGGTCACGAGCGGAATGCACGTTCACAATAAAGTTGATGTTGTCTTTATGAGAACGGGTCGTTTTTCCAACTCGTTTTTGCGTAAGTCCGCTCGTGTGTGTGTTTTTTCCTCCATATAATACCGTGC
This sequence comes from Hesperophylax magnus, assembly GCA_026573805.1. Classification (NCBI taxonomy): domain Eukaryota; kingdom Metazoa; phylum Arthropoda; class Insecta; order Trichoptera; family Limnephilidae; genus Hesperophylax; species Hesperophylax magnus. The sequence goes on along the minus strand of JAIUSX010000977.1, from coordinate 3,732,531 downwards.
ACCTGCTTGATACTTGGCGGACACGAGCGGAACACAGGTTCACAGTAAAGTTGATGTTATCTATATATGAACGGGTCGTTTCTCCGACTCGTTTTACCGTAAGTCGGCTCGCATGTGGAACGAGCTATCAGCATCTGTTTTTACTCCTCTATATAATTCGCGCCTCTTTCAGATCCGCATTAATAAATTCATCCCTACAGCCCCTACCTTAACCCGCCTTATAACGCTGCCCAACTGGGTGGCGACATAGTTTCTCTGTATTTAGAGTGTAAAGACAGGGGCGCTCTTGTGATAGGTGTCACATAAAAAAATCATATTTGCGAATTTGAATATAAAGACATACAAAATGATCATTGTTGGGCAGCGTTATGAGGCGGGTTAAGGTAGGGGCTGTAGGAATGAATTTATTAATGCTGGTCTTAAAGAGGCGCGAATTAAATGGAGGAGGAAAAACAGATGCTGACAGCTCGTTCCACATGCGAGCCGACTTACGGTAAAACGAGTCGGAGAAACGACCCGTTCATATATAGATAACATCAACTTTACTGTGAACCTGTGTTCCGCTCGTGTCCGTCGGGTATCAAGCACGTGCACGGTGCACCGGGGATCAATGCTGCTTCTCCTTTTAACAGGCTCTAATAAAATACCTGTAGAATAGATACAGCGTACGCACATTTCGTCATACATGATTTTACCGCACATATGCCTCAGGGATCTCATTTCTACAGTATTCTGTCTACTTTCAGCCTTCTTCTGCCAATTCCATGCCTCATTTCCATATATTAGGGTAGGTATCAGCACTCCATTGTGGACTGCTAGCTTCGCTTCTTTGGACAGTTTTTAGTTAGCTCCAACCGCGTCCAATCATCCATTAATTACCCATTATAACCAAGAACCCGGCCTCCCCTACTAAGTCACGAAGCGTAATCAGGAGAGATGGTAAAAGATACAGGTTCAAAATTTCCTACATAACATTATTCCTTTTGCCGCCATTTTGGATTTTTATGGTCGAAAGGTATCCCTCAACCAGTTTATTTCGATCCGGACCGCCACGCAGTAGATGGGAAAATGCATCCGCCGCCAGGACCTAGACAAACCTCACCCTATGAACCCGTGTACCCCTGCTAAGTTATGATTTTTTTATGGATTTGTTTTTGCGAAATTTTCGTTTCGATCTAAATACGCATACATTTCTTATAAACAATTCAAGCAACACACGTCATTTTGATTTGAAACGGTACCATTTCACAGTCATTTCATGCGATATTCGACTCTAGAGACTAATACTTTGAGTTCAATATCACAAAAGATTACGGAATCACATAAAACCTTGTGATGAACAGTCCACCGATTGCCCCTTGATTGGTTCATTTAGTAAAACCATATATAGGGACACAGATCAACTTTGTCTAATAACTTCTTACCTGGATCAACATACTACGGGAATAGATCAATATATATGAGATCAACATAAGTATGCCAATTTGGGTAGATCAACATAAATTATGCATCCGATTTCCATACAAATTTTGAAAATTTTATTATCAGTATATCAAATGGTTTTTCTGGCAAACTGGCAACATTGATAATTATTGTACCACTGTTGTCAATTCATTCAGATGTATTCCATAAAAGCCAAGTTATATGGTGTTAAAGGTGGATCAACTTAGTCTAACAACTTCTTACTGGATCAACATAATACGGGAAGAGGACAATATATATATATATATATATATATTATATAAGAAAATTTAACCAATACACATAAATACATGTACCATTTAATCATAACCACGTAAACACCTCAGCACAGGTTCTCCCAGTGAGGTGTTCACGAAACATATAACATTACCCACCACAGTGTCACCTACTCAAACCTACCTCACACCCAGCATAAAAATAAAATAAAAAATTAAAAAAAACACCATATTAACAACAGGTCTAAATTTATGTATTACAGTGAAACCTCTATCTATCGTTCCTCGAATAATCGTTTTCCCGGATGTATCATTTATTTTTTTTAGTCCGAATTCATTTCAAAGAAAAATAGATCGCATCGATCGTTTCTATGTCCACCATTTTCCCGCATTCATCGTAGGAATTACGTCGTGTATTTGATATATTTTGTCTGTGTTAAAACGGCGCCCGCACTCGTTACGATGCGCGAAACTTTTGAGAGAGAAAGAGAAAGAATAACAGTTTGTCGCCGCCATCAGTCGCTAGTTGTCGTCAGTAGTCGCTAAATACCCGAACTTAGTGGAGTGTTTTGCAGTTATCCTTTTTGAGCTTTTAAACTATCTTCGAAATGAGCCGTTCGATGAAAAAAGTACGTACTCTTCAAGAAAGATTAAAAATTATCGAAGAGGTGGAAAAAAACCCCGCTGAAAAACGCGTCGATTAGCCAAGCGTTTAGGAATCGCGGGATCCACGTTTTTCTTGAAAAAAAACGAAATTCGGGCGCAAATTCAAAAGTGCGGAAAATCTTCGAAAACTAGAAAAACCAGTAAAGAATCAAAGTTTAGCGAACTGGAGAAAATTCTTATCTCTTGGTACTAAATTTGACAAATTTTAACAATTTTGTTACTTTCGACGACAATATTCCAACTTGTGGGATAGAAACTATCGAAAGCTTGTGTGACGCAAGATTGACAGAGACAACAAAAGAGGTCGATATTGATGAAGAGGAGCCGCTGCCTGTACCTTCATTTTCAGAAGCATGCACACTCTTTGAAAGATTGAAAACTTTCTACTACGCACACTCAATAACTGATGCCGAAAATAATATCATTTGCAAAACTGAAAATATACTGTTGACTTGCGGAAATAAAACTGTAAAAAAACAAATGTCGATGAAAAATTATGTATTTACAATGCAATAACCTTTAAAAAAAATTGGTTCTGTTTAGCTTTGTATTTTTTTTTTTAAATACATTTATTTACATCTAAAACTTATTTTCTTCTTATAATTTTAATCTACCAACGGTTATGCAGATTGGGAGGACGGTATCTTTACTGGATCGTATCTCCTTGTGTTTTGTCCTCTTAATCCCGCATTCATTGTTTTCCCGCATTCATCGTTTATTTCAATAGGTCCCTTTAAAACCAATAGATAGAGGTTTCACTGTATATACAAATGTAAATATTTGGTAGACACTGTAATGTATGTATAGAAATAAATAAATAAATACTCATTATTACAGGTACATAAATAAGAATAAAGAGATTCTTGCTTACGTTGTGGTGTACTGTATTGCGTCCCCGCAGTAAACCCGCTATTCAGTACACCACTACATAAGCAAGAATCTCTTTATTCTGATTTACATACCTGTAATATTTTTTGCATTAATTTAAAAAATTTCGATTAAAATTTTGCTTTGCAACTTGCGCTATGTTGGAAGTAACATTACTTGTAGAAAAAAAAATCACCAAAATAACAATCTTACTTAACTAGATAATAAATAATATGAAAATGTATAGACGGACCAGTTATATGATGTCATATTACAATGTCATAACCACTAATGTAATATTTCTATTGTAGTAGGCACTAATTGATATTTATTTACAAATACTTTTAAACTTCATCTATATATCTATATAAATAAAAGTGTAAATGTTCGTTTGTTCAAAATCTTATATCTCCGAAAGTTCTTCACCGATTGCTTTGAAATTTTGACACAACGTTGCATTTGAATATGCGTGTGTTTATATAAACCTATATTATATAGGTATCACCTGTGACAGGTAAAAACATGCTTTTTTTTAAAAAAACAGCGCCATCTGTTGGAGGTAAAAGCAAACAGCACTATTGTTTGCACTATTATCTGCAGAGACCGACCGAGGCACAGCAACTCGTGGTGGGGTACAGCTAGTAAACAAATAATTGTGCTAATTCTTTTCGAAACGGTCTTCTAGATTTGATATATTCGATGAAGCTGATCACAAAAAGTCGATTTTCTTTCCTTTTTTTAAATCACTAATATAGAACTCCCAATGATGTAGACCACGAGCTGCCACTGGTCACAACTGAATAAGGAATACACTTCTTAATTCCTTTAAAGTGAATACAAACAGCAATAGAGAATAGCGTTTGCAGGCTGGGGAATGTGCGAGCTGCAGACTATCAACGAGTACAGGTTTTAACGGATTACAGCGAGAGATACTGTACATTAGTTGGAGTCCTGAACAATACACCTACAGCGACTTTGCGGCACCGCACATAATCTCTGCGCCGTAATTATTATGTTGTGCGTTAGAAATACGGATACAAGGACTAAGGAATCAAGAATTAATTGCGTGTCAAATTGATAACTAGACCGAGTATGTCACGAGATTGAATTTATTCATTTGATTCATTCATTCAATTTCGCCCATATATAGTTTGAACCAGTCTCAGGCCACAGCAGATGAAAACTTTCTTTCATGCGGTGTCTGACTCTAATTGATTCAAAAAAATTTTAGCAAGAATTAAGAGTGTTGGTAGTAATTATTATTATCGTGCATATTCAGCGGTCAAGGGGTTAATCAGAGTGAGAAATTAGCTGCACAAAAAAAAAGAAAAATATCACAAATTATATTTATTTATTTTCAATACTGAAAAGTGGGAATGTAGTGTGGTTTTGAGGTTCATTACAATATGCAATGAACCCTGTATAAATATTGATGGTACAGCTTGATCAAAGTTTAAAAATATTTAGCATACCACTTAGCCACACTCTTACAAATAAAAATCAACAGGTAAAAGTAAAGTTTTTTACTGCATCTATTTGTTGTGCCATCTCTTGGGCCCGCTAATAACCAATTTCAAAGATTTTTTGGTTAGACTGAGGATTGAACCTTCCTCCCCGAGGATTGGAGTCAACCGCGCTAACAACTGTGCCAAATCCCAATAGGGTAGGACCGACATTTATTTTGTGTATTAACTGCTGTAATGTCATCCAAATTCAGAGAAATGCGTGCATGTATGCGCGTGTGCACATGATTGCCACCAAAAGTTGATAGAATGCGTTGTCCTCTACAATGAGTCTACCTGCCAAGTTTCAGCTCGATCGAATGTCGGGAATTGGGTTAATTTCCACTTCCAAGATTCAAATAGATGTATTCATAAAAAAACAGCGTAATTTGTATCATCCAGCTGTTTTAATTTTAAATCAAAATTATCTTCATTTATAACCACAAAAAGGTGTATAAATAGCAACAAATGTCCTTGAAGTTGAAAAATTCTACCTGTGAACACAAGGCTCTTTTAAATTTTTTTTTAAATAGTATGTGAATGTTCCTACAAGATAATTGAATTAAGGTTAAAAAATTACATGGGAGAAAAAAAAGATAATATTCAGAGACATCAAAATATAATGAATATGGTAGTGAGAGAAAAATGTCATTGATTGTAATAATGTGGTTATGATTAACTTGACTACATTATTATGTGTTTGTTTAAATTGATTATCACATGTAATATCATAAAGAAAAACAAAACATTAATCAATTAACAGCATTGTTTGACTTATTGTGCAAAAGACAAACAAGCCTTGTGTTGGTGCAAACACATATGAATTGTTCTGTTCAATCATACAAATGCAATCAGCACAATGAGTGGGCAGATAAATCAACAATTATTGTGTTATGTATCCACTGGTCATCCTAAACAAGAGAAGAAAAAACAAGGAGTGACACTGGAGGTTCAAGAATTAATACTACACTCGTTTTTATTCCAATTAGAAAAAAAACATGTAAATACCTACCCACTACCTACCTGACAAGTCATAAATTTGATAATAATTAACGTAAAAATTGTATGTTTCGCGATATAATTACGATTATGATCAGAGATCATGAAATGATTAATGAATTAAAGCCCAAACGACGAGCGTGGGCATGATAACATAGGCAGGCAGTGGGCATTGGGCAATAGGGGAATTGACAAACACATCTAGCCTTACCTTGACAGGTTGGTGAAGGAGTAACGTCCTCTCAGGGAAAGGGTGTGAATCTGGTCTGCATGTGAGGACAGCTTTAGCCACACCAACCCTGTTGGAAGGGACCTCGGTTGGGAATAGATAGGCCATCGTGTTATTATTATCGTTATCAGGGGCTACATTCGCCCAATCCACATTCGCTACCATTTCTTTGATCTGAAACGACAAAATTGCAATTAAAACACTGAAAAACACTCGTATTGTTGACGACGGCGTATAAACATTCACAAATGATAATGAAACATGATTCCCACGTCCTGAATATGGTCAAATGTATATATTCTAAAATAGTTATTAACACGAACATCGGATAAGTGAAAGACACCCAATATGTTCACGTAAAGACTTACCTCATTTTTTATTTTTTTTCGCATTCTTCGTTCGATTCAATCGACATCGACTTTAACATTTATATACATAAATGTCGAGATGTGGGTGTGAAATATTCCACTCTGATCCACTAGATCTGGGAGTAGCAAAATGAGCGCACATAGGACATTTGTTATGTTAGATTTTCATTTGTATTTGAGTGTTGTCATAAAAAAAAATGGACAATAGTACCTAAATGTCAGATTGCTGATTTTTTCCTACGATACAAATAATGATATAAATTTGTGGGGAAAAAACATTAATTAACAATTTAAGAAAGATTTTTAAGTCACCGAGTAGCCTGATCCCGTAATTTTTGAAATATTAATACGAAAATGATAAAATTTTAAAAAGGATATATCAATTTGCATATTTATGGTTGTCTTTTGCGATACTGATAAGTATAGTAAGTGTTTTTATGAGTAATAATCACAAAAAAATAATTATATTTCTACTGTAAATTCCCTTCAACTTTTTGAATCGTTTGATTCTAGTTCAGATTGTTTTTTATGGTTTAGTGGTCGTACATAATAAATAGTTAGTTTGCTATCAATAATCTACTTTTTAATTATTAAATACACTATTAGCAATTCCTAAACGAATATTCGAAACAGAAAAATCGTAATAATATAGGTCACATCTAGGACTCAAACCCAGGACCTTTGCCTTGTCGGTGCCCCGGCAAAGGTCCTGGCAAGGTAAAGGTCCTGGGTTCGAATTCTAGATGTGACCGTATATTTTTCTGATTTTTCTGTTTCAAATATTCGTTTAGGAATTGCTAATATCGTTTTATTTAATATTACAATTTGAGGTTTTACTAAAAAAAAATCAATAATATACTGTTAGTGAACAAGACGAACTTTATCGTTGAATCTATTAATATTAATGTACCGTCTGGCGTGCACCAAGGAGCTTATCAAGCTTCGCTTCTTTTTAACTTATTTATTAATGATATTTTTGGTGTTTTTTTCTCACACGCGTTTTTGTCTTTTAGCAGACGATAATAAAATCCTCAAATTAATTAAGTCTTATCAAGTTTGTTTCTTTTTCAATTAGATATTAAATCATTTAATGATTGGTGTAAAAGCAAGACCTTAGAATTAAATGCTGACAAATGCAAAATTATGTCATTTTACCGAGCGAAGAATGAATACCATTCACCAATGTCCAGAATGTCCAGACTTGTCAACTCAAGTCGGGACCCTGATTTTTTTGTAAATATGTAATGTGTTAATTGGACTTGGTTCTTTAGTAAATAAATAAATAAAATAATATGTCAAATGACAGCGCTGTTTCGAGAAAATCCAATCACAATATATTGCAAAAAATTACATCGATTTAAAAAATTATTACGTTCAAAGTTACCATAACGGTCAAAGTTAGAACACATAACACACAAATACGACCCACCGTCGAGGAAGATCTTTCTATATGAAATCTGCATTACCGATGTACTACTTAAGTTATAAAAAATCCACGTAGCGGCGCTGTATTTGCCATTCAAACTTGAGCCAAATCGACTGGCATTTTCTCCCTCTGTCGCCAGTTTAAAAAAACGATCTAACGAAAGTGCTCGATTGTGCAAAGTGTCGTTTGTGTTTGATATTCCGTTGGATTTTGGATATATTCGACTTGTTACAATTGTAAGTAACTGTTTATAGCGTTGTCTTATTTTCTCGGTCGTCTAGTGACGTTTTAGTTAGAGATCGTCTTTGAAATAATTTGAATTATCTCAAAACGACATCCGTCATTTTTCCAAAATGGCCGTTGTGACGAAATATTTTTGTGATGAAGTAACTGAATTTAGCAATATTTGTGTTTTGTTTCGCAAAATCAGTAGGTTTTCAGCAAGTTAATTGTATTCCCATGATTTTTTACGAATAAAATCACAGGTTTCCCACTGCTGTACGGAAATGTGCGATGCTGTTGTACACCTTCATCGATTGATTTTTCTGACGTCTATTCTGCTGAATTATCTAGCAGCTGTAGACGAAATCCGATATTTTACCAATTCGTCGTACAATAACGTATGAAGTTGTCCTACAATACCGCTTGTTAAATTTTGCATCCGTGTATATTAAAACTGCAAATATGAGATATTTTGGAATCGTCAATAATATATTTCTCCATACGCCTAGAATTGAATTTCATTGTTTATCATCCTAACGATTTGATGAGCTTTGACGACATTCAAAATGTTTCATGTCACCACATTCTATTCGCAATGTCGTACGTGTATACTTTGATAGTTTTTTTTTTTAACTTTTCGTCAAGCTAAGGAATAGTCTTGTCAAAGGTCAGGATGGTCGTTCATTAGTCTGCTCTACCATAATATTTTATAACGGTCGTGTTGCAAAATTATGAATCACTCGATTGAAGAAATATTATTTATTCTAATATAAACATAAAACAATTATGTTTTCTATCCCGATTATAGTTTATATTATGTTTACCAGTAGGTAGACACTCACACTTAATTTATATTATAAAGTGTATATTATCAAAACATTATCTGTGTCGAAGTGTACATGAATTAATTTTAATACTTAATTATCAAGTAGTCTTTAGCTGTAACAGTTAACACTTTTTGCATGCCTGAGCAGGTTTTCTACTTTCTACATGAGTTTTATCTACCCATACCCTTTATATTTTCATTATTTATTGATTTTAAACCTCAATATTCTTAGTATATAATGACGCTCGGCCACTTATATATCGCATGTTAAATAACTAGTTTGCACCACCACCTAGGAAGATGTTCAGGTATTGCCATTTTTTCTTTTCTATAAAACTGGTGTTTGATTGTGACTTACAATACCCACACGACTATATGCAAACCCATGTGTCAGTTAAGACGAGCGTTTCACTATGGTTTCACCTCATTCAGTTGCATATTTTTTATGCCAGTTATTTAACCTAAACATTTCATCTTGTTTTACAGCTGTAACCAGAGAGGATATAATGTCAAATATTACAATTATATCACAGTATTAATATCTTGGCTGCCCAATGCAAATATTTTTTTTAGTTTCATAGCAATGTAATTTTAGTTTTATAAATTTTCATTATGTTATTCTTTCTTCCAACCTTTTTGTCTTATTCAGCATGTGACTGCATCTTTGTAGTAGAATTTACTCAGTTTAAACGCAATCAGTTATACCTTACAATGTAAGTCATGTTTGTAGGTATTTTAAATGGTTTTCACGTCAAACTTTATGAATAAGACAACTCATGCAATTTGCTATTCTCTTCTAAGAAAATGAATAGTAATAACAAGCCGCCTAACTTACTGTAACGAGATTCAAGCCTCGCTAGATTATTAAAATTTACTCGACAATAAGCTAAAATATACTGGTTATTCCCAATTTGAATACGTCTTTAGGACAGAAATATTAAATTTGATAGTGCGGAACTGTGTACCCTATCAAATCAAAAAAATACAAATAAATAACAGAAACTAATATATTCAAAACTATAGTCAAAACATGGGATAGAACCGAGTTATAATAGATAATCGATACAAACATATAAAAGCTACAGGCCGCTTCAGAACAGGAAAGCCAAGGGAGGATTGTGACATTATTCTTACTTACATATGTATATATACCTTAATATTATGCTTTATACTCGTACTTATACATGCCTTCTTTAAATTAAGCTTTATACTAACATATATTATATGATGCTTTATAATTATATATACATACTTTAATATTATGCTTTATACTGACACATACCTTAATATTGTGCTTTATACTGACACATACCTTAATATTGTGCTTTATACTTACGCATAACTTTATAAGTATATGTAAGTACATATAAATACTTTAATATTATGCTTTATACTTGCATATACATACCTTAATGTTGTGCTTTATACTTACATACACCTTAATATTATGCTATATCTTACATTATAACCTTCTGATATTATCACCTAAGTCACAATCATGTCCAAACTTTGTTTAAGTAGAAATTAGTAAAGTAAAAATTAAAATGTATTTTATACAGGTGTTTGGTGGTAAAGTGCGCTAACTTCGGGGGTGATTTTACAAGTTAAAAATATAAATAACATTTTTCTAAATACGAACGTAGTTTTTAGGTTAAAAAGTTGAATTGTTTGTACGTGAAAATAAACATTGGAATTTCGAAAAAAGTTATGTATCTTTTACTTCTACTATCATTAGAATCACCTCCCGAAGTTAGCGCAATTTACCCCCGGACAAGTATATAGCAAATGTTAACAAAAAGTGTTTTCATCTACGACTTAGCAATCCATCTGCTCTAACCTTCTCAGTTGGCACAAATCAACCGCAGATGTCCAGGATTTACAATCGTGGGAAAAATCGAGGACGTTGGGCAAACAAATTGCAAATTATTATTGGCTTTATCTTTTATCGAAACGGCCAAAGCCGTGACGCCTCTAATCTTACTTACACATGTGAATAATTTGTATCACCCATGTGCGATGAATTCTGCGAAAGATGACATCACTACACAGTTCTTGTATCCAACATACACTTATATACATTGCTAACAAGTTTTTTTGTGTATGACACCGATCAGTGATCAATCTAATCAATGAGCACTTGCGAAATTTTGCACTAATGTTGTGTAAATTCTTCCCTCTCGCTTGTCGAATATTGTAAACAAAATGTTCTATAATTCTCCCTGTCAAGCGTGCTGTTGCGACATTCTCCCCGCAAGAATGTTCTTTATGTGAGCAACTTTTCTCACACTCGCTAAGTCTTACTACTAGCGAAGCAGAACAATAGCACATTGTAAAGTATTATTATCTGTGTGAAAAAGTGTGTTCTAATCCGTTATTCGCCATTAAATCGAGAAGATGAATTAAAAATAATCGCCAAATCCAGTTATATTTACGTTGTATGTTTTGGAGCCGCCTTCAAAGTTCTGCCCCATTGATCAACCTTGTCTCCGAAGTTCTAATTGCCCGGAGTCAGGGGGATTATTGCATCCCCGATTCGGAGGAGGAATGTGGGATTACTTTGATATTGCGATTTGGTTGCCAAACACGGCTAGAGCCATTTCGAGCAACGTTACTCTTTCGCTAGAACGATACTGAGAGTATCTACCACTCAAGTTATTCTTAGCCCTCCGTCCCACGGTTCGGTAAGCAATCGACAAACCAAATGCTGTCAAGACCCTGCGCAGAAAAGTTCCACACTGAACTGCACTGCAGACCGTTACCTTATTATAACGAACTAAATTTCCTTCGCAGGGTCTTGCAGAATTCGGTTTATGTCGATTGCTTACTGACCCGTGGGACGACGGAATTACTTTGAATGTTTTGGAGCTGCTGTTAAAATTCTATTCCATTGATAGATAAAGTTTTGTCTTATAATAACATTAAAATAATATAACTTACCATGTTTGTATCTCAGGCCGTTTATAAAACCGTTATTTTTATTTTGTTTGTATTTTTTCTCCATTTGTTTAGATAGTCGTCTCTAGTGGTGTCTTTTTACAAATTATCTTTATGTATTATCTTGCCAAAACACATTAATTATACTGGTCTAAGCCTCAAGGATGGCGAGTCAGTTTTAAAATGCAAATCCATTTGCCAGTTGTGTGGGCCGTTATGGACTGCGGTCAGAAATGTGTACAGAAACAGAAAGGATTTCTGAACAGAGTAATTAAACTTATCATTGGTTGATTTCCTACGCAGTTGGTTAGATATTTCGTCTTTGTGGATGACGCCTTCATTATTATTTTGTATTTAGCATTCAGCATTCTTGAATGGGATTCCGCTCCAGTTGACCCACGCATTTGCTATTTATGTTTTACGAACTCTGAATAATATATAAGAATATTGTAAAATATTCTAAATATAGGACTAACATGAGGAGAATCGAATTTGAAGACGTCAATGTGTGTTTTCTGTATTTTATTTCGAATACTATGTATACACTAGTAATAACTAACTAACCATCGTGCCGTTTTCCGTCTTTGCACACATTGCCTCATTCACATTCATACATCGCCTCGTACATTCTATTATTCTGACTCTACATGGCCCGACCCTTTGGTTCACTGGATTGTGCCATGTTATCCTCGGGCGTACCCGACTTCTTATAGCATTAACATTCGCGTCACATTACACTCCTTTCTTCGTTCATTCGCTCTACATGCCCAAATCATCTAAGCATCCTTTCTTAATCTTACTCATTACGCTTACATCGGCTTATACATTCTTTGCGAATCTCGACGTTTTTCAAACTCATTTCACAGGGATCTCATTTCCACTGCATTCAGTCTACTCCTTATTCATCCTTCCTCTGCCAATTCCACGCCTCACTGCCATATATCAGGATAGGTATCAGCACTGTGGACTGTTAGCTTTGCTTCTTTGGACAATTATCTGTTAGCGCTAACCGCCTTCAGTCCTCCATTAATAGTGTTTCCAGCATTTACCCTTCTTTTAACTAGTAACAACACTAACAATCTATACTGAATGTCATTAGCCGTGTTTGGTGATCAGATCTGATTTGCCAGGATAAAAATAAAAGCATCATATTACTAATACATATTGAACCCTTCGTTAGCCAAAATAATTCTCAAGGTTATGAAGTATTTCTAGGACGAGTTAATTAAACACCATCTATCTATTTTAATGCGAACTTCCACATGCATTTTTTATGTCCACATTTCCCGACTGCCGTGCCTTTGATTACACTCAGAAATCAGAAACGTGGCGTATTCATTATTGTATTATGTACGGTATTTCCTTGAATCATAAAACATAAGGCAATGATTAGGTACTACTAATAATAATAATTAATTATTATCGCGAGTCTTGTGAAGAAATTCTCGCAGACTTGAAGCGATAATGCGTCATGATTAATGGAAATTAAACAGCTCTCAATAAATTCAATTGTAAAATTATGTGGGTTACCTCTGTCCATAATGTAAGGATTAATTAAACTATTGAATTAGATAACTAACTATCGGCATGTAAATATTGACAAAAATAAATTAAAAATCTGCTTGCATCTTCTCAGCTCCCTTGGTTTCTGCTTACATCTTCTTGCTTCTACTAGCCTCTTCTTGATTATTCTGTCTCCAACTTGATTTATTTTCCTTATTTTTTTGCTAGTTTCTGCTTACATCCTCTTGCTTCATTAGCCTCTTCTTGGTTTTTCTGGCTTCAACTTGCTTCTTTTTGCTTCTTCTTGGCTCTTCTTGGCTCTTCTTGGCTCTCCTAATCTTTGGTTGCATCTTCTTGATTCTCCGTGTCTCTGCAGGCACCTTCTTGCTACATCTCGACTTATCTTGCCTTGTCGTGGCCTTTCTTGTCTCTTCTTGCATCTTCTAGCCTGTTCTTTTTAATTTTCCTTGCCTATTCTTGCTTCGTCTTGGCTCTTCTTGGCTTTTCTTTAAGACAGTAAATAGTGACATAATGTTTCTTCCGAAGAATGTTATTCGTTGCAGAAAATCTGTTTTTATGTTCCAATGAAAACTCTCACGATGAACTCTGGCGTCGTAAAATTTGCATACCTTTTTTAAGGAAGTTGACCAACGCAACTATTTTTATAACGAAACGTCGAAGTATATTATTATGTCCATTATTTCAACTGTTCGATAAGAATAAGAAATAATTGTTTTCGTGATTCAGTTTTGGGATATTATTTTGTGTTGCCCTTCCTCCTTATTTAGCCAAAGTTTGTCACAATCCAACCACATCTGCCCTGTTGATGGACACTGTAACGCTGTCCGAAACGTTGGCTAACTAAATATTACCCAATAAACACATTAAAAATTGTACCACATACTTACATTATTTTCGGTAGAGCTGAAAAGTTATCATTGATTAAGTGGAACCAATCAGATCGCAATGTATGTCGAAATATAAATATCTTGAACACCACGACTTCATTTTTTTTAACATGATCATATTTGGTCCTCCTACTTTGGTGGAATATTTAACGTTATTTTTTGAACTAGCGATGAATCATCATCAAGCGTTTGTGCCTGAGGACGATGATGATCTTTGCTTGTATGTTATTATGCGTCCATTAGTTTAGGTGTTATGGTGGGTGCTTTACGTTTTGTAACTAAGGTCATTGAAAAAATAACCTAATCTGTGCAAAGTGAGATATAAATATAACTATTTTTTTTGCTAAGCCGACCTTTTTTAAAAATATATAAAATCACGTTTGTCGTGAGAATTTGCCCAATATGGATATATTCGGGGAACTTTGCTACAAATTATCATTTGGTATTTTATATTTATGTTATACCAAAATATGGCCACAACTGTCTAATAAATATATCCAGTTTGACTATGGCACCCCTTTTATCCCCTCCAGCTTTTGAGGGTCATGGCGTCCATATTTTTTAAAAATATTTTTATATTTTTTCTATCATGCGAAAAAATACATAAGTAATAATTCTTTCCAGTTTGCCTTAAATATTTTTACTGGAATCCATTAATAAAATCCTACCAATCTCCAAAATGAATAATTCATATTTCGCGCCGCTATCGTAGCAATCGGTCTAACTTTAAAAATCTTTTTTTATTTTTTATTATATGAATGAGGTAAAAGTGAAGGTACAGTTTTCTTACAAATTCCCCAAACAAAACTAACGTGTTTTTGAAATATCGATTTCTTTGAATTTTTCTATGAAAAATTATGTAAAAATGTGGTTAGCGTTTTTGACAACATTTTTCTTGTTTGATATTAAAAATTTATTATTTAGAAATAGTTATGTTTATTTTAAATGTATACACCGGAAAGATAATTTTATCTAGTTTCTAAAACAATATTTGTTTTTACGGAAAATTAAAAAATAAGGCGTATATAGCGCAAATGGTTAAATTGAAGGGATAGGTGAATTAATGTTGGAAAGTATCATGATGGTTCTTATTCCGGTAAGGACAATTACTGGTTTATAAAAAAATATATATATGCTCATATGAATATACCTACTCGACTGTGTATCGCCCTTGTAAAAGACCTTCAATTGAAATGAAAATTGCTTTAGCTATGTTTATTCAGACACTTTCCTTCTCTTTGTCTCTCACTTAATTTCAGTCCCACAAAAATTCACGGAGAAAACTTACTGATATAATATATTGCTAATTTATTAAATTTCTAGTAAAATTATTCGTATTCCTGTTAAAAACTGGACTGCAGGCATTTAACGAATGAATTGGCAGGTTTCCTATAAAAATTGCCGGATATTTTATTAGGATATCGGAACACCTGTTCATAAAAATTCTAACTGACTAACCATCACGCCGTTTCCCCACAGGGGTAGGCAGAGAGGACGGACCGCAAAACAACTCGGTCTTGGCGCACACTTCTTGCCTCATTCAAATTTATACATACTCTTCTATTATTCTGACTCTTGACATGGCCCGACTCGAGTATCTGATTACTTGATCATGCCATGTCTTCCTCGGGCGTCCCCGACTTCTGCTACCATTCGCATTCGCATCATATATTCTCCTTACACTCCTTTCTTCGCTCATTCGCTCTACATGCCCAAACCATTTAAGCGACCCATTCTTAATCTTACTCATTACGCTTACATCAGCCTTGCACTCTTTGCGGATATCCACATTTCTTACACGATCGTACATGGTTTTACCGCACATACCCCTCAGGGATTTCATTTCAACAGCATTCAGTCTACTTTCATCCCTTTTCTGCCAGTTCCATGCCTCACTTCCATACATTACTGTAGGTACCAGCACTCCACTGTGGACTGCTAACTTCGCTTCTTCGGACAATTTTTTGTTAGCGCCAACTGCGTTCAGTCCTCTTCTAAAGCACATATGTATGGACACGTGTTCCGATATATTATGAATGGACTAATATTTTATTATGAAATTGCTAGCAATCACGTTTTTAACAGGATATTAATATATCAGCCATACTCACTTTTCTCCGTGTGGCAGATATTCAGGAAAGCTCAAAGCAGATTGCGCTAGTGTGGTCGGCGGTCAATTGCACGACTTGACAGCATGTGATATGGTTTAAAATATATTGTTTTAGATTTAAAGACATTTAAAAAAAGATTGATAAATATTGTGAATGGAGTGTCGTCCAGGAGTTAAACAATGAATTGATAAATAGAAAAGCCAAAGTAATTGGGAAAGAAGCTGACTTAACTGAGTTGTTAATAACCTCTACTTATTTCAGATTTTTTTCCTATTAACGTTTGTATATCTAAACATACTTTGAATAGAATAAGATGAGAAATAAGTTTTCTCATCTTATTCGTATAGTAAATTGTTAATATATAATAATTTTCAGAAGGTTTTCTCAGAGGCAGAAAGTTGAAAAATTATAATGCTCACCATAACTTAGTTAAAGGCATAAGTTGTTAAAATGTTTCGATTTTCTTAGTGGGAAAGAGATCAAACTAATACATTGCTTCTATAAAATAAAATAAATATTCAACAGCTGTGACGTACTAGATATACGCCAATTATATTATTTATATGGTCGAATCAATACTTAGATATGGAATTCGAACTTGGGGACACTCGAGTAATATTAATATTAAATACATTCAAAATTTACAAACTGCTATAATTAAAAAAATTGTTAAACCCAGCATTTACAAACAAAGAAACAACTTAAAATTACTGTATGGCTCTGAGGGCCTACTTCCAATTAAAGGGCTTCTCTGGTTTATTATAATTATGGATAATGCGGGAGAAAATGCGTGCAAAAAGTTATTGGTGCATAGTCACAAAACAAGATTTACTGAAAAAAAAGGCCTAAAAATTCCACTAATATCAAATAAGTATGGTAGCAGAACACTTGACTATTTGATACCTGTGATTTATAACAAATTTAACGAAAACTTTAACTTAAAAAATAATGAAGAACCCTGCCCTAAACTGACAAAAAAGTGGTTAATAAATGAACAAAACGTTTATCTATCCTAAACATTATATTTGGTATTAATATTTAAACTTAAGCTAATGTGTATTATGTTATAACAATAAAAATGGTAGAACCTACAGACAAGCTGATTGTCACAGCTTTGTGGGACTACCCATATCTTATATTGTATTAAATGTAATTATATTCAATTTAATAAATAAATAAAAAAAAAAAAAATACGTTAAAACACTACTAAACTACATTTTTGGCAAAAAAAATAAATTTCAACATACACAAAATAACACTAACAGACCAGTTAGACAAGCGTACAAAGAAAACATAAAAACTCCGACAGTAAATTCAAGCTTTGGACAAAGACACTACCAATACCATGCTATAAAAGCTTTCAACAGTGTAAAACTTGAAATTAAAATTGAGGAAAATAAAAATAAATTCACACACAAACTTACAAAATGGATTAAAGAACAAAAAAGACAATATTACCAAAATTTCATAGCATAAAATAAAAATAAAACGTACACGTAACATACAAAACCAATATAAACACACATCACTCACAAACACACAAGATTATTTTCAGTGTATTATTTTTTAATTTTAAATATATTATTATGTATTTTTAATTTTAAATGTATTATTTTCTCTTTAAATGTATTATGTAGATTATATTTTCATATAACAAAATGAAGGCCTCAGCACGGGCAAGCCACCCAGTGAGGCCTACATTACTGGAAAACTTAAAATGTAAAAAATATTGTACCAAATAAATAATAATAATACTAAAAAGAATTTGGAATTCTCAGACTATAAAAATATTACCATTCGTTATTTCGGCTACTGGCATTATACCTAGCTCTCTCATTAAAAATTTAGGCGTATTAGATCTATCAAAAAATTTATATATAAAGATGCAAAAGTCGGTCATTTTGAATACATGTAGGATAACGAAAGATTTTTTAAATATTTATGTTGAGGGATCAATAGGATTTATAGGCCCTGTTAGAAGTTCTACCGAGCCGAACCCTCTGATATGAAAATATCTGGAGTCGGTGAATTATTTTCCCATTTGATCTCTGGTGAGTTGACGTGTTGTTCTTGTATTGTTTTGTATTTATTTTGCTTATATAATGCACTTGCATAGTGTTGATTGACTAGATGATCATTTGTGGAAAAGTGAGTGGAAGGGTTTAGTTTTTCCTATGGGGAAGATTTAACCCGGACATAAAATCTCTGTCTCGTTCTACACCTGTCTTTATTGTCCCACAATTTCAATTCAACCTGTACCAAATGTGCATGAATAATTAGTTAGCGATTTGATTCGTTGACTAAACCCTTATCACATGTAAAAAACTGATTGTGATTGTAACAAGTTCAATGTTGTTTTTGATTGTCCACAGGTGATGGATCCCCTCTGGTCCTGCATTGACTGAGAAGCCAGCAACAGTGCCAGTGCGGACGGTATCAGTAGTGTGACGGTGTGTGCAGTGCCGCAAGTAGTGGGTGGTGGTGGTGGTGCAGTGGACACGCGCGGGCAGTACCCGCTGCAGCAGTAGCAGCCCGCAGCCAGCGCCCGCCGGCCCCGCACCCGCACGGAGGAGAGCCGCGGGGCCGCCCGCCGAGCTGTACATTACAGTACACCAGGCCGGACACGGGCACAATGAAAATGGTGCTGTCGCAGCGTCAACGGGAGGAGCTGTGAGTATTTTGCATCATTATTTAAAAAAACATGTTATTGCGACTCCCTAAATAGTATAAAGTATAGTCGCTATCCGTGTCTCTCTGTTTGTGCGCTTAATTCTTCTAAACTACGCGACAGATTTTGATTGGGTTGTCACTATCATTTGGAGGATTTCTTCAATAAATGCATATTATACATATTTACAGAAAGTAGAGAAAAGTACACGTCAGCTAGTTCTTCTTAAATATTAAACATTATTTTGCATTACTTCGCAGTGCATCTCCAAGCGTCCACATTTTCACTTTTACGAGGGGGATGCTCTTTTAGAAAGTCTTTATACAAATATTTTGCGTTGGCGTATTTTCGATCGGATGCCCCAAGCGCCGAAATATTTTGTCCCGGATATGATTTGCATGGCCAACGTATGTTTAAAACATCCGCTGCAATTGATCAAACATTACAAGCAGGCACCACACAGTAAAAAAACTTGAAATCCAATATAATTTCTTTGCCCCACTGTGTTAGTGGTGTTATCCAATTTATTTATATGCTTTTCGTAATTATTCTTTTCCCCTTCCAGTTAGCGGAACGATCTTGAACATAACTTTGAACCCACGTAACCCAAGTAGAAACTCGGCAGACAATCCAAATAATTATTAGACGGGTTCGACCAGATGTACAACGTTGCAAGGTTAATTAAAATAATTTTCTCAATCGAAATGTCTGTCTGCCAGAGAGGACGGACTCATTACGCGTCATTAAAAACCCTTTGAAGAATAACGTAATGGTCTTAGGCGACATAAGACTTATAACGGGGTTTGTTCGACGCTCACATTTTAAATATTTCTGATGAACGTGTTACTAAAATCTCAAATGTTTCGAGAGGGATCCCTACCGATGTAAGT
Source organism: Hesperophylax magnus (assembly GCA_026573805.1). NCBI lineage: Eukaryota > Metazoa > Arthropoda > Insecta > Trichoptera > Limnephilidae > Hesperophylax > Hesperophylax magnus. Next base: position 3,712,715 of record JAIUSX010000977.1, on the reverse strand, counting down.
TATTTATATTTAAGATTAATATAAACAGGACCTTACCATTAAAATATTTTATGTAAAACGGTTTGAAAATTTTATAAAATTACCGGTAAGTCCCAGTTTTTATTTTTCTAGATGATGAATTAGTAACTTCCCTAGGGATCCCTCGAAACATTTGAGATTTTAGTAATACGTTCATCAGCAATAATTTAAATAAACCCCACGGAATGATCGATTTTCTTGGCCTGCTAGGGCAAAGTCGACAGTAGGTCCGTCCATTGCGCCGGGCCGCGGCCGAGTATTGTTTTTACACGACTTCATCACTTCGTTAAGATTCCCACTTTATTTTAGAGATTTCAACCGCAGGTCTGTCCAATACACCAGGGCCGCCCGTCGCATATTTTTGTGTACGGCTGCTTCACTTACGTCGTTAAGATTCTGGCCTTATTTTAGTGTTTTGTATCGTCTTAGACGGTTAATCTTGGTATTCTTAGTGTAAAGAAACTCCTTGTTCTACATGTTTATGGTGAACATAATCTACTCGTTTAAATGGGTTTTTTTATTGTTTGTGTACCGTATTAGATCGTGCTAGTGTGAGAATGAGAATTGACCTCGTCTTATTCACAGTTTCCTTCTGTCGCTTGCAATTGCTTTTCGTTATTAGTTCCTTATACAAATTCCCACGACATTTAGCCAGTCAGCTGGCTGGCTAACCTCAGATATTTCGATAAAGCATTGCTCCAAATAAGAACCTGTTATAATAATAATAATTATGGTGCATATCGACTGAATTCAAAGGCGAAGCTCTGACCTCGCTAGATGCAAGAGGAAAGCAATCTGGCCGCGTGTGTTCGCTTCATCAAGAATGAAAGTTTGCAATAGATTAGCAATGATCAACCTTTTTAGCCGGAGGGCCAATTTATTCGTATTCAATTTATTAGCGGGCAGCAGGGGGTTACGAAGCTTGACATAGTTAAATTTGGTTATAAGTAAAATGATCGTAAACAAAATGATTGTATACAAAATGATCGTAACTCTCAAATGATCGTAGCCAAATGATTGTAGCAAATAACATTGTATGCGTGTCACGTTAAAGTATTACTTTGTTAGTATCTCTTTTAATGTTAATATTTTTTGTTTATTTGTCTGGTCTTTTCATTTGTACACAAATTGTCTTCAGGCGAAATATCATAAATTTGTAACAAGTGTATTTTGTTTTGAATAGATCATTGTGGTGCAAAGAAATAATAAATGCTTTAGATGACGGAATTCCCTTTATTTATGTATCTGTTCTAATTTTCAGGCGTAGATGAAAATCGTGTTTCAAAAATAAAATTTTGAACGATATGTCCTTATACCAAATAAAACATATCAGGGAAAAATATAGAAACTGCCCTGGAAAACCTGGAATTATCAGGGAATTTTGAAATCCGTTTTTTGTGGCCACCCTGAGTAAAAAGATTTGGTATAATTTATTTTATGAGATAATGGACAATTTACGATCAAATGTCTCCAGGGCCAAACTAATGAATGCTGTCGGTTTTTATCATTCTTAAATGTTAAAGTACATACACAAAATACTTGGTCTAACCAATAAATGCTGTTGATTTTTATCATTACACATAAATTTTACAAGAAAACATTTGGTATTTTATAAAACGGAAACCTTTAAACCGGGTGTGCTCGCGGGCCGCGGGTTGTTCATCACTGCAATAATAGACCCTAGAAAGAGATTTACAAATAATATAATACAGCGAGGCGTGCGCAGTACCAGTACCAAGCGCGATGTACGATTGTATTGATAAGATTTTAATTTTATAAGCTTTCGCTCGTGACCGCTCGAAACTACCCGTTGGGTGGAATAAATTAACTTTATTGATTTCCTCGCGCGGTGAAATTACTGTCTCAGGTGCCGCAGAGGTGAGTGGCTTTTTCTGAGAGGGATATGGATTTTATGGCGAGGAGCGAAGCCACGTCCGAGTGGATTTATGTCTTATTATGTATGCGCACACTTTGGGTGATTCTGGCTCTCGGATAGATTAGTGCCTTGCTAACGGAGAACTAATGGCAATTTACAGAAAAAAACGGGAGTGTGGGGTTAACCTTTAGCACTTAGTTCAGTCTTTAGTGCCAAAGGGACTATAATAGACTCGGCATTATTATTATTATTATGCGGTCTGTGGCTGTAAGTAAGCATGCTGCGTGGGTTTCCAGTTCAAATATTAATAAAATTTGCCCTTTAAAACATAATATTACAAAAATACACCACACGCACATACAATTTTAACATTGACCGAGGTATTCATGGGCCAATGGTTCTCCCAGTGAGGTGTTCATAAACTTAACAACATAAATACACATTTACGGTAATTCAATCACACACTAACCCTAATCCTCACAACGAATCACGATAATATTATGATTGTACTATTATGGAAAGCTGTGTTAAATCAATTAATTTTTAAAATATTACTATTGAAAATAAATTTATTTATTTTTTGCTGACAACACAATACAGCTTCGTAGGTTGATAACAAAGCTCGTGTGTCAATGGAATGATTGATTTCAATCCAATCGATGATCGATGCATAATATTACGCCATTCATTTATCACATCAACTTCCGCAAATATGTATTTTAAAGCGGAGATTCCGTTCAACTGCGCATACACTGGCTGAATAATGAATCACTCCTGCCCACCTTTCCTCGGATTCTATTTCCGTCTGTACCGTGATCTCCAGCTTCGGTCTGCAACCCGCCTCTCCCCTTCTCCCGTCTCCTTCTCCAGTTTCGATAATATAATATAACAGATTACTATTAGTAATAACATCAGTCGTTCCTCCTGCTCGAGAAATTAATACCCAATGCAAACCTGTAAATCATTAGACCTACTCACATCTGCCAAGGAATTTATGGCTCTCCTTGGACTGGACTTGAAATGGTTCTAGTTAGAAATTTAATACTTCATTCTCGCTTAATCAGAAAGGCGTGCTTTGGATGTCATGTTGTGTACATCGCTGTTAGTAAAGTAAATTGGAAATACTGGTTTGTTTTGTACCATGTTACTTACCTTGACGTACTCCTAAATTATTAATGACAGCTTTTTATAATTGCACCCAATGCAGAAATATCTCAATCATTATTAAGCCTACTTAGAGATTCGTCTGTAGTATTATTTATGAGTCTACTAGAAATGATTATGGTTAGCAATTTAATTTTATTTGCTAAACCATAAAGGCATGTTTTAGAAGTCATGTTGTATGATATTCTGATATCAAATAGTTTTGGTCCTTGTCTCGTACTTTGGGGTATTTCTGATTTTATGCAATTAGTTAGGACTGCTGTGAACAAACAGCGATTTATCTATAGTTATAAAGTCCCTCCTTTATGGGTAGGTAGTAGGATCAGATACCTTGGGAGCAACCGAACTGTTAAAGGAATAAGGTGGGGCCTATGGCTTCAGTGATTATGGGAACTATGCAGATGGTTTCCTTATCAGTAATAGTGTTGGAATTACCTGTAATATGCAAAATATTATTTGTTGAACTAAACTGTATCGTATTGACACTATTCCGAGCCCATTTCCAAGTAAGAATCCCACATAATCAAACTCGACAGAAGCCTTTGATGATTATTATTCCACAAATCGCCCACCGTGTGAAGTGATCAACTCGTGGTAGTGGTAAGTGCATCACGGCCGATTACTCAACCGCGTCGAGTCATTGGGGCAACAAACACACATGCCAACGCAACTACACAACAACTAACCTCGCCACTCTACAACTGATATCTGAACACCGACATGACTTTGAAACACGATTCTATAATTCCAGCTTTACTACTCCGTACTCGGCGACCACTTATAGCGAAAACCGTTGTTGAAATGTGGCAAAATTATATTATTATGAATCACCTAGAACTAGGTATGCTGTTCTTCGTGCAGAATATTTGTTTTGAGGCTCGGTAGATTGACTCTAATTTCTTCTCACTTGCTCAATTGTGAGACCGTTTTAATCGCATTTTTGCAGCGATTCTAATCTCCCTCGATCTCAGGTCGTAGAAGTGTTCTCGTGAATGAATGTGGTTGCTAATTACTACCGCAAAATATTGACTCTGAAAACTCACGAATTTCGTCGTAACTAAGAGCTAAGTGCTTCCACGTCGTTTCTCACGCCCCTTTTCACTTTTCTTTTCAACCATTCTCCGAAATTTGAAATGATTTTAAAACACTGCACGCTTCGGGTGCTGGATTATCTCCGTACAATCGTATCTGGTACCGAATGTAGCCGAGGACGTGTAATTAGCATGGAAATCTAAATGGACCGGTACTACAGCTGTGTGGACGAACAGGGTCAGTAATTTAAACGTTGATACTTATTATGGGGAAAAAATTACGTTCCGTTTTACTGGAGCGTGCACAACTTTTCTGGCTTACGAACTGCGTATTCTCATCGTATGTAGGCATTGTTCAAAACTACAACAAACCTATCCTGCTTTTTGATATTGAAACAACAAAAAAACATTCTGCAGAATAAAAGGGACAAAGTAAACTCGGCACCCATTCGTTGCTAAACGCAACTATTCACCGATATGTATCTATATTTATTTCACGCTATGTATAAAGTGAGCTTATAGAAAACACATTTTTTTAAACTATAGTAACTCTTCATTCGGTAGGTACAATTTGATGGGACCACCCCAATCCAAAACACGCGGTCAATCGCCATTAACAATCTCCCCTCTACGCATGCGCCGGTCTATCCCACTCTCTCTTCCATGCATCACATAAGATAAGAGCGGTTTTTGAACTGTTTATTGAATTTCCAGTTAATAGCCATCGGGCGCTGTGAGTATTTATTTTTATTCTCTTTTCCAGCTGAATGGATACTAATTCTTAATTGCTATTATTATTACAAGTCTGGATGATTCGAATCCTACGCCCATTTCTTGGATCGACAAACGTCGATTTTGGTGTATCGTTGAGGTCTAAGAAATAGTAAAAAATCCTACTTTAATAATTACAGTAATTAAGCGGCCATCTGTCAAGTTAGGTATTCATCATTTGATTAATTCGTTCGACAGAGGCAAATCTGTCAGTGCTAAAATAACCATACATCACTCGCCTTTGAGGAATTTCATGAGATAATTCTTGAATTCATTAAGCCAATGAGTTAACCCTCCTCCTACCATCATGGGTCAGATGTGACCCGAGTCTAATTAAAAAAGTTTAATTAAAAATATTAATTGCATACTAGTTATTTATATTTTACCATTATTTGTCTCCCGTCTCCCGTGTAATCTTTTGTCAAATATTTACAAGAAAATTAAAGTACAAATGATTCGATCGATCGGTTAATCTCGCTATATATACCATTATTGTAGTGTTGATATTTGACAAAACCGCCCAACAGATGTCAGTAGAATGTGTAATAACTTATATTGTCATTCGGTTTATGTAGTTTTAAAATATTTCCATAGGTGGCGGTAGTAACGCCACATGGCAGAGATAACATGCCGGCTGTACCCGAATGATTATGACCGGCCATTATGAGTACAGCCGATCCCCAAGTCGGCACTTCAGTTCGATTTCCTTCCCCTATAGTCTCATATAGAACGGACGTATGTCCTGCTAGATATTCATTGTAAATTATCTTACGATAATAAAATAAGTAACTCTTAATCTTTGACGGCTTGAAGTATTTATTGAAAACTCCCGATCTTAAAGTGTATTCCTATATAACCCCTCCAGGGTTTGAGGGTCATATGACCAGGCGTCCATATTTTATAGAAGTATTTTTTATCTTTTTTCCTCGTCATGCGGAGTTACTTAATTTTTTTGACGTTTTAAAAAGAATAGAGATTTCTTATTTTTTTATTATATGAACGAAATAAAAGTGAAAGCACAGTTTTCTTACAAATTCCCCAAACAAAACGAACGTGTTTTTGAAATGTCGATTTTCATGTGGTTAACACATTTTTCACGTTCGATATGAAAATTTTATTATTTAGAAATAGTAATGTTTATTTTAAATGCATACACCAGAAAGATATTTTTATCTAGTTTATAAAATAGTATTTGTTTTTACGGAAAATTAAAAAATAAGATGTATATAGCGCATTTGAAATGCACAGAAAACATTGAAAACTGTACAAAAGTGAGGAAAGTACTGAATGGTTAAGAAGACAAGATAACTAACAATAAACCAGTACATTACAATAATTATTACAACAACTTTGATTTTCTTTAACAGAAAGCTTATGATACAAAATCATATAATTTTTTATATAAAATTTACCCGAATTTAAAAAAAAATATTAAACTCGAGTCAGATATGACCCAACTCTGAGCTTTTTTTCTCTTTATACCCACCGGAATTTGAGGGTTAATAAACAGCAGATGTTTGGTCCAACAATTCGTATAAAATGTTAGTATGAATCTAATTTCGTAATGGCAGTAGTTTTCTCGTAATAAAATTCTTATAAAGTTGCATCAAATGCAGCATTTTTTTTTATTTATTCGGAACATTTCCATTCCGATTTGCATTATTCATCGTGTACCTATTACAAAAAAGTTACATTAGCCATCATTACGAAATAACAGCTGCTGTAACGTGGAATGATCCAAAACAATTTCCGATATTCTGGTGAACAATGAGTGTACAAGAATAGAAAATACAGCGTGGCCCAAAAGTTGTGTGCATCCACAGCACTTGTGTACATTACTTTGTAACATTTTTTTATGTACTGTATTGATAAATAGCGTAGCAATGTAGCAGCCGTATTAGGAGCTTGTTGATTTAGTTTTGTTTGGAAAATAGATACTAATTAGTATTTTTGAAAAATCAGTTAACAAATTTGTGAATTGATTTCGTCTTCTTTGGTAAATGCATTACATAGTCTCAATCAGCTAAGCGCTAAGCGAATAAAGAACCTATTTTAAATGTGATCGCCCCATAAGAGTCCCAGCTGCTCGGAGTCAATAAGATTATAGTGCAAGGGTTCCCAACCGGACGATCGCCAAGCAAAATTATATTTTTTTTCATATTTACAACCATAATAAAAAAAGAATACCCTGGTCAAATAATGTTGGCTATTTTACTAGAATATAAACAAATTAACAGCACAATAATTGTCGATCCCTATAAAAATTATGGCAAACATTGGTTCCCAACCTAAAAAAGGCTGCCTCACAATGTCCTGATTTGGGATGTTGTGAGAAACTGACGCAAGTGGGACGGAAAAGAAAAAGGTTGGAAAGTATCTGGTTACTTAACATACGTAGAGCCACTTTCAGACCTCGTTTAGATTCTGAATGGTGGTCGATATTGAGAATATCTAAGAATAAATTTAGGGCCAGTTGTTTCCACAAAACTTGAAAATACGTCTATTTCAATATCTGTGAAAGTTGTATTCAAGTTTTCTTATAATTCTATTACGGGCCAGTTGTTTCACACAACTTGAATATTAACTTAGAAATTTGGTAAATTGTCCATGTTCTGTGAAACAACTTGGCCTTTGAAGAAGAACAGCTTTTTCTATCGTATCTTTCGAATCCATCTTTAAGAAGAATAAATATTCAGAAAGATTTTAGTTGAGATTTTCAAAATAATTGTACTCAAGGTAAGATACTTAATCCACTGCCTAAACGCCGTACTTATACCAATTAACGAACGGTCACCAATCAAAATAACATAACAGTGATGTTTTTCTTTGTGTGTACACTAGTTGACGTGCACCCGGCGTTGCTCGACTTTTCTCTACTTTCTATAAATCAATATATAAACCTTCCGGAAGAAATTCTCTGAATGAGTCGTTTAGAATCGAAGGCAGAACTATCCAGATTAGATCGAAATCTAACAGTTCTGCATTTGCATATGACATATTTAGTTTTAGTCATTTTTTTTATAGTTCTGCCTTTGATTCTATACGACTCAAATGATAGTGAAAACTCTATGAATATCCGTTACGTAGTTTAGAAGAACCGTGCGAACAAACAGACAGACGCGGATAGCGACTTTGTTTTATAATATATAGAGATAATTATTAAATAAAATTGCTTCGTGCACTTTCATTCGAGGTAACTGCAGATTTATAATAAATCTTAGACTTTTCTTAGGTAATATTGATGATCGTTATAATAAATAATGACGTTCGGTTTATATTGACCCATTGTCCCAGCGCAATGATCCCAACATTCTTCCCAGAACACTGGCTGTCAGATTGGATCTATAATCTATGGGAGTACTATATCAGATGATAGGTCGGATAATGATCCAATTCCACTTTAATTCCCTCCGCCAGCCATTACCTGGAACATTACAGAGCAGATATTACTGTACCTGTACTCTGTATAGTTACAGGTCACCTTACCTCTGCTAGTCTGCTGGAGTCGGTACATTTTATCTGCACCTAGAGTTTTGTCATTAAATCTTTTATACACCGTGTTCAACGCACATACCGCGAAACTTTGGTGGTATATGAATATTATTAAACTAGCTGACGTGCACCCGGCGTTGGTGGGGGTTATCCTTAGAATATAGACATATATCATTGCTGACTTTTTTGTAGGCGTTTTTCAGATATGAAGTTTAGAACTTTTCTCTACTTTCTATAAATATAATATGCATGTATCATATATGTAACCCTTCCAGAAGAAATTCTCTAAATTATGGTGAAAACCCTGTCAAAATCTGTTGCGTAGTTTAGAAGAACTAAGCGCACAAACAGAAAGATGCGGATAGCGACGTGTAAAACCAAATTCTTTCTAGAAAGGCATACAAAAACTATATTGGATTGAATTATCGGTACGATATTGTATTTGTATGCCTTTTTCGAAAGAAATGAGTTTTTAAACGGACAAAACTATTTATTCATGTTCATATTGTAAATTAACGCCATCTACGAGCGCGTAGATTATAACGAACGTTACGTTTAACCTTAAGAAAGCATTTCAAAATTTGATAAATTTATACGTTGGAACACATTTTCCATAATTATTATAATAAGATTATTTGTGCAATTATCTTCTCAATCTTGATTGGTTTATCTTGTCATTTATTATCTACCGACTAGCGATAAAGAACCGTCAATTTGACTAGTAATCGATTCACCGCTTTATGGATGCCGTGTGCTGAAACTAATTGAACCCATGATCTGATTTATGGGTTTAAGAGACAACTAGCTCCTTGTTCTTGGTTGGCTGTGTTGCATGTATCAAAGTGTGCTCTAATTTCTAACATGACTCCAACATAGTTCCGATACTCTTGAGAGAGCAAACATGACCCCTTCTTTGTGAAGTTTCTCATAAATAATTATATTAATATACATGCTTCTCTCTCGATCTCTGTATTTTTTTTTACTTGTACTATTGTAATTTAGACCAGATGTTCTCAATATATGGATTGCTAGTATTTAGGATGGATTATTTAGAAATTATTGCGCAATGCACATGTAAGCGCACTTGAAGTGAAATGATACTAAACTGCGCTATATAAATGCCATGTTGTTATTATTATTGCAAAACTTGTCAATCTTTTTACGGCTGGCCTGGTGTTAGGAGCAGCATTCACTCTCTCTAACGATGACCTCTTGAAACTTGCAAAGCCTTTTTTCTGTCTGAAATTTCTAGATTTAAAAAAAGTGAATATCGCACTAGAGTTCCAATTGCTCTCAACCATCTGGAGCCAGTGAGACTACGTCCAACAGATGGAGCTGTTTTAGGTATATAAAAAAACACTCGTATACGAATGAAAAGTTGTGTCAAAATTTCAAAGCAATCAGTGAAGAACTTTCTGAGATTTAATATTTTGAACAAGCGAACATTTACATTTTTATTTATATAGATTATAAATATCTGCCCCTAATCTCTTGCAGCTGGTTTCTTCTCGCAGTCAGTTCAATGATGATATTTATTATATAATTTTCAGAATGATACGTCTCAATGATGGCTAGGTATACGAATCTGACTATACGACCTCTGATGATGCAGACGTCCTTTGATATTTGAAGATTACCTCCGCCAATCATCGTCCCATCATCCATTCGTTTCAAATTATCGTCATTAATAACAATATCTACTACACGCCTAGCTATCGAAATCTTCCCACATACAATGGCGGTTTCTCAATTTCATATTATTCGTAGCAATTAATTTAAAGTAATGTGTAAAATACGAAATCAAATTATATTTCAATGCTGTCTTCGTACAGGTAATTACTATTAGTTTGACGTCACGGTATTGGTAAAGTATAATACAATAGGCGTTCGCAGTATTAAAATGGTGAAGATGGAATCCAGGCTTCCGCGTAATCGATATTTACGTTCAAAATTAATACTAATCTAATTCTATTTGAAACCTGAAATAGATATGCGGATTTAATTCAGTGATGGAAATATGATTTATTCTTATCAAGTTTGATTTGTAGAACTCCTTTATAATTTTAAGTATTTTCTTTTATGTATTTAATAATATTATTAGTAAGATCATAAATATGTAGTCTGTAAGTGGCCTCACCACAGTTTGATAATGCCTTCGGAAGGCGAAATAGCTGTCACGCGTAATAATAACTACACAGCAGTACTTGTTTTATGAATAAACAGTGTTTTAGAACTTATATGTATTATGCCGTCGACCTCCCCTCTTTGGGGGTGGTAGACCCTTGTCCCTGCGTACGACCAAGCATTAATCTGCTTATTATTATTTTTTAATCACATTGAACTCTTATTGTGTTTGGATTTATGTATTAGCAAATACTCTCTTTTTTCATTTTGTTTTCTTCATTTAACTCACTAGATTAATTTTACCACTGTCATCATAATAAGTATGCTAACTCATCACCCTTTTACTGATCTCTGCTCTGCAGGGACACTAAGGGTCACTAGTAGTTATATTTTATACTATGTGTACCTTTACATTTAAAAAATATTACTTGTGAGAGAACCGAAGGAGTAACCATATGTTATTTATACCGGGGCGGAAAACCGGAGGGCCCTATAACAAAAAACAGGGTTTTATAAATTACATAATAATATTATTGAATATATAAAAGAAAAACTTGAAATGGAAATATGACATCAATTTATATCGAAGCTTTCTCATTCCTTTTATCACACGTATTATCTCAACTCCTCCTTTCTTTGTGGCTTAGTTTTATGGACGACTTATGAGGTGTTGTCTATTTTAAATAACATATATTATTAGAAGTGAACTTCAGTCCGTCGATGTTATACTATAAATTATACCCAATTACGTATAATTACGCTTCTTCCTCGTGTATTATTGTGACACTCTGCTGCCACCTTGCGATAATATTCCAAAGTATAATACACCGTGTACCTGTGTATGTTTTTATATCCGTCTTTATAACACAACACAAGTCAGCTGTGGGCTAAAGTCAAGGTTGAGAAGTTATTAACAACGCCTTGAATGTTGGAACCGAGCATTATATTACCAAACTCGCCTTGTATTTTTCCGATTTATGCTTAACACATTATTAGCTTAGCTCTCTATTCAAATAATGTTAGGACCCCTTCAATAATTTAGATATTTAAAAAAAGTTGATTTGTGGAAACGTTAAAACGTGATGATTATTTCTGATGGCTCTTTATTTCTACGATATATTCCCAGATACGGTAAAGTTTTCAATATTGACTGTAGTAACACTTCCACCATGCGAGGTTGGCAGTGTGTGCTTGTCAAAAACCATGATGTGTACGAGGTTAGAATTCAATGCAATAGAAATGTGGCATTGCACGAATTAAAGCTATGCAAAACTGTTGAAGGCTCGATTTATAACATGTAAATATGAATCACGAGAACCGAATGGATGATAAAATGTATGTTTAAAATATCAAGTGTGTAATGAAAGAATGGAGGAATCCACTTTTATAAAGTGTTATCATAGTTATTTATAAAAAGGATGCTTCGTCTAGGAATATTCCCTTTCTCCTGTCGATTTTTTTTTGATAAACGTCGTCTGCCTTACTAGAGACATTTCACAATAAATAATAATTTATTTCGAGTTATCTGACATATCTCACTTTTCCTTATCGTAAAATGCACCTATCTTGCTGAGAATTTTGGTTAAAGGTGTATTTATTTCTTCAAAATCATGTTTTATCGTACTTAAAGAATTTGAGACACATTCCACTGTCAGGGTGTGTATTTTGCCACAGATAATATTGTAATATCATTAAAAAATCTGTTTACTTTCCCCTGTCCAATATTTATCAGATATAGATAAAAAAAACTTTTAATAGATTAAAAAGTTATTTTATTTATTTATTTATACTGGGTTTTTTACAGACGATCTCATTAACATGACACCGATCCATTTATAAAAAAACTCGGATACAAATAAATACAACAATTACAAAAATCAACTAAGGCAGGATACATTAATTTTCATACATCTAAATAAAGATTAAAATATAAAATTAAAAAATATATACGACAGACAAATAGTACAGAAAAGTAAGAGACACAAATAGAGACGCAAGTAATGCATAAGACAATCAGCGCAACATATTTTTTATAGAAGGTCAAAACCAAATCAGAGTTTTGCCATGGGTCATGGGTTTCTCAGTATTTGCCTGGTTGTGGACATTCCTTCTCGCCCAACTCTTTACACACAATAAAATAATGTATATCTATTATTTAAACAGGATCCACGAGTGAGTCACTTTTGCATAATAATGAACCGCCTTGTCAACTTTGTACCATTACGCAATTTCTAAAAGCAGGTGGCCTACGTCACTCTCGCGTGCTATGTTCTCCTGGTACCCTCGTCTGTAAATACCACCTTTTCTTATTCTTGTGGTATAGGTACCCTGTTCCCTACTTCTTTTATTTTCCTGATTCTCGCATCTTAACCCATTTTGTAAACCAGTCTATAAAGAGAAGTACGGAAATGAAATGTTTTTTTCGTTTATTATGCTCTTCTTAGTAGGTTGCAATTTGATATGCTCCGGTTGGTGCATTTCAATGCACTCTAATAATATTTGCATTAGTTTTCTTGACTATTAAAACTTCTGAACAATATAATTATATTCCTCCATTAATGATGTCATGCTTATTGCACATAAATCGGTATAGGTACCAAATTATACTAAAAAGTTAAAATTATTGCTGTTCTGTCTACGCATTTTCACATCGTTTATGTTACCTCGAGTTGTCGCAATTAGTCTTGGTCATGAAAAACTCTCATTTGTCAATGTTGTTAACGGTTCATTAACCACGAACGTGGGTGGGATATGGTTTTAAATCTTGGCTGGTGGTCTCGGGTTCGATTCCTGACGAAACCCAAAAAAAAAATTTATCAGGGTTTTGTGACCGTCAAACTTTAATTCACCATTGCGAGGAAGATGCTAGGAATCTTTATCCAGCAAGGAATCGAATATAATGAATGTAAAAGTATCGATATATATGAAAACTTATGATATTTTGACATACATGTTCACATTTAAAACACCTACTTGAAAATGTCATTTCTTGTTTCCCTAATAACAATCTATCTGCCACGTGGATACGTACCCTGCCTTTTACCCGTCAGATTATTTTCACCGGACCCCACACGTGTCAAACACACAAATGGAAAAGCAACAAAACCTCTTCTGATAACTTTCTCATTTATTTTCTTCTCCGGCCGCTGTGCTGCCGATTTAGCCTTGCTATTGAATACAGCAATAATTCCCGTCTCGACAGTGCGATGAATGATACACGTAATTGGCTATTTACTCTCGTGTAATTTATTTATAGAGGAAATGTGAATGGACCCAGCATCTGTTTCGCGCACTAACTTGCCCAATACGTGTACTTCCGCCGAAGTAATTAATTGCCGGCGATGTGTTTTTTCACCTTGCAAACAACTTTCTTGCCGCTGTGCAAAACGTTGGGCAATATTTACGATTGTACATTAGGGTGTATCGATTTTTAATATTTTTTGAAAAAAATTAAAACTTTAGGCCTTGTGCGGGAGACCTAAACATTTTTTTAAAAATCCAAAACTTTTTGTGGTAAGTTGTGGTACCTAGTAGCAACTTTTTCTCAACTTGGAATTTGAAAACAAAAAAAAGTTAAAAATCAATACACCCTATTGTACATTCACATGATGCGTGATTTAGTAACGGGATTTATTAATCCTATTCAAAGCTTCAGTCAGGTAATACGTTACTTTTTAGATTGATCACTGTTAACTGTATTTTGGAAGAAAGATTAACCTTGCATGTCAATCTCCCTCCGCCAGCATAAATACGAACCATGCAACCTTTAAGACTACATAATTTTTTTAAAATTTATAAGATAGGCGAAACATCACACTACCAATGGGAATGTATGGCGAGCGATATGCTGAAATAGACCAAGCCACTAAATATAGCGTGGTCCGTCACAGGCTTAAATTATCTTATAAGTTAGAATTTTATGATGTTGGTTTTGTAATGTGCATCAATCAATCCTAACGAGCTTAGCGTTTTTTTATGTGTTTTAAATCTCTTCGTGTTATTTATTGATTCATTTCTTTTAGATCATAATCATTAATAATAATAATAATATTTGGATGATTTATATAGTGCCGTTTTTGTGCAAAATCACCTTAAGGACGCTGTACAAATATATAATACACTTCTACGACGATCTAATAACTATATACGGAGATAATATAAAGTATCATACTTACCTGGTAGGTCACTTGAGATTAAACACTTAAAATAATAATAATATTGAACACTTTTTATTGCGCCGGTTTTGTGGGATATCACCTCAGGAGAGCTTAATTAGCATTAACTAATTGTTTATTAGCGAAATTTAGACGCAGGATTTAGGACATAATTGGAAAATTTGAAATAATTGGACTTTATCTAAGGAATGGTATATTTCATTTAAGGGTAGGTATGACAGCTTAAAAAGGTAAGTTTTTAGTTTAGACCTGAATTATGTTGGACTTGTTATGGATCTTAGCTTCGGAGGGAGTTTATTCCAAGCCTTCGGCCCAGATGCTCCGAAAGCACGATCACCAAACTTAGTATTTGGCTTGCGCTTAGGTTCCATCAGTCTGCCTACAGCTGATGATGTTGCTGATCTAAAAGTTGACTGCCTCAGACCATTGTTTTCCGGGACGCATAGTTCAGAGATGTAGGGTGGGGCCATTTCACTGAAGGATTTAAATACCATCCAGCACAATTTGTACTAGATTCTTTCAAGGCGCTTGAGCCAGTGAAGGTTACGAAGGTGTTCTGAAATGTACGAATATTTTGATACCCCGGTTATGAGCCGTGCTGCTGCATTAAACACTGATTGAAGTTTGTCAATTTGATATTTTGGAAGGCTGGCATGAATGCCGTTGCAGTAATCATAAAATTATTTTTAAAAATAATAATCCCTGCTGTGTGTACTACGATCTTTAACTTATTTTTCTCGTTTTCATCATATCGTTTTTCTTTCTTTTTTTTTTTTATCTTTGATCAAATTGTTAACATTACTTTATGATGTTCATAGTTTAAATTTATCTTATCTATTTATATGTTTTTTTAAGATTTTCTTTTTCTGTCAATAATTTCTCTCAATTTCACTATCAATAATTATTTTGTTTTCCCACCCTATTGGTTATATAAATATATAACGGTTCTTTTCTGTATTTTGTAATAATTGTAGATGAGTTTTATCGCATTGTCACACCTAGGCTAGGCAGTTACAATCTTAAGAAAAAAATTGTCATAAAATTGACGTACCTTAACACAATTCTTGTCCAAACAAAATTTTCTTGAAGAGAAATCCGTTGAAACATGGTTGGTAGTTTATTTTTTTATTAACGAAAATTCTACTGCAAAAGCACCATCTGGTCTGTAATCTCCACCACGTAACGCCGCCCGCCGGCCATAACGAATGTTTTAACGAATAACGATTAGAAGAAAAATCGAGCCCCAAATATTGCGAATAATGATGCTAGCTGCTAATGATTACGGAGCAGGAACCACTTTCGCCGAAAACGAAATCATTCGGCGAATCGCTCGCAGCGTGTTTTAGTATTCATTGTTATGTATGCGCTCGTGTATTGTTGTGTTTCGTTGCCCTGCAGAACGAGCTTGTGTGTGTGTTGATTTTATTTATCATTATCATCTTTATCGGCAGTTTTTTTGCGCTGCTAGATGAAACGCCTCCTCGTTAAGATTTCATACGTTCTAATATAAAAATTACATGACCCAGTGTCAGCACTCTTTCCGTTATATCGCGTAGTAACAAAACCTGTGAAAATCAACGGCTTTGTCGACTTTTTTTATGCGACACTTGACTAGGGTAACCGGGCAATTGAGATCAGTGACAAATCAGAACACTTTTGATAAGTTAAAATTTAAAAAAAATCTAAGTTTACGAGGTTATTTTTTTTTTACCATCGTGTGTGCTAAAAATTTACAAACATTGACATTTGGCAAACATGAATTGCAATATTTATGACAGGTTAGGTTTTGAGTTATTAACTAAATAATTTTTTTATGTGGATAACGCGCAAGAGTCCCAACCGTCTGGAGCCCGTTAGACTATGGCATCTCCGATTAGGGTATGTTGTTAGAATGAAGGTAGTGTGGAGGAGAATCAGATGAGGAAGAGGAGGTGGGGAAGTACCTGACTATTCAGATCCTGTCACCAAATACGGATAAAGCCATTTCAAACAACGTTTAAATTCTGAATGGTCGTCTTACAACAGAATAGTGATTAGTAATTAGTCTTTTTCATCACTTTTCAAAAGTGTTATGATTTATCGTGGAACCCTAACTAGAACTACCTAGTTTTACGTTTTGCCATCTATCTCACTAGTGCACTGCTTATGTGCGCAGAAGATACATGTTTCCAGTTTCTCCGATCAGACTTCATTGAACTAATAACCCTAGAACAGAATTAGCATGACTAAGAAATCTAACTATAAGAAAAACTGACACTTATAATGCAGCCAACTTAGTAAATGCAAACGTTAATGAATTGATCCCTAAACATGGTAATAATCTGCAAACGAAAAAAGTTTTAATTATTCAGAACAAATTATAGTAATGCACTTGGTGCAGTTTGAATTTATCACTAGTTTTTTATCGTCCTTATCTTTTCATTCATCTTTTATTACGTAGGTACCTACGAACCAGAAATATGTACATATTATTTCTTATCGTGTTAATGCGACAGTCTGACACCAACTCGAATAAAATGTTCCTTTGCTTTTATTTAAAGTCATTTCAGTGATAATGCTCTGTTTACCGACGTATTAACATCTTGTCATGTCTGCGGTTCTTACGCTCAGTTTACCTGTATAGTTATTTTCATGTCAGTAATTCTTTTTTCTTCTTATTATTCTGCTCTGTTAGGCTCCGTTAGTCTTGTTAATATCACCCTTCGGAGATTCGCAATATTTATTATGTCGCTTGCAAATACATTTTATTTCGTTGTGTTAAAAATTATAACTTTTTCCACTTGTTTGTTTTAAACCGGACCGGTTTCACCTTCCTACTAACACCTTCAAGTTGTTGAACTTGCTCTAGAATGTTATCGATGGCATATAAATTTTAAATACTATTTTTTTTTTGCTGGAGTCGGTGCATAATTTTTGCAATTATGACTAATTAACCTCTAAAAACAAACTGTCCTGACATCGAACTTTTAAAATTCCTTACCAAACTATTTTAGATTAATTTATCAGTTAATAAAATCAACATCCCCCATCGCTCGATGGATATAATAGTCCATACTGATAAAATTAGGCAATTTACGTAAATTCCGGTGAGGACGTAATAAGGAAGTTGAGTAAAAAATATTTTGACTTATAAAAAATATGTTCATGTAGATCAAAAAATATCGATTCTAAATATATAAATATATTTCTATATTATTATTCTTAGAATTAGTTAAACGTTCTTGAAAAAGCATTGAATAGCAATTGACTATATACGCTCCACGATTGGTCGAAAGAATTCTGACGTCACATGTGTCGTGATTGTACGTACAACAGATCACCTATGGTGCATCTCTTTCTATTACATGAGAGATGGTCGGTTTAGATGAGAGAGGTGTATAGGCCAAAGATTTATTTGGGTTTGTCAAATATATGTACGTATTTGTTGTTATTATTATATGAAATGGATTTCTAAAGATACATATTCGTAGAGTGCTTTATAATAATATGTTGTTTATTGCATAACTTAGAAGTTTTTATTATTATTCATGTCACATAGCATGTGATACACTTCAGGCCGCCGGCCGCCCAGAAAAGTCAAACAGTGAACTGGGCTGTAAACCGTTATTTTACTATTGGTCTTTACTTTTCTGCGCGGTGGTCCTGAATTCGCGCGGGGAACGTCAACAAGTAGCGACGGCAATACCGTACAAGTACCGTACTGGGCGAGAAAAGCAAATATTCTAACTTAAAATATTAATTTAACTATGAAATCTTAATCAATTTTCTTTTTTTTTTAATAACATCAATTCTAATAGACGGTTAACATTGGTAAAAAAATTACTGGAATTCCTTGTTGAAGAATTACAAATTTTTCGATACAAAATGCTTATGCGACGTGGTTTTCACAGTTCTAATGACGTCACACCACACCCGCCTCTTACCGCTCGGATTCCGCTCGTTTTGGCGGGCTTAATAAAATTTAAACTTTGAGAATTAATTTAATTATGAAAACAAACTTTAAAAAAAAAAAAAAAAATACCAGTATTTAAGTTTGAATGCGAACATTGATAAAAAAAAATAAAAAAAATGGACTCAACTTCCTTATTACTCACGTAAATTGTAAGATTTATTACTGCTAGCGCCTCGGCGTCTACAAAGGGAGCTAGCTATTCTGCAGCTTACCAAGCCTTGAGAGGCCGATTTAGCCCGCTTAAATTTGAGCGAGAAATGTCGCACATGACGACGTTACGGATCGATTGATATACAGGGCCGTAGTGCACGGTACACTTGTTAAATGCATTCATGTAAATATAATTACCACATTCGTAAAGCGTCTCTAAATGATTTATTTAACAAAATCGTATATGTTTGATGTGATATTTACATCACCTATAATACATTAATTTACATAGATATTAATAATATTTTTTCTGCTTTAATCTTTACATAAACGTTGAATGTTCACGTCACATGTCTGAGTATACGTAATCGTTATGATATAATTTATGGTAGTGGTAATACTTAAAAATACAATTATTTTTACAAGCAATAATTATTCGCCTGAAACACTCATCCACATTGAAAAATCTCCTGATAAAAGATACATGACGCCAACGGGACTTCGATTTCCGGTCGACAGCTCTGACCACTGAGCTATGGCGGCTTATCTCTTATCCGCGAAATAATTCAATATATACTAGTGTTTCATTCAACAATTACTGCTTGTTACATTTTTTCACCTGAAAACAACCAACTTTATTTTATCGTCCCGTTGGCGTCATGTATCTTTTATCAGGAGATTTTTCAATGTGGATCAGTGTTTCAGGCGAATAATTATTGCTTGTAAAATAATTTTTACCCTTTGTGCTATGCATAAAAAATCTTGTCTTAAACATTAGTTTACCAAAAAAAAAATAATACTTAAAAATACACTTAATTTTATCACTATCAATTGTTAAAATATCGCACTAGAATTTATTTTTTTATATGCTGATTTATTGGATTTGTTTTGTCAATTTTTCTTTATCAGATCGAGATTTCCTCGCTAAACAATAATAATATTGATGGTTGTTCGATGGTCACATATCGTTAACGATACATACAAAATTCTACGGATTTTTATAGTTTATGATTATGACACTAAGCTTTTTACACATCCTCACCTTCCCAATGTGACTTAACAGTCAAGTATATTTATGTCCGGTTCCACATCAACGAGGTCTTCCGGAACCTCACGAACAAAATAACACGATCGTTACTCGTTAATCTCATATATTCCGTTTTTCTTCTTCTGTCTGCAACTCGGTACCAAAGTTTACTAATTCACTTGAAAGAGAGAGCTATCTAAGTAGACGTAAAACAAGAGGTTCCGTAGCACTTTATTAATATTGGTACCAAATTACGTCATGTGGTATTATTAATCGTTTAATCTCTTTCATAAATACAATTGTTTACACTACGAAGTGTGTGCACGCCAAAAAATTGCTTCACTAAAATCTTTTAAATTCATAGTTTATAAATCGAAATAATCACAAAGATATCGATTAATATAAAAATGTAAAAGAGTAGTGTACTTTCAAGTAATTTAATCAATCTAAAACGCCCTCGAAATACTATTTTAAGTGATTTTAAAATCTGTGCAGTGATCAATGCTAGTTATTGTCGCAAAATAACTAACAGAATACCATACCTGTCAGTTTAAAAACTGGTAGCACTTAATATACGAACATTATCACGCTCGCTGATAAGTGGGCCGTAGCCTAGAGAATAGCGTCGATAGCGTCGCCCGTTCCGGTAGCGGTCACAGTTCTCAAGGAGCGGAGTTCGCTTCTCGGTGAAAACATTTATTATTATTTTTTATTAAATTATAGTAAGACGACCGACTCGCTAACTTTCAAC
This sequence comes from Hesperophylax magnus, assembly GCA_026573805.1. Lineage (NCBI taxonomy): Eukaryota > Metazoa > Arthropoda > Insecta > Trichoptera > Limnephilidae > Hesperophylax > Hesperophylax magnus. Next base: position 3,692,184 of record JAIUSX010000977.1, on the reverse strand, counting down.
GTATAACGCCATCTAGTGAGAAATGTGCACAGTACGTCCGATTTAATTCTACAAAACCGTGCAAACAAAAATACTACGATGACGGTAGCGAACTATATAGATGAACTTAAAAATGAAGTTTCCAAAATTCAAACAGTCAAGGATCAAAAAACAAAAAATACCATAGAACTCATAATAACGAAGTTGGAAGATGCAATTAAATCAGAAAATCTTTCATTACAAGACAAAATCATCAGATTACAAGAAAATATAATCAACAGTGACAGAAAATATATCAGTAATTTAGAAAACATTAAACATGATATTAGAAAAATAATCTTACCTGAAACCTATGCAGAAAAGGTAAAAAAACACGAACCAGTTGTTATCATAAAACCAAAAAAGAAGGATCAGGAAAATAATGAAACAAAGAATGAAATAAAAGACAATATTGACCCAGCAAATTTTGGAGTTACCGGCATGAGAAATTTTAAGGATGGAGGGGTTATAGTAGAATTTAAAAATGCCACAGATATTAACAAGGTTCATGATGAGGTGATAGCCAAACTGGGAGATAAATATGAGGTAAAGATTCCTCAAACAAAAAACCCATCCGTCAAAATTATTGGTTTATCTGAAAAATACAGTTTTGAAGAAATAGAGAGAAAAATAAAAACTCAAAATGAGACCATCTGTGAACAAAGCTCAAAAATAAAGGTGACATATATGAAAGAACTAAAAAACCAAAGAAATCAAACAACTTTTACTATATATGCCGACGTCGACGGAAAGACTTACGACAGAATGTTAAAAGCAGAAAAAATAAATATTGGATGGGACAGATGCAGGGTCTTTGACAATTTAAATATCATGAGATGTTTTAAATGTAATGGGTTCAACCACAAGGCTATAGATTGCAGAAACCTAAAATCTTGTCCAAAATGCGCAAAAAATCATGACGTTAAAGATTGCATGGATGAGGATATTCAGTGCATCAATTGTATAATGACAAGTAAAAGATTAGGACTGAAACTAAATTGTAGTCACTCAGCCATGAGTAAGGAATGCCCAATTTATAAAAGAAAACTTGAAGCAAAAATGAGCAGAATTTCTTTTTTATAAACAAAAGTTACGAGAAAGATGAAATTATATACTTGAACATACAAAGCATCATAGCACATTACGAAGAGGTCAAAATACTTTTAGAAGAGAAGAAACCTTTTATGCTTATGATGAGTGAAACACATGTGACTGAAGATATCCAAGATAGTGAAATTATATTTGATGATTATAATACCATCCGTTGTGACTCGCATAGCAGACATACAGGAGGAGTGATGATTCTCTTAAGTAATAAAGTTCCATATGAAGTGATATCAAATCACCAACATGAAAAACATTGTTGGATTTTAGCCATCAGCATTAAATCAGGAATCAAGAAAGGTGTATATACTGTTATTTATAGATCACCAAACACGAGTAAATGCGACTTCTTAACATATTTTCAAAGATGGAGCATGGAAAATTTGCAAGATGAAAATATTAACATCATAGTTGGAGATTTCAATATAAATGTTAAAGCAAATGCAGACATATACACAAAAAAACTGAAATCTATTATTCAAACTGCAGGTATGAAACAATTAGTTAAAGATTTCACACGAATTACTAATACCTCTAAAACATTGATTGATCTGGTTATCTCAAATAAATTTAACCTATGTGTTAATGTATTAGATAAACATAAAATTACCGACCATAATATGATTCAAATTCTATTAAATGACAGAGAAAACTACAACTCCGGTAAAGAAACACAAGTAATAACATTTAAAAATTACAAAAGATACAATAAAGAACTCTTCATTCAGACCTTAGAGACTATTGATTGGAATGAAATAAATCAAATGGAATATAACAAAAAAGCTGACCAGATGATATTAAACATTAAAAAATCCATTGATGAAGTAGTTCCAGAACAGAAGATACGTAAAGGAAACAATAATAAATGGTTCACAAAAGAACTACGCACAATGCAGCATGATAGAGATACATTTTACAAGAGAGCACGCCTTACTAATAATACTATGGATTGGAATAACTACAAAAAAATGAGAAATAAATACTCCAAAGACATAAAAAGAACGCATAATGAGTACATAAAAAATAAAATAAAATCGGAAGAAGGGGATCCCAAAAAAATTTGGAAAAGCATTAAAGAATTAGTACATGGCGATAACAAAAACGACATAAAAATAGTAAACTTCCCAAAAGATATAAACGAAGAAAACATGGCTAATAGCTTTAATAAATATTTTATAGAAAGCATCACTCAAATTAACAAATTAATACCTAACATTGTTTTCAACCCCACAAATGATAATAACAACTCAAACAAAAAATTATTGGTCTTCAGAAAAATAACTGCAGAATATTTATTTAACATTTTAAAGAAAATTAAATCAAAAAACAGTTCAGATGGATTAACTATTAGTGTGATAAAAGATGCTTTTCCAGTAATTGGATCTACTCTATTAAATATTATTAATCAGACAATTGAAGAGGGAAAATTTCCACAGTCATGGAAACTATCTACCATTATACCGGTCCCAAAGGTTAAAAATACCAGAAAATGTGAAGAATTTCGACCAATAAACACCTTACCGAAATATGAACAGATACTTGAAGTAATAATAAAAGAACAAATATTGCAATACTTAGATGAACACAATATTTTATACCAAGAACAATCGGGATTCAGATGTAATAATTCTTGTGAAACAGCGTTAAATGTAATCGTTGAAGAATGGAAAGAAGGAATGAATAGTAATAAATTTATCTTAGCAATATTCTTGGATTTTCAAAGGGCATTCGAAACCATAGATCGAGAAATATTGATAAGAAAGCTTAAAGAAATTGGTTTCTCAACTCTAGCCATTAAATTAATAAAAGAGTATTTGAAAGACCGAATACAGGTAACAAAAATTAATAATCAATTTTCAAAACCAATGGAAAATAAATTAGGAGTACCACAGGGATCAGTCCTTGGACCTCTATTGTTCATACTCTATATTAATGACATGGTGAAAATATTTTCAAAATGCAAAGTACGACTATTTGCCGATGATACACTTATATATATAATTGGAGAAAACTATGAAGAACTAATAAATATTTTAAATAATGAACTAGATAATGTATCAAGATGGCTAAAAATAAATAAGCTTAAATTAAATACAAAAAAAACAAAATGTATGGTAATTGGTTATAAGAAGACATCCAGTGAAAGCAAAATCAAAATTGATGGTGAAATTATTGAAAATGTTACCGATATAAAATACTTAGGAGTTATAATAGATTCCAAACTCAACTTTAACAAACATGCGGAATATACCCAAAAGAAAATTGGAAAAAAGATATCTTTCTTGGGAAGAATTCGCCAAAAACTGTCCGAAAAAACTGCAATCACCATTTATAACTCCATTATTGCTCCACATTTTAATTACTGCTCAACTATCCTTTTCCTGTGTAACGACCGAGAGCAAAATAAATTTCAAATTCTCCAAAATAGGGCAATGAGAACAATACTCAGACGAAATAGATATTCAAAAGTAAATAAAATGTTAAACGAACTAAATTGGCTAACGGTGAAACAGATGTTGACCTTGAACACGATGATATTTTTACACAAAATAGTAAACAACCTGCTACCCAAATATTTTTCGAATCAAATTGTATACAACAAGGACATACACCAACATAAAACTAGGACGTGCAATGAAATCAGGCTACCAAAGAAGGACAAAGCGAATACCCAGAATAGTATATTTTATAAAGGGATGAAATACTATAACGCGCTGCCGGAAAACCTTAAGTCTGCCCCAATTGAAAAGTTTAAGATGTTGTGTAGGAGCCATATCAAGAAAGAAAAAAAAAACATAGTATATTTAAATGTAATAATTAATTAGTCATTTGTAATCTTAAATGTACAAATTACTAAAATAAAATCAATAAATAAAAAAAATAAATCTGAGGATTAACACCATAGGGGGCATTATATCATCTTTGAACAAATATAGTTAAAGAGGTCTTTGTGATCCTAAACCGCCGCATGTTTTCATTTAATTAAAATTAGTACGGGGTAGCGGTAACCGAAAAAATCAGAACACTGTTAAGAAGTGAAGAAAAAAAAAATGGTTTTCATTACTTCATGCGATGTGTGGGATCGCACCAACCTCTCCACATTCCGGGATAAGTACATTTTTATTATTACTTTTAATGACTCTATTTGATGAGTGGGATCGCACCAACCTCTCCACATTCAGGAATAAACACATTATCATTATTATTATTACTACTTTTAATGACTTCATGCGATATGTGGGATCGCACCAACCTCTCCGCATTCAGGAATAAGTACATTTTTATTATTACTTTTAATGACTGCATGCGATGAGTGGGATCGCACCAACCTCTCCACATTCCGGAATAATCACATTATTATTATTTTTAATGACTTCATGCGATGTGTGGAATCGTACCAACCTCTCCGCATTCAGGAATAAGTACATTTTTATTATTACTTTTAATGACTCCATGCGATGAGTGGGATCGCACCAACCTCTCCACATTCCGGAATAAACACATTATTATTATTACTACTTTTAATGACTTCATGCGATGTGTGGGATCGCACCAAACTCTCCACATTCAGGAATAAGTACATTTTTATTATTACTTTTAATGACTCCATGCGATGAGTGGGATCGCACCAACCTCTCCACATTCCGGAATAAACACATTATTATTATTATTATTACTTTTAATGACTTCATGCGATGTGTGGGATCGTACCAACCTCTCCGCATTCAGGAATAAGTACATTTTTATTATTACTTTTAATGACTCCATGCGATGAGTGGGATCGCACCAACCTCTCCACATTCCGGAATAAAAACATTATTATTACTTTAATGACTTCGTGTCACTTTTCAAAAGAGTTCTGGTTTTTTCTCCTCTAACGTAATATTTTTTACGGAAATCGATATGAAAACTTTTCTCCTGACTGTTCTATTACATTAACTCAATCGATATGCCTAAATTATGTTCCCTCAACGTAGGCAAGACATTACGCTATACGTATCATGGTTTGGCCCATTTCAGCATATCGCTCGCCATACACTACCAATAGGAATGTATTGTGAACCAAATGCTGAAATAGACCAAGCCACAAAAATATAGCGTGGTCTGCCACGTGGTTAAATAAATAAAGTCAACGCTCTATTTTTCTTAAATCCTGCTTTGTTTTTATTTCCGTTTAATGATCTGACGCAAATCTCAACTCTCCAAAAACAAACAAAACATAGCTAGAAGTCGTAAGTCCCCCTTAAAATGTGTGTTATTTTTGTTCTTCTCCAAAGGTGTTCGCTAGCGCGGGTTACTGGCCACCGGAGTTCATAAAACCGCAGAGGTTGTTCCAGTTAAATTCAAGAATACTCGCTATTTACATTTCGGTCATATTATGTTTCATATAAAAAGGTTCGATAATTAATTTCACACACATATGTTGCATCCTCTGTTAAATAGTTTTATTTCATTGATTTATTTTTACATTGTTGTCACAGTTCAGTAGCATAGAACTGCTGCCCGTGGCTCACGTAGGATGTTAGTTCACACTTTATGAGAAAGTCAAACAAACTATAAACAAGTTTTTTCGTGCATGACTCATGCAGAGATATCAACTGAATAGTATGTAAAACTCACAATGTCTAGGTATCCAAATGTTTATCAAACCATAACTTGAAAACGGTTGCATACAAATTTTGCAAATATAAATGTTTCATTTTGTAGACATAACATTATTTGATTCTGTGCAACTAAAATTTGTAATGTTGTGTAATTTCATTAACGATAATAAAGCGGTTCAAATTCAAAACCGATTAAGTGACATTTTATCCTAATTGGCTTTTTGTTGTTTTAGGGTGTACCCATTGGCCCATTGCATGTCTCCTTTAAAATTAATTCGAAATATGACACTCTAAATGGGTGCAACCAGCAACGTGGCAAATCTAGGTACCCAATACATTCTCACGGCCACTTCGCCCCACTTCCTTCAATCGCTCGCTATAATCCCATTGGAAATTGGAACCTGGCAAATAGGGACACTCTCGGGCGGTAATCGTAATCATTACTTTATCACATAAAAATCAATATATATTGTAAAAGGTAAGTGTACAATGTGCGTGCCGCTAAAACCATAAACCATCAGAAACCGTCTCGGTACGATCAAGGGAGTTAAATGGTTTGGTAGCCCTCTATACCCCATCCATGAAGTGGGTTCCCGGTTTTACCTGAAGGGCGTGCTTTTCAAGATATAAGGGCTCGAAGTTTCGCCCTCTAGAAATTTCTAGAACATTCGTGAGCATTCCATAACATTCCAGAATATCCCGGAACATCCCAGATCACAATGAACTAAAAACGGGATTACAGGCTGTTTCCTGATAATCTTTTAGTAAATTCGTAGTAATATAATATAACTCATGTTCATTTACCTGCGAAATTACCTGATAATATACTATAATGACGATATACGAAAATGAATTTTTTAGGAACACGTATTCCGACATCGTGACAATACATTGGTATCTTTAAATAGTATAAAACAAAGTCACTATCCGCGTCTGTCTATGCGCTTGGTTCTTCTTTTTTTTTTTTTTTTTTTTATTGCCGGTAACCCGGGCGTTTATTGACATCAATATTTGTTTACATATTATGTGCGCTACCCGACTCACTAGACAATATCTGTTCTGAGCCGGGTAGCAGTATCTACCATTACATATATCAATAATAATAAAAGTGAATAAAAATACAAAGTAAATAAATAAAAATACAAAATACAGGAAAAAGAAACGTAATTAAAAAATAAAAGATTACCTAGATAAAATAATCTAAATATAAATTATTACATACATATGTAATTATTTTTTTTAGTGTGAATCAAATAATTGAACATTTTTTGTTCTGAAAGTTCTTATATATATATATTTTTTTTTTTTTTAATATGTCATATAAAAATTAGCATGGAAGGTTTGCAAGTAACTTGTTAATGCAATTTCTTTTTTTGTTCATTAGCCACATATTAAAGTATTTATATGTACATTTTCTGTTGATTTGAGTTGTATGTTGTGTTTCTTTTAAGAAAATATTGAATATGGAAGGTGCGAGGTAAGATTCATGTTTTTTTGCAAGAGTGGATTTAATTTTTGGCACTTGTAAATGATTGTTAGATTTAGCTCTAGTGTTCTGGGAATGAGATATGTGTGAAGGTGACGATTTTATGCAATTTGTATGGATAATTTTTTTTATGAATAGCTTCCTGATATCAAGTATTTTATTTTTAATTAAAAGATTTTCAGTGGGATAAAGATATGGTTTTTTGAACATAGTTCTAATAAGTGCTTTATGAGCTGTATTAAGTAGCTTGATGTATGTGTCTGCGGCACCACCCCATGCCGATATACCATAAATTAAAATGCTTTGACAAAGGGAAAAGTAGACATTTTTTAGTAGTTTAAGTGACATAATGTTTCTAATCGTTTTAAAAATGTATATTTGTTTCCGGATTCTCATTGCAAGTGAAATTATGTGAAGTTCCCATTTTAGTTTGCAATCCACTGTTAAACCAAGATACTTAATATTATCCGAATGTTCAATTTTTTCGCAGTCGCAGTTTTTGGTTTGTGATGTAGTACATGGATACAGGTGTAAAAGCGGGACGGTTTTTGGTTGCCCAATATTTGTTTTACTGAATGTTAGAAATTTGGTTTTCGAGGTGTTTAGGGTAAGAAGATTTTTGTCGAGCCATTTTTTTATCTCCCTCATACCAAATTCGGCGCTCTTAAATGCCTTTTCCCAAGATTGCTCTTTAATAAGAAGTACAGTATCATCTGCGTAGCTGATCACATTATAGCAGAGTGTTGGAATTTTAATGTCAGTGAGACCATTAATATAGATAAGAAAAAGAATAAGGCCTAAGACACTACCCTGAGGCACTCCGTACTTTATTTCTGCTGTGTCACTCAAGCATTTATTAAGTTCAACTATTTGTTTCCTATTTTTTGTATAACTGATGAACCATTTGAGCGGTTTTCCATTGATGCCAATATTTTTAAGTTTTTCGTAAGTTCTAAACTAGGCAACGGAGTTTGATAGTTTTTCATTTAGGGAATTTCTTCCGGAAAGTTTATATATGTAATACACGGATATTATATTTATTGAAAGTAGAGAAAAGTCGAGCAACGCCGGGTACACGTCAGCTAATATTATAATAAAATAAAAAAAAATTTAAAACCTTAGAAAATACGCTTTTATTTTAAATAATGTATGTTTTCATGGTATTAAAACCTAGTAACTACAGTACAATTTTCTGCATCTACTTACTATGTTTTAAAGAATTAACTGTTAGCGTACCTATCACATTGTTTCATTGACCCAATGCTTTGTAATATGTACGATTATTTGGCCTTGCCGTGATAATAATTACCAAGCAAAAAATCGCATGCCTTGTGCGTGATATCATATTTCCACTATGTCTCTACAAACTTGCGCTAACGGTAATTTAAATATACGTTTTTGTCCTGAACCATTTTACCGAATCTTACGAACTGTTTTTAATTAAACTGCAGTATAAATTATATACATGTTTTTTATGTTATTGCCTGAACGTGTATTTATGTATGTAAATTACACCTATGCGTTATTCATGCTTTGATTTATTGTTTGATCTTTCCAATGTTCGTGTTATTATCTACAAACATAGTTTTGCCAAATATCAAATCTTAAATTAAAGTAAAAGTGCTTTTGAATGATTTATAAGCATTATATCAATGATTGAGTGCAACCTTTACGTTTTTTATGGACCATTAACCGTTCCATTTCTTCCTGCGGCCCCAGGCTGTCTACAGTTTGATGTTTCTGCACGTTTAAAGCCTTACTAAATAAACGTGCTGAAAATTTTAAACAATCGATTAACAACCGTGTATGTGAAACCCTACTAATAGAAATTGGCATAATTATAATTCAAGAAAATATATATACATTATTTATAAAACCAAAGAGGGTTGGATATTTTTGTATAAAATTTAAATTTACATCGAATTTCGGAATATTTCCAAGGTATTTTAAATGTGCTATATATTTCTTCTTTTTGAAGATGTTGTAAAAACAAATACCATATAAACTAAAAAAAATGCCTTCTAGATTTTGTATTTGAAATTACTTTATTTTAATTTCAATCGTGAAAAATGTTTAACGAAATTAAAGCACATATTTTTACTCCAAACGTCGAAAAATTGTAGAAAATTCTAATTATAAAAAAAAGTTCCTTTTGTTAAGGGAATCTTCAAGAAAATTGTCACTTCACTTTTTATCTCGTTTAAAATCTCATAAAACATTTATCACTCATAGAATTATTATTAAATTCACGCTTCAGTCTGCTGAAATGCAACGTTGCCAGCTCTTTCAGAGCACAGTTTTTTTATTAGTACCAAATCAAATTTGAGCTCTATTTGAGATTTATTCAATGTGTAAATAAAACACTGTGTAAGGTTATTTATGTTCTAGTAATTTGTGCTCACCTGTGGTTATGTTGCACTTTGCGAATGAGTTGTTTTTCTTCTCGGGGCTCGCAACATCTGTTAAGCGTTGTGCCAATCTTTCTCCGAAAGAGTAGGCAGACGGGAAAGCCGCGTCAGAGCCAAAATTCACACGATTCCAAGCATTTGCGTCTGTTGGCGAACTGTCAAATTTCTTCACCTTTATTGACAGCTGTGATATTATGTGTTTTTGTTTATTAGACAATATTATTGGACCAGTTCCACCGTCTTGTTATGTATGTCCATGTGATATTGTGACATTCATTTATTTTCATCTGTAATAAAATTAAGGGCTACTAAGGTTCTTGAGGTTGTTATTTTTCTAAGCCTGTTAAAAAAAAATTTGCTTTGTATAAAACGCAAAAGGAGTTTTGCTACTGGAATTTAAAGTCTGATATTATACTTTTTGAAACGTCAATTAAATAATTTTTACTTCAAATTTTTGAAATGTCAATTAAATAATTTTCAGTACGTTTATAATATGTACTTTATCGCTTGTCTAAATTCTTCAAAAATCAATTCCAGTTTTTAAAAAATAAAACTTAAATTCAAAGTAAATTTGAGTTCATTGTACCAGATTTCATACGGGACTAACAATCGAAATTAGTATGTTTGATGATATTTTTTAAATATTACAAACTTGCTGACGTCTACCCGGCGTTGCTCGGGATTGTGAATGATTTGGAGTAAAGTTTTGAGGTTATGAATTCTAGTATATACGTCGGCTATTCTCTGCTTTCTATAAATATAATATGCATGTATTATATGTATATATAAACCTTCCGGAATAAATTCCCTAAATAATAGTGAAAACCCTAACAAAAATCGGTTCCGTAGTTTAGAAGAACTAAGCGTACAAACATACAGAAGCGGATAGCGACTTTATTTTATACTATTCAGAGATGATTACAATGACGTGCCAGCTTGGGGAGTGTGAGAAGGCGGAAGAAAGTGGGCTAGGGGAAGAGTATAGTTGGGGAATGTTAGAAGGCGGAAGGAAGTGGGCAAGGGGAAGAGTATAATTGGGGAATGTTAGAAGGCGGAAGGAAGTGGGTAAGGGGAAGAGTATAGTTATATACCCTTTTTATACCCTTTGTACTCTTTTTGTGCAATAAATATTTTTTGTGAATTTTGAATTTGAATTAAAAGTTGGGGAATATTAGAAGGCGGAAGGAAGTGGACAAGGGGAAGAGTATAGTTGGAAAGTACCTATCTGACTGAATACGTCTGATCATTAAACTGAGATGCACGATACATTGAGTTTGAATCACACTATTGCCAAATCACGAAAGATCTCCACGACTCTACTCTGCAGGGACATAAGGACCAAAATTTTAATTGGTACATATTTTAAATTTAGTTCTCTCGTTAGTATTCTCGTACCTACTTTTAAAACTGGTTTTATTTATGTAAATATTTAGAACACAGTCAAAGTTTTAGCAAGCGAGATTACTTCGCTATCGTTAGAGAAGTTTATTCACGAATTTATTATTCATAAAAATTACTCTGCCCAACAGACGAACAGACTCCATTAATTATTCATAGGTATATGTTTGAAGTTATGATCTCACCAACATTATTATAACATTGAAATATCCATATAAATTGACTTGTTCAGCGCAAGATAAAAAACTAATCGCACACATTGTGAGTGTTAGGCACTTGACCCTGGTAAACCTCGATGGAATGCTCACTTAGAAATTTAAGCAGAAATCGGATACCTATTAAAATAATTTTTATCTGTAATGGAAAATATATTTAAGCATTTATATCTGGGTATAATATACCACCTAGACTAAAACCTAGTTCATACGAGGACAGGATGATATTGTATTGTCCCATTTCCTATGATAGTGAAATAAGATGTTGTCCTAGAGATAGACGTGCAGGCTATCTCCGCAGTACAATGTCTTACACCCATCACAGCGCTTTTCCGCTTGTAAACGCGCTTGGACAAGACAGTATTCATTGTCCTGTCCTGCGAGGTCGATGCTGTTCATTGAACTGGGACCGGACAATATTCGGTATTAAGATATTTTTTTACCAAAATAGGTATGGGAAAAATTCCAATTTTCTGACTCCAGACCTTTACCCCGCCCGTGCTTTAAATTTAGATACGATCGACATTGTACATTAAGGTAGGTGCATTCTGTACTATTTTGATAATAAATATCTCCAATAGACTAAACATAAATACGTACCATAAATAAAAACTATGGATGTTTAAAGTTTACGTAATCTACGTATTGATAAATAATAATAAGAGTTTATTATAATAAAAATTAAAATTAAATTTATTATAAATAAAAATAAAATCAAACCCAAAATAAAAAAATGGATTAAAGAACAAAAAAGACAATATTTCCAAAATTCTATAACATAAGAGAATAAAACATATACACGCAACACAAAAAAATGTATAAGGCAAGCGGCACGCACAAGCACATAGATCATTGTAAGTGCCGATTTCCATTCCCTTCTAATGTTTTTATTTTGGTGTGAGAATTGGATTTTGATTTCTAATCTTTATTTTTGGTGTAAATTTATCTTTATTTTAATGTTGTTTTTCGTTTAAATGTATAAATTCGTATATTTTAAAATGGGGGCTTCAGCACGGGTGAACAACGCAGTGAGGCCAACGTTGCTGAATTGAAATGTGAAGTATTGTAGAGTAATGTATCAATAAATAAATAAAATAATGTATGCAGGGGTAGTGCAATCCAATATATTCCATATTTTTCGTAAAGTCAATACCTTGGTGAGACCAAAAATTACGGCACTGTCGACTAGTTAGAAAACAAAACTTCTGCGCTATCGTTAATTCAGTTAACCCCTCAAGCTAAATTGTTCGGTTTTACGAACCAACAGCTATTACCTGCAGAGTCAATTTGTTCACATTAGCTCATATCTTCTCATGGAAAACATTGTACATATCTCCCTTACTGTCGTCATGGTCAAAAATATAAACTAAATGGTGTTAGAGAAAAAGAAAAGAGAAAACACACGCTTTTTATCCAAATCCAGAAGTAAACCAAGGTTCCGACCGCAATTTGAGAAAAAAATCATGAAATTTTGTGAATTTTTACATAATAATATACAAACTTAACGTTAAAATGTTAATAGTTTAGTTTTGGGATACGTTCAGAAATTTATCCATTTATTTGGATTTTATTTCGAAGCCGAAAAATACACTAATACTCCGACATTCTGACAGCATCTTCAAGAAATATAATGGTCAATATGCCCGAGACCTGAGGGCTTAAATTCATTCATTTGTGCGAATCTCATTTATTGACATAGTAAAGAGAAAACCTGATGCATTTAGCCACATCATTTACTTATCACAATTAACTCCCACAGCTGCAAGCCACTTTTATCAGGTCCATCAAACTTGACATCCATTAAACTACTGATAATAATCGTAATATTACTATATTGTAATCAATAATTGTACGGTTTTTAGTGGGTAATCGTAGTCGTATGAATAAACATAATTTTACCAACAATACGTAGTAATGTAAAATCATGGGTTTTTTGTTTGAAAATTTTGTCGCTTAGAAATGTTTCAGATGCTTTAATTAAATACTGCGAGTAGAATACATCCCGGCCTTTGAAATAATCGAGTATTTTTTAGATAAGTCTTTCTATAAGCTCAGAAAAATATAATGTATAAGGCCTATGAAAACTGCTTTAAAGTTCAAAATCTCCTACTTACGAACCCATTTTCGGGTATGGTTTTATTGTATAATGTGGCGATTTAAGTTATTTATAAAATGATCGAAAAACATTTAAATATTTGTGCCTGAACATCCACAAAATAAAATAAAAGGCACTTTTTGGCCATGTTTTTTTCTTGCATAAATCATATCAGATGGATGGTGTTAAGCGGGAATTTAAGCCTTATCGCCATCTACGTAAGGTGTGTTATTGATAGCGGCTGGATTCAAAGTATTACACGACGTAGTGCATCGCCTTAACCATAAAAGTAAGAAATATTACGCAAGTTATATAAAATTAATATACCGTGGCGGCAAAGCTGAGCGTGCGTTAATTTTTTCTTTAATCCAGTTAGCTGTGGCTTATTTTCCGCCCACATCAGCCCTCCGCGGCTTTGAGAATTCGTCGGGCGTAATCCGCTTTGGGAACTAGGGATGTTGCGTGAATTAATGGAATTAGCGCGTCTTTCGCTGCGGAAATATCTTCTTACTTAACGGACTTAACTTAAAATTGAGGAACGGCGATGTTGCTTGAATTTAAAAGAACATCAAAGAGGAGATTTGGTGAAATCAAAATACTCGGAACCTTACCATTGGTGGTTCGACATGTTTATAGGCCATACATTTACTATACAAGTTTCAGTGATTTATTTGTCTCATAGCAGTTTATTAGTCTGAAATAATCAACAATACATCGCAGCAGCTGTGAAACATTTTATTTTCTGTTTAATTATAATTAATAATAATAATACTTGGATGACTTGTATAGCGCCGTTTTTGTGCAAAAACACCTCAAGGGCGCTGTACAAACTTATAATACATTTCTACAGTGATCTATGTTATTACTTAACTAATTATGGAGAAAATATACAGTACAATACTTACTTAATATAAGGAAACCACTTTAGATATTATCAAAGATATACACATAAATAAACCCAAACCAACACCACAAATATCACATTCATCTGCTCTGATGATTAAAAATATCAGGGCTTTCTGAAAAGTTGTTGGCTCAGTACACCAAAATACACTCACAGTTATAAGTAGGTACCTAACTAGCAGAAGTCTCCGGCGTTGCCCAGATTGTCGAAATCGGATGTAGGCAGTAATTTTCCTCTTATCTTTAATGTCAATTTTGCATAATTTCATCAAAATTCTACTTTAGGTGGTAGGGGTGGTTTTTTAACAATATATTGTAGACAGTGACCTTCCTCCTGTTTTGAAGGTGAAGTGTGCAAAATTTCGTCAAAACGTATCAAATTCTGCTTTAGGGGGTGGGAAAAGGTGGTGGGAGTGTTGTTCGAAATTTCATGTAGACAGTGACCTTCCTATTTTGAAGGTCAAGTGTGCAAACGTTCGTCGAAAAATTTCAAAATTCTACTTTGAAGGGTGGGGGTGGTTTTTTGAAATCTCGCGTAAACAGTGTGCGAAATTTCACCAATTTCAGAATAAAACTATTTATTTTAAATGCCAACCACACCAGAGTCCCAACTAACCCGAGCCAGTTTAAGGCACCCCTAATATTATTAATAATACTGTAGGTTGGAAGAATTGAGCACGAGTGAATAATGTTAATTATGCAGATTAGGTTTGTTCCCTAAAAGTAGCTGAAATCATTTCATGACGTCACTAATCTCGCCGTAAAATATTTACCGAACGTTTTGAACACCATTTCGTTAAAATTTTGAGCTAATTTCATTATTAATCAAATATTAAAATGAACACCACAAATCCGTCATTTTGTTTAGCTACCATACTCATTTGCGAAACCTATATAAATAAATATATACAGTAAAAAAAGCATTTTTATAAATAAATATATTATTCAAATGTCAACGTAAGCTAAAAACGCATTTCCTGCTTTACATCATTAATTATTAATTATTAGCGTCTTTTAAACAGCAAAAGATTCAAATCGTAAGTTTCAAGGAGCGATGAAAGTCAATTTATTGAGTGAGAAACTTATGGTCGGTTCTAGCGAGCTGCTTCGGACCCAATGGTAACGGCCAAAACCACTTATACTTCCGAGTGGTGAATAGATTTACGAGTACCTCTATCCGTGGGCAATATGGTCGATGGGCCACTGAAGACCTCTTTAAACTTTAATTATTAGTTTGAACCGTAGTTTGAAATATTCCCTTGAGCATAATTATTGTACAATATATGTACACATTCTTAACCCTTGGGTTGCCAGGAGTGAAATGCCAATCGCCCACCGTACGCCGCACAGTGGGCTGAAAATCGCCTTTCATAGACATCGAGACTTGAATTTTCAAGGGTATTTTTTTGGCTAGAAATGGATTCTGCTGATCATTACTATGCTATAAAATTTCGTATGAAGCAATTGCGTGTACAAATGAAGGAGCTTTGTCTAGTTTACAATATTTTATTTACACTGCAAGCCTACTCATATGTAAAGCATTTAAGCATTAAAATGAATCATCAACATTAAAAAGTGTTTTTTTCAACTTTGAGGATTTAAAAAAAAAAAATCGCAAGTTGCGCCACAATACGAAGTATGTCAAAAAAATAGTAGTATATCTGTGTGTAAGGATATAATGGCCAACCTTATGATTCCAGGGATAACCTCATTTTTAATGTCAGTGCCATACAAATTTTTCTTAAAAAAATTATAATTTTTTCATTTGTACACGCAATTACTTCATACGAAATTTTATAGCATAGTAATATCACCAGAATCCATTTCTAGCCAAAAAAAATACCCTTGAAAATTCAAGTCTCTATGTCTATGAAAGGCGATTTTCAGCCCACTGTGCGCCGGGCTGACACCATTTTCGTAATAACTTGAGAGTATATACCACTCTGGAACGTGCCGCAAATATACTATATGTATATTATTTCAAATGAATAAATTGTGAAATAACACAACTTGATAAAATAAAATTTATTTGCGCACGCCGGGATTTTAACCCGCTAACTCCGGGTTGCTAGTCGAGAGCCTTACCCCACGACCACGGGGGTTAGTTCAGTAGGTCGTTCAATTTGTTGTAAATAGTCTAAATAAAATTGTTATAATAAACCGTTGAAATTGCGATATTCTTTTATGGACACCCGTCACCGTCACGGTATGCAAATATATTTTTTAAATTTAAATACGATTGTTTTTTTGTTAATTGCACATTTTTGGGAGTATTCGTCTTGTAAATATATCTTCCATTTGTTTGTAGCTAATAAATTAGTATAATATAATTACAAAATTTCACACCGTTACCTCCGCGTGTGTAAGTCGGCAATTCGCATATTCATTATTGTTTATTGCAATGAATATTCATTTATAATTTCATGACACCTTTTTATCGGAACGTAATCACTGCTCACGCGTTAGCTAACTTCTACCAAATGCTGTCGGGCACAAGAACAGTCAAGTCATAATGGTAAAAACTACCCGTTCGCACGTTATGGTGGTTGGGTCTGTCTCCAAGGTCTTATTCATAGCGGAATAATCTTTCAGTGTCGCCCTGCTGAAAGACCTCTATTCAGAATCGCAACGTTGCCTGAGTTGACTTTAGCCGTGTTTGGTGACCAGATCTGAATAGCTAGGTACTACCAACCTCGCTCCCCACCACTTTCTTCCCTTACTCACTCCCTTCAGCCTCACAACATATCCCAAATGAGGATCCCATAGTCCCACTGGCTGCGGACAGTGGCACACCGGATCAATGTCGCTTATTCCTCAGACCTTACCATTGACCTACCGAATACCTATAACGTTCCGAGTACCAAATCGTGACACAAGGGTTCCACAGTTGTTCTTTGTTTATTCGTCGAAAACAAACTATTTCATTCATTCCAAAGAAGTAAACCTTGGAGCTCCTCAAGGATCTGTTTTGGGACCGCTGCTTTTTATTATATACATAAATGATATAGTGAAGTGCCTGATGTACTGTCCATCATACAATTTGCCGGTGACAAACTTTTATACATTATAGCAAATAATATTGAAAATGCAATTTTAAAAATACAAAGAGAATTTTAATTTTTTTTCAATACACAAAGGCTTGTAAATAAATTCAGTTCCGTTGATATTTTCATTTATTCCATACTAAAATTTTAATCAGAAATTTCTTTTTGTTTCTTTAATATTATCAAATAAAATCCGTAACTTACTTTTTATGTTAATATTTACCATATTTTTAACCCTTACTATTTCTTTTTTGTTCTTGTTTGTGTCAATTCTGGGTTTAACTATATAATTTTGTTATTTTTATTGTGTTACATAATTTTAATGCACTAATGTGATTTATTAAGACATGTTTTATGTAAAAGTGTAAATAAATAAATAAAGATAACAATCGACCCGTCGTCTGCTCAAGCGATTGTAATTATTTTATGCAATGCAACTGTTTTTGTTACGCAAAAAAATACTAATGTAATCGCTTAGGAATGACAGAGGATATTTAAATAAGAATACGGCATGCGTGCGGATTAGAAGCTTCAATCTCAAATATTCCATGCTAACATTTGACTATAAATTATTCGATTCTTGCGAAGGATACTATTTTATGAATAAAATAACAACATTATTTTGTCGTTTGTCTGTCTATACGACTACCGGAAAGCGTGCCACCTTGTACCTGTTCTGTTACTTAGTATGTTAGATACACCTTCGTGGTTACCTTACTTCTACGGAACTGTTACCACATTACCTGTCTATTTTCTACCATTATGACAGGGAAACGGGCTAAAGATTTTACGAGAAAGTTTAATGCCTAACAGTTTCTTCGGGGATGCGAAGTGAGGAGTGACTTGTCATCTACCTTATTCATATTGACATCGACACCCTTGTCAATCTCTTCGTGTCCCTTCGAACTTAGAAAAGGTTACACTTGTTTGTGGAATCACGTGGGATCGGTATTTTATTATGAAAAAACACATGTTTTTAGAGGAAAAGTAAAATAAACCCAAACATTTATCAATGTATATATAATGGAACGAAGAAATGCTGCAGATTGTTAATACGTAGGCGCAGGTAAATAATTTTGATATCGGTGTGTATAAATATCGGTTCCATGATAACTCAACACAGTGACAATTCAACACACTTTTAAAAAGTGATATAAAGTCATTGGAAACGATGAAAAAAATTTTTTTTAACCTAACCAAACCTAACAGTTAATAAAGTTTTTGTTTCATCACTTTCCATGACTTTATATAACTTTTTAAAGATGTGATGAATTATCATTGTGATGATTTATCCGGTCACCATAAATATCTAATCCACAAATATCTACACCCAAACGTGTCCTCTTTAAAATAATTTCACCTGTGCATTTGGTGCTAAAACGTTTGAATTATTCTACTATGTGTAAGAAACACACGATGTTTGTTACTTTATTAATTTTGCGCTGGAAATTTAAACCGCAATCACCCTGATAAAAAAAATTACCTACAAATTAGTTGATATATGTAGTCACGTTGAAACTCCACCTAAACTTTATTATTTGTATTGTTTCTTCACTTTCAATCATACTTTCATGGAATTCGATATTCAAATAAAATGATCGCCGGTTTTGCGAAAGCTTTTTATCAATCAGACTAAAAACGAAACCTCCCATTTTTAGTGGTATAAAAAAAGCACACGTTTGTTTGATTTATTACTTACTAGCTGTACCCCGCCACGCGTTGCTGTAGCTCAGTCTTCTGTGCAGATAGAGAAACAATAGCGCTTGTTGCTTTTACGTGCAACAGATGGCGATGTTTTTTTAAAAGCATGTTTTTACCTGTCACAGGTGGCATGTATATAATATAGGCATATTAAAACACGCGTATTCAAATGCATGTCAAAATTTCAAAGATATCGGTGAAGAACTTTCGTAGATTTAAGATCTTGAACAAACGGACATTTTTATTTATTATAAACAGATAATATTACCTGTGACCTGTTACTTTCCACGATTTAAGGCGATGCACCACGTCGTGTAATATTTTAAATTGAGCCGTTATCAATAACAACCGTTACGTAGATGGCGATAAGGTTTAAATTCCCGCTTAACACCATCCGCCTGTTTTGATTTATGGAAGAAAAAAAACATGGCCAAAAAGTGCCTTTTATTTTATTTTGTGGATGTTCAGGCATAAATATTTAATTTTTTTCCGATCATTTTATAAATAACTTAATTTGCCACATTATACAATAAAATAATAACCGAAAATGGATTCGTAAGTAGGAGATTTTGAACTTTAAAGCAGTTTTCATAGGCCTATACATTATTTTTTTCTCAGCTTATAAAAAGACTTATATAAAAAATACTCATTTTTATTTTTCGGAATAACTTTATTGAGTAAAACCTCAAATTGTAATATTTAAATATTGAAGACAATATTAGTGATTTCTAAACGAAAATCTGAAACAGAAAAATCAGAAAAGGAAACGGTCACATCTGGGACAATATTCATTCTAGACTTGCAGAAAAGTCAACAGATGTCGCACATTAAATAAAAAAATAAGATAGGTTTATCTAAAAAAGACGCTGTCTGGATTGCATTTAGTTCGGGTTGAATCTTGCGATCATATATAAAGATAGTTGTTAAAAATGTGCGGTGAAAAAATGAAGACAATGTTAGTAGTTCTTATTCGAAGTATGATACAGTTAAAAGTGACCGAGGAGAATAGGGTCCCATTAGCGCAGTTGGTAGAGCACTGTCCCGGAAAGACAGGGGTCCTGGGTTCGTGTCCCAGATGTGACCGTTTCCTTTTCTGATTTTTCTGTTTCAGATTTTCGTTTAGAAATCACTAATATTGTCTTCAATATTTAAAAAATACTCGATTATTTCAAAGGTCAAGATGTATTCTACTCGTAGTATTTAATTAAAGCATCTGAAACATTTCTAGGCGACCAAATTTTCAAACCAAAAACACATGATTTTGCATTACTTACGTATGGCATCGCCTTAACTGCTTTTTATGAAGAACTTATTTATTACCCACTATTTAAACTACACGAGGCATCTTCCTCGTGCCTAGCGGATTGTTACAGCCAGTCAGACTAGAAAGGGCGCATTTTCACCTGTCAGTGCACCTGCAAATTGCAGATTACCTTCAACAACGGCTTAGTTCTTATAATATGTAGTTCTTGAAACCGGTGGCAAACAGAATAATAGCGGTGTACGTATGTGAAAGTTTATAATTGACCATTTAAAATCATTCATCCGTTCGCAAATATTTAGATTTTTATCTGTTTCGATAATGATCTGCTGATATTATATTCTGAAGCTATAAACTTTTCATAAAGGAACGTAATTTCTTTGTAGTTTGATGTGTAATTCTAAACGAAAGCTACATCCTATTTCCATTAATGTAATGCTTCCTTTATGCTAGACTTCTTCGGCCGGATGTGATGCTGGTAAGATCATTTAAATTAACGAAGCATATAAAGAACATTTAAAAATATAACCAACTGATACAAAATTGCGTGGACAGTTTTATTAACTATATTTTGCTAATTTATTATAAATCTCTTCAAACTAATCGTAATCCTGTTACAATCAGGATTGCAAGCCCTAAACAAATGAATTGATAGGTTTCATGTTAAACTTTTGGTAAAAAAAAATATTTTCGCAATTCGTCATTATTTATAATTTGGGAGGCGGGTTTGGGTACCGCAGCTCCGGGAACCATTTTTTTTGGATAAGCAACACCTTTGCCATAGGTCACCCCAAGTGGTTTGCTACGTTTGGAGATTTAGCAGGGGTGCCCGGATTCATCGGGTGATGTGTGTTCAGGATGCGCCTGCCCACCAGCTGCAAAAAAAGACTCAGCTATTAAAAAGCAGCTCTTAAAACAGACCCTCCATACAGCATCCCAAAAGATAACATAGGCCCTGAGAGAAATTATTTTGCTCGGGGCCTCCTGTGTGAGGTAATGTAAAAAAAAAAAATTCCGCGTGGTAGTAAAAAACTAGTATTTCTATCAGTCAGTTCGTACTGGATCGAGGTATGCGTGCGTTGTGTCTTAATCCATATACAACATTGTAATGGACACCCATTTACATAAACACCTGACGTATGGATTTAGATCGCACACGTGTTGTTTGTTATACCTGTATTCTGTTTGCTTTGTACTTGGATAATAGTTCCACCAAGTATACCTGTAAATTTACGATTGGATACGCTATGCCTTCAATGCTTATTAATAATAATATTTGGCTAATTTATATAACGCAGTTTTCGTGAAAAATCACCTCAAGGGCGCTGTATTAATTATTATTGTTCAAACCTGCTGCTAAACCGTATTAAACAGTCATAAATAAATGATTTTAAGTACTAATTGTATCATTTTTTGTTGTTATTAAATAATTATTTTATTTTGACATTAGGTACGTTTTTTCTGGTAAGATTAGTAGTAAATTAATTGAATCATAATACAATGTGAGATAAGTCGTTAATCCGAAGACAGTTTCTTTTACAGAAATATGAATACCTAATATAATCATATTGTGGTAATATATGCTAGGCTTATAAACCTCTCCGATTATGCAGTATTCCATAATTATTAGATACATTTACTGAATTCAGCTACAATTTCGGTGCCTCCATTGCGTGATTTTCGCTTAGTGGTCCATTTACAGTTAACTCCTAAGGCCTCCGGCATTTTCTGTCAGAAGGTCACAGTGTTTCAGCTTTGCAATAAAATCAAAATAAATGGAATAATTTTGAATGTATCCGAAAACTATATACTGTTTTTGAAATATGTTCGTATCAACACTAAAATTACGATAATTCTAAAATTTAAACATTTAATTAGACTTATGTATTAACATTATTAAATATTGTCACTTCATTTTTTTCTTTTCATATAAAAATAGTTAATAAAAAATTCACAAAATTACCTAAATTCAAATAGCGGTCGAAACCTTTGGTTTCGTAGAGGTGTACATTTTAATTTTTCTGTTTAATAATACTTGAGATTTGAATATAAAGTGTGGTGTTTTCTCTTTCTAGCACGATTTAGACCATATTTCCAAATGTGATAGCAAGGGAGACACAAAGCTGATCTCAAAAGCGAACAAATTAGCCTGAGGGGTTAGTGTTGACCTTTCGTCGTGACATCCGGTTTTTTCGCGTGTCGGCTGATTCATATATAACTGAAAATCCTTGAATGTATCGAAGTTAAATGTATCTTCTTCTCTGTCTACCTGCACTTTTGATAAAGCTTGTTCCCTAAGCTTATAAAATCACTATGCACAAGATAGAAGATAATGTTATCATTTCATATCTACCTTAGAAATCTGAGAACGTTGTTTGTTTATCTGTTCCGTTCAAACAAAGCACCGTGATGCAATCTAAGTCTATGTGAAAACTAGATATAATTTATTTATTCTTATCATATGACTTTTCTTCGAAGCCCTCTCTCTCTCTCTCCCTGCTATCTCTCGACTTCGTCATTAGTAGGAAGCTCTGCTATTTTACATTCTTCTTATTTCTTATCTAATACTTAATCACTAAGTTTACCACTTTTGAAATAATCTGTCCGATAGCTACAGACAGCCTCATATTTCCTTGTTTCTTCTCTCCCACTATCTCTTCAATACCTGAGATCGGCGATCACGACACAGAACGGGTGTACTCCCATCCTATTGCTCCCTTCTTCTGTTCTCTTCTGACACGACTTTCCTCCTATCTATTTACTGAATCTCCTATTCGAACCAACAATATGAAAGAACTTGCTGTACTGTAAATTATGCCATCCGACGTTTAAACGTTTAAACAAAGACACTGGAAGATACTACTATGAAAAAATGAAACGATTGTTATTTAATAATATTAATATTTGAATGATTTGTATAGCGCCTTTTTTGTGCAAAATCACCTCAAGGGCGCTGTACAAATATATAATACATTTCTACAGTGATCTATTTTATTAGTAACTATATATGAAGATAATATACAGTACCATACTTACCTTGTAGGTCACTTAAGATTAACACTTAATTAACATTAACTAATTGTTGATTAGCGAAAGTTAGATACAGGATTTAGGACATTATTGGAAAATTGGATATAATTGGACTTTCTCCTATGAATGGTATAGTTAATTTAAGGGTTTAGTTTAACAGCTTAAAAACATAAGGTTTCTTTAAATTTATTACTATTAATCACATGAATGAGTCGTGAAAACAACCAATTTTCAAGTGGCTGCACGGCGAAAAATGATCCCGTTAAAAAAGTGACAGCATGCCAATTTTCTGATAAAATATTAGTCATTTAGAATGTATCGAGAACACGTGTTCTTTTCCTAATAAATATCATGACAGAATGCGATAATATCAGTATGTTAATATCAATATTTCTATGTTCACGTGTTCCGCCGTTCTCATAAAACATTCGCTTTTAACTGATACTTTGTTAGGAACTCTTTACAGGAAAACGAATAATTTGACCAGATTTTTATAAATTAACAGTATTTTACATCAGTAAGTTTTCTCCGTGTTGTGTCAACCGTATACAAATGTGGGGCACGTGTTTGACGTGTCTTTCGACTGTACCTGTACATACACAATGCACATAAATAAACGTAATCGATTGCTAAAATGATTAGCTTACTGAATTGAGTTGATCTAAAAAGTTTTAAAATTAAAATGTATGTACTACGTATTCTAAACTGCAAATTTATTTTTGGGTTTTTTGGAATAGGTTATTTGTAAACTAGGCACGTCGAATGCGTACTTTACTCCGAAAGGGTAAAATTGTGTGGCTATTCATGGCGTAGGCAAAGTGTATCGCAATTATTTTCAATCCTGAAATAATAATTGTGCAAGACATTCCAAACACTGCCACTCTGGTGTAGTAACCTTTTGAAATGGCTGGCCGCTGTGTCAGAGTGGATGTTCCTTTACTTATCGGTCCGCCCACGGAAGAGATGGATAACGCCCGCAATGACGTGCCGCAAGCAGCAAGCATGTGCACGACGCTTTATTATGAATTGTGTTATCGTCTGCTACTGATTTGACAGGCAAAGATACAAGTTGCAAGCCTCTCTCTACCCTATATATTCCGGAACCAGCAGTCATATTGTTTATTACTCACCATTTTTTGTATTATTTATTACTAGATGTACCCCGCCACGCTTTTCTGTGGATCAATCTGTCTGTGCAGATATTCTTCTTAAGGCGAAGCACTACGAAGTAATGCAAAATCATGTTTTTTTTTAAAATATTGTTTTTTAAAGTATTAACCCGTTAAACTACAATTAAGCAACTTTTCAACAGGATGTTCATATACTCGTACATGATAAAGCTGCTTTTAATAAAAAATATATGTTTTTAGCTGTAACAGGTTACACTGTATAAAGATACGCGTATTTGTATGCAACGTTGTGTCAAAATTTCAAAGCAATTGGTGAAGAACTTTTGAGGATTTAAGATTTTTAACAAACGAACATATTTATTTATATAGATAGATAGATATAATCTCCGTGGCAACCAACCCTTCAGTACATTCATTGTATTTGTTCAGTTTGCAATATTTTCTGTGTATTTCAAATGCTCTATAGTCTATATACCTAACCTTATTTTTTTAATTTTCCGTAAAAACAAATACTATTTTTGAAACTAGATAAAATTATTTTTACGGTGTATGCATTTAAAATAAACATTACTATTTCGAAAGAAGAAAATTTTAATATCAAACGTGAAAAATGTTGTCAAAAACGCTAACCACATGTTACTTAAATTTTTATTCCAATCGTAGAAACATTGAGAGAACTCGGTA
Source organism: Hesperophylax magnus (assembly GCA_026573805.1). Lineage (NCBI taxonomy): Eukaryota > Metazoa > Arthropoda > Insecta > Trichoptera > Limnephilidae > Hesperophylax > Hesperophylax magnus. Next base: position 3,667,103 of record JAIUSX010000977.1, on the reverse strand, counting down.
TTTCGAAAACACGTTCGTTTTGTTTGAGGAATTTGTAAGAAAACTGTACCTTCACTTGTATCTCGTTCATAATAATAAAAAAATAACGCGAAATATGAATTATTCATTTTGCCTATTTTGGCAAACTGGAAACAATTATTATTTCTCTTTCTAACGTCAAACAAATTGCTTGCTAGAAAAAAGATAAAAAAATACTTGAAATATGGACGCCCGGTCATATATGACCATAAAACGCTGGAGGGGTTAAATTTAATATCGTAAAATAATCTAGTACTAAGTCTAAGTACCGTAAAGGAACTATGGCATTCCCAAATTGGGAAAATAACAACTAGCATAAATTTAATCCCAATGTTCGAGTTAATCCGTGAAATAGTCAGGATTCAGAAGAATTATCCAGTTATCGCCAGTTATTTTTATTTTGTTAATTACTGTCTGTATCTAGTATAGGCAAACTGGAAACAATTATTATTTCTCTTTCTAACGTCAAATAAATTGCTTGCTAGAAAAAAGATAAAAAAATACTTGAAATATGGACGCCCGGTCATATATGTCCATAAAACGCTGGAGGGGTTAAATTTAATATCGTAAAATAATCTAGTACTAAGTCTAAGTACCGTAAAGGAACTATGGCATTCCCAAATTGGGAAAATAACAACTAGCATAAATTTAATCCCAATGTTCGAGTTAATCCGTGAAATAGTCAGGATTCAGAAGAATTATCCAGTTATCGCCAGTTATTTTTATTTTGTTAATTACTGTCTGTATCTGTGTTTTCTCCTAAATAATTAAAATAGATTATCTTAATCTAATAAAGCTTTTTCCGTATAAGGCCGTGAATAACCGCCCTATTGTAGGCCACATACAACGAAACTTTTGATGTTAATGCGTTTGCCCTTTTGTGCGATCTCTATTCATCACTATCCGTAATGTAGTCCTAATTTAAGATTGAATGTGAATTTTCATACAATGCCAACCCTCCTTTATTCCACCCAACCGTGCAAAGGATTTCTTTTTAATCGTCTGACTAACCTATAATATAAGTTTTTACTATATTTTTTGTTATCGATTTACGTGTGGGTCACATTTGATTTTAGCATTTTGCACTCTTTCTAACATTTCTAAACAGAGCATTATCCAAAATTGATGAAAAAAAGTGAAACTTTTATTGAACTACGCTTGGATTATATTATTTGGTAGCCACTCTACTCGTGACTTAATTAAAAAGCTGTATCAATTGAAGCAAACCGCTTGTCAAATAACATAATAACAGCAACTGCATGCTCTCACGGTACATTAAAACAGGTTTCAAGTAGAGATGTGCATGTTCGAGATTTCACTTCGAAAACATCGATATTTTTTAATAATCGAAATGTTTCTTAAAATAATCGTTTCAAGTAAGTTCATGTTCGAAGTTCAAAATTTATAAAAACGGATATTTAAGTGGACGAGTCAAATTAGTTGGGTGACAATTTAATGTGATGTAATAAAATAACGATCTTTACTTTTCAATACTTTTCTTGATTGATACAAAATATCGTCAGATCGAAGTCTCCCGTCATCATCCAAGTAACCAGCGTTACTGTGATCGTTAAGTGGCTATTTTGACAGTTCGAACACACCCGTGAGAAAACCTAAATAGCGCCCTTGAGATTATAGTGAAAAATGTCAATAAAACCACGCTACACATATCATCCAAATATTGCGTGTTACAAGATAAGGCCCTAGTCTAAAGCTCTGACGCAGGTCTGATCAAATAATTAAGTATTAGGTAAATCATTATACACGGTCTCGAAGTAAAAAATAAAAATAACCTTTTTACAAATTTCAACGTTTTAAGGTAGTTTTCAGGTACTGAAGTGGAAAAAAATAGGAAAATAACAACGGAATTCCGAAAAAAATTATTTATCTTCTTTATTTACTTAATAATAATAACATAGCATTTATACAGCGCAGTTTAATGTCATTTCTCTTCGAGTGCGCGTTACTTCTACCATCATGTAGAATCACCTCCCGAAGTTTGTGCACTTTACCCCCATACTACAATTTATCAGTTTCAAAACAGAAATAGCATTCGATTATTAAAATGTTTCCTAGCGATTACTTCGATTATCAAAACTTTTCGATTAAGCCCATCACTAGTATAAAGTACTCCGTTCGCAGAGGCTGCAGGTTATTAGGTGCATTAGCTTCCGGTATCTGACACGAGCGGTTCTCCGATCACATCCGAGCGGCGGCTTTTCGTGTGACATCGAGAGAGAAATCACCGCTCGTCGAATGGGAATGACATTTTCCGTCTTTAATTGTGTCATTCCACTGCTTATTATACCTATTACTTTTGATACTCTCGGTCCTACCAAGCACCAAGGTATTGCTAGTAATTCGGCGGCGATTCGTTGACATGTTATATTCATTTCCTACTATACTAACTGTCAGTCATTTGTCATCTCGGGAGTGCGAAAGAGACTGCCATTGTGTCGCATAATGGAGGGAAATTTTTCACATTATGATTTTTTTTATATACGTAGAATGAGTACTTTCTACTATGATCGTCTTTACACAGTATTCTCGGATTAGGTTTTATTCTTGATGTTTTATTCGTGGTTACCCTGTTTGTTTTTGTCTTATTATTAAATCAATAGGAATTCAATTATTTATCAAAATGCAGGTAGTACACGGAGAAAAATGATCCTGTTAAAAAGTGACAGCATGCTAACCTTTCTGTTAAAGTATTTGTCACTCAGAATATATTGATAACACGTGTTCTTTTCATTAAAAATATCATGACGGAATGCTGCAATATAAGTATGTCAGTATCAATATCAGTATTTGTATGAACACGTGTTCCGCCGTCCGCATAAAACATTTTCTTTTGACTGATACATCGTTACAAATTCGTTCGTTATATGCCCGCAGTCTCATTTTTAACAGGAAAACTTAAAACAGAATTTTACCAAATTTTTAATGTTTATGTGGGGACGGGCAGGTTCATTTGGATAAGCCTGATTAAAGGTACGAAAATGCCTTATTTGTATTTAACCAGGTAAACTTTTCATTTGCTAGTGTCGGTGGGATTATAGCACCTCCAATTGGGGAATGTTATAATAAATGAAGCGGTAGGTAAATGAGAAGAGGAAGACTCTAGAATAATCTGGTGAAAATGTAAAGCAAATTTTCGAATAAAATAAATATATATAAATGTATTTTTGTTAAGAGCACAAAGTTTTAGATTAACCTGGCAATATTAGAATTCCTCATGCACGGAGAAAACTTACTGATATGAAATATTGTTAACTAGCTGAGGTTTATTCGGCGATGCTGGGAGTAAAGGGAGTAGATGGATCCTTAGGAGATGACATACAGTCGCGGGCTTATAAGGTTTAACCAGAGCGTTGTCAATTTAAGCCCCCGAAAATAATTTTTTACGACTTGATTTCAAAACATCGACTTTTCTCTACTTTCTATAAATATGTCTACAATAAACCTTCCGGAAGAAATTCTCTAAATGAAAACCCTATCAAAATCTGTTTCATAGTTTAGAAGAACTAAGCGCACAAACAGACAGACGCGGAAAGCGACATTATTTTATACTATGTAGAGATTTATTAAAAATCTGGTCAAATTATTCGTTTTTCTGTTAACGGGACTGTGGTCCTATAACGAATGCTTTGACAAATTTCATAACAAACAATCAGCAAAGAATGACAAATATCTTATTAGGAAATGGTCATGCAGTCACATTTTAACAGTATTTTATTAAAAACTATTCTCATTTTTCTCTGTGTACTATCATCATAATTGGAAGTGAAAACTGTTTGTTGAGCAATGATGGAGGACGGTGGATAGAACCCTGGCCGCCTTAGTGGGGGAACCCGACCCTTCAGACCGTCTTATCACTTAACAATCGATCCCATTATACAATCCGATAAGTTTTGCATGAAATTTGCCGCGCCGCCGTTACTACAATGAATTGTGGTAGGGTATCTCAGCGATATCGATATAATCTTCTACTTCTGAATGAAATGCATATTTGTATTATACCCTAATGTTTTCAAAGTGCCCATATCCGAAGCTCGTCTCGGAAATTGTCGGGTATTACGTTATAGATATTGCCTTTACGGATGCTATCTCGCAAGCCGTAACAGCGCCCCCGACCCGTAACGAGTCTGACCTTTCCAGGGTCTGTCTGCAAGGTGTCCTCTATTTCGAACAGCGTGAAAGCAGCACTTCGATCAAATAATAATATTTAATGTCAGGTTGACATTTGGAAACGCAGTGATGAGCGAACAATGGCGTAGATACACACCTCTTTCAACTAACACTATGCACAACCTGTTTCGTAACGTTGTTGTTATCTATTGTCTTATTATGGTTAACGTGTCGGTCCGTTATTATTTCGTAATTGCTTAGATTTGTGTAACATTTTCTTTGCAGTAAAATTGCAAAAAATTCTTTTATATTAGTTGCTTTGGATTGAGGTGTGAATATCCTTGTTCACTTATATTATTATTTTTTTTTTTTTTAGATAAGCACAATAATTTATTTTAATTATATTATTTCAATGATAACTCCGTCGTCGAGGGCCAAGGTTCTCGACCAGCAATCCGAAAGTCTTGGGTTCAAATCCCGACGTGCGCAAGTAAATTTTATTTGATGAATTTGTATTATATTATTTCACAATTTATTAATTATAAATAATATATCGTATACTTGCGGCACGTTCCGGGGTGGAAAATACTCTCAGTATCGCCCTGGAGTAAGACCACCATTCGGAATTGAAACTTTGCTTGAAATGACTTTGGCCGTGTTTGGTGACCATATCTGAATAGCCAGGTACTCCCCCACCTGCCTCTTCCTCATCTCATTCCCTTCCCAACTATCTTCAGTTTCACAATATACGCTAATTGGGGGTAGTCACGCTGGCTCCAGACGTATGGGAGCATTTGGGACTGTCAAAAATCAAGTACTGTAAAAAGGGAAAAATGCATCTACGTAATGCGCTTGTACACTCAATGAATCAATAAAATACATGGTTTTAAACGTGGACCCACAAAGTCATGAACCATAGCATTAGTGCGATTTTGTATGTGGTTGGTAGCAGACATGGACGCTAGTGCGGTAATCACATTTAAAAAAAAACTATTTATGTGTGTGAAATGAAATGTTTTCTTTGTAGACAAATTTGAAAGGAGTGTAATGAATTCTATTGATCCAAACCTTTCATTTGAAGTACGAATTAAATTATTATTCAGTATGTGGGTGGGTCTAACGCCGAGTTATTTAGAACGATAAACAAACAAAAAATGCTCTTTTTTTTCATCCACACGGTCGGTGGTTAATTGGTTCAATTGACAGTTTCAGTGCTATAATATGACCAATGTAACGATTCCACATAAAATGTGTATATTTGTTTCACCTTGACTTATCATTATCGTGAGACACAGTATCGTTGCTCCTAGGTAAATGCTTCCCCAAACTGTTTCTACTATTCTCGTTTCTATGCCTTACGCCACCACGTGTTTCCGTCTAACTGTTTATTTTCAATGTCAAGGGGTTTGAAGGTAACCTTCAGCTATGCGAACTAACTAACTATCCATCACGCCTTTTCTCCGCAGGGGTAGGCAGAGAGGACTGACCGCCAAAAAAACTTTGTCTTAGCACAAAATCCTTGCCTCATTCACATTCATACATCGTGTAATACATACTCTTCTATTATTCTGATTGTTGACATGGCCCGACTCAAGTATCCGGTTCAATTGACCGTACCGTGTCTTCCTAGGGCGTCCCTAACTTCTTCTGCCATTCACATTTGCGTAATATATTTTCCTTACACGCTTTCTTCGCTCTACATGCCGAAACCATCTGAGTGTCCCTTTCTTAATCTTACTCATTACGCTTACATCAACCTTGCATTATTTGCGGATCTCCACATTTCTCACACGATCATACACGGTTTTACCATACATAAGCCTCAGGGATATCATCTCTACAGCATTCATTCTACTTTTATTCTTCGCCAGTTCTATACCTCACTGCCATATATCAGGGTAGGTACTAGCATTCCGTTGTGGAGCTTTGCTTCTTTTGACAATTGTTAGCGCCAACCGCGTTCAGTCCTCCATTAATGGAGTTACCTGCATTTACTCTTCTTTCAATAATCTCTACCAGCATTCCCATCTCTCGTAAACATACTTTCCAAATACACAAACTCATCCACCTGCTTCAACTATGTTGCACACCGTTTTCGTACTCTCTCTCTCTCTCTTTCAAACACCATGACTTTAGACTATGAAACGAAATTTGTCCATCATAATAAGTTGTCCCTCCTCTAAGCGATGTGTCCCTCTCATAGCAAAATTAATTCCTGGAATCGTAATTGACCATAACCTTAGATGGATACCTCACATCAAACAAATCACAAATAAACTTCTCAAAACAATACACATTTTCCTTAACATAAGAAACATATATAAAATAAAACAATTGAAAACAATATATTTTGCACTCTGCCAATCAATAATAGAATATGGAATTATTGCTTGGGGAGGAGCAACAAACTCGGCTATCAATTACATAGAAACCGCACAGAAAACGATCTCAAAGGTAATACTAAAAAAACATAGACTGACCGATACAGACCAAATATTCAACAGCTGTGACGTACTAGATATACGCCAATTATACATTAAAACACTACTAAACTACATTTTTAACAAAAAAATAAATTTCAACACACACAAAATAACACTAACAGACCAGTTAGACAAGCGTACAAAGAAAACATTAAAACTCCAACAGTAAATTCAACCTTTGGACAAAGACACTACCAATACCATGCAATAAAAGCTTTCAACAGTCTAAAAATTGAAATTAAAATTGAGGAAAATAAAAATAAATTCAAACACAAAATTACAAAATGGATTAAACAACAAAAAAGACAATATTACCAAAATGTCATAGCATAAAATAAAAATAAAACCTACACGTAACACACAAAACCAACATAAACACACATCACTCACAAACACACAAGATTATTTTCATTGTATTATTTTTTAATTTTAAATGTATTATTATGTATTTTTATTTTTATTTTAAATTTATTATTTTATTTTCAAATTTACTATCTTAGATTTTCATATTATAAAATGAAGGCCTCAGCACGGGCAAGCCACCCAGTGAGGCCTACATTACTGGAAAACATAAATTGTAACAAAATAATGTACCAAATAAATAAATAATAATAAATAATAGCAATTTGCCTTTTGGCAAATTTAATTACATTATCATTTAAAACTTTTATTTTCTTCCTTATCCATTGTTTTCAATTCCGATTTCGTTATGTCATGCGTTCCTCCATTCCACGTTGCTGTACTTTCATTTGTGGACATCTCTTGTATTATGTCCTTTAATTATTACATTGGCAAGCAAGTATGCAGTGTATGCATGAATAAAAAACTTCTAATTTTGCCACGAGATGGTATTCTCCTTTAAAGGTTGTATGCTTTACGTACACAAAACTACTTTATCGCAGCTTCGCTCTGCGTACCTAAAGGTTCCATCAAATATACTTCCATTTATTGAAATTCTTATCACGATGTCTACAGCAGACGATTTAACTACAGGAAAATTCTTTGCGAATCGTAAATTATGGTTATTTCAAGCGTAAAGTAAATAAAACCAAAAATCTATTTTATTTTGTGAAAAGCTTTCAAATTCTTCTGCTTTAAATGTCGGAAATGAGAATACATATTGCAGTCAATCATGAGTTACTTCATACAATTTGATTGTCTCAATCGCAAATAATACTATTATTTAAAAATTGAAGACAATATTTGAAGAATGAAAAATTGAAACAAACAATCAGAAAATGTCCATCACCTCAGCCTTTCAAATTTACCTCACCTAGCTTTGTTTAGAAAATGAAAAGTTAATAATAATAATAATGTTTGGATGACTTGTATAGCGCCGTTTTTGTGCAAAATCACGTCAAGGTCGCTGTACAAATACATTATATATTTCTACAAAGATCCATATTATTACTAACTATACAGGGTGTATCGGCACTAACCCGACAAACTTTAACCAGCTATTCCTTAGCACACATTTGGAGTAAAAAATGTTATGGGCACTTTGCTGTCCGGTAGCATTTTTTTTTTTCAATTAAAAACAAAAAATTAAAAATTTCCACACTACATCACTGTCATTGGCATTGCTTTTCGTGTTCAACAGCTGTTATAAGCAAGTATGTCGAAAAGCGTCTTCGCTCTTTCGCACACACTAAATAATAATAGTTAAAAATGAGACGAATGGTGCCGTGCCATTTCGTTGTGATTGTAAAAGTGCGCCAATATAGGTACACACGTGCATTATTCAACGGAATTCGAATAAAATATTGCCAGATGGGTTTTCAAACTTTGACAAAGGATAAAACAGTGGTGACATGTGGTGAAAATATGAATAATAATTTTTTTATGAAAAAAAAACGTTACCGGACAGCAAAGTGCACATAATTTTTTTTACTCCAAATATGCTAAGGAATAGCTGGTTAAAGTTTGTCGGGTACGTGCCGATACACCCTGTATATGGAGAAATATACAGTACCATACTTACCTGGTGGGTCACTCGAGAAACACTTAATTAACATTAACTACGTTCCGATGGTATTTCCTAGTCGAAGTATGATACAGTTAGATGTGTAGGGGATAGGTTCGAATTAGCTCAGTGGCAGAGCAAAGCCCAGACAAGACTGAGATCCCGGGATCAATTCCTAGATTCGACCGAATCTTTTCTGATATTTCTACTTCAAATTTTCGTTTGGGAGTCGCTAATAACGTCTGCAATGATTAAATATTACACTTTGAGGTTTTACTCGTCAAGTTATTATCTATGCATAATCTGCATATACATATACTTCAAACTTTATTGTTTTTCAGTGCAATCATTGTGTGCAGGGACTTACTTACTAGTGATGGACATATTCTAAACTTTCGTTTTCGAAATATGTTTCTAATTAGTTATTTAATTTTGTTATTATCTCCTGTATCGAAGCTGAAAAAAATATCCATATCCCCCCAAGAAATATTCAATCCAGCTTAATTTTAAGATTTCGAATGATTTAAACATTTCAACTATCTATTTACATTTCATTCAAATGAAGTCAAAATTTCAATATTAATTATTAGTGTAATTCAATTTAAATGATTTTTTCTTAGATTTTTAAATTATTTCGAAATCTCGATTATGCCAAACACTACTTTACACTTTCTTGAACTTTTGCTTTCGTCAATGTTCGACTGCATGGCGAACTTTTTTGTCTGTGTCAGAATGCGCAGTTTCGTGCGGCCGCCGAATCCGGCGTTTCCTCGGAATGCCAGCAGGGTTCAATGTCCCAATATCGCTGCATTTTCCTTCAAACTCTCCGAGGAATGTTCCCATACTATAGATACCGATTAAGTCATTATTATTATTATTATCGAAAACATGAATTAACAACCGCTAGTATTTATTACGTTGGTTTCCACTTCAAGATTTTAAGTAAAGTGCTACGATGTTTAGGGGTTATCTCAAACATTTCTTAAAAACCAAACTTAACTTGATTAGCCGAACCAATCCTTTTATCATAATTTAATACTTAAACGGAGAAAATTTACTTATATGAAATATTGTTAATTTATTAAAAAATCTGGTCAAATTATTCGTTTTTCCCGTTAAAAACGGAACTGGAGGCCAATAACGAATGATTTGACAATTATCATTACAAATTATCAGTAAAGCACGAATATGTTATGAAGAAGTCATAAAAACGTGTTCTTAAAAATAATAATATTGTCGCATCTCGTCCATTATATTTATTCGGACAAGGCCACCTGCATGGAATACGTGTTCAGATATATTCTGAATGACTAATATTTTATTAGCAAATGGTCATGCAGTCACATTTTTAACAGTATCTAAAAGCCGCACTCATTTTCTCCGTGTAATGTAAACTCACATCATTTCTTTGTAGCTTTTATTAGTTTGCACCACGAGAGTTGTAATGCTATTAATTATTTTAACTGACAAACTGTAAACATAATTATTTCATAACCTAAACCAACAAAAATACTACAAAACTTTATTGGTACTTTGGTACTTCGTGCACACTTGAAAAATTGTCTGCGTAAATAAACCCCACGTTTTACCAGTAACTACAAAACGGCGTTAGGTTGGCAGCATTGTAGTTAATAACAATAATTATGGGAGTGTATTTCTTCATGCTCTTAATTCGGCAAAATGGCCTGACCTATAAAGGTAGACGTGAATCTAATAAGAATCAAATACCGTTACTAATTCTTGGTCAAATAATATATAAAATGACGATATCTCTAAATCAGGGGTTCCCAACCCCGTGCCCGCGGGCACCATGGCGCCCGCGGAACTTATCGTATCTGCCCGCCACTATTCGACAGTGAAATATTTTTTTCATAAACACTAATTAAATATGTGAATTATTTTTATTTATTTGTTAGAAATTAAATTTTTTTGAGTGCCTAGGTTAATTAAATACGTTCGTATGTTTGCGATATTGTATGTATGAGTGGTTCCTTTGTTGACAGTATTTGTCGCAACCTGTCTAGCGGCGAGCCAGACTGCACTCTTCACGCTAGCCTGGAACGGAGATCATTATTATACATATTTGCACATCACTCCTAGTACACGCAGAAAACCCGAAGTGAACGAACGCCACGTACTGAGCCGATGAACGCCGAAGGCGCCAAAATACATGACACATGACTGCCAGCTCTGTCTGTCAGTGAAAGCAATAAGCATGGCCCCGACAGCCAAACTAACAGTAGTCCTCGTACCGTCCCGATCGGTTCGGCGATCATCGGCTCACTTCGGGTTTTCGGCGTGTACAAGGAGTGATGTGCAAATAGCATACCCCGCCTGGAACCGCTTTGTCATTTTGATTGCGATTGCTGCTCCGATTTTGTCGATTAAAAATAGGTGGTGCCCGCCACCCTACCGATATTTTAGAACGTGCTCTAGAGTACAAAAAGGTTGAAAACCCCTGCTCTAAATAGTATAAAACAAAGTCGCTATCCGCGTCTGTCTGTCTGTTTGTGCGCTTAGTTCTTCTAAACTATATAACGGATTTTGATAGGGTTTTCACTATCATTTAGAGAATTTCTTTCGAAAGGTTTATATATATATATATATATATAATAAATGCATATAATATTTATAGAAAGTAGAGAAAAGTCGATGTTTTGTAATTAAGTCGTAAAAAACATTTTCGGGCGCTTAGATTGATAACGCTGGCTAAACCTTATGAGATACATCAAAATAATGTACTACGGAATTGTATATCTTAAAAAGGCCTACAGAAAAGTCCATTGAGGTACATGTCTATCTCCTAAGAATAACATCCAGCAACGCCGGGTACACTTCAGCTCGTTTATTATAATTCTTTAATTTTGTAATTCGTATCCCCAATATTGAAAAAGCGATCGCACTAAAATAACCTCAATTGATTAATATAACTAGTGGGTTGGTCATTGTCAAAATATGTGAATTTTTTTATCATCTTCAGTATCAAAGGTTTGCGAATATTAAGAACGGGTTGTTTAAAAGAATTTGAACAATTCGTCAAATTTCATAGTTAATTTTAAAGTTCTGTGACAGGTCTATTTATGTTCTGTTACTATTCCAGTGTTGTGGTGTGACTGGCCCTTAATGATATCACAACAGAACTTTATAATTAGCTTTGAAATTTTGATGATTTGTTCAAATTCTGTGAAACAACCGGTCCTTACTCTTTAACTGTTATTCTATTAACCTTTTCACTGTCAATACAACAACGTATAAAAACCCAAAGGTGATTAACTTTAATCTTGTCTACGAATTGAATTCGCGATCTCATTAACCGTTGGAATATTGAACCAGTTTTGTAGAGTGAAAGTCATTGTCGGTTCATTTATTATTATTAATAATAATAATAATAATAATAATGTTTCTCTTCTCATCTAACGAAATATTCTACTGTGACGACTTTCTTTGAAAATATTAATGGAAGTATTGAGCATTCATACTTCAGACGCGAACCTGTTTGGTGATCTACTATACAGGTTATCCGGGGGGTAAAGTGCACTAACTTCGGGGGTGATCTACATGATTTTAGAAGTAGAAAACATAAACAACTTTTTTAGAAATTCGACACGTTTTAAGGTAGTTTTTAGGTTAAACAGAATTGTTTGTATGGGAAAATAAAAATTATTCAATGGAAAAATATTTTAGGATAGGAAATAAAAGTCAGTTAATTTTTCTTTTTTTACTTCTACCATCATTTAGAATCACTTCCTAAGTTAGTGCACTTTACCCCCTTTGACACCCTGTATATAATATGTATTATTAATTTCTTTTTTATCCTCGCCGATGTCGATAAGTTGTCAAGTTTTCGAACCTTTTAAGAAATTTTCTCTACCAACATTATTAAATAACTAGCGGGCCACGCAATGCTTCGCTATTGCTAATGTCTTTCTTGGGAATATTCGACTTCTTCTACCATTCACTACTGTATACAACAATGTTACTGTTAAAAAACTACATTATTAATTTATCGTGCCTTTTAGGTCCGTTTATCAATGAAACTACCTCCGCCTAACGTCGCATGTTTGCCCCGAATTTCAGCACAAGACCATTATCATCTTTGTGGGTCAGCATTGTGGTTATTGATGCCGAAAAAACAAACGTTGTACATGCGGATTATTTTCGTTACTCTGTACCTCTACCTGTCTGCGTGTGGTTTGACGTCATTACGAGAAAATCGATATTTCACCTATGTAAACTTTTCTACTCGGTATGCTTGCGAAGTGTTACTATGACATTGCTATGAATCTTTAAAATTAGTTTCGTATATAGTAAAAGTTACCAACCAATGATACAAAATCCACAGGACTGCCCCTCGGTCCCCCGTGGTCTGTCTTTCTTCGAAATGATTATTACATCCTTATTGAAATGCTGTTAAAATTTTGAATTAATTTTAAATATTTCTCATCTGAATTAGTTTATGGACTTGGAACCGCTTTGATATTATTTATTTGCACCTACTGCTTATTTTTTAAAATGTGTATTTCGTGAGGTATTCAGAGATTAATATAAACAAAATTGTTTCTGAGGAATAAAATATATAATCGTGTTATGAATTACAGCTTCCAATTAGTCTCTTATACTTTTATATAAAACGAATGTTAAAGTGTTGTTACAATCATCAATTTGGAATGCGGGTTATGGGTACCGCCGCCCCGGTAACCATTTCTTGAATAACCGACAACTCTGCCATAGGTCACCCCAAATATTTCTACACGTTTGGTGACGAGCAGGGGTGCACGGGTTCACGGGGGTGAGATTTGTCTGGGTCTTGGAGTCGGCTGCATCTGCCCACCAACTGCGTGGCGGGCCGGATCGGGAGAGACTGGTCGAGGGAGGCCTTTTGATATCTCCAGCCGGACCATCGACCATCGCCTTGCACCGCACTTGGACGGAGTTTTAAGTCATTAGTTAAAAGTCTTAGTTGTAAATCACTCAACATTAATCTTAGTTATAAGCTACGAGTTATAAGTCTCTATCTATGAAACTTAGTTATAAGCCAAAAGTAATTAGTTATAAGTCTAAGTGATAGAAATAAATTAAATACATAAATTAAGTTGTTAAGCGCCCGTGAGGTGATTTTCTCACGAAAACGGCACAAATAATCCAATCATTATCATTATTATGAATTCATATGTCCGTCCTTCCTGCACACACTGATCCCTAGATTCCTACTCATCCCTTATACCCTTTCCCTTCCCATAACTTCATATCATTATTTTCCTTAGAAAGACCCTCCACACCTCATCCCCTTAGATGGCATAGACCCTGAGGAAAATTAGGAGCTAATGTAAAAAAGGTCTTAGTTAAGATGTAAATTATAAAGCGAAATAATAGAAGTAAAACATGACATTACACAAAAAAATGTATAGTGTTAAGAAATACAGTAGGAAAACATAACATTACGTTAATCTTTGTTAGTTTGCAATATTTTATCTACATGGTTTCCAATAAGAGGTGTTATTTTGATATTAAATCGTAAAAGATCAATGGTTTCGTTGCTTGTGTGGCACGTAGCGCCGTCTTGTTGAAAGTAAACGTTGTCCAGATCAATACCATCCAATTCCGGCCATAAAAAACATTAATCATCTCTCGATAGCGCAATCCATTCACCGTAACTGTTGCTCCAGCCTCATTTTCGAAAAAGTAAGGTCCAATGACTCCGCCGGACCATAAACCGCACAACAGTCACACGTTGAGGATAGAGAGGCTTTTCAACAATAACTCTTGGGTTTTCCGAGCCCCAGATGCGACAATTTTGCTTGTTGACGAAGCCACCGAGGTGGAAATGGGCCTCATCACTCAAGATGACTTGCATTTGATTCACTCAAGTGAATTTTAATAATTTCAATGCGTTGTTGAAGCGTGTTTCGTTCCATTTTTATTAATGGCGTAGTTTCTACTTGTCAAATGTCAAAAAATGACAGCTTCAAAAGTAACATCTACCAAAATAGCGGGCTATTCAAAATAACACCTCTTATTGGAAAACCCTGTATATTACAATCATTGCAAACAATGACGAGATGTGAAAAATATAGATTGTGTCCAATTGCATTAGAAAGGACCCATCTATTTTGTTCCATTTCATCGCTGTACCCTTTTTTGCATAAGTGCTACTCGCCCGCTCCATAATAAATAGCTCCCAATCATAGCGAATTAGCAAGTAACCTTTCTATGATTTGAGCGCGCAGATTATTTAAATGAGAACTTGAACCTTGGTATGAAGACCTCCCAATTCAATTGTAACCGTTTAAATAAACTTCTTGACCCACTGCATTACGGTTTACTGTTTTTTTTTTCTTTCAATCCATCCGAGTGGGCTCTGTTTGGTTTGACTTCATTATCGTATTCATAAAGAAAGACAGCCGGAACGAATGAATAAGGTATCTCTGTGTAATTGAATAAGCTATGCGGGATTCGAATTCATTCGAGTTCACTTAATCGTGAGAGGTTTTAAATGCAAGTTGAAGAATTGCTTTCACGAAGAATACAGTTCATTCTACAGTCGCAAAATTATGTAATAATTAATACTTTCATTCGCAGAGTTTTTCTAATATCTAATTATATAAATAAAATAATTAAAACACTTTGTTTTTACCACGATAATCTTTATTTTTTATATAAAGTCAACATGTTTCGAGAACGATGTTCTCTTCATCAGGACAATTAATGTACTAAAAACTAAATTGTCAAGTATATAGACAGGTGTGGGTAGAAAAGGAAGTAGTGTGTGGGGGTGGGTGGAGGGGAGGGGTGAGAGGTTGAAAGGGGAGGTGCTTAGAAGATCAAAGACAAAAAATTACAATGGAAATATGTTTAAGACAGGGTTATTCACAAAATTAATTTGATTATTAATAATATTTAAATTTCTATTGACATTTTTCCTAATTTCTAATATTTCTAAAAGGTCTAACTGAAAACCATTCGTGTGTAAAATTTTTAAAACCAGTATTTATGTCAAACGAATGGTTGAATTCAATTAGATGGTTAGCAAATTCCGAATAATTAATGCTATTTAGACATCTCAAATGTTCCTTAATCCTCGTTTCAAAATTTCTGCAAGTTTTACCTATGTAAAAATGGTTACAATCATTGCAATTCAATTGGTAAACTCCGGATTTTTTCATTTTTTAATCTTTTTTTTATTTTTTTTTTATTCAGTAAAGCTTATACATTACAGTAAACGGGTAAATTTTTGGCCACCACACTAGGCACATGCCCGTGTTGTAGTGGTCAATTTTATGTTAAGTATAATAATACAAATTAAAAATAAGTTGAATGAAAACAAAATAATATAAAAATAAAATAATTTATACATCTAAAACAAGTATGAAGTATAAAGGAATTAAAAATAATGCAAAATATCTACATAAGTTTAAGATATATGAATATAAAAAATAGGTGTGGAAAACAGAAAAATTTAAAATAATATAAAAAGTATATCAAAGAAAATACGTATTATTGAATTAAAAATAATACAAGGAGCATGTATCAAAAAAAAAGAAAAAATACAAGTACATTTGTGTAATTAAAATAGAATTAAAAGTGTAGTAAAAATACAAGTACATTAAGTACAAGTGTATTTCTAAAAAAAGAATACAAATACAATATAAAATCAAAGAGATCTTTGTCCTTGTTATTTAGAATATAATTTTTCAATTTATTATTAGTATAAAAAGCTGGCTGTATTGTATTAGGAATTTTATTCTAATGATACAGTTGAAAGCCTACGGATATTGACACGTAAAAAAGTATTTTTCACCTAACAGGCTGGGCAATCTCGATTTTTTTATTATTAAAGTTCTTCTGATCCGTGGTCGAGGGGTCAGGCTCTCGACTAACAAGCCGGAGGTCGCGGGTTCAAATCTCGGCGTGTACAAGTAAATGTTATTTGATTAATTTGTGTTATTTCACCATTTTCTCTTTAAAATAATGTTTGAGAGTGGAAGGTACACTCAGTATCGCCCTGGTGTTAGACCACCATTCAGAATCGAAATGATTCTTGAAATGGCTTTGGTCGTGTTTGGTGACCAGATCTGGATAGCCAGGTACTTCCCCACCATCCTCCTCCCCATCTCCTTCCCCTACACACAACCTTCAGCCTCACAACGTACCCCGATTGGGGATGTCACACTCTTACTTGCTCCAGACGGTTGGGAGCAGTTTGGATTCTTGAGCGGCTTCACATAAACAAAATTATTTCTCATAATTGCTTTATTATTTCTATATCTCTCAACTTCTTCCTACTTCTAATTCTTACCAAACTTAATTTATTTGCTGTGTCTAAATGTAAATAATGTTCTCTAACACTTGTGGAATAATATTTATGCATCGAACTAAAAATACAGTCAAACGATCACGAGGAGACCAACTAAATTTGCTCCTTATAGCCGTTAATCGTAATATCCAACGATTTTAAAAAAAATCGTATGTTCCTACCTAATTACCTCTACTATCGATATATTCGCAAATGTCCATAACATTTTCAAAATACGAGTAGGTATTAACAAAATAAATTTGAAAAATACACTAATATTACTCAAATTTATTATCGATGATTTTTTTAAGATTTTGCTTTCATGCTTCTCAATTTTCTCTTCAAAACAATCAACGCATTTTATAACTATCATCACCTGGTTCAAGGCTTCCAAGAGAAATATCACTAAATTGTGTATTTCTTTTTATTGGAATTGTGCGAAAATGAGTTCTTTTGAAGATCATTTATTCATTATAAAAAGTAGCATTAAACCCAACGTTCAAATAAAATTATTCGTTTATAATATAGTCATTTGATTCACAAAATATCTATTTGTAGTAGATACCTGAGTAGATCTACCTGAAAATATAAATACTTTTTCCTTTATAAATCCATCAAAATTTGTTGCGTTGTGCTTACCTACTGCGCTGTTATTGGTTCCATGATAACCCGTCAAAATGACAAGTCAACACACCTATAAAAAGTATTATAAATTTATGAAAAGTGATGTAACAAAAACTAGGTTAAATAGTTACACATGTAACCTATTGAACCTAGTTTTTGTTTCATCACTTTTAATGACTTTATAAGACTTTTATAGGTGTGTTGAATCGTCATTTTGATGAATTATCCGGTCACCGCTGTTATTATTTGTATGTGTGTGTTTGGTTTGTTTTCTTCACGCTCATTAGCTTCTCGCAAAACTTCTGCAGTATTATTAGTAAAACTATTAAATACTTTTTGTGCTGTTTAAATAATATCTACTATTTCATTACACTGAATAAACCAGAAGTCACAGGCCACGACCGTTACTTTTCGGCTTAAAACGGCGTTTTTTTTCGTTAACTAAACATTCTCCTATAGCAATTATGCATACTTAATGAGATGGCGGCTATTATATAATATACATCGAACATCTAATGGTACGTATACATATGCCAACCAAAACGCGAACTAAGCCGTGAATTACGGGAAAGGGACGAAGGAACTGCAAGCGGCGTATCGCTCCATTTGCGGTTGCTTCGGTCCTTTCCAATAAGTTGAGTTTCAGCTCGGCATTTCGGCTCGCTTATGTACAGGGTTTTCCAATAAGAGGTATTATTTTGATATTCAATCGTAAAATATCAATGGTTTCGTTGCTTGTGTGGCACGTAGCGCCGTCTTGTTGAAAGTAAACGTTGTCCAGATCAATACCATCCAATTCCGGCCATAAAAAATCATTAATCATCTCTCGATAGCGCAATCCATTCACCGTAACTGTTGCTCCAGCCTCATTTTCGAAAAAGTAAGGTCTAATGACTCCGCCGGACCATAAACCGCACCAAACAGTCACACGTTGAGGATAGAGAGGCTTTTCAATAATAACTCTTGGGTTTTCCGAGCCCCAGATGCGACAATTTTGCTTGTTGACGAAGCCACCGAGGTGGAAATGGGCCTCATCACTCAAGATGATTTGCATTTGATTCACTCAAGTGAATTTTAATAATTTCAATGCGTTGTTGAAGCGTGTATCGTTCCATTTTTATTAATGGCGTAGTTTCTACTTGTCAAATGTCAAAAAATGACAGCTTCAAAAGTAACATCTACCGAAATAGCGGGCTATTCAAAATAAAACCTCTTATTGGAAAACCCTGTATATGTAGCATATCGTAACGGTTCGTTGTTTACGGCTTACCGCCGCTTTTGTGGTGCTATTTACCGTGCGACGGATCAAATGTTTAGTTAATTACACCCATCGATCAACCTGACAGATTAACTTTTCTTGTATTGATCTAACAAAGTAGGAATGTTTAATTTGTAGCTAAAAATAGCCTTCGGTGTAACGTCCTATAATCCCCTAATTACGTTAACTATGTCATACTGCGTCGTGGCTTAGTCCGTATATTATTTTGACATTTAGACGAACCAGAATATCATAGAATTAAGTTGTTTGTCATGCCTATCCGATGCGGCATTACGAAAATACCTCTGCCTTCGTCGATATAGAATTTGGACCAAGCCTCGCAAGGATGTTAACCATCCCGCAGCCAAGTGGGGGAGTAAGTAGTACCCAAAATTACTATCCTGCTTATATTAGCTTAAATACTTGACATATCATTTTAGTATTTTACGTATTCCTGCGCAAATACATAAGTTACCATTAATAATTGACTGAATAATTGGGATTTCTATAGTTTAAAAGCCCATAAGACAGAAAAATGCACGGGGTCGTCGGAAGACCCACTTGGTTACAGACGTTTTGTTTGGCATATTGGCCTGTCAAGAGTTAATATGGTCATAAAGCAATTATTACTATTTTCGAACTGGCGATGAGTCGTTCACGAATGAGCCGCACAATTGAGTTAACTCTTTTTGATGAGCCGTATTCATACGACTCCCGGTAAACCCTATCGCGGCTCAAATTGAACGGTTACACGTTTTTATCTCGAGATATTAAAAAAATAGCGCCGTTAAAATTTATTAATTGTTAAAAAGTATTGGTTGTTATTACATACGCAGAGTCGTGATAACAACTAATTATCACGTTTCTGCGTATAATTAGTTGTTATCACGTCTTCAGTAACTTTTCATTAAAAAAAAAAAAGAACGGCGTCTGACAGTCTTCAGTAACTTTTAATTTTTTTTATTTCTTGCATTTCTTGCTAGATCGATCCCGATGAGTTACATAACTTATTTTAGGACGATTAAAATACATAGGTGGATGTAACTTTCACTTTAGGACTTGAACATATGAACCCGGTTCCATGGTTCATGATTCCAACTCCTCAAAATGACAATTCAACACACCTTTATAAGTAATGAAATAAAAACTAGGTTAAATTGTTACGTATGTAACCTATTTAACCTAGTTTTTGTTTCATTACTTTTCGTAACTTTATAACACTTTTTGTAGGTGTGGTTGAATTGTCGTTTTGATGAGTTATCCGGTCACCTATGTACCCACATCTACTAACTACCCAGTATCTTATTTTTCTAGTGCTTTCTTGTTAATTTACGTATATATGCAACGTCATTGTGAATGTAAGCAATATTATAATGATAGAGAGGTCATGGGAAGCCTGTGGGTGTGGATGGAGCGATAAAGAAAAAGTTGGAAGTAGTGTTTGTTTTCTTTACCATTTTTCAAGAAACACTTTCCAAGTGCGTGTGAATAATTTCACGGACTTTTCACGTTTTTCTGTTGGAGAAAAAAGTGTAAATAATTTTGCAGAAAAAAACTAGAATAAAATGCGCAGTGGAAACAAACTACGTCAATTGTATTGGAGACGTACCTAAGTATGAGAAATTGGTACATACTAGGTCTATCTATTTCGCCTTGGTGGTGGTGTTTGCAGTCAGTGTTGACAGAGGGTGTAGCGGTCACCGGGAGAACAGAAATACCACCCCATCCCAAGCCATGGTAGTTGAGGGTAGCACTCGCCGTTCTGTTGGCTAGGTCTGTGACGCAGTTTCTCTCATCTGTGCGGCGGAGACTCCGCCCATACCTCCCCGCCCCTCTGCCGCCCTGGCGCTACCCGCTACCCTTGACGGGGCGGCCCGCCTACGCCACCACCGAAATCAATACCAGCCCGCCCACACCGGCTGCCGTCTGCGCTACCCCCCTCCCCCCACACTGGTGGGCGGATTTCTCCCTGCAATGAACGAACAATCAACGTGCACAGCAGCGTCATACTGTTCTTTTAAAGAAGGTGGGTGGGTGATGATGCTTCTTTCAGCTCCAATAATATAACGATTGATGTCCCGTTGAGTGTGGACGATACTGTCTATATGTATGTGGTGAGAGACCACAATTTTTAACTGAATCTTGCTTGAGAAATTGTCTTTATCTATGTTTTATGACTAACTTTAAATAGCCAGGTACTTCGCAACCGTCTTCTTCTACATTTGCTTCGCCTTCCTCACTTTCTTAAACCTAAGAACATTTCCGAAATGGATATACCGGAATTTTCTGTTTAATGAGTATGGCCATAGTTTCACCGGCTCTAAGTACATAGTTGAAACTTTATTTAGCCACCAGCTGTGAAATGCTAACTTACGATGGAAAGTCAGACATTATAGAATACCACCAACTATTTCTTATTCACACTTCTCATCTACTCTCATCTCTTTCTCACGTCCTCGACTTGAAAACATATTATGGTTTCAGCCCTCTTGGGAGAAATCGTTTCTGAAGTATACGTGTTATTTTTCTGTTTTTGTTTTACGCTGGTCTCGTACGAAACCCAAGGGAACAAACCCTTTGTTCCCTTCAGCCACGGTTGAATAGATGAACCTGATGCAAATTCGTTTTTCAACCTTTCAGTTTGGACCCAATGAAGTGAATAACCCCGAATGTTGAATCTAATTCGAGCTGACACATCCCAAGACCTAAACTGGTATACCGACTCACGTAATTACATAAATATACCCAGAGTCGTATATTTCGTAAACTGCGAAAAGCATTCCTAAATAGTTAGTTGCGTGGCGTGGATAGTCCTTAAATAGATATTTGTTCGGGCTCACTCACGTGAACAGCAAATAAGATAATCACTTTATGCAAATGAGATTATTCTCATAGACTTCCAAATTGATAGACTAGCCCGTCAGGGAAAGGGGAACACACCAAGGTGCGCGGAGCGAACCGTCTCACTTTCTGTAATTTATAAAATAACTTAATCTGACAGTATACAGGCAACTTGCATTTTAATATGAACCTTAAATTCCGCGAAAATAAAATTGCTTTTGATTACTACTAGTCTATTTTATAATGGCGCGCAAATTGCTGGCTGTGTAAAAAACTTAACTACAAATCCCAAATCGGGTGAACAAAAGTTCGGGCTTGTTTCCAAAACTATAGAATATTTTGTTACACTATGTAATTAGACACTTTTATAATTGTGTTATAATTTACCCACCTCACTCATTTTTAGCGTCGCTTAGCAACCCGATTTGAAGGCCGTTCAGATTACACGCAGATAAGTCTGGACTGCGCTACAAACCGTTAACTTAATTTAGCGAACATTACTTTTCTACACAGGGTTTGGTTATTTTAATGCGTGATCTTCGGCGTTAAGTGTACGATGTCGTATGTAGCTTATTCAAAGCATTCTCGAATCTTCCTGGTGCCAAAAATGTGGTCACGTGGTTTTACCTCCAGCTCGTCGAAATGAAACCAGGATTTCATGTTCGGGTAAGTCTGTCAATTTGGATGTCTATGGATATTCTTAAAAATTCCACAAAAAACACATAAATTTGTTTTTGACCACTTTAATTTTATTTAAACTCTACCGGTTTCGGAAAACCCTCCCTTCACCAGGAGAATATTAAAAACTAATAGTTATTTTAAATGAATATTATTTTTTTTATTTTTTCCTGATGAAGGAGTTCTTCCGAAACCGGTAGAGTTTAAATAAAATTAAAGTGGTCAAAAAAAGTATGTGTTTTTATTGTAAATTATGACGAACCACAAAGTACATGCTTTTTAAAAATACGTAATAACATACTATATTTCAATATTGTTATGTTGAAATTGACATTTTATTATTAAAAACTCATCAACATGTTGTATTGGTGTAAACATCCCTTTACGTTAATAAAACTATTTACTAATGTCAATTTGACTAGTCTGTCGCAGAATCTTATTTTTATTCCTTTGACGTCATTCATAATATCAGAAGTTAGTTAAATCGCCCACGTGTTTGTAGGGAATGGCGTCGGAAGAAAGTTATTGATATTAGTTTCATGGTTTCACCAAATGTTATTTACCATCAACATCAAGAACAGCAGTTGGTTATTTTGAATCAATCAATTATTATATAAATTAAGTTTCTGTTCTCATTTCTGCGTCTTTCCAAATTTAGGCTTCTCAACCTTTCAGTTCTCAATCTTTCAGTTCTCAATCTTTGTTATACATACAAATACTGCAAAAATTCTTCACGGATGATTAAGCTTGTAGCATTTTTGTATGTTTTCCGATTTACGACTAACCTAGAAAATTGTGTAGATAAACCATTTAGGGTAGAAAAAATAATACACCAAACGCTTGCCCAAAATTTGTAACCATTTTTCACATGAGAACGGGTTGTTTTTATGACTCGTTGTCCTCAAAACAGATGTGTAACAATTTGCCAGTCTCCCTTCCCTCCTAGACCACGGGGCATTCCCTCCTTCGTCTCCTAAAAAGACCCTCCACGCAGCAACCCCCAAGACGATATTTCATGTATTTATAACTTGATGTGAAATCAAAATAACAAGTATAAAACTGTACTAATTAAACATATTTTAACGAGGTCACTATATATGCATATGCATAACACTTTTTTTTGTTTTTATTTCTTGTTCATTTCTTTCACTAACTTTGTACTAACATATATTTTTTTACCGGTATGAAATGAACGCCATTGATATTACGTTATACCTTCAAGATATTCGATACGATGTCATTTGATAGATCTAACAGTTTGTGAAAACATACAAGGGCGAAAGTCCGGCTAGGGTTTCGGTGAATCGAACAGTATGAAGTTATACTTACATCTTACGAGTAGATTAAGGCCACATCGAAGTAAATATTTCTAAATATTTTATGTCAGCAGATTTATTTATACCGAATTGCTGCAAATGCGTAGGTTTTCGATTTAATCCTGTTAGGCATAATTAAAACACATATTATTCAATTGAATACCCTGGCTTATGTATGGCTTTTTCTGCTTTTGTGTACAAACGCAGCGGACGCGCTCAAATTACGAGCTGTGCTAGCTTAGGTATGGTTTATTAAATACTGTAAAGTTCAGTACAGGTGAAAAGGGTCTTAAATGACGTATTTATCAATATGGACAATAACACGGGCGCAAACAAATAATTCGTCATAATATTTTAAACCATAACTTGCAAAAATGGTATTTTCATTTTTTTTAATTACGCCATCTACGAAAGCGTAGATATAACGTACGTTACGTTTACTCTTAAAACTATTAGAGACCGTAATCTCACAACTATTGAGATTTATCTGAACTCCAATCCGGGTGAAAACGGGCTTAAATAACGTAGGTATATTACTTTCGGAAGAACTGTTTGATTACCGGCCTTAGTTCTTCATCTTTGAACGTGCGTTACCTCGATCGTTTGATGCCGATTTTGTAACGCTTGTTAAACTATAGAGTCAGCCATTGAACAGAATAAGTATATGGTCATGCCACTGGGAGCTCCGCTGTAATATCTCTTCCTTTGGTATGCGCTGTTAGTGAGAAAGAGGAGGCAGCAACGGATATAACATATAAATAAAGGTCACAACTTGAACCAGCGAAATCCTTCCCCTCCCCACTACCTTTAGCCTCACAACATACCCCAACTGAAGATACCGTAGTCTTACTGTCGGTTGGGACTCTGCGGTATTAAATTATATATATTTACGTTCGTCAAGTTGCTCTCTGGTAGGAACCCTGACAAGATTAGCCGACTGATTAAAATTCCCTGTTAACCTTGTGCACTGAGTTGCCCCTAATATCATCTTGCAATTGGTCCCTTTGCATATAGCTTTCAAGTCTAATGTGTAATGAGCGCCATGTAGACTATAGAATGACTTCTGGCATTGGAGTCCCTCTATAGAGCCAGCGATGACGTGTCACTTCCACCCCCTACCCTCGGGCAGTTAGGAGCAGTGATACCTAACCGGTGGATCCTGGCGCCAAGGGGTGACTAATTATTGGATTCAATAACAGGCTACTAGAGTCGAGATTTTAATAATTGTGACTGTTTTTCCGGACGGTTCTGTAGAAACCATTTTTACAATAACAATAGTGAACAGACAGACAAAACTTTTTTTTTCCGACTTTATGTCCGGGTTAAATCTTCCCTACAGGAAAAACTAAACCCTTCCACACACTTTTCCACAAATGATCATCTAGTCAATCCGCATTATGCAAGTGTATTATATAAACATAATAAATACAAAACAATAGAAGAACAACACGTCAACTCACCAGAGATCAAATGGGAAAATAATTCACCGACTCCAGATATTTTCATATCAGAGGGTTCGGCTCGGTAGAACTCCTAAAAGGGCCTATAAATCCTACTGATCCCTCAATATAAATATTTAAAAAATCTTACGTAATCCTACGTGTATTTAAAATGACTGATTTTTGCAGTTTTATATATAAATTCTTTGACAGATCTAATACGCCTACATTTTGAATGAGAGAGCTAGGTATAATGCCAGTAACCGAAATAACAAATGGTAATATTTTACTATTTGTGGTTTTTTCCGCTCGTTTTGTAAATGGGCACGCATGCAGATCGACCTATTCATTTAATCGATTAATAATAACAATTTGATCATTTGTATATCGCCGTTTTTGTGAAAAATCACTTTAAGGGCGCTGTATGATGTATTATGAGTTCCTAGACTCTAATCTAATTTTATCATTTACAAACAGATACAGTAAAACATACTTACCTGGCAGGTCACTTCAGGTAAACACACAATTATTAAAAAGTTCACAACTTTGCACGCAGTGGACACCATAGTAAAAACACTGCACATTACACGATTTGCTATTTTAGCCTCCATTACTATCGATATTACATTTATTAGAAGATTAGTGGCAGAACGATTGTTGATATTTATTTTTATATACTGGAGAATTTGTAATGCACGATCTCAAAAAGCTTACAAATTCTTAGTTATTTACACGCGGACTATGTAGTGAATACTGAATCTTTGTGGATATCTCCAAAAGTGTGAGTTTTAAGTTTAGCTCTGAATTCTATCTATTCTGTGATATTTCTTAAATCATGTGCCAGTCCATTCCAGGCTTTAGGTTCTGACACTCCAAAAGCACGCTCACCGGACTTAGTATCTGTTGTGAGTTTCACTCTTCACTTCTTTACTTTTCAAGATTCACACTGGTAAATCCCTTCTTACAGCTTTTCCCTTACTAACTTCTTACAACGCCTTCCAACACTTGACTTCACAAAAACGCTTCCTTTCTTCGATCATTAAATATGTTATTTTTTTTCTATTTCATAGGAAATGTTCTCAATACACATTCTAGTTTTCTTGATTTGAGAGGAAATAAATGAAAAACTAACGTTAAATTAAATTTGAAGGTGGCTCGTGTAACAATGGTTTTTATCCCTTTTGTAGGGGAGATATTATAAATTTCCCCCGCTTCCGAGCCGGTATCGATCCCGGTATTATTTCAATAGTTGTACGGCAGACTAGCTTCTAGCGACCGACAATAGCAGACGAGGTACGCAGTTAGATATACTTGGCGTCGCTTGAACCGCGAACATTGAATGCCTCATTCTTCATACAGCTAAGTTCACTGCTACGTATTCCAAACTGCAAACAAACATGACATGACTCAGTACTGTGGTACTGTGGTACTGTGGCGCTTCATAAAGATTTGACTGGTCCAAAATGCACACTGTTAAACAATTTTATTATTGTGTGCGATATTTAACATTTGTTTTTATGGTTGCGGACAACGCAGCTTAATTACAACGCGATATCAACGTTTACGTAATATTACTATAATCTCGTATTCTGATAAATTAATATCACTTTGCACTTTTTTAATATCACTTTAATACCATTTTGCATTATTTTTAATTCCTTTATACTTCATACTTGTTTTAGATGTAGAAATTATTTTATTTTATTTTTATATTATTTTGTTTTCATTCAACTTATTTTTAATTTGTATTATTATACTTTGTTTTATGTTTAAAATTGACCACTACAACACGGGCATGTGCCTAGTGTAGTGGCCAAAAATTTACCCGTTTACTGTAATGTATAAACTTTACTGAATAAAGAACATATAAAAAAAAAAAAAAAAACTTTATTTGGGTTGTTTTGTATCCTTGTACGTTTATAGAAGATGTCAAAAAAATATAAGCTTTCAAATGCACACAATAGCGTTTTTAATTATTTATTTAACGCCCAGAGGGCTTTTACATGTAGGTGATACAATTTTGATGACAGACAATTTTGAAACATGAGAAAGAAATACTAAAAATAAAATTACATTAAAAAATAATGTATGCAAGAAACGAAAATAAAAAGAACAAGAAAACAAATAAAAAAAATACAGCAATTTGACTGGTTTACAAAAATACACATTTAGGAATATTGTTGAAATAAATCTTTTAAGTGATCCACAAAATTCGCAAAGTTAATATTAAATATTAAAAAATATATTCGGATGAAAATAATAAATACATTTACGACATGCTGGTTTGTTTCCTTTCTAGGCTAA
Source organism: Hesperophylax magnus (assembly GCA_026573805.1). NCBI lineage: Eukaryota > Metazoa > Arthropoda > Insecta > Trichoptera > Limnephilidae > Hesperophylax > Hesperophylax magnus. The sequence continues at coordinate 3,639,758 of JAIUSX010000977.1, read as the reverse complement.
TAATAAACCAGTGATAGCTTTCGTTCATCAATAAATGACATGTCGGTAAACAACCTCAGTTTAATCTCCCACAACAAGCAATGTTGAATCATTGCAATTGAATTGTTGAACCATTGTAATATGTGACAAATAGCTTTATTAGTGATGGGGTATAATAATAGATTAGAATGCTAACAATAAAGAAAATAAAAAAAATCTCGTTTGAATATAGACGGCCGGCATAGTCCAGTGGTAACGCATTGGACTGCCATTCCGAAGGTCGCGGGTTCGAACCCGGCGTGCGCAAATAAATTTTATTTGATTAATTTGACAATTAATTAATTAAAATAATATATAGTATATTTGCGGCACGTTCCAGAGTGGAAGATACTACCAGTATCGCCCTGGTGTAAGACCACCATTCAGAATTGAAACGTTGCTCCAAATGGCTTTATCCATGTTTAGTGACTACATCTGAATAGCCAGGTACTTCCCCACCTTCCTCTTTCCCCTCCCCACTTACCTTCAGCCTCACAACATCCCCGAATTGGGGATGCCATAGTCTCACTGGCTCCAGACGGGAGCAGTTGGGACTCTTGTGAGGTATTCACTAAAAAAAAAAAAAAAAAAAAAAAACCTATGTTTTTATATAATTTTAAATTATGCAAGAAAAAATTATCGCTAAAAAGTGTGTTTTATTTTATTTTGCGAAGTTCAGGTACAAATATTTAAATGTTTTAGGATTATTTTCTAAATAACTTAATTTGCTACATCTCTACATAGTATAAAATAAAGTAGCTTTCCGCGTCTGTCTGTGTAGTTTTTCTTAGTTCTAATTCTGTGTTCAGTTCTTCTAAACTACGCAACGTATTTTGTTAGGGTTTTCACTATCATTTAGAAAATTTTAAAATAGTAGTAATTTATATTTGTATCATACATGCATATTATATTTACCATAACCGAAAATGGGTTGGAAACTAGGAGATTTTGAGTTTTTAGGAAGGGTTCTACTCGCAGTATTTAATTTAAGAATCTAAAATATTTCCATGCTTTCAAACTTTCAAACCAAAAACGCATGTTTTTACATTGTTACGTAGTGTTTCGCCTTAATACAATATGTATGTTTTCCTCGCTATGTCGTCTTTTCTGCACAACAGATAGTGGTAGTTCACCGACATTCGCGATAACGCGAATCAGTATAACACGTTGCTCACTTGTAATATATAAATAGTCGTTATTTAGTATAGTAGACTTGGAGTTATCGACTTCCCTTGTTCATAATTCACTCAGCGCTCATTCCGCTTGCAGGAGATACCCGATATGGTCACATCTCGCACCTCGCACCTTGGCTGACCTTGCTCACCTGAGCCGGTGCGCGGTCATGATATCACACTTCCTTTGCATATTATGGACACTGGGCGCTGGACGCACTCGTAATTCTGCAAAGGTGGGCGTATCTCTGCTGAACTGATAAGCGTATCATTTGCAGTGGAATAAGTTTATGAATATAAATACTAAGTGCATTAGATAAGATAACAATTGGGGTAGGTACCCAGTTATTATTAAAGCTTTGGAGCGAAGCTGGAGCTCAGTTTTTTTCTGATCCTAATTTAAATATAGTATTATCTTAGCTCAATAAATGATAATATTACAACCGAAGGCAAGAAATAAATGACGTCCTACTGTCATATTCTATACCGGTGATTGATATTGTACATCTATCAAATAAAGTTGAAAAAACACCATTTTCCTTGTTGGAAATCCGAATTTCTTTATCGTAGAGTAGGCGGTTACGACATTGAACTGTTTCAAGGTTGCAAATGCTCGTTGTTCTGAAGTCCCCGGCGTTGCCCGGGCCATACGGGAGTTTTTAGAAATCAGATGTAGACCTTAATTTTCCTATTTTAAATGTCAAGGGTTGCAGAATTTCAACAAGAAGTATCAAAATTCTGTTTTAAGGGGTGGGAAGGGGGATGGAGGTGGTTTTTCGAAATCTCATGTAGACAGTGACCTTTCTATTGTTTGAAGTTGAAGTGTGCAAAATTTCATTAATCTAGGAATAAAACTGTAGATTTGAAGAGAAAAAAAAACAGAGCCAACCATAGACACTCTTGTATTGATTCGTATTGATTGATTGTATTAATTCGTACATTTTAGTATGCAATTCTGAATTTTAATTTATTATCTTTTAATTATTTACCTTCTACAGAACCAACGATTTCTTTCTAAAAAGCACGTAATTTTAGAGCTATTTTTCAATGTTAAATTAATGCAAAATACGTGCTATCAACCAATAAACTACCGACTTAGGAAACCGCCTGTGTCTTAGGTACGGTGACCGGGTATCTCATCAAAATGACAGTTAAACACACCTACAAAAAGTGTTATAAAGTCATGAAAAGTGATGAAACAAAAACTAGGTTAAATGGTTTACATAGGAAACTATTAAACCTAGTTTTTGTATCACTTTTTAAAGGTGTTTTGAATTTTCGTTTTGATAAAATATCATGGGACCCTTAGGTACACGGTTCTGCCTCTCACTTGGAAAATTAAATTCCCGGACAATTTCCAGAAAAGTCAAGAAGTCGGTGTCTTTTTGCCTGCCTCCTTCAACCTCCAGGCTTCAGATAACAACCTATTAGACAAATTAGACGCCCGCCAGCTCACTGGAGTCTCCCACCCCCACACGATCCCCACCCCACCTCCTCTGTCGTGGCTAATATGCTGCAGCGTGCAATCTGCACAGACTGCAGCATATTAGCCTAGACCTGCGCAGGAGACTCCATTTACCTGTGCTATTTTTATTGAATACTAAACGTTAATTATTGGTCTAGGTAGCACAGGAGATGAGATTGTGATTATTTTATTTAAATTACATTCCGAATGAATAATTATTATCACGGAGAAAAATGAGTATTGCTGATTTGCAATTCTCATTTTAAACCGTTTTAAACGGATTACGAATAATTTGAAGAGATTTTTAATAACTCAGCAATACTTATTTTTTTCTGTGTACCTTTGGTTACCTTGCTGTATATATGTTATAGTCATAGTGATTAAATAGCTATTATACATAATGACTGGTCATTATATATAATAACACAATTGTTTAGACAATGTGATAAATTAATCACTTTATCCGGATATTATTCATAATATCGGGTCAAAGTTAGCCAAAGTAATAATAATACGGTCCAACTGACTTGTTACCCCCTATCCTAACCTAACCTATAATAACCCAACCTAACCTATCATAATCCAACCTAACCTAACCTATAATAACCCAACCTAACCTAAGCTATAATAACCCAACCTAGTTTAAATTTACTATATAAATTAAAGGCAAATTGAAATATAATTTTATAATTTTACCTATAGGTACCTACTTGTTTTATTACTTTATCCAAGTCTTCAAATATATTATATAAGATTGCTGGTTAATATGATTAATTCTGTTATCACTTTGTCTAAATTGGGTAGACATTATAAATAGTGGCTGGATAATATAATATCCGGATTTATTACTTTGGCTGTAACATATACGTATATTAAATAAAAAATATTTATTTTCCTTTCTGAACACCTTATCACCTTATCTGTATCTGCCACAGAAGTCTAAAGTCGGATTTCAATTTGCTTTTAGCCTGTGACAGACAAAAAATACTATATTCTCGTGGCTTGGTCTACTGCAGCGGTGACCGGATAACTCATCAAAATGATTCACCACATCTTTAAAAAGTTATATAAAGTCACGGAAAGTGATGAACAAAAACTTTATTAACTGGGTTAAGTAGGTTAGGTTTAATTTTTTTTTTCATCGTTTCTAATGATTTTATATCACTTTTTAAAAGTGTGTTGATTTGTCATTGTGTTGATTCATCATGGAACCATTGCAGCATATCGCTCGCTATACAATTCCAATGGAAATGATACGTATAGCGTAACTGACAGTCCGATTAAAGAGGAAGAGAAGTTGGTTCACAATCGATGGTTACATGTTTGCGAGGTTTATAAATATATTTTTAAAGTAACAAGATAAATAACAACTGACTCTTGTTAGCAGTATGTAGGTAGGTATTCATTCTAGTTCACATTGTAAAAGGTCGCATCTGGAGACTTGCGACCTTTTAAGGTGACCCAACTTCTTCGAACGTTGTCGTAGGTCAACCGTGTTTATACCTTTGTGTAAAGGCTTCGGAAAACGTCTTCGTAAAAAAAAGTGGACCCGGCCTCGGATATAAAAATGAAACTCGTGATTTTATGCATGTTAGTTTATTTTGCCGTTATCAACTCTGCGTATTCTAAAATGCATCGTTATTTTTTTTTGTTAAATCCACGCAGGATGTCCTGAGGAAAATTATTTTCCTCAGTCCCTCTTGTCATCTTTAAGGATGCTTTGTGGAGGATCTTTTTGAGGAGATGAGAACATGCGGAGAAAACTTACTGATATTATATTGTTGTTTTATTAAAAATCTGGTCAAATTAATCGTTTTCCTGTTAAATATGGGACTGCAGGCCTATAGCGAATGAATTAGAAGAGTTACTAACAAAGTATCAGTCAAATTGAAATACTGAAATTGATATTGACATACTGATATTGTCGCATTCCGTCATGATATTTATTAGAAAAAGATCACGATAATATTCGAAGATCGATATATTCTGAATGACATATTTTATCAAGAAGTTGGTATGCTGTCACTTTTTAACAGGATCATTTTTCTCCGTGCATGAGTCCATGAGGACCCGTGTTGTAGGAGGGAGGGAACACAAAGTCGTAGAAGTGACCCGTTTTCATGTGACAAATAATATCAACTGTGTTGGGCGCGCGTTTGGTCCGTTTCTCAACTATTATGCACCGGTACCGAAGGGATCAATGACGCTAGTTCCTCGGAACATCTTCCACTACAATACCGGCAGAACAAGGACAGAATACCTACCTGACGCCTGTGCTGTGAAGATTGCTATCCGTTGATTTGATTCAAGCTTTCAAGAAATGTCTTCAATATATTGAGATAATAATTATTTACTATCTAAATATGCAAACCGATGCTTTTGTTTAATATTCCACTCTCGCTGGCAATCGTAGACAGGCATACGTAATATCACTGAAATATTATGAATAAAGAAGTAACGAGGAATTGTTGACCGAAGTCCAAGAATCCAAATTGCCGCATTTCGCTTGATATTGACGTATTCTGACATAACAGTAGACTCGGGTTACGTGGATCCACGCGTCGCGATTCTAAATCATTACTAGCTGACGTGTACACCCGGTTTGAGATTGTGAATTCTAGAGTATCTGACAACTGGGTGCATTTTAAGGTGGAAATAATATTTGTTTCACTTGGTCGTGCCATGTCTTCCTCGGGCATTTTCGACTTTTTCTACTGTTCACTTCATGTAGTATCATGAAATCCACATTGTTACTGTTTAAAAAAACTACATCATGTCGACATTAAGGCGATGCACTACGTCGTGTAATATTTTAAATTGAGCCGCTATCAATTTGCCACATTATACAATAAAATCATAACCGAAAATGGGTTCGTAAGTAGGAGATTTTGAACTTTAAAGCAGTTTTCATAGGCCTTTACATTATTTTTTTCTGGGTTTATAAAAAGACTTATCTAAAAAATACTCGATTATTTCAAAGGCCAAGATAATATATTCTACTCGCAGTATTTAATTAAAGCATCTGAAACATTTCTAGGCGACCAAATTTTCAAACCAAAAACACATGATTTTGAATTACTACGTAAGGCATCGCCTTAATTCGACTTCGTATCTTATTCCAGTGCAGAGATATTGCGTAAAGCTTTTATCGAGCGTCTCCGACTTCTTCCACCATTCAAACCACTCTCTAAACCCTCCTGGCACTAATAAGAACATACTTTGTAAAGTTTCATATCAATCGGAAATAGGAAAGCATACGGGCAAACAAAGAAACTTTCATATATATATAAATATACCTCTCGATCTCTGCACCTAATCTCGTTAAATCACTCGTTGAAAAATAATTAATTCATGACGAATTGAATCAATTCGATTGCCTTGAACCAGTAGTTTTCAATTGTCTCCAATCTTGTTTCAATTATGTTTTTAAATCAACCCGGATGATATAATAAAATAATTGGCGAAAGATTCGTTTGAATCGATGAATTCGATTCATGCATGTTCTCTGTGTTTCAACCCTCCTACAAGCTTCATTCACTCCTTTCTCTCCTAAAAAAGTCCCTCCACGCAGCATCCTTAAAGATGAGGGAAATTATTTTCCTCGGGGCCTCTAGTGTGGAGTTAGTTTAAAAAATACCTGAGGTCCGTTAAAAGTAATGAATCTTACATAATTTACGAATAACCACAATATACAGGGTTTTCCAATAAGAGGTGTTATTTTGATATTCAATCGTAAAAGATCAATGGTTTCGTTGCTTGTGTGGCACGTAGCGCCGTCTTGTTGAAAGTAAACGTTGTCCAGATCAATACCATCCAATTCCGGCCATAAAAATTCATTAATCATCTCTCGATAGCGTAATCCATTCACCGTAACTGTTGCTCCAGCCTCATTTTCGAAAAAGTAAGGTCCAATGACTCCGCCGGACCATAAACCGCACCAAAGAGTCACACGTTGAGGATAGAGAGGCTTTTCAACAATAACTCTTGGGTTTTCCGAGCCCCAGATGCGACAATTTTGCTTGTTGACGAAGCCACCGAGAAGGAAATGGCCTCATCACTCAAGATGATTTGCATTTGATTCACTCAAGTGAATTTTAATAATTTCAATGCGTTGTTGAAGCGTGTATCGTTCCATTTTTATTAATGGCGTAGTTTCTACTTGTCAAATGTCAAAAAATGACAGCTTCAAAAGTAACATCTACCGAAATAGCGGGCTATTCAAAATAACACGTCTTATTGAAAAACCCTATATTATTTGTTAAGAGGTGTAGCTTTTAGCTGATAGCTAATAATTGTGCTTTTTTAAACGACGCTTCCGATTTACTCAAAAACCTAAATGCCTAATTCTCATTCGTTAACCATGCCCTGGTTCAAATTATATATCGATGGTATTTAAAACTATAACCTTTACTGACCACAGCGAATCAATAACCATAAAACGTTGAAATTTATTTCTATAAATAAAACGTTGTTAGTAACACAGTTAGTAAGGTATAAAGTAGGTTCCTACGTCCTGAAGCTACGTGAATATAATAATGAAATAAATCGATTGACTCGGAAAAATTTCGTCTCACCCTTCACACTGGAATGTTGTTGGTTTGGTAGTGTTTCGATAACACTCGTTTAAAAAATAATTAGGATTATGTTTCCCGGTTTTACTTACATTGTATTAAAACGTATCTATAACATTTTTTTTTATTCTGCTTGTAATGTATTTATGACGATAATGAAAGTTTTAAAGCTTGTTTGATAAGAGTATTAAAGGTAATGAAGATTGATTTGCGAGATGTCGGTTGAATGAAGGTATTTTCATAATGGTAAGTCTTTTAGCTGTTGTATGTAACATAGTGCTTAATGTACTGTGTGGGTACCGCATCAACTAACTTATCAAGTTTCTCTGCAAGGGTTTACACAAATTCTAGAACACCACAAAATATAAATCTATGTTGACACAAATTCTAAGACTCCTCCAACAACCCATAACATGTTGCAATTATGCCCAAAATAAATAGTATATCTTTTAGTGTGACGAAAAGATGATGAATTGTTTTTTTTATCCATGGCACTAACCCCAACTTAAGTTTTTGTTAAGACTTTAATCGGCTTATTTTTAGGGCTTTCGTTCAGCCACTACCCTACATATTTCATGTCACCCCAAGGAAACTATTTTTGGCATTTCCAAAAAAGTATTACAAGGGGTCAGTCCGTCCTAAGGCTTTTTTAAAAACCAAATGCTTGTACACGTATTAAGTTGACACTTCAGACCAATATTTATTTATTTTGTAACAAAAGGCTTTTTTAAAAGTTTTTCTTCTATAATTATGCTAATATTGGTTAGATTAGATAGAGAGTGTTATTTTGCCAAACTAATAGGAAGGCAAAGGGAAGAGGAAGGGGAATGTAGGATAAGGATAGGAGATGCTCTCGAATATGCACACAGCCGGGTTTACTTATATTGGGAATTAAGACATAAAATATTATGTAAAATATACATAATATTATCAATTTAATTCAATATTATGTGATGCATCAGTTTCCACCTTAAGAGGAAGTAACAAGTCAAAAATGTGTATATTCTTGGTATACCTTATATTGTAGGTAATAGGCATTAATATCGCTTGACAAACGGAGTCTAGAATCGTTCGATTTCAAGCGCAAAACTGGTTTTTATTTATTTTTTAAACAATTTTATAAGAAAGCAAAAAAGTTAATCAAGTGAAACTGTCACAGATAATCTAGCTATAAAACTGTATTTTTTAAAAGTTGTTTTCCTTTACGCGTTCATACATTTACATTGAAAAAATATTTTTTTTAGTAGTTTACATTTATATTTTTTATTGAGTAATTTATTTATTTTTTATATATATTTTAACATATATATTATATATGTTATATTATATATGTTATTTTATTATATATTATTATTATTATTATATATTAACTCAAGCGAAACGATAGGAAAACCTTCAATTTATCTAAAGCATATTTTTTCGTATTCATAATCTACACCATTTCGTCATAAAGATTAATCAAAATAGTGATTTAGCACTAAGCTTCGCCTTAAAATTTGCTTACGATGAACTTGACCATTCTATACTAGAAATACACCATCATTAGACATGATATAATTAAATTTAATATTTCAAAGGAAATTGACATTCCAATTTGATCAGTTTACTTTAATTTTGCCTGCAAAGAAAGCATTTGAATCAAATGTGGGTTTCTGCATTAGTCATACACCGGTGGTCTTCCACGGGGTTCGAACATGCGTCACCCAGTTGAAAAGCCGACACTCCTCCACCGCCCATTCATATCAGCCATCGGATTGGCGCTGGTAAACGCGAGGTCGACGATCTTTCCGTTTAGCACTTTTACTTTTTTATCCGCCCGCCTGTGAAATAGCACACTCTTACATTTTTTTCACAAAGCAAAACGCAATACTCCTCTAGAGGCCTGTTGCCCATCGTAAATGTGCTATTAAATTATATTCCTTTCGATTGCGAAGAACTGGTTACCTAAACCTCGGCTTTTGTGCCAGTTGAATTATTATTGCATTTCGCAATGACTTTGATTTGTTTGTTATGGAATTAAAATAATAGTCTTGTTCCGTGTATATTGACTACACCCACACCTCACGTTCAAAACTACAAACTAGTTCATAAAGAAAAGACGTGAACCTACGAAGTCTATTTACCTATTGTCTTTGGAAATTTATTAATTTCGTCGAAGTTATTTATTGAAAATATTACTTCTTATATTTAGTTAATTGTTAAATACGCGCGTTAAATATTTATGATGTAATTTTTGGCACTTCTCAGTCCGAAACCAATATTGATCTAATTGGCCTTAATTTCCTCCTGCTTCAATCTGTGTTAATTGTTTGTTTACACATGATTATCGAACCCGAGTCTATTGACCTTGGTCAAAAATCTTAATACAAGTTGTATGGTAACGCGTGGTACAGCCACGGCCACCTATGTCGATGTAAATAGAAATTGCCTAATCCTATGTTTAAAGAAGGCTATGTGGCTAGCTCTGGTAGAAAGAGTTAACGTGGTATTTGGTATTGCACGCACGATAATCCTAATTTTAGATTTACACGCCTGGGAATCTCTTGTGTTGTAGTTGTAGCGATGAGTGAGACTCGCCATGGTTAGTTTATTTGATTGACAGTTGTCTATCACCGCTAATTTGACTTTTGATTTCCATGGCAGCATCCTTGGTTGGTTTTTTGTATTTGTATAATTTGCGTGATGTTAATTTTCACTAGCAATTTCGAGATGTCCATTTCTAGATGAAATAATATTATGTCAAGTCAAGCGCCCTTGAGGTGATTTTCTCACGAAAACGGCGCTACACAAATAATCTAATCATTATTATTATTATGTAGTTGTGAACTTCTCCAGAAAGGAGGGACATATATTTCTAAACCCTCGTTCATTTTCTCATTATTTTAGCTATTATGCCTTTGACTAGTTCTACTTCATTTTAGTTCTTTTTTGATTCTGGTTCGATTTTATTTTAGTTCTATTTGAGCATAGTTCTATTTTAATATAGTTCTGTGGCGTCGAATTATCCAGATTAAATAATTAATAATAAACTGCTACTTGCTACTTAGGTACTTACTTGCTACTTGCATCGTTAAATCGTAAACAAAGTAATCTACGTACTACGGGACCTACCTGTTTCAAGTATCTACTCGCGACAATACTATCACGCTATCAGTCTTACACATTACGAGAACTCGCCAGAAGGAACGAGTCTGCCGCCTATGCATAATTGCCGCGCTATCGAAGGTTCCTGAAACATCCAGTCTGTGCGAGTGCCTAGAATTTAGTTGCCATCCACCTACCTACTGCCGCCGTTGGCCGAGTAGTATAAATAAGCCCGACGCAGCGAGTCAGTCAGTCAGTCATAATTTTGCCGTCAGTCTACGAGGCTCAACGAGCGATCACCCGCGCTCTTCTTACTAGCGCGAGGGACACGTACCCGGCTTCGCCCCTATCATCATGGACTCTATCGGGACATCATCATAGCGCCTCGGCCACGTCCGCGGCCAGCGCTACTCGGATTACAAGCGCCCTGGTTCCAGCGTCTCTGACCAGCGCTTCTTGACCAGCACTGGAGTGCCTGAAGACCTACGTTCTTCACCAGTGCCTGACCTCCATCGAGTCCCGGTCATCAGCGCCCGGCGTCGACTCACTGACCCGCGCTTGACCAGCACATCATCAGCCAGCATCCGGTGTATTCTTCTGTCCTACCTCATCTCCTTGTCACGGCCACTGACTCACCAATAAAACACATGTGACCTTCACAACCTTCTTTCATTTCGTGCCTCACCACTGATCCCCAAAGTGGTGACCCCGACGTGATCTGCAGCCCGACGTGATAGTGTTACCTCGACTCACCGGTAACCCCGTCTCAAAATGGGTGATCAGTAAAGGCATCACGGAGCATCACGCACCAGACCATCTCCGCACAAGCGCGGATAGTAGTGCCACCATGGTTATCTGAGTGAATCATTAGCCTGTGTTGTGAACATGTGTTTTGCAAATTTTTTTTTGAAGTGTCACAATTTAAAAGACGTTCGTTTCCGAGCTATTTCTTCTATCGCAGCCCTCAGCCAAGCTGCTGGGAAGGGGGTGTCTGTGGCGTCGAATTATCCAGATTAAATAATTAATAATAAACTGCTACTTGCTACTTAGGTACTTACTTGCTACTTGCATCGTTAAATCGTAAACAAAGTAATCTACGTACTACGGGACCTACCTGTTTCAAGTATCTACTCGCGACAATACTATCACGCTATCAGTCTTACACATTACGAGAACTCGCCAGAAGGAACGAGTCTGCCGCCTATGCATAATTGCCGCGCTATCGAAGGTTCCTGAAACATCCAGTCTGTGCGAGTGCCTAGAATTTAGTTGCCATCCACCTACCTACTGCCGCCGTTGGCCGAGTAGTATAAATAAGCCCGACGCAGCGAGTCAGTCAGTCAGTCATAATTTTGCCGTCAGTCTACGAGGCTCAACGAGCGATCACCCGCGCTCTTCTTACTAGCGCGAGGGACACGTACCCGGCTTCGCCCCTATCATCATGGACTCTATCGGGACATCATCATAGCGCCTCGGCCACGTCCGCGGCCAGCGCTACTCGGATTACAAGCGCCCTGGTTCCAGCGTCTCTGACCAGCGCTTCTTGACCAGCACTGGAGTGCCTGAAGACCTACGTTCTTCACCAGTGCCTGACCTCCATCGAGTCCCGGTCATCAGCGCCCGGCGTCGACTCACTGACCCGCGCTTGACCAGCACATCATCAGCCAGCATCCGGTGTATTCTTCTGTCCTACCTCATCTCCTTGTCACGGCCACTGACTCACCAATAAAACACATGTGACCTTCACAACCTTCTTTCATTTCGTGCCTCACCACTGATCCCCAAAGTTCTATTTTAATCTAGTTTTCTTTGATTCTAGTTAGATTTTAATCTAGTTCTCTTTGATTCCAGTTCTATTTTATTCTAGTTCTCTTGATTCTAGTTCCATTTGATTCAGGTTCCATTTTGTATTTTAGTTTTATTTAATTATCGTTCTCTTTGATAACTTATACCAATAATTAACGTACAAAATTTTTGTTACACACATTATTTATTTACTTGCTAATGTGAACCGGCATTGCTGGGGGTTATGGATGGTTTGGAGTGAAGTTTTTAGGTTGTGAATTCAAGTGTATCTGAAAAGGGTGGATATAATATTATTCTAAATTATTGAAAAGTTTACCTTTTATAAGTTTTTGTTTCACTTGATCGTGCCACGTCTTCCTCGGGCGTCCCTGACTTCTTCTACCATTCATATTTGCGTCATATATTCTGCTTACACCCCTCTCTTCGTTCATTCGCTCTACATGCCCAAAGCGTCCCTTTCTTAATCTTACTCTTTACGCTTACATCAGCCTTGCATTCTTTGCGGATTTCCACATTACCATAGATTACGTGGCTTAGGACGCGTCGATTTTTCATTAGCATACTTGTAAGGTTGAAGAGGAACAAATGATAAGACGGTGTTTATCCTAAAACCAGCAATTTGATTCTTCTACTTCATTTAGTAATGCAAAGGTGTTCAAACCACGAGGTCATATTGTAGTGCTGTAATCTATGGTGCCTGTCGTTAATTTTCAGTCAATTCATTACATTGTCCCGGAAGGAAACTCGATTATACATTTTCATTGCCGTCTTGTCAATCTAACTGGTATACATAAACCTTAATTCGCTTTCCTTATCAGAGTTCTTAGCACACTTTCCGGCGATCCGGTTTATTTTGGCGACCTTCGGCGATATCTGACGGCCTTGTGACCGATCCTGCTTGCCCACTCGGTGTTAATGCTTTCACAACACTTTATTTAGTATACTAATATACCTTATATTATTTTTAAAACAATGGACCCGCATTCCCCGGAAAAATTCTTTTTGCCATGACGGAGAGGAATATTAATATCATGTTTTATTTTTCAATATGTATAGGGGTGATTTGTATCGGAAATTAGATCATAAATTAAAATTTTTTTTGTCATGCTGCTAATTTAGTAAAATCACATTTTTTCTGTGAATTGTTGCACGCTTGTAATATTACGTCATGCCCACCAGAAATAATTGTGGTTTTACAGTAATTCCCATCGTGTCATATGCGGTATTTTCAAGGAAATGCTATTATCCACTACTTATCGTTCTAAGTTTATATTTATATAACTAGCTTGCGTGTACTCGGCGTTATTGGGGGTTATCCTTAGGAGATAGACATATACCATCGCGGGCTTTTCTGTAGGCCTCTTTATTATATACAATTCCGTAGTACATTATTTTGATGTATCTCATAAGGTTTATAGCAAAGATATTAGAAGAACGAGATATGCTATGTTGTCCGCCGGACCGTAGCCGGAGTACTACCTAATTAGGGTACTTTGAACGGTATCGGGACGTGTACGCACAGAAATCTGTTCTATATATTAGTGCGGCTACCTTAGCGCAAGCGAAGGTGTGCAGTAGTATTGGTGAACAAAACCGGCGACACTCGGCAAAACAATTCCACTCAGTACGAACTGCGCATAGCACATCTCGTTCTTCTAATATCTTTGGTTTATAGCCAGCGTTAGCAATGTGACGTGATAACAAAACATCCACTTTTAAATATAATATGCATTTACTATATATATATATATATATAAACCTTCTGGAAGAAATTCTCTAAATGATGATGAAAACCCTATCAAAATCCGTTGCGTAGTTTAGAAGAACTAAGCGCACAGACAGACGCGAAGAGCGACTTTGTTTTATACTATTTAGTGATTTGTTAAAGTACCTTATTCATAATACTTTATTTTTATTTTTTTTATTAGGTACAATATTTTTTACAATTCAAGTTTTTCAGTAATGTAGGCCTCACTGGGTGGCTTGCCCGTGCTGAGGCCTTCATTTTATAATATAAAAAAACTACATAATACATTTAATGAGAAAAATTATACATTAAAAATTAAAAATACATAATAATATATTTAAAATTAAAAAAAAATAGTACATTGAAAATAATCTTGTGTGTTTGTGAGTGATGTGTGTTTATATTGGTTTTGTGTGTTACGTGTTAATTACTTATTTAAATAACTGTATAAATAATAACTTACTCTGAAAATTGTGTAGATTTATACCGGCTTTGAGATTCGAAATTTTAATTAATCCATCAGCTATCTAATTATCATTATGCTACCTATAAACATGACAAAATCTCCGCGAGCCGAGCCGCGAATTATGGGAAAGGAACGAAGTTGGTTGCTTCGTTCATTTCCCATAATTCGAGGCTAATATCATTCGTACCCTTACACTCGGAAGACAGAATGCCACAAGTCTTAGAACAAACTCCTTGCTTCTTTCATAATATTCCGTTTTCTGATATTTGACTCATGACCCAATCGAGGTATTCGATCTTTGGATCTCCTAATTCGTAATAAGGCCATACTTTATTTTGCAAAGCACACACGCCTCAGGTATCTCAGTAAAGACCTACGTCATCAGATTACCTTGTTTAATGTTTTGATAACACAGTTTATTCAATCAACGATGTCTTGAGGATGTTTATTGCGGATTCTGTACAACATGACAAATTATTATGTCAATCTTTATAAACAAAAATTGTTTTTTGAATATCAACCACAGTGTTATTGTTTAGTTTGGTATTTGATTGTTTGCTTTTGATTGTATTTATAATTTACCGGTACGACGGTCTGCAGTCATTTGTTTTCTAGCACCTTGATGATTGAAACTTAAAAAGAACGTATGAATTTTCGAATTTGTTTTTCATCTCCCGCTCTAACGGTATATACATTTTTGACTTCTGTTCCCCTGTATTGTTTTTTTTAACTTTATCACTGGTAGTCCTGTGAACAGTCGACTTCGCGTAATGCTCATGTGCTCAACGCTGGATTGACCGGATATGGGACACACAAATTTACAGATAGAGGAAATGCAAATGGTCGATTCAAAACGGGAATTCGCTACTAATTCGGTAGATATTTGAATTTTGTATCGGTCAATTCTTCGGTCATGGTCAAGTCCATCAAAAAACAGGTTATGATTTAGGAGCATTCAAAAAACATTACCACCCATTTGCCAATAATGGCCACACTGCTTAAGGCCCCGTAGTAAGAATTCAAAGATGGTTTGAAAGGGAGATATGTGAATACGAATGTTGAGGGAGTGCCCTAATACTGAAAATGATAATAATTAAGCGAAAATGGTGAAAATATTTAATAAAACACGACTCGTTCGTAATAGAGCAACAATCTCTCGATAAATGCTTTAGTTGCATAAAGATAAACTGAATTTTTCATGTCTACGACATATTAAATAACAGAACAAAACGTGTTTTTAAAAAAATTTCGGAGCTTTGCGATTTTTATCTATCCAGGAAATATCATATAATTAACGTTTCGGCATAACAAATGATATATTTTTATTATATAAGTACATTTTTGTTTATTGTTACAATATATGATCAAATATTTCAAGACCCCTCTTTCATAGAAGCATTAACTTATGGCTGGAAGAGGAGTGTACATTTTATTACAGTAAGTAAGTAATTAAAAATAAAATGATTTTAAATGTATTTGAAGAATGGAATGTTACTTAACCTCTCGACTGTGAGTCGGACGCCGGCATCCGAGAAATATTTTTGGAAACTAATTGAGATGAGTTATTCTTAAGATTAATTCAATTGGAAACATTTTTATTTTTTGTAAGTTTGTCTTTAAAATATTTTTTCACGGTGTTTATTATTTGGATGTTATCATTAATGTTTCTAATTTCTTCAGGTAGTCGATTGAAAAAAATTTTTGCCCGGTAACTGTAATAATTTTGTGCAAAGGAAGTGTTTAATTTTGAGCATGGAAAAATATATTTAAGTCGAGTACGGTTTTCAGTTAGAAATTGATACTTGTCTTTTTCTTTTATGATTTGAATTAATGCATTTTTAGTATAAAGATCTTATTATATATTATCTTCAAAAATAACATATCTTGTTTGGAACTTAAAAATTTGAAGAGTTAAGGGAAACTTGTTATAAATCAACAGAAATTGCGTGTGCGGAGGTTTAAGAGGAACGGCTGCGCGGCCTTTTTCGTGCAAAATTTATATTTGGATTTGAGGCCATAAAATAACCGTTCACGATGCTCATTCGATTTAGCGTTTATCTTTTTTTATATATTTTATTTAGCTATAATTTTTCTACAATTTACATCTAGTACAAACCTATCTATAAAACCATCTCTACTTAACTGAAGTACGGTATCATAGAACATTATTTATATTTCGATAGGTAAGCCTGGCTGTACAATTATTATTACGTAATCACTGGTCCTTTGCCGCTGAGAGTTCTGTTGTAACCCTCTTTCTTTTGCACGAGTCGTTTATGAGAAAGAGGGAGAGTTTACAGCGGACGTTACGCCTACATATTATAGTTTACGTGCTACGGTCTGTCAGACTCAGTCGTTGCGTTCTGGCGCCTCCAATAATTTTCCGCTCAATTAATTGAATGCGCCTCTTCATATTCCCGACTGAATGAAGAGATTTCTCTCACGCGTTATGTCGCTCCGGTATCATCACCTGGACGGTATCACTTTTCAAAGCAACGATAATTTTCCTGGCGATTGCAATAAAATCATCGCAAAGATAATAAGAATGTCTTCGGTTCCGTGATGCGTTTTCTTCACTGGCGCGTTAAACGTGGAGGCGTCTCCCTTCGCGCTGACTGTCGCGAGTGCTCTCTGAAGCTTAAAATAAGTGGGATATGTCACTCATATTAATGTGTTAGGCAGAGAGGATAGAATACCTAACATTTTATTTTTTATTAATTGTAAAATTTCGTTTGTCTTCCTTCGCAAGGGGGCAGCTAAAACAAAATGCCCCAACCGTTTTTGTAAAGTAAAAACCTATATAATAACAATACTTCCCAACCTTCTTCTTTCCCGTCTCCTGCCCCTCCCACTCCATATCACAACATACAACGGTTGGGGGTGTCATAATTCCACTGGCTGTATTCACATGAAAATAAATAAACTAATAAGAAAACAATAGAGAAGTTCTTACCATTCTAACAATGTCACAACCTGACCTCCGTGGTTGAGTTGTTACGATCCTCGGCTAAGAATCCGAAGGTCGCAGGCTGAAATAAATTTTATTTCCTTACTTTGTTCATTAAAAATACTATAATATAGTACATTTGAAGCACGTTTCTGAGTGGTAGATACTATCAGTATCACCCTAGTGATAGATCAACATTTAAAATCTAAACGTTCCTTGAAATGGATTTAGCCATGTTTAGTGACCAGATCTGAATAGCCGGGTACTTTCTCACCTTCCTCTCTTCCAACCCCAATTGGGTATAGTCTGAATGCTGCAGAAATAAAATCCCTGAGACGCATGTGTGGTAAAACCATGTATGACCCTGTGGGAAATGTGGAGATCCGTAACGAATGCAAGGCTGATGTAAGCGTAATGAGTAAGAATAAGAAAGGGACTCTTAGATGCATGGCACGATTAAGTGATTCAGATACTTGAGTCGGGCCATGTCAAGAGTCAGAATAATAGAAGAGTATGTATGAGACGATGTATGAATGTGAATGAGGCAAGGAGTGTGTGCCAAGACCGATTTGTTTGGTGGTCCGTCCTCTCTGCCTACCTCTACGGAAAAAAGGCGTGATGGTTAGTTAGTTGGGGATGCCAAACTCTCACTGGCTCCAGACGATTGGGAGCTGTTGGGACTATTGTGAGGTATTGCGTGTATGAAGAAGTATCCGGGGAAGAAGAAATATATTATACAATCTTTAAACACATTTTTCATTGTTATTTCTCCTTCTCCAACATTCTTCTTCTGGAGATCTTTCTGATCGAAGGTTGTCATGAAAATCTTAAGCTTGCAGGCTGCACCATGCCACAATCCAGCAGAACTGCACTCGTACCATTACTAGTAATAAATTATTTGACTGATCAGTGTTTTTTGCTTAAATTTCAGTAACAAGGCCATCGCAGACTACCTGAGCAGCAATGGCTACAATGACGCCCTAGAGGCGTTCAAGAAGGAGGCGGACATGCCCGGGGAAATGGACCGCAAGTTTGGGGGACTGCTGGAGAAGAAGTGGACCTCGGTTATAAGGCTGCAGAAGAAGGTAACACACATACTATATTTATATTATAATTGTGTACCTTTAAAGGCAGTGACAGATTATGCTATAAGTTGAAAGGGTTTTATATAACTCCATATTGCTCGCCATACAATCCCATACAGACTGTCAAACCTAAAAAGATGTGTTATAAGTGTGGGCGTGGCGACGATATGCGCCGTGATCTGCTAATTATGCGACCACCTCTCCTGATATAGGCAGAAGGGGGGGGTCGTAATTACGCAGCTGTTATCTGTCAAAGTGACAGATCCCATACAAAGAAAAGATATTCACCCCAACATATAATACCCAAATTATGGGCTCATAAAATAGCGTAATGTGTTGTGTACGATTTTAACCAGCGATTCCTGAACATATTTGGAGAAAAATGTAGACGTCATTTTGCTGTCTGATTACATTTTTTTTTCAATTAAACAAAAAAAATATTTTACACTGTTTTGTTCCATCAGTAGGTACCGTAACAGACGAGACAGAGCGTGTGTCAAGTGATCACATTTAGCAGTGTGACAATCAGTGCAAATATACATAACCATTGAAAAATTGCAAGGCTTTAAATGTAAAGCTTCCTTTACATTTAAAGGGAGTTCATTGAACATTTTAAAACCCTTGTAACAAATATTATTTTGAGTTCCTGATAAATTTGTTTTCGGAATCCTAAATTCGTTGTAACTTCTCATAAGCTAGCCATTTCAGACATCTCTACTATTTTAATCTCCCAATTATTTCCTTCAACCTCCTTTATTTTGGTCTCAATTTTTTCTGCCAACCCCTATTATAATTGCCTCCTAATTATTTCTAACACTAGTTGCTATTTTCGTATTTTAATTATCACCTCAACTTACCCCTCTAATATCGGTCTTCTTTCTTCATTTTGTCAACACCTACTTTTTTTTGGTCCCCCTATAATTAGGGGAACAATTATTATTCCTGACAACACATACTACAACACACCTTTAAAAATTGGTATAAAGTCATGAAAAGAAATATAAAGTGATGAAACAAAAACTACGAAAATAGGTTACGTGGGTTAGGTTTACAGGTTAGTTTTTTTTTCTAGTAAACTCACAGAATAGATAATCCCTAGAAGTGATTATCCCTATACTGATTTGAAAGAAAACTACAAACTACAGAAAAATACATAAGACCTTTTGACTCCTGGACCCCAGACAGGCCAATGAAATTGTTTGTTTGCTCAAGCAAGAATTTCAGCTTTGAAAATGTTTGATCAGTTTCAACTGAAGTAAGGAAAAATTGAGCTTACTACAAACGGTGACCGGGTATTTCACCAAAATGACAGTTCAACACACCTACAAAAAGTGATATAAAGTCATGAAAAGTGATGAAACAAAAACTAGGTTAAATGGTGTACATAGGTAAATATTTAACTAAAGAGTATATCACTTTTTAAAGGTGTGTTTAATCGTCATTTTGATGAAATATCATGGAACCACTACAAACACACTGACCCTTTTATCTGTTTATGTCTTTAATGGGTAAACCTTACAAATCAATAATTTCAGTTTTCAAAGAACTGTAAAACCAAAACTTTTCATGTAGGAACCTTATGCGGGGGTTTTACTGATTGTCTGTTTTATAGGCAACACTAACTAGAATTTATTATAAGATTTGCTAACCCCAATGATTAATATTTTGTAGGTTATGGAGCTGGAATCCAAACTGTCAGAGGCGCAAAAGGAATATATTGAAGGAGCCCCCACGCGCGCCAAGAGGACCCCTGCAGAGTGGATCCCACGACCCCCGGAGAAGTTCTGCCTCATGGGGCACAGGGCTCCCATCACAAAGGTAAAACTGGGTTCTGTTTTCATAAAATTAAATTGACTATAAACTCACCACAATAGCTGACGGGAGATTTGTAAAACACCTTTTATTTTCTGTGTCTTTGTCTTGTTCATGTTTTCATTGAGAGTGGTTTATATATTATCTTCTTCAATGATTAAATATTACAATGAGGTTTATAAACTTCAAGAAGTTAATCCTAATGAATTGAGCACTTTTATATGTTTTTCAATGTGCCTTAACACACTTCACGCGGACGATAACAAGGTCCCATTCGAGAAAATAGGTTTTGTTTTAAACAGCTCATACCTTCGAAAATAATACATATATTTTAATAAAATAATAGTACTCGCCACACCCCAACTTTTTAATTTTTTTACTATGACTATTTAAACATTGTACATACAAAATATGATATTAAATATATGTATAGTAAATTGTATTTCTCAGTCCTCGTCACTAGGGTGACCTGTGCTGAGGCGGACTAAAGTTATTCATTGTTTTATTAGTTTTCTATGAGTTTTTTCATTAATCTCTATCAGCCAGATTTTTATTCTTGATTTGTAAGCATTCGAATTTTCTATTCGCTTTATATATCAGGGGAAGGATGTTGTGGAGTTTCGTCCCAAAATAAATATAATTTCTTTGTCCGATTGTGGTTTTATGACCTGGAATATTTTTTATGTCGTTGTGATTTGACCAAGATTGATGAATACGCGGTATTGTAGAGGATTCCATATTCTATACGAGAATGACATAAGGCGTAGTAGATTTTTTCATGTCCTTTTTATTGACCACATTTCTTAGATTTTTAAAGAAATTTGTAAGTTTTTTGTGATACCTTTGATATGTAGGTCCCATCAGGGTGGCCACAGACCTGGAAAACCGGGAAAACCGGGAATTATCAGGGAATTTTACCGAACCGGGAATTATCAGGGAAATGTCAGGGAATTTTTAAATATTCTTAAAATATCAGGGAATTCCAAAAATAAAACGAAATTCGTTATTTACGATTTGTGAAGTCCCAAAGTTGTGTTTTATTACTTTTACTTGCGGCGTGTGTAACAAAAGATATGCCGACAAAGACAAACTAGATAAGTAGGTATTTTTTTAATTATTATTTTCGTAAATAACCCTTGCAACACAATCATGTCGTAAACCACCCGCCTTGGTTTTTCCCCTATACTATGTAGGTGCGAAATCTGTAAAGAAAAAGCTAGCAAAGTTACAACAAAGTGTCAAAAGGGTCGGACACCCAGTACGGTCGTAATAAAATTTAAAGATCATCATTATCAACATTTTTACAAAGTGTCAATACAGTAGAACCTCGTTAATTCGAAATCCACGGGACATCAAAAATCAAATTTCGAATTAACGAATTCCCACGTAATTCGAATTTTTATGAAAAAAAAAAAAAACGCCGAAAATCGATTTTCTCGGCCGCCTCTTCAAATCCGGGTGGTATTTTAGCTGTAAATTCGTATTAATACCAATTATTTCTTTATTTTCGCGGCCGATTACCGTAGCGGCGGGCCCTTTAAATTCAGATATTCGCAATAAATTCGTAAAAATGCTATATATTTACGCGTAAATCGAGATTTCGCTGCCGATTTCGGTCGCGGCCTACCCTTTAAATTGAGATATTCGTAAAAATACGATATATTTCCGCGTAAATCGAGATTTCGCGGTAATTTTCCGTCGCAGTCGGCCTCTTATTTCAAATATCTGAATTTAAATTCGTAAAAATACGATATATTTCCGCGTTAAACGAGGATTCGCGGCCGTATTCCGTCGCGGCCGGCTCTTAAAATTCAGATGCGAAAAAAATTTGCAATAGTACGATATATTTACGTGTAAATCGAGAATGCGAAGCCGATTTCCGTCGCGGCCGACCCTTTAAATTAAGATATTTGATGTAAATTCGTAAAGATATGAAATATTTCCGCGTAAATCGAATTTTATTGGCAGTTTTTCGTCGCGGTCGGCCCTTTATGTTCAGATATTTGAAGTAAATTCGTACAAATATTTCATATTTCGGCGTGAATCGAAATTTTTCGGCCGATTTCCGTCGCGCCGTATTTATAACTCGGATATTCGAAGTAAAGTTAGTAAAAATACGATATATTTCCGCGTATATTGAAATTTCGCGTCCGATTTCCGTCGCGGCGGGCCATTTAAATTCAAATATTCGAAATAAATTCGTAAATATACGATACATTTACGCGTAAATCGAAATTTGGCGGCCGATTTTCGTCGCGGCCGACCCTTTAAATACAGATATTTGGTGTAAATTCGTAAAACTACGACATATATCCGCGTAAAACGTATTTTCTCGGCCCTTCAAACTCGGATATTCGAAATAAATTTGAAAAAATACAACATTCCAGTGTAAATCGATTCAGATTTACAAAATAATAATACTAATTAGGTCGATGTATAACCACGTAAAAATACATTTTTCGGCGTTTTACCGCCACGGCTGACTTTTAGATTCAGATTTACGAAATATTATGATTTATTTTCGCAAAAATCAAATTTTTTCGAATTTCACGAACAAATTTTCGTGCGCGGACAAAAATAAATTTCGAATTACGAATTAACGAATTTCGAATTAAAAAAAATTTTGTATGAAAAAATTTTTCTGCGGATATTTTTTTGGCGAAAATTTCGAATTACGCGTTTTTTCGAATTATCGGGGTTCTACTGTACTTACTTTTGTTTATTTGTCTATTTTTGTCTGGTCTTTTCATTTGTACACAAATTGTCTTCAGGCGAAATATCACAAATTTGTAATAAGTGTATTTTGTTTTGAATAGATCATTGTGGTGCAAGGAAATAATAAATGCTTTAGATGACGGAATTCCCTTTATTTATGTATGTGTTCTAATTTTCTGGCGTAGATGAAAATCGTGTTTCAAAAATAAAATTTTGAACGATATGTCCTTATACCAAATAAAACATATCAGGGAAAAATATAGAAACTGCCCTGGAAAACCTGGAATTATCAGGGAATTTTGAAATCCGTTTTTTGTGGCCACCCTGCCCATTGAAGATTTATAAAGACTATAAAATTATTGTCGAAATTAAAGCCCACGTTTGTAATACGACTCCATAAACTGAAATTACAGTCAGTGTTGGGCCATTTAGTGATGTTTTATTTGGAAATAATGTACATATTTCATTGGATTACAATTTTTTTTTTCATCTTCATAAATCATTACAAAAAACAAAGAACTTCCACATCTTCCGTGCAATAAGTGTAAGGATGTATTTCCCGTTCTACGGGTTTAAATATAGTTTCCCATTGATATAATATTCTCCCACATAAAAGTCAAGAATTTGAAGTGGGGAAGATTTGGTTCACATTTTTATACATTTTCATATAGTTGGGACCCTTACATAGAGAAGAGATTGATATAAAATAATTAGACAGCAATGCCTTTTCCGCCATTTAAGTAAAACCGGAGTAAAATGTAGTTTTAAAAGTCATAGGAAGTTTGTTAACAGACTAAAAATGGTATTTGTAAAAGAATCATAATATTTATTGTGTCCATTTTACATTCATTTCAGTAAGGCAATGTAAGCGCAACGGGAATATATTGATTATTTATATATATTTATTTATATTAGAAAAGGATCAGTAGAAACCCTCTGTTACATAAATATAACATGTAGTGGACACTGGACCAGGTTCTTGTAAAATTATGAAAAATAATAAGCACTTTCTATTTTTTGGTTTTGAGTATGTTGGGCAATCTAAGCAAATTATAAATTAATTCACTTAGGACGGGTTGTTTCGCAGAATTTGAACAATTGATCATATTTCAAAGATAATATAAGGTTTTCCAATAAGAGGTGTTATTTTATTATGTATATAAATTAAATTTTTATTTATTTTATATACACAAACTACACATCACTTCTTATCACTTATCACTTTCTTATCATTTCTTTTATTTTATTATGTATATAAATTAAAAATGACAGCTTCAAAAGTAACATATACCGAAATAGCGGGCTATTCAAAATAACACCTCTTATTGGAAAACCCTGTATTCAGGTTCTGTGATAATAAAGTTCTGTTTCCATTCAAGTTCTATGAAGCGATTGGCTCATGATGAAATAATAACAGAACTTTCACAGATTTTAACATTGAAATTTGATGAAATGAAATTTGGTGAAACAACCCGTCCTTATTTTTAAAATTTATTTAATTTTTTGTATTTTTTACAATAAATATACAATTTTTACATGTTATGCTACTAAAATCAAAATAGCCTTTCCTCACCGTAAGAGACAAGGCTCTTGTGTTTGCTGAGGGAACTCTAGCTCAAATTTCTAGCTTTTGAATTTTGCTAATGAAATTAAATGTTTATTTTTATCCAAACTCCGAACCATTAAAGCTTTTAAGGCCCACTACGTATTGGAAAATGTATTATCTGAAAATTACTTCCTCAAAGCTTTAGTTGTTCCATGGAATTATATATTTTTCTATTTAGTTTTGTATACTCATCAATGTTCTCCCGTTCTAGGTGATCTTCCATCCGGTGTTCAGCATGATGGTATCGGCCAGCGAGGACGCCACCATAAAGGTGTGGGACTTTGAGACGGGCGAGTATGAGAGGACCCTAAAGGGTCACACGGATCCCATCCAGGATATAGCATTCGACCAGCACGGCAAATTACTAGGTTAGTCCCAACTGTTTAGTGCTATGAATTGAGGCAATTCGGGGAATGTTGGAGGCTGAAGGAAGTTGAATTGAGATAAAGAGAAAGGTTTGGTAGGACCTGAAGCTGCATTTTGCTTCTGAATAGTGTTTTATTACTCATCCCTTCATCCCTTGAATGAGGTCAAATATACCATATCCTACTCTAGATTCAAAGTTATAGGGTATTGAATATGGGTAACAGAGCTGTCCAAGTTTACATGTTGAGAGTTTTCCAAGCCTTCACCGTCCAAGGTTGGCAGTGAACCTGTTAACATTAAATAAATTTCTAATTGACAGCAACCTTTGGGTCGAGAGTCACGGAGCTTACCGCCCTGCTACGAAGGCAGTCATTTTGTACACCTATTACTGTAATAGCACCCTAGATCTACAGGATCTAAGAGATACATGTTGGAAAAATATAAGTAACTAATGATCATAGACATTACAAAAGAGTATACTTGTCCTAAAATAAAATCATTTCGACAAGCTGAAGGCAACCAT
Organism: Hesperophylax magnus; assembly: GCA_026573805.1. NCBI lineage: Eukaryota > Metazoa > Arthropoda > Insecta > Trichoptera > Limnephilidae > Hesperophylax > Hesperophylax magnus. The sequence continues at coordinate 3,614,375 of JAIUSX010000977.1, read as the reverse complement.
GTGACCATCTTTTTGGCAAGAGGAAGGTTCGAAAATGCTCAGAATAAACTACGACTTCAGTAGTACATTGACTGCCGAAGAGTGCACATCGAAATAACCAGACCATGCACAGAAAAATAATATGTGCTAAAGTAAAGTAACAGTTTGCGGCGCTGTCCATTCTGGGACTTTTCTGCGCAGGGTCTGAATGTTAATTTTTAACTGAACCGTCTACAAATCAGGTTGTGAGCGAAGTGAGTAAATTATAACAAAATATTTGATTTTGGAAACAAGCCCGAATTTTTGTTTACCAGATTTGGGATTTCCAGTTAAGGTTTTTACGCAGCCAGAGATTTGCTCTCCATTGTAAAAAGAACTATTTATTTGTAAGCAGATTTAATTTTGGAAGACTTAATACTGATTGGACAATACGAGTTGCCTTTATATCAGTGTTTCCCAGCCTTCTTTATGCCATGCCCCACCGTAGTCTTTTCAAAAGTCAGATGCCCCACCGGCATCTTTTTTTAATTGAACAGCAGGCAAATCATATTGTAATATGTTTGTAAACATATGAACCCCTAATGAAATTAATTAAAACATATTCTAATACATATATTATAACTGAAATTATTAAAAAACACAAATTGAAAATGTAATTAAGTAGAATAAAACAATAATTAAACACAATTGAAGTTTAGTACAAACACACACATATATTGAGACACCTAATTCATTATTAAATTCAGTTACGCTTGCTACAAAGAAATTTTATGTCCGGATCTAACTTATTTAATTTCAGTCTTAGGTCCCCTCTATTAGATATATCCAATCGATTTCGTTTTTTAATGAGTAAATCGCTCATGATGCTAACTTTTTTTTGGATGATCGATGAGTATTCCCCTTTATATGTGGAATGCCCACGTGTCTCATCTCTGAAGTGTGGTACCCCACCTCTGAGGCGTTATGCCCCACCGGTGGGGCGTGTGGGAAACACTGCTTTATATTGTCAGATTCATTTATTGACAATTTTTTTTCATATCTGCAAAATATGCACTGTAGATCAGTACAATAAAGAGATAATTTTTATACCGTAACTTAATTTGTAAAAAAATTAGTGTTGCTCATGTATTTTTTCTGTTTCCAGTCTCATGTAGTGCAGACATGTCAATAAAGCTGTGGGACTTCCAGCAGACGTACGAATGCATCAAGACCATGCACGGCCACGACCACAATGTGTCCTCAGTGGCCTTCGCACCCAGTGGCGACCTGGTCTTCTCGGGCAGCCGCGACAAGACCATCAAGGCCTGGGATGTCACCACGGGGTACTGTGTGAAGACATACAGTGGCCACCGGGAGTGGGTGCGGATGGTGCGTATCTCCACGGACGGCTCTCTGCTCGCCTCGTGCTCCAACGATCAGACCGTACGAGTCTGGCATACTGATTCCAAGGACTGCAAGGTAAGAATTCATTATCATTATCAGCATCGTTCCCTTATCCTATTTGAGTCAGAGATTCATCATTTCGACAAGGCGTCCCTGTCCTGTGCTACTTCAGTGGTCTCTGTCTATTGCAAACCTAGCTTCTGCTTGCATAGTCTCTGGAGTTGCTTTTCCCAACTTTATATGAGGCGGCCAACTGGGATGTATTGCCTCTGGATTGTCGTCAGTATTTTGTGCGATAGTCGCTCTTTTGGCACTCTAACACCGTTTTATGCTGGTCACGAACCACCAATGATCAATCGGGTCACTTTTTCAAAAAAGATTCTATCATTTAATCGATAAGCAGTCAGCTCAGTCAGCAATTGTGATAGCAACGACCATAGATGTATAAATTTTGTAGATCGGGCTTCTCAATTATAGTATTCTGAAATAGACTGTCATTTTGGATTAACCATCTCTTATTGCTGTGTCACAAGAACGAGACTCGAGACGCCCGGTTTACATAATTTATATATATCGTTTATGTCAACAGGCCCCTCGATCTATTCCGATGCAAGATCAGGTACTTTTGACCTGATGACTTCGCCAGTGGGTGATCATCGACCCGAGTCTTGTAAAATGAACGGTCGGTCGGCCCAGGAGTCAGGATATACCAAACCACCTCATCTGCGACTTTTCTATAAGGAGTAGCAGAGCTTTGTTGTACATCTTAATTGCACGAACTGTTTAACCTCGGCATGCCAAGTACCATACCATGAGATGTCACTTCGTCTTGTTCGTAACGGGAAGGTTAATACATTCACTGCCAGGAGCTTTTGTTGTCATTAAAATTACACATGATTAGTTTGCCCATGGGAGTGATTGACACTGAACCGGTTAAAGATGTAGTTTCCACCGAGAATGGGTGTTAAGTGGTGGATATGTGTTGATATATGTTAACACGAGTTATTGTTGTGTTTCAGGTGGAGCTGCGAGACCACGACCACGTGGTCGAGTGCGTGGCTTGGGCGCCCGACAGCGCGGCGGGGCCCATCAATGAGGCAGCCGGCCACGACAACCGCAAGGGGGCACATCTGGGGCCCTTCCTCGCCAGTGGATCTCGCGATAAGACCATCAGGGTGAGTGCACCACATATTAATAACATAGTACATGTATTATGGTCCCGCTACTGATAGCGGGATGTGATATATCCCTCAATAGACCCTTGTAAAAGTAACTCTGTTGTAATCTCTGAAATGCATTATGAGAAAGACGGAGTGGTTTCAAGGAGCTGTCGGCAGTATGCCTAATGAAGGAAGTAAATTAAACTGATTAGACTTCACATGTCCAGTGTACCAAGCATAGGTGAGTAACTTTCTATCCTCTGTGCGTAGCCCTGGGAGAGAACGACGCTATAGTTAGGTTGGGTTAGACTTTCGTCTTTCTGACATTTGAATGGTCTCTGATAAATGCAGATTTTCCGTGCATTTAAGCTTTTTTTACCAAATAATGATCAGCTCAGCAAAGGTCGTATGTGACGTCATCATTCTAGTATCTTACAAGACGTGTGAGAAGAAAGAGGATGATCGTTGATGACGTTTAATTTTGTCTTTCTAACGTGTTTTTATTTAATTGTGTTCAGGTTTGGGACGTGGGCACGGGGCTGTGTCTCATGACGTTGGCTGGCCACGACAATTGGGTGCGCGGGTTGAGCTTCCACCCGGGTGGGCGCTACCTGCTCAGCGCCTCCGACGACAAGACCATCCGCGTCTGGGACATCAAGAACAAGCGCTGCCTCAAGACGCTGTACGCGCACCAGCACTTTATCACTAGTATTGGTAAGTGGACATTCAACAACTGGGTGCCATATTTGTAGTAACCAATTGATCTGAACAAGCATTAGGTCACATTATGTACAAGCACATTATAATTTACACAGCAAAATTATTCATTTTTCCACTTTGTGCAAAACAAATTTTCTCTAGTGGTGTTTTTTATTTGCTATTTTGTGGTCGATAAGATTTATGTAACTAGCAGTGGCATGCAATTCATAAAGCCTAAAAGCTGTGGCATGCCTTAAGAAAAGCGATCCATTCAAATAAAATAATAAAGATCTCCACAATTATTTCTTGAACTTCGCAAGGAACTTTTACTTTAAGCAGTTGGCCACAAAAACCCACAAAAGATAATAATAAAATAGCCATATAATTGTGTTGGGAAGTGAGTTAGCTAAGAGCTTCACAGATGCACAGGGCAGTGCAAAGAGCTTGCTTGGAAGTTCGCAAGATGCCAGCTAGTAGCCAGTAGTCGCTAGGGCCAGTTATGCTGCTCCGAGACAAACTTTTGTTTTCCAGATCTCATTTAGGCAGCTCCTAGTTAGGTCGACTATCGAGACACTATTGTAATACGCGAAGTATTGAACAAATCCCTGATTTATTATAAAGAACCTATTCTTTAAAATCTCCTTCCACGACGAGTTGATTGGGTCTTTCACAACAATAACATACATGTCAACCTTAGATTTTTCATAGTTTTTTTTAGCTGTTTCACAAAAACCGTGCTTTAAAAATTATAACTACATTTCACAATCGAGGAGCGGGATGCATTAACAACTTAAATGCGCACAAGCTGTTTTGCTCCCATTGCCTTTTGGTACCTCCAATACCTTCTTTTGTGTAAATAATACTTCTGTTGGTTTTATACACACGTAGCTAAACGCAAAAGTTTTAACACTAGTCACAGTTGCAAGTTACGTGTAAAAATACATTTAACCTGTGGTGTCCCAGGGAATTCCAAGCTCAATTTCCAAAGGCTCAAATTCCAAAATCAAACGTCAAGTGTCCACTTAAATTTTTTTTGTGTCGCATTACATAAGTATATGATAACAATTCTTCCAGATTTCGGTAGTTTATACAACTGTTGTTACTAATAATATTATTTTGTACAAGAAACCTGTAAATAAATAATGCTAAAAATATAATTATTCATTATGACGTAAAAATTTTGACATTTCTTACAAAGTTAATTTTCATCAATTTTCTTGGGTGAAATATTATAAAAATTACATCAAAATAATGTAGATAAAACTATCTTTCTGATGATACCTCAAATCTATTATTTCCACAATCAATTTATATCAAAAATAATGAAAGAAGACGCTTTGACACTAAAAATGCGGCAAATATTTCGTTGGCATTCCACAGAAAAATTCTTTGTAAAAAATCTGAAAAGCTAGAAGTCGTTCCGGTATTTGCTGCGTAAAGAACGAGAATAGCCCAAGCGATTGTGACCTTGTTCTTCATACAAATTCCTTATACATAAGGGTCAAAATCGCACATAAATTTTTTTTTTTTTAAATTCGTAGATAATGTGCCGCACTCACATATGCGGTCCCGGGATATGACGGGTTAATGCATTTCAAAAAACTTTGCATCCAGCTCCTTAATTCATATTGAACCTAAAACTACCCATAGCCTACCCTTGTTCATTGAATTATGCACCCCACTGGCAAATCACCAGTATCGGCAAGGGGTCATATATATTGTCTATATCCCACTGTTGTAGTGGTACTACAGCTAAAGCCAACTTTGAACAATTATTGGTAAAATTGTTCTTACGGGCACGGGAGAACATAATGCCCGAATGGCAGTAACATTTTCTTGTATAAATTCCAAAACACTGACAGACAGTAGTGGGTATATCACCACCGTTGAGTAACTGCTCGTCAACTAACTTTAAGTTAAACTAACCCGAAGTCACTTTAAGTAAAGGATTAACATGGTGGTAAAAACAGGCATCCTTAAATAGTATCAAATAATTACGCGTATGTCTGTTTGTGCGCTTAGTTCTTCTAAACTACGCAACGGATTTTGATAGGGTTTTCACTATCATTTGGTGAATTTCTTCCAGAAACACCTGCATATTATAATTATAGAAAGTAAAGAAAAGTCGATGTTTTGTAATCAAATCATAAAAAAAATATTTTCGGGCGCTTACATTGCTAACGCTGGCTATAAACCTTATGAGATGCACCAAAATAATGTTCTACGGAATTGTATATCTTAAAAGGCCTACAGAAAGGTCCCCAATGGTATATGTCTATCTCCTATGTCAGGTACATGTCAGCTAGTTTAAAATAGTATAAATTACTCGACGATTAGTGCTAGTTGACAGATTACTTAGAAGTGGTGAAATACCCCTAAGTGAACAGCTCGAATAACACTGTTCTATTTTAATATTGTAGTTTGAAAGCTAAGGGACAGTTGTTTCACAGGACTTTAACAATTTATCAAATTTCAAAGTTAATATTTAAATTCTATGAAAGTTCTACTCAAAGTCCTGTTATTATTCAAGCATGTACCGTGAAACAACTGGTTCTAAGAAAGGAACAAAGCGTTTTCTCTCATTTATGTTTTTTCTTCTACAAATTTTAACAAAATATAATTGGCCAGTGTATTAATCTTAATTATTTTTGTTTCAGATTTCCACAAAGTGCTGCCGTACGTGATCTCTGGAAGTGTAGACCAGAATATAAAAGTTTGGGAGTGCCGCTAAATTAATTCCATACAACTTTATGTAGCCATCGGGAATAAATCTTAAAACACGTAATGTTTCAAACAAAATACATCAAATTGGCACGCCCTCACCTCAACCAACATTTGTTTATAATGTGTTCTTAAATATTATTTTATCAGTAATCATTATTTATATAAAAGTCTCAGCCGCGAGGATGACGGATTATGGATGATGGTCGGGGAGGTGTTGATTCATTTTGTTTAATAATCGAGCATAAACATTTCACTGGCTTAATTTTAAGGTATTCTTTATGTGGGACGGTGCTTGCAATATCAGCATGTACTATATTGGGACAGATACCACGATATATACAGCTACAGCAGTGATATAGAGTATGCAAGATGGGATTAACAGCTGCACACATGACGCCAGACTATAGCCTCATCAGTTTACTTTGAAATATAGGGCTGATGTCAAGGTTTTAGCTGGCTTACGTAAAGCAATGCAAATCTGTTTATTTCTCTCATGGCTTTGTAACAAAACACATTGTACATTGTGTCAAAACGTGCTGCGTGACGGGATAGATTGCGTTGAAAAGGTCAGTCTTGTAAAGGTCAAATGAGTCGTATAGTTCCTATGTACAACAAGTCCACTAAGATTCAAAATTATACTAATAAAATGTCATTTATTTTATTCTGAACATCTGTGGAACAACTACAAAGTACGCAAACAGCCTTGCTAATAAAAAACCACTTCCCAACCGTTAAACGGTGCTTCAGTTGCACATTGGATAAAGACTGTACAATTTTTGTTTTGAACTCTTACTAGTAAAAAATGTCTTTAACCTGCTGCTAAAGACCTGGTAATGATGCATTTTGGCTGAGTGACATGTAAAGTTCCCGTCTTAAAAAGTTATGTTTTTTCCGGCATATTATTTTTTAATTGACTTGTTACCACATGAATTTAACGAGAGTTCCGTGGAAGTGATATTTTTTAATAACATAAATAAATGCCTTATGCATGTGTAGGTAAATCAATATCCAAGAAATCAACTTTAGTTTATTAGTAAGGTTTTCACATACACAATTGTTTATCAATTGTATAAAATTTACACCACCTTTATTAGAAAGGCCGAAAATAAACAATTTACTATGTTTTTATAAGAAGTAATAAATGCAAAAAATCGGTTTGTTAAAATTTCATCAAATTGGTCTTATAGTATGTAGGAACTGTAATATAACTCAAATAACAAGAGAACGTAAGGCTTGTCGATTTGTAGATATAAGTTTGATATATCAAAACTTGTATGATTGTTTGCTTATTTCCCTATCTAGTTTGCTCTATATCAACCTGCTACAGATACAGGAATATATAAGTAGGGCCGATTAGAATGCTGAGAATTTGGTACAATAAGAAGTGCCAACATAAAGATTATTTCCTCGGGATGTCGGAAGTTTATTCTGTTGGGATTGTGTGCGAGGCGGCAATCCTATTATCATGTTTAGACATTATTTTATGTTTCTCGTGCCTCGAAAATATTTAAAACTTCTTTTTAACAGGAATTATATAATGCCCCATGTCCTAGCTGTGTTATAAGTTAGGAAATTATAAATATATGTATTGTATGTTATTTTTTAAGTCAATTAGAATAAATTCTTTTTGGTTAATATTTTTTGTTTCTTTTTAATTTTTTAAGTTTGGATGGAATTTGGCTAACAATTGGTTCATTGTGGCAGTTGGCTTTGATGCCAACTTCATTTCATGGACGATTGGTCTTTCGTCTGACGAAACCCACAGAAGATACTTAGTGAAAGAATGATGTTTCTCTTATGCATTTCGTTACTTTTAATAATTCTACTGACGTACACATATTTGTATCTTCGAGATTGTCAACTAGCCCGTCCGCATATTTGTGGAAAGAGACAAACGCGCTTTTGAAGAAATTGGACATGCGACAAAGTAAACAATCTCTTCACTTATTTAATATTTAAATGCTCACTTTGTAATACATTTTTACTTAAGTAATTTAAAGTAAAAAAATGGTTATTTATTGAATGTGACGAGTTGCTGGTTCAATTGGAAAATCACTTACTCATAGAATTAACTTAAAAGTATTGCACTTCTCAGTGCAGTGATGTCTTCTTAACCATAACTTTCAATATTGTTAAATGAATCAGGGTAGCAGCAATAGGATTCAAATTCCGATACATAATAATATTGATGATTTGAAACATTACTTGTGATGTACTTTAAAAGCTGTTTGTAGTTTTGGTAGAATCAATATTTAGTTGACATTCAATCTTTACCAAATACAAATGAAACTCTCAATACAAGAAATTATAGTAATTTCAAAGTCCTTTGCAGTTAAAGTTTTCCATTATAAAATTCAATGACAAACTTTTGTAGATATTACGGAGATTCTTTTCCTATTTTATAATGTTTTCTAGGATTAAATTGAATGGAATTCTTTAATAATGTTCTAATTAACGTAGTGTTTTGCTTGTTACAAATATATTTCCAACACAACTCTTTTCTATTGTAAACTGAATGCGGTGCATTCTAGAAGATTTAGTTCCGCTTCACTAGACATTTGTATGATGTAACTGTAATAATTATTGTAACATGAGGAAGACTTGTATATTGTAATAATCACATAATAAACTACTCAAATATTCGTAATTTTTCATAATCCACTTAAATTACCAGCTGAAGTATTTAATTGAAATGGCTTATCGTGTACTCAATGTTTCCACAAGGGAACTTCATGTTAGGGTAGGTTTAGTCAATAATTTAATAATTTAAGCTTAAATTATGTGTTTTCTCTGCACTTGCCCATTGTAAAACTATCTTACAAACCCATTCTTGTAGCCACCTAACCAAGCGCTTTTATTGTTCAACAATTATCATAAAAATATTGGTCGTAACTTATTTATACTTGTAACTTATGAAAGAGCAGTGAACAGGGTTGAAGTGGAAACGCGGATACAAAGGAACAGGTTATGTTGTACCTTTTAGAGCTTCTTACATATTCCTAGAATAGTCAACCCGCAGCTAAATGTTTGCAATTGCGTGGCTGCAATACAATTCAACTTATTTATATTTAATATTAAAATTAGCAGCACCGTTTGCATTGCTAACTAGGATTTGTATGTGAATGTGAAGAAACGAGATGATTGCATTGTGTAAAAGTATTCGGCCTCGCCACTCTGGAGTGGAAGTGTGGAATGCAGAGTGTGGAGTGAAGACGTGCTTTTGCCAGCCAGCCAGCCTGTCTAAATTATATATACATATTATATTACGCTACTTATCTATTACTACCTTCACTTTGTGACTATGGTATATATTTTTTTCTGTAAATAAACATGTCTGAAATAAAATACAGCAATTTGTTTTCTTTTCCCTTTGTGTATTAGCGAAATTCCATAGGTTCCAGTAACTAATAAAAATAGCCTCAGAGAAGAAGACACGGGTAATTTAAACACCTGAGAAACAGAATAATTATTCATTATTTATTTATTTTATTTTATTGATACATGATTTAGAGAGTACATGTGGTTTTTTGTGATATTTCACCCTCCATGCTAGGGATGACCCTGTGTTATGGCGGGTATATTATTATTGTATTAAGTAACAGTTTCCAAGACGAATTCTTGTCAGCCTTCGGCATGTCCAGTTAATTATTAATAATTTATTGGTAGACACAATCTATAAATAGTATAAAATAAAGTCACTATCCGCGTCTGTCTTTTCGTGCGCTCAGTTCTTCTAAACTACGCAACGGGTTTTGATAGGGTTTTCACTATCATTAAGAGAATTTCTCCCGGAAGGGTTTTATATATATAATACATGCAAACTATAATCATGGAAAGTAGAGAAAAGTCGATGTTTTGTAATCAAGTGAAAAAAATATTACATTGCTAACGCTGGCTAAACCTTCTGAGATACATAAAAATGATGTACTACAGAATTGTATATCTTAAAAAGGCCTCAACCTAACCCAACCTCAAAACTTTACGCCAAACATTTATAAGTCCACGAGCAACGCCGGGTACACGTCAGCTAGTACGTAATAAAATTTAAACACTAAACACAACCTAAGGAACATATTATCTATTAAATATAAACTGGGTTCTTAAAAATATGCATGAGATAAGATTAAAAAAAAAATAGGAACTAAGAACCTATTAGATTCTTGTGTAAGACATTTAACAAATTATATTATTAATTTTAAATTATTTTTTGCTGGTTATGTAAACATACCTACCCTAATAGTGAATCGTTGTTTTTTTATAGTAATTAAGATGAAATTAAGTGTTATTTCAATAATTTGTGTGTACAAGCCACAGACATAGGAATTAATAGACGAGAAGATAAGGGCGAGGGGTAAAATCAACTGTTGAAGAACGAGGGGAAGAACCATTGGTTTCATAGAGGTGTATAATTTAATTATTCTGTGGTTGACTTCTATATTTGAATGTAAAGCTTGGTATTTTTTCTTTCTCACGCCGTTTAGTTCATATTTCTAACTATGAGGGTGGGAGACACAACGATTTCTAAGAGATCATATGAGCTGTTCCAAAGAACGAAGAAATTGACCTGAGGAGTTAACTAAACTTGCTTGTCACCACAGACATAGGAATCAATAGACGAGAAGATAATGGCGAGGGGTAAAATCAACTGTTGAAGAACGAAGGGAGTAAGGCTGACTGTGATTCGTCAATAAATCAATCTGACAGTAAATAGGCATCTCGCATTATAATATCACCATTTACTTCTTAAAAGTAAAATCTGCGTTTGAATGAATAGACATTTTTACATGGGAGCGCAAATTACTCGCCACGTTATGAACTAATTTGCGAAGTCCAAATTCGGCAAAGTAAGGCAGCTTCTATTTCAGAGTCGTAGTTAGTTTCAGAGTATTTAGTTAAGACACTTTTACAAATGTCTCATAATTTACTTACCCCAGTAAACAACGATGAGCACACTTGAGAATCGCTACATTGTGATGTGATAGTATATGTTTCTAAAACTGATCCATATAATACGGTGTGAATAAGCTTAAAATAAAGTAAAATAATGCTTACTTATGGAATGTAATACGACAATTGGGTTTATTCTCTTTTTCACATCTATTTTTACAAGTTTTCATATCAAAAGTCAACATTTTGCCGTGTTATTTCGTAAAATGAACCGATGATGCCTCGACCATAGTTCGCACAAGAATGATGACGTCACGTTTTCAAATTTCACTTGAAGCCATATGCGAGCCCAGCCGGCTCAATGGAACCGGTATGGGGAGTGGGGATAATACGCTTTTAATCACTTAGGGCAGGTCTACTAATATTCATATGTCTATGGTACAAGCGGAATTTACAAAAACGAGGATTCGGGTTGTCCGAAAATAAATAATGAACAAAATAAATAATTGAAAATAAAGGGCTGTATTTTGAAAAATAATCATGGCAGCAGTTGCACCAGAGTGAATGTCTTTGAGGTGATTTCTCACCCTCCCACAACTACACTGCCGTACATAAGTAAAAATAGTGTTTTGGCAGGTACATAATGTGTTTGATAGACAACCCCGAGTAAATATAACACTTACTATAACCCAAATATATTAAATATACAGGTAAAATAGTACCGAAATGCATAAAATAACCAAATATATACATTCATGCAACTTTACTACATTCATCTTGGCAGTATAAATAAAAATCTGCAGAATCCGCTCAAAAAAAGTGGTAGAACACCCCTCTAGGGGGAGAGGGAAGTGTGAGAAAAATACAAGTTTGCAAACTATGTCAAGTGAGGTATCGTTTACTATGTTTTTATGTGTCCTGAATCGAACGAGATCACTCCAAGTCGACAGTATCAGTATTTGGTGAGATAAGACAAGTTTTTAGTAAAGAAACATGAAAATATCACCGGTTAACCCTCTATAAGAGTGTTATGTTTATGATCAATTGAAAAAAGAAGAAGAAAACAAGCTTATGAACCTATTTTAGTTTTTTTTTTAAAATAATTTGTGTGCATTGGATGAGGCGCGACTCTGAATATTTACCCTTTATACTTACGAATTGTAATATGCACATGAGAACGCCCTCGAGGTGATAGATCGACAGCATTATTGATATTTTTTGATCAGACGTTGAAACCGCCCAAAGCAACAAAATATGAATAATATTTTTTAATTGAATAGAAGTTTACATACTAATTATAAATAGGTAAATAAATTGTTCTCTAAATTTCGTACGACTTTTATGAGTAGCATCCACGTTTTACAACCACTGACATTTAAAAAAAATGTAAGCCATCTTAAGTTACTTTCCTTTATTGAGTACCTACCTAAATTAATTGTTTTCGAAACGCAATGAAGTTTTTTCTGCTCGGTTGGTAGAGCTGTCGATGCGGTGACTTGTATAAATTTTGAAGCTCAACCTCATCTTGACGTGCTTGTCATTTATTAAAATTTTGTAATCGCATTTAAAATGAAAGACGCGAAGAAACCCGAAGAAGTAAAGAAGGTTGAGCCTTCTCCCAGCGATGATTTGGTACGTTTTTACTGAAAATCTTAGACTTATTACGTATTTTCACTCATTATTTTTGTTTAACCTATCCATGTCAATCTTTTGTTTTTCAGTCTGAGGAGGACAAAAAGCTCCAAGAAGAGCTTACAATGCTCGTTGATAAACTAACAGTAAGATATTTATACGTATCTGCCATAAAATATTGTTGATTTAGAACTTATTTATATTTGTACAAACTCATTCAACTGTCAATTTTAGGGCCCAGATGAAACCCTTTACAATCCATCTCTGCAAATGCTGAGCAGTTTGATTAGGACGTCCACAACTTCCATGACCTCGGTGCCGAAGCCCCTAAAATTCTTGAGAGAACACTACCCCACTATCAAGGAAGCTTATGAAAAAATAACAGACTCTGATACCAAGAAGTTCTGTGGAGATGTCATCTCAGTACTGGCCATGGGAGTGAGCGGAACCCCAGAAGCCGCAGCCAAACGAGAATGTCTTAAATATTGTCTTTTAGGTAAGTTAAATATCTAATTATTTGTTTAAACACAGCACTTTTCCCTATTTTTTAAACCTTCAATTTGCACATCTTAAAAATAATTTTTAAGGCCTAAATAATTCATGCCTACCAGTAATTAATTGCTCTTTTGGTGAACTATGCAATAAGTTTGAAAATAAACACTATGTGTATATTCACTACAAAAATGATGTCTACAATCTACATACAAAATTTGATGCTATCTTTTTTTGTTGGCATTTAACCTAAAAGAAAATAGAAAAGCACTGACAGTAATAATAATTATTCATATTCATAATAATATTAAGTTTGATAAATTATAAATATGATTGACAGTAATTCCGAGGGTACATAAACATTATTATTGTTTGGTTTCTACCTGTAAAAGTTTTTTTTTTCATTATTGGCATGTCATCTAATGGTGTTTTTGCTGTGAAAAGAAATTGCTCAGGAAAAGTGAACATATTTTACAACAACATAAACCTCCATATAAATATTTTTTAACAATTTTTATTTCACACAATATAAAGTGGGTAAACAAACCTCTGTGAATAAAATCATACTTTGAACATGTTATTTTATACATTCAATTTATGCTAAGATAAACACAATTATAGAGACAAAAAGGAAGTCTATTTGTAGCTTGGATGTAAATGACTGGATGCCTCGTTTTAGTAGTCATTTGTTTGAATATAGTTTTTTCTAAAAATATTGACATTTGGGGTTTGCGCCATATTGCATTTCCATCTCCTTCTTGAGCCAACGCTTCGGGTGGTCTTAGGAACATTAGCTCAAGAAAGGAGAGAAAGCGCAATATGGCTTAGTACTCAAAAAGTCAAACAAAAAACTGGTAGTTACTCTCGTTATGACAGTGGTTAAAGACCACCGTTCGGAATCAAAATGTTGCTTTAAATGGCCAGAGCCTTGTTTAATGACCAGATTTGAATAGGCAGGTAAGCCCCGACTTTTTTTTTCCCATCTCCCTTCCCTTCCTTCTTCTATCAGCCTCAAAACACTTGAAGGATGCCACAGTTCACATTAAAAATTACATTAAAAAATATACACTTTACGTTTTTACATGCTGCATATGTTTCCCAGAATACCATCTAAAAATACAGTACATTATGCAAACAAAAATTTGATTTCAATTGCATAAAGTATGTGTGACTGAAAGACAGTAAATGCATCTGTTTACGCATGTTTGTTATGAAATTATTTTCATCGCTTAAAATTCTATCTCGAAGAAACTAACTCAATTCTAAGTACGGATCCATATTACCATTGTAAAAGTGTATAAAAACCGAATTGACTGTACACTATTGGTTGTGAGAATCTTAAATCACCTCTTACTCTATCAGGTACAATGAACGACTGCGGAGACTGGGGCCACGAGTATGTGCGCCAGCTGGAGGGTGAGATCGCTGAGGAGTGGGCGGTGAATGGAGACGCAGAGACCAAAGACAAGCTGTTGCCGTTGGTGCAGGACATCATCCGTTTCGATATGCGCCACTCGGCCGAGATCCAGGCCTGCGACCTGCTCATGGAGATTGACCGCCTCGACCTGCTGACGCAGCACATGGAGCAGAGCAACTACCCCAGGGTCTGCCTGTACCTCGTCGGGTAAGACTTTGTCATTTCTTTTTAACAAGCGTTTTTTAACTCCACTCAGGAGGTTTTTTAGAAGGCCCGAAAGACTGCCCTCAGAGCCTATGTCATCTTCGGGGATACTTTGTAAAAAATCTTTTCAAGGAAAGAACCTGTTTTGTTCAAGCTTTAAAATGGGAAAAGGGAATGTTAAGTTCGTTTATAATGATTGCCGGTGTCATTAAGGCGATGCACTACGTCGTGTAATATTTTAAATTGAGCTGCTATCAATAATAACCCTTAAGTAGATGGCGATAAGGTTTAAATTCCCACTTAACACCATCCGCCTGTTTTGATTTATGCAAGAAAAAAACATGGCCAAAAAGTGCCTTTTATTTTATTTTGTGGATGTTTAGGCATAAATATATTTTTTTTTTTCGTTCATTTTATAAATAACTTAATTTGCCACATTATACAATAAAATCATAACCGAAAATGGGTTCGTAAGTAGGAGATTTTGAACTTTAAAGCAGTTTTCATAGGCCTTATACATTATTTTTTTCTGGGCTTATAAAAAGACTTATCTAAAAAATACTCGATTATTTCAAAGGCCAAGATGTATTCTACTCGCAGTATTTAATTAAAGCATCTGAAACATGTCTAGGCGACCAAATTTTCAAACCAAAAACACATGATTTTGCATTACTACGTATGGCATCGCCTTCTTGTTATACAAAAACATGATTGTAGCTGAACTGTATTTGAAAAGATTCTGTTTGTACATATTCAAGTTTATCTTATTCTTTCTTGGTGTCAGACGTATGACAGCGCCCTTGAGGTGTTTTTGCACAAAAACGGCGCTATACAAGTCATCCAAGTATTATTATTATTATTATTATAAGGACTTTATGTATCACTTATCCTTTATAGCTAGAAATTAGCTTTTGTAAGCTTCATTCAACAGCAAACAGTCAATACCAATTTTTAAAATATATTTTTTTACATTAGCTCCATGCAAGAGGCCCTGAGGAAAATTTTTCCCTCAGGGCCTATGTCATCTTTAGAGATGCTGTGTGGTGGGTCTTTTTAGGGAAAGGAAGGAGAGGAAGTTCTGGGAAGGAAAAAGGTATGAGGGTGGGTAGGAATCTGGGGGTCAGTGTGTCCAGGAGTGACCGACGTTTAAATTCATCCTTTCCACTGCGGTGAAAGGCGATGGGTCGAGAGAGTCCTGCTGGAGAAGTAAAAAGATCTCCCTCAACCAGTCTCTCCGGTCCGCAGTAGGTGGGCAAACGCATCCGCTGCCAAGATCTATTCAAACCTCACCCCACGAACCCAAGCACCCCTACTAAGTCACCAAACGTAGCAAACCACTTGGGATGACCTACGGTGGGGTGTTGATTATCCAATTAATGGTTCCCGGGGAGACGGTAATCATACCCGCCTCCCAAATTAAGCCTTTGCAAACATGCATTTTGTAACCTTCCTTATTGGCGGTAGTTGTTATGGTAATTTTGAAGGAGTTTATCATGTACTTTATCATGTAATTTATCCATGAATTCATGGATAAATTATGTGAACTTCGAGGACTACATCACGATGATCATTTTGTCATATCGGGTGATTTCAATTTACCACAAATTAACTGAGCAGTCTAAGACTAAGTAATGGTAATAGTATGAAAATTACGAATGGTTCTAAATCTGAAATTATTTCCAAACTATCTGACACCCTTTCATTTACTGATCTATCACAGTACTGCACCTTTCCAAATAATAATCATACATACCTAGACCTTGTTTTTAGCTCGATCCCTGTAAATGTATCAAATACTGACCAGTATCTCATCCCTGAATGTAAACATCATAAAAGCTTTCTTGTTGACATTAACATATCTCTGGAAACTCCTATGGTGGACAACAAACGAACAATCAATCTCTTTAGGAAAGCTAACTTTGAAACAATAAATAACGTCCTCGGTATTATTGATCGGGATGCAGAATTTTTAAACCTATCAACCAATATTGCTATTGACCGCTTTTATGCAATTTTATATGAAATCATTCGAATAAACGTCCCATCAAAGGAAGTTCATATTAATAATTCTTCTCCCTATTGGTTTAGTCCAGCCCTATAAAACTGACTAAGGAAAAATATAAAGTGTTTAAAATGTGGAAAAGGTGGTCCAATCCTTTAAACTCTCATGAATTCTGTATCCTTCGATCAAGGCAAAAGAAATTGTCTAGAGAATGTCTTAAACAATTTATAACAAACGCTGAAATTGTCTAGAGAATGTCTTAAACAATTTATAACAAACGCTGAAATTGTCTAGAGAATGTCTTAAACAATTTATAACAAACGCTGAACTTAATATATCTCATGACCCTAAAAACTTTTGGTCTTATGTTAAAGGAAAAAGAAATAATTCTGGTTTACCCCATGTTATGAAACTGGGCGAAGTGACTGCTGAAAATCCTTTCGCAATATGTAACAGCACTTCGTCTCCACCTTTAATTACAACACTATTTCCAATGTACACTCTACCAACTATCATTTTGACAATCAAGTTAATATCTCCTCGGTATCAGTTTCAAAACAAAAAATAGAAAAAATAATCAATACTATTTCTAGCTCACTGGGTGCGGGTAGTGATAAAATTCCGGCTTTCTTTATCAAAATGTGTAGCAAGATAATCTCGAAGCCCCCTATTATTGCTCTTTCAATCCTTATTGAAAGAATGTATCTTTCCTGATCGTTGGAAGAGTGCTCTCATCACACCAGTTTTTAAGTCTGGGGCTAAAAATGATGTCCAGAACTATCAACTGATATCTAAATTACCAATCTTTAGTAAAATTTTTGAAAAAATTGTTCATGAACAACTATATAACTGCATCGAGTCTGTAATACTCGTGAACCAATATGGCTTTATGAAAAAAAGATCGGTTGTATCTAATCTTCCCATTTTCATTGAAAATATTACTAAATCAATGGATGATCAAATCCAAGTTGACGTAATCTATACAGACTTCTCAAAAGCGTTTGATAAAATTGACCACAGTCTTCTTTTGTCCAAATTACTAGTTTGGGAATTTATGGGGATTTATATAGATGGTTAGTCTCCTATCTTAATGGGCGCACTCAGGGAGTAACAATAAATGGCTTCATCTCTGAGATTGTAAATATACCCTCAGGTGTGCCCCAAGGATCTCACCTGGGACCGTTACTGTTTACAATTTTCATCAACGACATTATAAAATGCTTTAATTATGCAAATGTTCTACTTTTCGCTGATGATATGAAAATATTCCTGCCCATTAATGCTATAATTGACTGCTTTAAACTACAAGAAGATCTGTATAGGTTTAATGATTATTGTATCCTCAATCGTCTCAACATGAACACTTCTAAATGTTATGTAATTACCTTCACTAGAAATAAAATTAAATTTGACCATAATTATCATATAGCTGGCCAACTACTCAAAAAAGTTACACAAATTCGTGATCTAGGTGTTATACTTGACAGTAAACTTACATTTGAGGCTCATATTGATATGATTGTTAAGAAAGCCCTTAGAATGCTAGGATTCTTATTCCGTATTGTAAAGAATTTAATAATATCATAACACTTAAAATGTTGTATTTTTCTTATGTTCGCAGTCATCTTGATTTCGATTCTCCCATATGGAATCCTCAATATAATATTTACATAAATGCATTGAAGCCATCCAAAGAAAATTTGTCCATCATTTAAATTTCAAATTAAATTCAAACCTTGACGTAAACCGCTCGATGGATCTTTATGGACTTAAGCCATTAAAAACTAGAAGAGACTCCGCAGATATAATATATCTCCATACAATTATCAATGGCTTTATTGATTGTTCTCCCCTTCTGTCTGAAATTAATTTTAGAGTCCCTAGAGAACTAGAGAAAAATCACTTTTTCATCTCCATAAATGTTCTACTAATATCAGACAAAATGCGTTTATATTCAGAGCCTGTAGTATATTTAATAAGAATTTTAATGATATGGACATATTCACATGTAATTTAAGAACCTTTAAAAGATATGTAATAACTAACATTAATTAATTTTAAATATTCTACTGGAAGTTATCATGTTGTTGCTTTGAATCCTTTCCAGCTACTTGCCTTCCAATTTATACTCATGTCATCTGTTCAATTTAGTTGTAGGTATACATTTATTATATGTATTGTTATTATTGCTATTGTGTAGTGCTTTTATTGATTGCTGCTGTGTTGAAATTTTACAATACATTATGTTTTGAATTTTAGCTGGTTATTAGTATATCAGTTAACTTAAAAGTTTTGAAATTATTAGTTATTAGTATATCAGTTAACTTTAAATTTTTATTTATTTGTGTTCTTACATCTTCTATTATTTTTTATTTATCATTTACAATATTGTATTTTTTGTAAATCTCTCAGGCCACGGGTACAGAACCCTTAGTTTTTAAAAAATATTTTTTATTATTATTATAATTTTAAGTGAAAATCTGTTATTGGATTTTATCTTTATTATTTAGTTTATTCTTATATATGTAAATAATCTGTTGATTTTCCCAAATAAATAAAATAAAAATAAAAAAATAAAATAAAATGTACATTGGGCCTTTTTAATTTGTAATTTATAGTGGCATTATTCTTTAAAAATGTTTAACCTTATTTTCACAATAAAATGTGCAAATGAATAGCAGTATTTCCTCTCACAGTCTCACACCTGGGTGGGGGGTGTGTGTCTGTATCTTTTGTGTTAGCCTATTTCTGACTTGTAAGCGGGCAAATGCGATTTCAATTAGATTGAATTTGAATTATTTCCAAGAAGAGAAATGAAATTGTGTTCGCATGGATTTTGGCCATGTAAAATGCAACATTAATGTTCGAGCTCGATACATAAATTGTCATGTTGCATTAGTCAGTGCTTGGTCTGTAAATTAATTTTTAACTTGTTTCAACCTCCAGATGCGCAAGTTATGTGGAGGAGCCTGAAGCCACCTTTATCCTGCAGGGTGTGCTGAAGCACTATCTGCGCTTCAAGGAGTATGCACGTGCCATGATCATCGCACTGCAGCTCAATGACAGAGAGAAGTGTGAGGAGATCTTCAAGGACTGCGAGGATCCGTAAGTGTCCAAAAACTGTGCTATATTATAACTAACTATATATAATATAATATCATTATCGATATTGTTCCGTTTGCTTTCTGTGAAAATATGTAATCTTTTAGGCTTTGTCATGTTCATTGATGATTACCATAGACATTCATATTGATAGATCAATCAAACCAAGTTGCGTGGAGCACTGGAAGTGGCGTGTTTGTTAATAAATGAATCTGACAGTATACAGGCAGTTCACATTGTACTATTTAGTCACTTTTACAGTGTTATAATTTACCCACCTCACTCATTTTTAGCGTCGCTATGCCTAGTTGTTTGTTTAAAAATGAACATTTAGATCCTGCATAGAAAAGTTCCAGAATGTACTGCGCTGCAAACCTTTGGCCTACTTTAGCGAACTTTACTTTTCTGCGCTGGGTCGGGTTATTTCAATGTATACTCTTCAGTGGTCAGTTTACGACTGACGTTGTAGTTTATTCAAAGCGTTTTCAAATCCTCCTGGTGCCAAAAATATGGTCATGTGGTTTGTCTCTAGCTCGTCGAAATGAAACCCAGATTTCATGTTAGGGGAAGTCTGTGATGATTACTAATGTTGATTGATGTGTGCATTCCAGGCTACTCCGCAAGCAGCTGTGCTACATGCTGGGCCGGCAGCAGATCGCTCTGGATGTGGAAGATGAAGATTTGAGAGCCATTATGACCAATGCACACGTCAACGAACACTTCCTCAGCTTGGCCCGAGAGGTACTTAATAATGATTGGATTATGTATAACGCTGTTTTCGTGAGAAAATCACCTCTAGGGAAATTAACCCTCTTAGCCTTAGTAGGTACTCCTAAACTATTCTAAAACCCTTACAGCTCCATCTGTCAGTGCAATCTTTTATGTATCGTAAAACCTTCATGAAATTATCCTTGTGTCGTCCAAATCAATCTGTTTATAAATAATGTTTAAGGTTTTTTTTTACTGAAATGGGTTAGTTTAAAGGCCTCCATGGTCGAGGGGTATGGCTCTCGACTAGCAAACTGGAGGTCGTGGTTTCAAATCCCGGCATGTGCAAGTAATTTTTATTTGATTAATTTGTGTTATTTAACAAATTACTGATTAAAAATAATATATAGTTTATTTGCGGTACATTCCATAGTGGAGGATACTCTCAGTATCGCCCTGGAGTAAGACCACCACTCAGAATTGAAACGTTGCTTGAAATGGCTTCGGCCGTGTTTGGTGACCAGATCTGAATAGCCAGGTCACCTTCCCACCTTCGTCTTCTCCATCTCCTTCTCAGCATACCTCAGTTGGGGATGCTATAGTCTCACTGGCTCCAGACGGTTGGGAGCAGTTGGGATTGTGCGGTTCCACATAAAATAGAATAATAATTCAAAGAATACTCTGCCATTTCAGAGCACAGTATCTTTAATCCATACGCATAAGAAGGAATAACTTTTAACCTTATCATTATCGCAGATACAAAATATTTCATTCTTATGGGTTGACAAGATGCAAATTACATGATTCCCAAGCAATCTTAGCTGTACCAATTATATATTTCACACATCTAACACCTGATATCTTATTCCAGTTAGACATAATGGAACCTAAGACCCCCGAGGAGGTCTACAAGTCATGGCTGGAGAGTGCAGGCTCCGCGCTGCGCCCCTCGCTGCTGTCGGACCACCCCGTGGACTCGGCACGCCAGAACCTGTCAGCCACCTTTGTCAACGCCTTCGTCAATGCCGGCTTCAGCAAGGACAAGCTCGTCACCACCGAGGACGGCAACAAGTGGATGTACAAGAATAAGGATCATGGTGAGCTATGCCATTGATGGAGGAATGCTGGGTTTTTTCAGAAATACATATGTATTTATGATCACCTTTCTTGTTATTGATAGTTCTTCTGGTAACAGCTGGTATAGCTCACGGTTGTATCTTGTTCACTACTTCTTATTCATATGGCAAGAATTTTGTGATTTTCTTATTAATACTAGTGGACCCAGTAATGCTTCGCTATTGCTAATGTCTTTTTTGGGCATCTCCGACTTCTTCCACCATTCACCACTGTATACTACGATGCTACTGTTAAAAAATGATGTTACATTGACTTTAATTTGACTCTAAATCTGATTTTAGCACGGAGATATTGTTTTAAGTATTCCTCGGGCATCACCGACTTCTTGTACCATTCAAACCACTCTCTAAACACTCCTGGCACTAATAAGAACACACTTAGAAATTTTCAGCGATATCGGTCGAATACTTTTTGAGTTTTGCGTGCACAAACATACGCATGAATTTTTATATATTATGATTGGTATTACTTGTATATCTGGTACTTGGTTTTATTATTTTATTTATCTTGATAAAATGCAATACAAATTATTTTTCAATGCCTGTCTCACTGGAGAATTCCCGTGTCAAGACAGGTATTGTATTGACAATATTGTTGATTGTGTGCAGACAGCCAAATACTTTTCTTATCCGTAACTAACAGAATTAAGAATAACGCAAGATGTGATCCAAATATTTGCTTAATCGAGGCTTAAATTTCCAATACAAAACGTGTTTATGAAATTCAAATTGGATGGAGATCTACAATGTCAGGCGAGTGTAAGTGAGACGGAGCGCTGGGCTATTAGGCTAAATGGATCATTTGTTTTCATTCAAATTTGTATGGAAAGTATTTCTAGTTTTCTTCTTTATTCTGTGGTAACTTAGCACTGGTCTAAGTGAGTCTTTTTAGAGTTTTGAAATGTCTTTGGGTTGAGTTAGGTTATGTATGGGTAGAATGTCGTCTTAACTTCATTCACTATGATGGTCTTAAGTAAAAGTAACTCAAGCATGTAACTGATATAGCACAAGTTGTAACATGACCTCTAAAACCTGATCTCTCTCTAGGAATGCTCTCTGCGGCCGCATCTCTGGGCATGGTTCACCTGTGGGACGTGGACGGCGGCCTGACCCCCATAGACAAGTACCTGTACACGGCTGACGAGCACATTAAGTCTGGCGCCCTCTTGGCCCTGGGAATCGTCAACTGCGGTGTGCGCAACGAGTGTGACCCCGCTCTCGCACTGCTGTCCGACTATGTGCTGCATTCCTCACCCACGCTGAGGATCGGCAGTGTCTTGGGTGCGTTACTTGCTAATATATATATATATTAGTTTTTGTTACATGAATTGACATGGCAACACTTATCAGGTAAAGATAAGATGTGTCACATTTTCCTGCCGAAGAGCAGTTTTTATTGTAACTATATTGCATAATTCTGTACAAAAGTAGTCATTACCCATCTGTACAAGAACTAGCTGGTACATTCACAACATACTTAACATGACGGGCGCACAAGAAGTCCTCCTGACAATAAAATTTGTGGAGATTGAGGTTTCTGAATTTAGATAACTGTGTTTTCCTACCTTACTTTGTTTGGTTTAACTCCACTAGCAGTTGGAGAAGAATCAGGTTTCATCATCAAGGCAACTTTCAATCAGGTTTTCATCATCAAGGCAACTTTCACTCTGCAGCCCGGTACAATTCCTGGATTACCTATTGTGGTACTCTTTTAATTAATAATTCATGTTGTGCAGGTCTGGGTCTGGCCTACGCTGGCACCAAGAGGGACGACGTGATCGCCCTGCTGCTGCCAGTGCTCAGCGACCCCAAGAGCACTGCTGAGATTGTGGCCTTGGCCGCTATCTCCTGCGGCCTCATCGCCGTTGGATCATGTGATGCTGAGGTACGATAGAGCATTCTTTTAATCACTGAATGTGAAGTTTTACACAGAGTGGGATAGTAGTAAGAAATGCATTCTATGTAAAAAAGAAAATTACCCATCTACATCTTAATTTTATCATGCAATGTATTGTGATTATGATAATGCATATTATCTTAAAAACTAAAATATGTATATTTTGTTCCAGGTAACCTCAGCAATTCTTCAAAGACTGATTGATAATGGAGGAAAAGACTTACAGTCATCTACTTATTCCAGATTTTTACCTCTTGGCCTCGGTCTCTGCTACTTAGGTGAGTTTTATATCTGTGGTGATTTTCTCTAATGTGCGGGATGTGCGGTGAACTCCCAAAGAATAACTACGGCAAACAAGACCCACTTGGATCATAATATTACTACTGTTTGAATGCTGCGCCACTACTCCATAGTAAAAAAATCCTCCCGTGCCACTCCTCCATGACCCGTACAAATGAACATCCCGCTACAACTCCATCGTAAAAAAAACAATTTTTTTAAAAAGTAAACTGTTACTTTCGTATTTAAAATTGCTTTCAATGTAACTCATTGAATGTATTCCTAAGCCACAATGTATTAGTCAATGGAAGGATTTTGTTTCCAGTCGCTAGTGAGGACTTATTTTTAAACTTCGTACACAAATAACTAACTTGTTTTTTTATTACAAATGACAAGATAATAATATTGCAATAACTGTATAAGTATATTAAAAATAAGTACAAGTGTTATTATGAATTGTAGGTCGATATTAGTTCCTAGCTAGGCAGATTGCCCGTTCTAAGGAACCAAATGCTGTTGAAATTGCTTAAAAATTATTCTAAATTGTTGTTGTATTTTTTTTTCACGTCGTTTCTCCGCAAAGGTAGCCAGAGAGAATGGACCACCAAACAACTAAAGAGACCGTCACAAAAGCATGTCTTGGCACACACTCCTTGCCTCATTCACATTCATACATCGTCTCTTGCATACTCTTCTATTATTCTGACTCTTGACTTGGCCCGACTTCAGTGTCTGATTCACTTGATCGTCCCATGTCTTCCTCGAGCGTCGTCGACTTCTTCTACCAATAATAATTTTGCTAACACTTTTCGAAATGGTTTTCTAAATCTGCAGCCCTTTAAAATGACGGGACTCCATATATTCGATGATGAAAAAAAGCTGCTCACAAAAAACCGATTTTCTTTCCTTTTTTTAAATCGCTTTTATATTGAACTCCCAATGATATACACCACGAACCACCACTGGTTTATGTTGAACTCCCAATGATATACACCACGACACCACTGGTTTATGTTGAACTCACAATGATTTACACCACAAACCACCACTGGTTTATGTTGAACTCCCGATGATTTACACCACGAACCACCACTGGCTTATGTTGAACTGCCAATGATTTACACCACGAACCACCACTGGCTCATGTTGAACTGCCAATGATTTACACCACGAACTACCACTGGTTTATGTTGAACTCCCAATGATTTACACCACGAACCACCACTGGTTTATACCATCATATTAACGTAAGAATAAAATGGATTCCTTTGGATGACAAAGGGTTAGTCTTGCGAATTTTTTTTGTTTCAGAATGTTTCCTGTCTGTCTGTCTTTTATATGTTACATCAAAGTGTGTGTTCAAATATCTGGAGTGTGACATTTACCACAACCTAGGTGTGCCAATGGATCAAGTTTTAACAACGTCCCTGACTTAACCATATTTTTATTGTAATGTATTCTTTGATCAGGTCGCAAGGAGGCGATTGAAGCCACCAGCGCCGCCCTGGAGGTGCTGAGCGACCCCCTGAAGTCTCTGTCCCTCACCGTGCTGTCCATGTGCGCCTACGCTGGAACCGGAGACGTACTGGTCATCCAACAGATGCTGCACATCTGCTCGGAGCACTACGACACTGAGGTAATAATTCCACCCATCCGAATATTCATGAACATTCACAAAGGTGGTTATTTTTTTGGGGGAAAACAGTTTTATAATAATTCCACATTTGAGAATGACTATTCCTTCATACTGTGATTTTCACAATGTATTATTAATTTCACCATTTATTTCCTCCTTAAACTTTCTATTTCCAACCAAATGTATATCTGCCATTTAAACACCAGAGAAATACCCTATCCAATTTTGTTACTATCGTTTTTCATAACTTGAGAATTTAGTAGACAGAAAGAAAATAAAAGAAAGAGATAAACGTTCGTAAGGCCCCGTAGTAAGCGTTTAAAGATGGTTTGAAAGGGAGATATGTTAATACGAATGTTAGAGGGAGCACACTAATATTCAAAAATGTTAATAATTAAGCGAAAATGGTGAAAATATTTAATAAAACACGACTCCTTTGAGATGGAACAAAAATCTCTCGACAAATGCTTTAGTTGCATTTAAATATACACTGAATTTTTTCATGCCTATAACAGAACAAAATGTGTTTTAAATAATTTTTGGAACTTACTTTGCGATTTATTTCTATCGAGGGAATTTCATATAACTAACGTTTCGGCGTAACAAATAGATATTATCTTCAAAAATAACATTTTTTTTTGTAACTTAAAGAGTTAAGGCGATGCCATACGTAGTAATGCAAAATCATGTGTTTTTGGTTTGAAAATTTGGTCGCCTAGAAATGTTTCAGATGCTTTAATTAAATACTGCAAGTAGAATACATCTTGGCCTTTGAAATAATCGAGTATTTTTTAGATAAGTCTTTTTATAAGCCCAGAAAAAAATAATGTATAAGGCCTATGAAAACTGCTTTAAAGTTCAAAATCTCCTACTTACGAACCCATTTTCGGTTATGATTTTATTGTATAATGTGGCAAATTAAGTTATTTATAAAATGATCGAAAAAAAATTTAATATTTATGTCGGAACATCCACAAAATAAAATAAAAGGCAGTTTTTGGCCATGTTTTTTTCTTGCATAAATCAAAACAGGCGGATGGTGTTAAGCGGAAATTAAAACCTTATCGCCATCTACGTAAGGATTATTATCGATAGCGGCTCAATTTAAAATACTACACAACGTAGTGCATCGCCTTAACGAGTAACTTGTTAGAAATCGGGTATGCGGGGGCTTAACTTTTGAATTAGCATTGTATAATGAATGTCTGTACACCGTAGAATAAGAATTTATTTTTACCAACCAAAAATACACAGTTGTACATATACAACTTTTTTTATGTCAACAATCTCACTGGCTGAGTAACCATAATTAGCATTATATGAAGTGTTTCTGAGGACTATTAACGGGATACGGTCATCTCAGGAGACATGCTGTTATTGGGAGTGGAAAACGATGCAGAAAATATTAAGAGGATGAGAGACTCCAATTTACCTATTGTGCCAATGTCCTGCCATGATGGGAACATGGCTCAGATACCTGAGAAGATACATTGTGGAACCAGGAGACTAGAAAAATATATGACAACCCTGAATCAAAGGAACCGGGTCTCTGTTAAAGGAGTGAGGTGAAATGGTATATAGCACAATGGGCCCACAGTCTCACGTAACTCAGAACTATATGTATATGTAAACCATTTCCGCTTTTATAAAAAATTAAGTATTTGTGTATTTTTTTTCAGAACGAACAGTCTACCACCGAGGACACGGCCTTCAGCAAGAAGGCAGACAAGAAGGAAAAGGACAAGGAGGCAGCCAGCGCTGCCGCCGGAGCCAGTGGTAGCGCGGCGAGTGCCAGTAGCAGCAGTGGCGCTAGCAGCAGTACCGGAGAACCCTCCACCTCCACGGCCACGCCGGCTGCCGAGAAACCAACCAAAAGTAATTACCTTATTCATCACACTAAGTAGTCCAGTGATGCACAACTTGCAGCCCGCAAGTCCATTTCGCACGTCCCGCTTGGCTGAATAAAACATCTAAATGTTAGCAGTATACTTAGTACAGATTGATAGAACCAGATTGCATCCATGTGGGGTTTCCTCCACTTCTGCTAGAAAGGTTGTACATTGCTGGTATAATCTTAGTTCATGGTTACATAAGAGTATCTTTGTCTCAATTCATGGTTACAGAACAGTTTCTTTATCTTAGGGTGTGGTTACAAAAGAGACTCTTTATCTTAGGCTGCACGAGTTTCTATGTCATGGGTTGCTGTTACAGAAGAGTTACTTCTAGAAGTCTACTTAGGTTAAGTTTACAGAAGAAATTCTTCGTCTTAGGTCACAGTTACAGAAGAGATTCTTTACCTTAGGTCTCGGTTACAGGAGAGTTTTTTCATCTTAAGTCATAGTTACTGATTTTTCATTGCTACATTCCTAATATTATTTTGATATTTTAGGCAAGAGCAAGGAGTCAAAGGGCAAGGAATGGCGCGAAGGCAAGGACCCCAAGGACCTGAGCTCCATGCAGGCCGTGGCGGCGCTGGGTGTGGCGGTCATCGCACTGGGCGAGGAGACAGGTGCAGAGATGTCCACTAGAATATTTGGCCAGCTGGTGAGTTCCACAATCCATTAATATATGCCGGCCTCCATGGTCTATAGGTATAATCCTGCCACTAATGACACTGTTACATGTTTTGCAAATGAGGTAAAAAAATGCTTAGTTAAAACTCATTCGCAAAACATGTAATAAAATGTATAAGAATCCAGCAAAAAAAAAGTTTTTCAGCTCTCCTAAAAAATTTCCAAATATGAGATCCTGTTTTTATTGCGGGTGACGAATTGAGTTTAATTAAAATTTTATAAATAAGTCAATCCTTTCTTCTCTTCAAATAATATATACACGATTAATCCGTTAACTGCTGACTTCATAATATTATGTGTAAATGACTACCCCCCATGCAACATGCATATTTTATGCATTTTTCTTTTAAATTAAATTTCTAAAACAATGCTGCATCCACTTGCTGTAATAGGTTGATCAATGATTATGTTTGTGTTTAGGGTCGCTACGGAGAACCCGCCATCAGGAGAGCAGTGCCCCTCGCCATCGCCCTCTGCTCCATCTCCAACCCGCAGCTGCCTGTCATAGATGTCCTCAACAAGTATTCCCACGATGCTGACATCGACGTGGCCTACAACGCCATCTTTGCCATGGGCCTGGTGGGTGCCGGGTCCAACAACGCCCGCCTCGCTACCATGCTGCGCTCGCTAGCCCTCTTCCACGCCAAATCACCCGTGCATTTGTTCATGGTGCGTCTGGCGCAGGGCCTGTGCCATCTGGGCAAGGGCACTCTGTCGCTGTGTCCGCTGCACGGGGACCGCCAGGTGCTGAGCCCCACGGCTCTCGCCGGCTTGCTGGTTGTGCTCACCGCCTTCCTGGACTGCAAGAACAGTGAGTTCCTTCGCACTATGTATCATGGCCTCTTCCATGCCAAGTCCAAACCTGTGTCCATTTAAAAGAGAAAGGTTTATGTATTATATCTTCAATTTGATTCCCATTTGCCTGGAGCCAGTGGAATACCCATTAACCAGTGGAATAGTTTTGGTTCACATGTGAGCGACATTTTTTACAACCGTCCTCGGCGCTCGCTCACATGTTTGCGATGCTATTTTAAAATTTATACTTTGAAAACCGTGGAGAGGACAAAATTAGAATCGCTTGCGCAAATAACACTAGTTACTACTTATTATTTCATGAATGTAGTAGCCTCTCTCTGACTGTCTAAAAAAAAATGTATCTGTGCTTCTCAAAATTCGTTATTCAGCGGCTTACCAAAAATGAAAATATTTGAATTTTTAAAGGAATGTCAAGGTCATTATTTCTTTAAGAACACCTTGTGATTATTGTTTTTTCGTGTAGGTTATTTATTCAGCTTTATGTAGAAATAATAAAACCTGTTGATATATTCAGATATTTTTTTATTTTGACAGTTATCTCCCAAATGGGAGCTTTTTATATATTTTTAAGTAAAGTTAGCTATATGGGGAAACATCTTATGGTATAAAGATGAAATGTAAATAAATAATAAGATACATTATCTGGTAAACAGAAAACCATTGCACAAATAATTGTAGTTTATATTCCGATATTTGAGCAAAACTCATCAAGTTTATTTAAGCCCAGTTCTGCAAAATGATATTTATTATTTTTCATTATGAAACATTGATATTTCTAGAATTTTAATAAAAAAAAAAAACAAGTAGTCACGCTGTGCTTCTACAAGGCGGGTTGTCTGCAGGTTCTACCATTTTTATATATTTATATTTGATAAACATAACACGTAATTATTAGTGAGAATGTTATGAGGCTCAAGTAGGGAGGGGAAGAGGAACAGGAATGTTAGGAAGTACCAGTCTATTCAGATCTAGTCCTTTTTCATAGCCAAAGTGCTTCAAACAGCTTTTCGATTCTGAGTTGTGGTCTCTCACCAAAACAATACTGATTGAATTGATATTCATTCTTACTTGCCCATCCATGGCAGGTTTCCAACCTGCTTCCAGAGCCAAGGAGCTTAAAAATCTGTCATCTTATCATAGTGACATCATTGTGAAGAAATTTTATTTAACATTGACATTACTTTGTTTGTAGTAATCCTTGGCAAGTCCCACTACCTGCTGTACGTACTGGCCGCCGCCATGCACCCCCGCTGGCTGGTTACCCTGGATGAGAACCTGGAGGCACTCAATGTCACTGTTAGAGTCGGACAGGTAACCATAACCTTCAAATAATCCTATGCATCGATGATTCTTTTATAAAACTTCCAGTCATGTCATCTATAGTATTTAACTATTTTGTTCTTTTATTCAAACTTCCTTTCTTTATGTATTGTTATCTGTGGTATTTAAAATATTTGACAAACTTCCTTTCTTTCTGTAATGCTATCTATGATATAAAATGCTTTGACAGTGTTCTTTTATTCAAACTTATTTTTTTCTAGGCTGTCGATGTAATTGGAAAGGCAGGCACCCCAAAAACAATTGCTGGTTCTCACACTCACTCCACCCCAGTACTCCTCTCGGTTGGTGAGAGGGCAGAGCTCGCTACCGATGAATATATCCCCCTTTCACCCGTCATGGAAGGTTTTGTAATACTTAAGAAAAATGAAGAACACATTGTTTCAACGGCATGAAATCACTAACATTTTTATCGACTATTTTTATAATTTAATGTAATGTTAAGTTGTGCTACAAAGTATTTTGTGAATGTTCTATGTCATCAGGAAATAAAGAAGTACGTTAATTACATAGAAATAAATAACATCTCTGATTATAACAATTTGATCTATGTGAGCATCTTATATTAAAAAATTTATACCACATATTTACTGTTTTTATTTTAGTCTGACAAGAAATTGTAGACAAAAATTGTATTCGACAAGAGTCCCAACTGCTCTCTACTAACCAGAGCTAATACGACGAAGCCATTTCAAGCAACATTTCGATAATGGATATCATCTACCAACACCAACATAATATTTGCAATAAAAAACAATACAGGGTGTCCAGGGGTAAAGTGCACAAACTTCGGGAGTAAAAAGATAAATAACTTTTTTCGAAATTCCATTTTTTTTCCCATACAAAAATAAATTTCAATAGAAGAATATTATTTACTCCATTTTTTTAACTTTTGTACTGCAAATTACTTTAAAACGTTGAAATTTAGAAAAAAGTTATTTATCTTTTTTGCTTGTACTCGTGTAGAATTACCTCTCGAAGTTTGTGCACCTCACCCGGACACCGTGTATTTTAATAAATTTATCGAAAAATTGTTATCATATAATTAGGTACCTGATAATTAATTTACCCCAATGTTGATATTTTAAAATTATCACATTTAGCTTATCAAATTTAATAAACATAATAGTAGTTAACCAAATTCGTTTATTTTAAATGCAACAATAACATTTTTGACAGATTGTTCCATCAGATGTCATTATTTTAAAATCGAGTTTTATTTCTTCCGTGAAACAGTTTTTATTAACAAAATTACAAAAACATTTTGGTCTTATGCCTTGAAAACAAAAATCCTCCATGGAGACTGGACTCATATTGATGTGGACGGGGTATGTGATGTTTGCAACGGCTACTTTTGTACTGCTTGGATACAAATGGTGAGTAATTATTATGAAACTATTCAAAACAGAGGTGACTCCTCTGTTGCAAT
Source organism: Hesperophylax magnus (assembly GCA_026573805.1). NCBI lineage: Eukaryota > Metazoa > Arthropoda > Insecta > Trichoptera > Limnephilidae > Hesperophylax > Hesperophylax magnus. The sequence continues at coordinate 3,582,882 of JAIUSX010000977.1, read as the reverse complement.
ATGGTTAAAAATAGAAGTTAGCACATTTATATTTGACAAGACATTCCCATAAATATTATTAGTAATATTTGGATGATTTGTATAGCGCCACTTTTGTGAAAACCACATCATCTTACAAATATATTTCTACAATGCTTATGCTATTACTAACTATGGCCTAGACAAACCATTATCAACATAACATAATTCAGAACTATATTTACAATGCATTTGACCAATGAGCATGATGCTGCATTAGAATGTACATATATTATTATTTATTTATATTCTGTGCGGTCATATAATATACAGGACCATACTTACCTGGCAGGTCACTTGAGATTAAGGACGGGTTGTTTCGGAGAATGTGAACAATTCTTCAAAGTTAGTTTTCAAGTTCTGTGAAAGATTTTTTCTAGTCCTGTTATTATTTCAGTTCTGTCAAGCAACTAGCCTATAATGATATAATAACAGAACTTGAATAGGACTTTCACAGAACCCGAAAATGAACGCTGAAATTTGATGAATTGTTCAAGTTCTACGAAACAACCCGTCCTAACACTTTTTATTAGAGAAACTAGCTGACGTGTACCCGGGGTTGCTCGACTTGCGAGTCGCATGATATTTAATAGTTTTATTTGAGGCTCAATAATTGTGTCGGCTGTCTGCTTATTGACACTGAAACTGTCTGGCATATGTGAAACTCTAAATGATTGAATACCATACAAACCTACGCTTTTTTTTTAATGTTAAACGCAAAATTTGAATTCTGAATGGTAGTCTTACACCAGGGCTATACTGAGATACATGTTCCAGAATGGAAGATACTCTCAGTCTGGAATGTGACGCAAATATACTATATATTATTATAAATTATTAATTTGTAAAATAACACAAATAATCAAATAAAATTCACTTGCGCACGCCAGGATTTTAACCTGCGACCTCCAGCTTGCTAGTCGCGAGTCTTACCCCTCAACTACAAAGGCCAGGGATAAATATTTTTTATTATGGTACTATAGCCAATTTAGGAAGGTTCATCAAACTAAACAAATTTTCACTGAGGCAGGAAACTAGAAATTTACACAATTTTTAATCTTGCCATCTTCATCAACGCAACGGTACAACCCAGGTAAACATTTAGCCTCCTTCATAAATGCTCTTCACTGGCCAAAGATGGCCATCAATCTCCATTATTTTCACGTCCTGCTTCAATTAATGACATCTTCAAAATACATAAATCTTACCACACACCTTTGTATTGCATTAGTGATGTAACGGACCTCTGCTTCTAATTCTGAATTATAATTCAAGTCTCCAAAGAAAAAAATTGTTTTCTCTTCCGCTATAACGGTTTGTACAGTTTTTTTTTCAGTTGGAATTACTGCCGTAAGCATCTGAGATGTGACGCTGCTCAGGGCAGGGACACTATGCTTCCTTCGAGTACCACAGCCAGCAACAGTTTCACTTACATCCCTTCTCCCAAGTCAAACTTCATCATCCCGCCTGGTATTAGCGATGGCCTTTCCGAATTGGAGTAAGATTGATATTTTTTTTTACACAGATATTTTTGTAGAACTTTTTTCACCTAGGCATGATAATACATATACCTAAACAATGAATGTATTTATTACATAAGGTAAAATATAGTAATTCTCCTAACGTACACTAAGTACGGGTTGATTCACAGAATTTGAACAATTCTTTAAATTTCAAAGTTAATTTTCAAGTTCTAAGAAAGTCCTATTCAAATTCTGTTATTATCTCAGTCATGTAAAGCAACTGGTCTATAATGATATAATAACAGAACTTGAATAGGACTTTCACAGAACCTGAAAATTAACGTTGAAATTTGATATTCAAGTTCTGTGAAAGTCCTATTCAGGTACTGTTAAAATTCAAGTACATACTGTGAAAAAACCCATGATGAAATAATAACGGAATTTCAATTTTAACTTTGAAATTTGATGAATTGTTCAAATTCTGTGTAACAACCATCCTAAACCGAATTTAAATGACAGTTGAAACACACACAATTTTAAATATCTTTTCAATAAATTGATAAAACTTTTTAATTTTGTTGTTGAAATATTTGCACATGTTATAAATGATGACATTTTGTTTATTTAAATTACTAGGTATTATTGGTTTTAATGACAGTGAGGTAATCTTGCTGATATTGTTTTAGACCTTTCAGCCTTGAATGCAACAGGTCATCTACAGGTCAACTAACCAATGTTCCAGACACATTGTCGTATCTTGCAAATATTTACTTGTCGTAAATATATAAAATATCATCATCATCATTATCAGATTCTTTTGGTTGAGTATCAGGATGCAGGTGTGCCATTTATTTTGCCACTGCACCTGTGTGATACTGTTCAAAAGTCCCAACTACTTAGAGTCAGGGGAATACGGCATCCTAATTTTTGCATCGCCCTGGTCAAAGACCACCATTCAGAAAAACAACATTACTTGAAATGGCTTTAGTCGGGTTTCATTTAGCAGATCTGAATAGCCAGGTACTTCCCAACCATCCTCTTCCCCATCTCCCTCCCTTCAGTCTCACAACTCAGATGCCATGATGGTCCCACCATTGATTTTATTATGTTTAGATGAGACTGAAATGAAAAAATAGGTTCCATGTTTTTTACCTCCAACTTACCCAATGTTTAATGTTGAACGACTGTAAACTACTGAATCCTGTCAATGCACACCGCTTATCGCGTCCTAATAGTGGAACACGTTTTGACGAGATATTAGTACAAAATGGCGCCTCTAATTATCACATTTCGGCCGGGCATTTTTTGCCACTACGCTGTCTCTGGGCGAAAATAAAGGTCCCATGATCTATCTTCGTATATTTGAAAAGTTTCTACGTAGTAACTCAGCATAACCAAGCAATAAACGTACTAAACGAAAATCAAATATTATTTGAAATGCAACTCAACCTTGTAATATGTTTATTACGGTCCGCCTATTGGTATTTGCCCATACCTGCTTTCTTTAAATATGCCCGACATCTCTTGCTCGCTTACACATAGGAGTTGAGTGGGGTGGAATAGAGATAGAGATTCGAATCGGGTTTCACGGTCATTATTCAGATCTAGTCACTACACATCATTTCAAGTCAATTTTTCGATTCTTAATTGTGATTTCTCTGATAATATCTTTCACTCTGGAACGAGGTGCAAATTATCAAACATACTTCCGTGTTCTGCGCATCCTGTGTGAAATATGGTGTACTAATCTTGATACACCATCTTATCATTTTTGTTATTTGTTTTTGGGGTGTTATGTCGTGTTGCGCTAACTCCTTCTTTAGCCAACGTTTCGGACAGCATTTAAACAAATAACACATCTGCCCTGATGATGGACACTGCTGTCAATGACAATGCTGTCCGAAACGTTGGCTAAAGAAGGAGTTAGCGCAACACGGCATAACACCCCAAAACAAATATACTTTTGGCCGTGAAAATCTTAAATCATACTATCTTATCAGTTATAAATTTTTTTTTAATTTGCTTTCTCTTCTAGTAACAATATCATGTTTGACCAGCCGATGATCCTATCGTGCGCGAACCCATTTTGCCGCCAGAAGGCTGTGATGGGGTACACGTCAGATGAGGAATACAGGGGCAGGTACCCCTCTTCAGCTACGTGCGCAATCTGCAGAGCCAACGGAGAATATACAATTGAAGATGACCAGCAGTCAATACATTATTTAATGAATGGGTAAAATGCTTTCCATTTTACATTGGCAATTGAAAATACGAAGATTGCCCCAGAAGTTCTCGCCATACAAAAAAATTTCCCACGATGTTCAATAAAACATAAAAACTGATGCCATGACGCATGAGGGCTAAATCTGGCGAATAGGGTGCGTGAGGAAGCAATTCCAACATTAAATTATTGAAATTGGTCATTGCGATAATGGATGTGTGAACTTGTGCATTGTCTTGATGAAGTAACACTTTGTTTTCAGCCATTTTTTTTTCATCGTTTCATCACTTAAATGCTGCATAATACTCACCGTTGATTGTTTTTCCTTTTTGAAGATATTCAATGAAAATTATCCCATGCGCATCTTAAAAAACTGACGACATGACCTTGCCAGCAGATGGAACTGTCTTAAGCTATACATATAAGGTTGGCACTTTCGACCACAGGAATTTTTTTCAAACAACACCCGCCATCTATAAGTGAGGTTGGGTACTTCTGGGGCTACCCTCAAATTTATACAATAATCAAAGCATCTAGGAAATACACATTCGCGGTCATGACAGCTATAGCCATCCTAATCATGTCTCTCATTTAGGGAATGCCGGTTTTATAAATATACATTTTGTAGTGCGTAGACGGTCACAGCCGAGGTAAAACTATGTAGGATCTGGTAGTGAGACAGTGATAGATAATGATGGTTTTGTGTCACAACGTTTATTGTGAGTCAGTATAATTGCGCAGTTGGAAGTCTGGGACCAATGAGGATGACACCAGGTGTAGACGGCGATGATGTGGTCGAGGCGCGGGTCTGTGAGTCGACGCCATGTTGATGGAGACCGGACTCGTGGATGTATTCAGCACTGTTGAAGACGTGGAATCTTCCGGGTACTCCAGTGTGAACAAGGTAGGTGAAGGTGCGATGGACCTGGTCGGCAGATGAGCGGGAGATGCAGGCCGGCGAGGATGCCGAGGCGCAGACTAACGTTATACCGATCGGACTTGTTGAATGGAACGATGATTGTACTTAAGTCCTCCTCTGCTTATATAGGTGCCGATTCCTTTGTTCTCGTCTTCCCGTTGGAGCAAAGCGTCTGGACATCGAACCCGCAGGATTGCTGACTCGGTTCATTGTATGAATGTTTGCATCACCCTGCATTCCTTCACATTCGTCTTATCAGTAGTTTACGTATCGCGGTATCAAAGGTCGATATTTTAATTGATGTTTCGTAATGCATTGTAGTCATTAATTTTTTAATATTTATACCCGCTAAACTGCCAAAGCAGTTCGTCAGATTCAGCTTTTTTATTTGCCATAGTACAAGTGAGGTCTGATCATGATATGATGATCCTAGCAGCGGTGACGCAGCTGCTACAACTATATAAGTAACTACTAAAGTATTTTTATGATGAGAGTAGGTGTTGTGTCCTTGTAAAAAAATGTCCCTGTATGCGAGTAATGTATGTAAATGATTTTTCAACTGATGTGTTACTGTTCAAACTGGTGCCTACACAAGTGAAAAAGACGACAATAACCGTCAATCTTCCATACATTTCTGTGCATCAGAAAGTGTAGATACAGCAGTGTCGTGGTGTTGTTATGTCCTACATATCTCGATGAAAAACAATTTAGCCGTAAATGTTCTTTGAGCTGAAAAACATCATTTTACGCATATTTACTACTAACCCTAATCTATCGAAACTGAATCATTCCAAAAAATTTGAAAGTTACGATATGTGGCGTACTTGAAGTGAAATGACACTAAACTGCGCTATATAAATGCTATGTTATTATTATGTGAGTGGCTCACTGGTATTCTGAAAGTATTTTGCCTGTTGTATGCTGATGATGCAGTGCTAATTGCTAACAGTGTGGAAGGTTTACAGTCTCTCGTGTCTAGGATGAACGAAGTATATATGTCCAAAGTCTAAAGTAATGGTATTTGAAATAGAGAGTATGAAAACAGTGTGCAATATAGTTGTGAATGAGGAATACTTGGAGCAGGTGGATGAGTTTGTTTATTTAGGAAGTATGTATACGAGAGATGGGAAGGCTGACCGATATATTGGAAATGCAGGTAACTCGATTAATGGAGGACTGAACGCAGTAGGCGCTAACAAAAAATTGTCCAAAGAAGCAAAGTTAGCAGACCACAATGGAGTGCTGGTACCTACCCTGATGGACGGAAGTGAGGCATGGAACTGGCAGAGAAAGGATGAAAGTAGACTGAAATGAGTGTGACTGTTGAAATGAGATCCGTGAGGCATATGTATGGTAAAACCATGTATGATCGTGCGGGAAATGTGGAGATCCGCAAAGAGTGCAAGGCTGATGTAAGCGTAATGAGTAAGATTAAGAAAGGGACGCTTAGATGGTTTGGGCATTTAGAGCGAGTTAGTGAAGAAAGGCGTTTAAGGAGAATATATGATGCGAATGCGAATAGTAGCAGAAGTCGGGGACGCCTGAGGAAGACATGGCACGATCAAGCGAATCAGATAATCGAGTCAGGCCATGTGAAGAGTCAGAATAATAGAAGAGTATGTGTGAGACGATGTATGAATGTGAATGAGGCAAGAAGTGTGTGCCAAGACCGAGTTGTTTGACGGTCCGTCCTCTCTGCCTACTCCTACGGTGAAACGGAGTGATGGTTAGTCAGTTAGTCTCTAGAAAGAACTGTCAAAGAAATTAACTAACTACATATAAAGCAGAACATTTCTTCGATCAAACAATATAAACTGTTGAAGAATGATTTTTGGGGACATGAAATTTGAAACTTTCACAACAAGAAAGTCCCTGTCTTATGAGATTTCGAAATCCACCTTTTCCCACCCCGTGAAGCAGAATAAAACCCTGGCAACACTCAGTACTTAAAATATAATGTAAATGTTTGTTTGTTCAAAATCTTGAAACCGATGTTTTTTTTTAAAAACAGCACCATCTGTTGGACAAACATGTTTTTTTCTTAAACAGTGCCATCTGTTGGACGAAAATCAATATGCGCTATTGTTTCTCTATCACAGACAGACTGAGCCATAGCAAAGCGTAGCGGGGTACAGCTAGTTATAAATAAAAGTGTTCTCAGTATTGTTCTTTGAGTATTTCCGAGGGACAGTCTCTCCAAGTGTATAGCACCAAAGATGATAATATTTTTTATTACAGCTTCAGCAAATCAGTCCTAAGCATAAACTCCAGTGAAGAATATGATAAGGAATACTGTGAGGGACCAACCATTCTGTTGAACGATCATAATAAATCCACCGATGAACCAAAAATGGAGAAAAAGTCTGAAACATATTCAGAATTCTCCCGAGAAGTGAAGAGTCGAAGCTCCGATAACAGAAGACCGGGGAACGTTCAACCAAATGTCCACGTAGCAAACGTCTGGCACCAAAGCAATCAACTAGCTCTGCCTCCGCATTTTTATTCTTATTATGTTTCTGATATATTGTAGACTTGTTTTAAAATCTATTATTATTATTTATTGATTATCTCAAAGTGTCGATCCCAAAAAATGTGTATTATTCCAGATTAGAAAATAAATTATCATTAAAATGTTTGAAAATTGGAATTGATCAAGTAATTGATAAAATAAATTACATACCAGGGGTCCGGGGTAAAGTGCACTTCGAAAGGTGACTTTACATGAAGGTAGAAGTAAAAAGTTAAATAACTTTTTCGAAATTCCATTGTTTTTTACCATACAAAAATATTTTTCCTTGGAGGAATATTTATTTTTCCAAAAATTTTTTATTACTTTGTTCAACTTTTTTACCAAAAAACTTCATTAAAATTGAAAAAATAATTATTTTTTTTACTTGTACTATAATTTATAATCACCTCGCGAAATTAATGAACTTTAACCCCCGAACACCTTGTATGTTTCTTTTTCCTTAGTAAGTTATTTTGTATAGTACTCCCTCGATTAACCCGTCTTCCCACGGGTCGTTAAGCAATCGACATAAACCAAGACCCAGAAAAGCTCCACACTGAGCTGCAGTGTAGACCGTTACCTTATTATAGTGAACTTTATTTTCTGCGCAGGGTCTTGAAACATACAGTTTATATCAATTGCTTCCCGGGCTTAGGGAATACAATGCCATCTGAAATCCCAAAAATCCTTCTGGATGGAAGGAAATAGGCTCCTCCGGATAGATCTCACTTTAGAAGATAGGTAGAGATACAGTATGGCTTTTCACTGCCTCGTAAGGTCCATCAACACAGCCGTTGTGCCCACGTGATGCATACGTGGGGCCTTTAAGAGTCGGCGGTGTGAACAAGTGCTCAACGAATGCCCGCTCCATTCATTCCCCTGCGGGGGTTGATGATGTCCACAGGGCGACGTCTGAGGCCTACAGTGGCTCCCAGACCTAGAAGTCCCACTCTGACCCCCGACCGTACGAAAGAAGAAAATAAACTGGTAAGATATGATTATACCATAGATTAATTGATATCTTCGGAGAGTAAAATAAGTTTGAATTAGGAAGGGGGGAAATGAGACTATCTATGATAAAGAAGAAAGGAGTGTAAGGAAAATATACAACGCAAATGTGAATGGTAGAAGAAGTCGGAGATGCCCGAGGAAGATATGGCACGATCAAGTGAATCAAATATTTGAGTCAGATTATATCAAGAATCAGAATACCAGAAGGATGTGTATGAGACAATGTCTGAATGTGAATGAAGCGAGAAGCGTGGGGCAATACAATATTGGGCGGTCCATCCTCATTGTCTACTCCTGTGGAGAAACAGCGTGTTTGGTTAGTTTGTTATTTATTATTTTACATATTGTGGAGCCCATTTAGTTCACGTCTACCCTTTCTTTGATCTGTAAAATATATATTAAAAAAACCCACATCATTTTGATAAAAATATAGTATATCAATTTTTTATTACAATACAAAAGTACATAAGGCAAAAATTGATAAATAGCGGGTACTACATACCCGAGTAGACAGTTGCAAGAAACTAGAACAAATCGTAGAAAACTCACTTTTTGCCATCATTATCGTCATCACTTTCGCTTTTGTTTTTTTCCACTTCACTTACTTTTTTTTATCCGTCTCTTTATCAGTTTGGGGTTTCGTTATGATTTCAACTTCATCACTTTTTGGTTCCTCTATGATTTTTACTTCATCATTTTTGAGTTCCTCTATGATTTTTATTTCATCATTTTTTTTATTCTCTATGATTTCTACTGCATCACTTTTTGGTTCCTCTATGATTTTTACTTCATTATTTTTGAGCTCCTCTATGATTTTTATTTCATCATTTTTTGGTTCTTTTATGATTTTTACTTCATCATTTACGGGTTTCTCTTTGATTTTTACTTCTTCCTTATTGGTATTCTGTGTGACTTTAACTTCATAAGTTTCTGTATTTTCATCACTGCTTTCATTTTCGCTGCTTTCTTCTTCATCGCTTTCGGGCTTATCAGTTTTAGGCTTTTTTCCTTTGATTTTACTGGCCTGCTTTCTCTTCAATCGTTTCGCCCTCTTCTTTGCTGTTATCTTAGCCTGTTTTTCCTTATTGTCTTCCAGCTTCTGATGGTAAGTATCGTCAAGGATTTCCTAAAAAAACAAAAAAATCAATGAAAACATATTCCACCAAACCATTGCCTTTATGACAATCGCCCATCGTACGCCGGCTGACACTATTTTCATATTAACTTTTGCAAAATAATGTTTTTGAAAGTTCTACCGTCTTACTGGAGAATGTGTATATATATATATATATATATATATATATATATATCTATCCTATCCTGTATTAACCTCTAGTGTGCCAATATATTCACCGTTGGTTTTTGACGTTTGTACCCGTGTTGGTAGTTTTTCCAGGATAACTTTTTTTTATTTTTTAAAAAAGAAAGACATACATTCCTGGGTTACGAATAACCTGACAATATTTGAAAATCTCCTACTACCACCACAGTAAGCTGAAAATGTTGCTTGTGTTGTGATGGAGGACTTAGCCAGCCGAGGAATTGAACACACTACGCCTGGGTGGGACCCAAATGCGATGTAAACTCGGCCACCGACCGGTCCAAAACCTATTCAGAGAAATGTTTTTTTCTTTTTATGTTGTAATTATCATATAGTTAAATTAGCGTTCTTCACAAAAAATACGTCCTTTTCTGTAAATGAATACAGTACTATCACTTAAAATCGGAGTTATGGCATTTAACACGGAATTTTGCGAGGCGCTTTTTCACAGATAAAATAAACATATTTCCAGGTGACGAAATCACAAGCTAGAATAAAAATAATATTAAGATACATTATTCTCTATATTTTAGTATGCTAGGAGCATTTTTTAAGGTTTAAAATAACATAAAATCGAGGCAAGTGTGGTGAGCTTCTAGCAAAACCACGGTGGATTCGCCGGCACACAACGGGTACAAACGTCGGAAATCCACGGTGGATTCGCCGGCACACAACGGGTACAAACGTCGGAAATCCACGGTGGATTAGCCGGCACACAACGGGTACAAACGTCGGAAATCCACTGTGGATTCGCCGGCACACAACGGGTAGAAACGTCGGAAATCCACGGTGGATTCGCCAGCACACAACGGGTACAAACGTCAGAAATCCACGGCGGATTTTTGGCACATTAGATTAATATATTATCAACAGTGTTGTGAAGATATATTAACTGTAACGCAAAATTTGATGAATTGTTCAAATTCTCTGAGACAACCCGTCTTTAAAAAATTATTTGTGAAAAACTCAGTTAATCAAATTATTGAATTCATAAATGAAAATCGTACTAGACTTAAATATATATTTGCACGCCCTAAACTAAACACTTCTTTTGCCTGGCACCATTATACTCACCAAGGAAAATGTTTATTTAAAAAATTACTAGAAGAAATCAGAAGCATTAATGATAAAATACAAATATTGAACTCTACCAAGAAATTTTTAGAGAAATCATTAACAAAACATGCTTTCCCCTTTTCCACCTGCAAAACAGACAAATAATCCCATAATATTCTAGGCACTGCGTTAAATAATTCCCCCCAGGGCCTATGTCATCTTTGGGGATGCTCTGTGGAGGCTCTTTTTAGGAAAGGAAGTTCTGGGAAGGAAAAAAGTACGACTCATTATGTACAAAACGTCTCTCTATCATGATGGATGAGCAGTAGTTTTGATGAATTTCCAACTTTGACATACAATATTGAGCGTACGTACACCTTAAAAAAAAAAATATATATATAGTTACTTTTTCGCCCTTTTCCTGGATAAATTTTTGTCTTGAGTACTCTTTCCTCCGCAGATGTCTGTAAACATGGAACTCTCCGGAACCAGCGCCAGCACTTGATCCCATAACATTTCGCACAAAGTCAGGAGCTGAAGGCATGTTCTTGCCCTTGGGGCGCTCGGGGATTATCACTGGTTTTTCCTGGAAATAAAAAAATATTAACTTTTAGAAGCGCTGGCCCACTCAATACAAATTCAGTAATATTCAAAATACAAGAAAAAAGGTAAAGTTGCCGAATTCGGCCTCACGCTTAATACACAAACAAAATAAAAAAAATAGCACATGGTTTCAACTTAATTACTACAAGAAATAACTATTTATGTTGGGGGAGATAGTAACAGACGCACTAAAGTTCCGTTTTTTCTCAATCAAAGGTAATGAAGGTTAGGAAATATGCAAAAATTATTAAAATAACCCAAACTAACAACCTAAAAACTTATATTGTGCATGTTTTACATTTCCCCTCACTTAAATAGTTGTTTCCAGTAGTAAATAAGCTGAAATAACATGTTATTTTTAAAAAAATGCCTGCGTGATGCGGAATTCGGCAACCGAAAATAAACTTTGCTGATGTGTCAAATCGCATGACGTTTTGATTCACAAAAATTGGAACTTTAATGCGGTATTTTCCATTCCACCGGATGTAAATAGACTTTCATAGTAATTATTATGCTGAAACTAAGTATTATTTTTAAAAATATATACGTATTAAGCGTGGTCAGCGATTCTAAAAGATTTACCGTGTCGATAATTTTTTTAAATTAAAAAACAGGCACAAGGATTGGAGAAAGGGGATGTAGATATTATTGTAAATAACCAATGCTCACAGGATTTTTCATTAACTTCTCAAGGCGTAGTCTCTGCAGGTCTGCGGGCCCTTTAACCACCCTTGGCTTCTCATCAGGATCTGGTCGAGGCTTTCCCTTCGTCTTTTTATCGAGTTCTTCCAAAATGCTGTACATTTTGTTGTTGTCTGAATGCCAAAACTTGGAATTTTGAGGTTAAATAACAATTACTTAGTTTATTATCAAAACGGAAAACCTGTGTCGAAGATAACTGCAGGCTAAAACGCGAAAACGTTTTATTATTTTTTAAAACAATAATATTTTGATAAAAGTACAGTCGTCTTATACGAAAACGTCAAACGAATTAAGAAAAGACAAATGAAATAAGTTTATGTTGTGTTGAAATGTCATTTATGATCATAGACAAAATATGACAAGCATAGAGACAATTCAGAGAGGAGAGAAACTTTTTTTTTTTCTGGACAGAGCATCAGTGCACTTTTGTATGAGCGGCATTGAAGACAAATCTAGGATTAGGGTAAATTTTGAAATGATTTGAATGCAAAGTGGTATTTAATATTAATAACTATTTTAATTGTATTTTTGTATTGTTAATGCAATTATAATGAATTATATTTTTTTGGGGTATGTGATAACACAGAGAATGTGATATTTCATTAAAAATTTCAGCGGGTTTTAAATTATTTTCCCCCTCACCCCGTGGCGTCAAATTGTTCTCGAATAGCTCCGTCCAGGGCTTTTTAGGTTCATGGTGCTATCTGACTCGCATGTTGCCTATTGTTTTTTACCACGCAGTAAAGATCTCCACACAAAAAAGTCCCCAGAAAGATAAAGCAGGGTCTTACAGCATTCGATTTATGTCGATTTCAAGCGACCCGTTTTTTTTTAACAGAATTTGGTAAGGGAAGGTGATTTGAAATAGTTTCCATCGTCTCCTCCACTCTACAATAAATTGTAGGCACTCTTTCGTTGTTTTTATGTGCCTCTCGCCTACCCCGCACCGATACGTCAACCCCCGGTACCGTAAAACAAATGCAGTGTTAGTGAGTCCGAGTTTGGCATATTGATAATTTTTACCAGATGTGGAGCCTCATCGGCCGTCGCATACCGATACTTCAACCCCCGCTGCCGCCATCATGCTCACCGTCACCTTCACAGGCGCCGTTATAGACGTCTGTCGGCAATATGACCTGTCAGTGTTTCGGTCACCAAATCGCCCACGACCATCGCCCTTACGAGACGACCCGTACAAGATAATCATCTGGCAATTTCTACACCCCCGCTGCACCGCCCCCGTGACACTACGTCACTACGTGAGTGGTTCATTTATGCTACGTCGTAGGAAGTACGAAATCGAACTGAAGCCGCGCCTTTTGTCTTCTGCCGATATAGAATAATTACAAACAATTATATTTTTAACTATAACAACTATACAATTCACTTCCAACACAATATAAAACATCTAATCTTACAGAATACAAAAAACACATATGGAACTGGCTACAATCCTTTTAATATTTAATTTTTTATATTTCACTTTTTTTTTCTGATTTTATATTTTAATTTTTATTGTTTCTCTGTGTAACCAACTCTACTGTATTGTTTTAGAATTATATAACTTTATAATTGAAAAAGTCCTCCACAACACAGGTGAACTCCTAGCGTGGAGGACAATATACCATACCATTGTAATACAAATATATTTAAGAATAAATAATAAAAAAAAAACAAACAAACAATTATGCGGTGAAAAGTTTATTGTTGTTATAGTGATACGATACTTTTTGTTTTAGAGTTAAGTTTTTTTCATTTGGACATCTGGAACAGTTTTGATGGCGTTAGGATTAAGTTAAATATTGTATTAATTTGTATGTTAGTGCTTTATACCTAAGTATCAGTACGTTAACCTAGATAAGCAGTTCGTAGAAGGGAATGGCCGACACAGGTGTCGATGAGGCTCGCTATCCATCACATCGCCAACCCTTCGGTGGCGCAAAGAGGAGGAAGGAACTCGAAGAATGTCGAATTGGTACGTGGAATATTGGAGGAGGTATGGAAAGAAAGATGAATGAATTGTGTGATATAATGGTTAGCAAATGTTTGGACATACTTTGTGTAACAGAGAGTATGAAAAAAGGGAGCGGTACAATGCAGCATAATGATAGGCTCGTCATTTGGTCTGGTATACCAGATACGGAGAGGGCGTGTCAGGGTGTTGCAGCACTACTATCTCCCGGAATGATTGAATGTATGTTGCAGTATGAATTTGTAAGTCCAAGAATAATGTGGATCAGGTTCAAAATCAGTTTGACAAGGGTGTTTCTTGTTGTTTGCTATGCCCCTGTCAATTCTGAGAGTGACGAAGAGAAAGATGATTTTTGGACTGGTGTGAATGATGTAATGAGACTGAAAAACTCCATTAATGGAAGACTGAACGCAGTTGGCGCTAACAAAAAATTGTCCAAAGAAGCGAAGTTAGGAGTCCACAATGGAGTGCTGGTACCTACCCTGATGTATGGAAGTGAGGCGTGGAACTGGCAAAGAAAGGATGAAAGTAGATTGAATGCTGTTGAAATGAGATCCCTGAGGCGTATGTGTGGTAAAACCATGTATGATATTGTGAGGAATGTAGAGATCCGCAAAGAGTGCAAGGCTGATGTAAGCGTAATGAGTAAGATCAAGAAAGGGACGCTTAGATGGCTTGGGCATGTAGAGCGAATGAGCGAAGAAAGGAGTGTAAGGAGAATATACGATGCAAATGTGAATGGTAGCAGAAGTTGGGGACGCCCGAGAAAGACATGGCACGACCAAGTGAATCAGATACTTGAGTCGGGCCATGTAAAGAGTCAAAATAATAGAAGAGTATGTATGAGACGATGTATGAATGTGAATGAGGCAAGGAGTGTGTTCCAAGACCGAGTTGTTTGGCGGTCCGTCCTCTCTGCCTACCCCTGCGAGAAACGGCGTGATGGTTAGTTAGTTAGACTTATGTGATTTGGGGTAGGTACTTAAAATACGTACAGTTTATTTCTTTAGTATGGTATCCCCATTTGTGTCACCTTGGAAAGGTCAAATTCGCTTCGCCTCCCGTACTTCAATTTCAGAAGTGCACGGCAGCCGGTTATTTAACGTTTGATTGTGAGTGTTTTAACCAATATTTTAATTTTTAAGACGATTTTCTGCAATTCTTTACCTTTATTCATTTCAAAAGTTTAATTTATCCATGATCTGACATCGAAATAACGTGCCGGCGGGATTTGTACTTTTTAATTTCGAATTTCATATCCATTTTATCATCTTTCATGAAAAGAGTTGATGAAATAATCTCATGCATAATATTTAGAACTTATCATCGTAATCTTTTCCGCTCACAGGTGCTTTATTTAATCATTTTTCATCATGCCAGCTAGGTATTTAAAAAAACCGATCACTATTTTTAGCGACATAATAAAATGGTGAATTTCTCTTGCGAATTAGAAACTAGAATAACCTACCGGTAACTTTGACGTGTCTAATTGCGGTAGCTGCTGATAAATTAAATAAGTCGTTACTCTTAATGTATTGATTTTCAATAAAAAAAAATATTTCACAATTTTCATAATATTTTCCAGTACCACATACAATGGATAATAAATACTGGGCCTTTACCATTTTTCGACTAAACTATATTTTGTGTATAAAATTGCCCAACTAACTCTATATATGTGTATAGTATTATAGTATGAAAAATACAATTTTTTTTATCATTTCAGATTACTTCGTAATATCCTCAAGATGCCAATCAAGAGTATTGTAGCCCGTCAGATCTACGACTCCCGCGGAAACCCCACCGTGGAAGTTGATCTGGTGAGTACCCCGGCCCCAAGTCACACAATGTAATCACGCCCTTAACCCCCAATGTCACCATCAATGTCACAACATGTTTACTTCCACCCCAACGCCCTTTATATCAATAAAAAAATTGGTTAAGAGAGTAAGTACCTAAAATTTAGGTACTTACTTTCTCATTCAGGTCCTAAATGATTGTTTTCAAATTTTGAATTAAAAAAAAACTTATTCTCAAATTGAATTTGAAATATTTCGAATGTGATATCTCCATAAAAATTGTAATTTTAGTCAACTTCAAGCTTTATTGAATTTAAAAATCTTATTGGATTCCACTTAGTAACCCGTGGGTCTATATATAACTGAGTGGTTTATTTATGCCGTGGGTGCTGGATTATTTTTATATTTTCAACTGCAAAATTGCATTTATTCGATAAAATTGTGTTCAATGCATCTGACCTTTGAGTGACCTTTTGTGAATATGAACACTTTGTTGACTACAATAGAGTCTGACTGATAACAAAATCACAGCAAGGAGTAATTTACATATTGTTTGATATAATATAACAATGTTTATGATATTCTGATAATAATAAATAAATCTTATCAAATTCATAAACAGGTACCTTTCTACATTGTACTAATAAACCCATGCAATTTTAATGCTACCTGATAAATAATATAAAGTTTATTACAAATTATTTTTTTCTAATCTAGCAATGCTTCTATTTTAAATGTTGTTTGACCTTGAAAAATAGTAATACCTTCTGATTATATTTTACCTAACTGGACTTGCAGATAAACAAAATGAGAGTGTTATTAAATTACCAATGTTAATTATCATCTTCATAAAGTTACATTAGTAACCTATTTATTTGTATAGACGGAAGTATTATTTGTATGTGGTTCAATTATTTAATGCTTGCAGTCTAGTATTATTCACCCTTCAGTACCTATAATACTATGTTGTAACAGAACTTGGCTTATTAATGACTTCCTGTTGTGACATAATATTTGGTCCCAACTGATTCAAGATATCGCCAACAAGGAACAAACATTTCAAATATAGTACCATACAATACATTCTTGAACTGATAGAAATAATTTTTATTGTTTTAATAAAAAAATAAAAACTTTAAGGAATTGAGTAGGCAATATTTAAATATTGTTATGTTACTTTACCTGTAATCTGAGAATGTTTGTCTTTCTTAAAAAGAAAAATTGATTTCGGTACAATTTTTGCTATTGTTTGATAATTTAATTTAATTATTTGTCCTCAGGTGACAGAGTTGGGTCTGTTCCGCGCTGCCGTGCCGTCGGGCGCCTCCACCGGAGTCCACGAGGCCCTGGAGCTGCGTGACAATGACAAGGCCAACTACCATGGCAAGGGAGTCCTCAAGGCCATCAACAATGTCAACAGCATCATTGCCCCCGAGCTGCTGAAGCAGTCCTTCGAAGTCACCCAGCAGACAGAGGTTGGTACACCATACTCATTCTTCTTCATGAGGCTTCTGGTCTCTTGCTTTGTTTACAGAACCCTGTAATTACTCCAGTTTTGTCGATTCTTAATGCCTTTCGAGCGTCAAAAGCTTGCACTTCCACTGTTTTTTTTCAATGTTCTCAGCTGAACACTATTTATGGGTGACTTCTTTCATTTTTTTGATCAAACGATTTGTAATTGCAACAGTCATCTGTTGGGTCATGTCAAATGCCGCAGTATCGGCAACCTTAGACTTTCTCCTAATCTACTCATCCGTATTTCTATTTTGCATGGAGATACCCAGAATAGATTTTTGGGTGGTGGGCATTTTTGAAACAATGTTAGTTTTCCATATTTGCGCTCCAAAATAATCCATACTTATAAATACACAACATATTCAAAGGTGTTAAGATATCCTTTTGTTATAACAATATATGAACTTAAAATCAGATCAGCACCGATTCAACCCTAGGGGAGTCTTGGCCACCTCCAAGAAACGCCTCCACTCCTACCGGCATTCTCCTGTTTCCTTCAGATCCATATGTCTAAGGCTGCAGTACTGGCTTCCCGACACGCCTTCATCCTGAAAGTTTATTTAATGAAAGATAATAATTATATATACTTACCTCTCTTCATTCTTTCTCAGATTGACAACTTCATGATCACCCTGGACGGAACAGAGAACAAGTCCAAGTTCGGTGCCAACGCCATCCTGGGCGTGTCCCTGGCCGTTTGCAAGGCCGGCGCCGCCAAGAAGGGCGTGCCGCTGTATAAGCACATTGCCGACCTCGCCGGCAACACCGAGATCATCCTGCCCACACCCGCCTTCAACGTCATCAACGGCGGCTCCCACGCTGGCAACAAGCTTGCCATGCAGGAGTTCATGATCTTCCCCACCGGTAAGAATAAAGCTTTTGCTGCCACGTACATCTAAATCTTTCTTGCCAATGGATGACGCATGAAGTCCTAGACTGGCTCAGGTATCTTGCTGTCCTACTGTGACCCTCATTATACGCCGAAGACTTGTCAATGTTACAGAAGTTAATAACTTGTCAATGTTAAAAGAAAGAAAAACTTTAACAGAGGTATAGCCATACAGATAGAGTATGATTAATTGTGTACTTATCATGTTGTTAATTGTAAATCATATTTTATGGCCTTATCAGCAACATAAGAAGAATAGGAACATGAATCACATTTTACAAAAAATACATCTTTTGTATTTTTTTTATTGTAAATACTGAAGCCGGGTCTCCTGCACACATTTTTTTATAAACACTGTGTTTTTGAAAGCATAAAAATGTGTATGCATGCACAAATATATATAGCCATGCCCATCGATATATCAACTCTAGATATGGCATGTCTTATGAATTCTGTCGAATAATTCGTCCCACCTATGAGTAATTTTATAACCAATCTCCCCATCTGATGTCGTCGCTTCGCTTTGAAAGCATAATATCTTCGGAGACCAACAAAATATAATAAGCAATGCTTCTTGTGATATTTTGTTTGCGAAATAATGCGCATCATTTTTGATAAACGTTTTCGTAACCCAATTTTTGGAACCAATAATTTTGGTTTCGGTGTCATTTTTAACATCTACATGCCTTGTCTAGACTTTGTTGGTCGATGGCCATGCCCCAATGTTTTGAAAAAACGACATTTTATGCGCAGAAGACCCGCCTTTATACATGTAATGCTTTAGCACTTTCAAACAATGCTCTTGTAATGTTTGCTAGTAAGCGAGAAATAGAGGATTTAAATGAAGAGCATGATCATTTTGTCCTGCTTAGCTTTACCTACGTACCCAAGCAGACTCGTTCTTATGTTAGATTAGACCTATCTTCGGCTCTACGGTTCTAATAAGATGATTCTTTGAAGGTAATCTTAGAATGATTGTCTGAAAAAATTAATCTCATGAAGCATCTTATAAGATTTCTTGATATTAACCTTGTTATGTTTTGCCGCCCAGGTGCCACTTCCTTCAAGGAGGCCATGAAGATGGGCTCTGAGGTGTACCACCACCTGAAGAAGGTGATCAACACCAAGTTCGGTCTGGACGCCACCGCTGTGGGAGATGAGGGAGGCTTCGCCCCCAATATCCTCAACAACAAGGATGCCCTCTTCCTGATCCAGGACGCCATTGAGAAGGCTGGATACACTGGCAAGGTAATAACAATTACTTAGCCATTGCTAACCTGATCTACACAGCTGTAAGATATGTTGTGATCCATGCAGTTTCACCAAAATACAAACATAGTGTCGTAACGTGCTGCTTGATGGGATGGAGTGTGTTGAAAAGGTCGTCGTTTGCAATATTTTTTATAGACATTGGACGACTTCAGTTGATTTTCGTGTCTTTTCTGCTTTCACCCTTCAAGGGTCTAGACCATTATTTCAAATTTTGGAGAGAGGGAAGGTGAATTTATATATTCAAATATCATAATTATGGATTGGAGTCGAGTTCAGACTTAGAAGAGATGAGATGTTGAACGGAGGGGAGACAATTTTAGATAAGGCTTGATTGAAGACTGGATATTTGTTTAGAGAGGAACAACCAAAAAATGGGGTATCTAAAGTTCCCACTTCTAAACTGCAGAAAGTACAATCTGGGGAGTCAAGTACATGAATTTTAAAAAGGTGAGAAGGGACGGAACAATGTCCAATTATCATTCGATTAGGTAAGGAGATTTATTTTCTGGAAAAATGGGGTAATTGTTGAAACCATGATTTTGATGCGTTAGTGCTTTGTTATCGAGGCAACAGGCTCCCTTGGATTGACTAGCAATGTGCCAATACTCTACCCAAACATTGCGGAATCTATCTTTGAGAATGGAAAAAATGTCAGATAGGGGAATATGGTTTGTGAGGTATTGGGTTGGATGCTCCCTGATTATCCAAGAAATCCGCAATATTTTTTTTTTTTTTTTTTTAATTTCCTTTATTTTTTCCCAATTTATATATTTCACATTACAAGTTTTATAATAATAGGAAAGGGAACCCACTAAGGCGCAGCCTGTGCGTGGGTAATATAAGTTAATACATTAGATTTTTGTACCTAAAAATATATAACAATAAAAATAAAATAAAAAACAGTAAGCATAATAAAGAAAAATTAAAGTCTAAAAGATTGTGCAAGAGGTGCATATTAAAAATAAATCAAAGTAAAAATAAAAGATTCTAAGATAATATTTATGAATTAAAAGAACACAAAATAAAATAATAATAACTATACAGAAACAAAATAGAAAAAAGTAAATATAATATAAAAGTATTATTTGTATGTCAACCGTACTGTAATTCTGCTCTGTTTATCAAGAAAAACAATTTAATGAATTATGAATTTTTTTATTTTTCCTTATGCATTTATATTTCAATACATAATTATATGTTTGTCGTATTTATTTAGGGCACTAACATTCAAATGAAATAAAATTTATTACAAAATGTAAATCTAAATTGTACATATTTTGTTCATTTTTAAAAATGATTCTCAGTGTTCAAGAAAATGGAGTATAAATAATTTCGTAAATCTTATCCTTTCAAAAATAATATACAAGAGGCACAATAAGATTTTTCTCTTTTTCATGCTCTTGTAATCCTTCAGTCAAGGGGGACAGTTCTAGGATTCAAACTTCCATGAATCTTTTCGGCAAATTTGATTTGGTATCATCAGCAAATTAAAAGTATGTATGTATTTTCACAGATTGAGATCGGTATGGACGTTGCCGCCTCTGAGTTCTTCAAGGACGGAGCCTACGATCTGGACTTCAAGAACCCCAACTCCAACAAAGCCGACTGGCTGAGCCCCGACAAGCTGGAGGCTCTGTACATGGAGTTCATCAAGGACTTCCCCATGGTCTCCATCGAGGATCCCTTCGACCAGGATGACTGGCAGGCGTGGACCAACATGACCGCCAAGACAGACATCCAGATCGTCGGTGATGATTTGACTGTAAGTCTGAATTTACATTGTATCCTTGGCAAACTAAAGAATGCACTTGGCCCTTCGTGTACTCATAGCATTGCCGAAGTTATTCAGAATGTTTCGGGAACACAATGTGGTGATTTTTTCAAAAAAGTGGAGACGGAAACCATCGTGAGCACTCAGGCCATGGGCCCATTGTGCTTTCTCTCATTTCACCTCATTCCTCTAACAGTAACCCGGTCCCTTTGATAAAGTTCACCAGGGTAAATGTTTGGATATTTGACTACGTCTTCTAGTTCCACAATTTGTTCTCCCAGGTAGCTGAGGTTGTTTCCATCAGGGCGGGACATTGACACCGTTGGTGGATTGGAGTATACATATCTTAATCAAATTCACATTTCCTGCATCTATTAGTATTTGCCACTCCCTATAGCTGCAAGTGTCCTGAGGTGGCAGTGTCCCGTTAGTAATCCTACCACCTCACCGAGTTTCTGTCCGCCTCCTATCAAAATGAGTTTCTGCGCATCGACCATCGAGTGCATTCTCTCGGTTGCCAACACTACTTTCATTGAAAAACTTTTAATAATGTCACTTCATCAAGTCACGTCCTTGGAATTTAAATGTCATTGTACACGTCTATGTCTAAAGATGGACACCGGATTGATGCTTTAAAGGAGAAGAAATTTATGTTACATATTTATTAAGACTTGGTGGCTCTCCTTTTTTGGTCAAGTACTTTTTTTTTTGTGTGTCACCTAACAATAGAACGGCAAGGAAGTATATTGATTAGGTGACAATGTGAAGCAGGTTGAAGTAGGGGATTTTCTACTGCAGGTCTTGAGACCTGAATTAATGAATGATAATTGACAAATAATTAGTGGTATCTCACTCACATGTGCAAGCTGTTTTACAAAAGAATAAGTCTGGGAATTGACTCATTCATTCTGTTTACGTCAACTGTGATAGTTGTTCCCCTCTTGTCTGCCAAGTTTCTCCTGAATTCTTGTTTGAGAGAGCTGATGTTAAAAAAAACTATTCTTCTCCATAAGTCACCGTATTGTTTTTAGAAACTTTTTTGATATAATTTTTTTTTCTTTCTACATATTTACTTACACAAAACCATTTGCCAACTCTGCAGGTATTTATTTCATTGTTTATTCTTATGCGAAATGAGTTTGTGGGAGATCTCAGAATATCTCTACTGCCATGAAAACAAAACAATGGACCAAATAACATAGGAACTAATTAGTTGACAACAGTAACATTTATTCAATAAGGCGTAATATAGTCGTCAGATAATAATAATAATGATTATAGTTTTCGTGCTATCTGTTCACGATAATTACAATTACTTTGTTGTTGCACATTAGTTGATTGTTTCTAACTATTGGTTATTTGCAGGTGACCAACCCCAAGCGCATCCAGACCGGCATTGAGAAGAAGGCGTGCAACTGCCTGCTGCTGAAGGTCAACCAGATCGGCTCCGTCACAGAGTCCATCAAGGCCCATCTCCTGGCCAAGAGCAACGGCTGGGGCACCATGGTCTCCCACAGGTCCGGTGAGACTGAGGACTCCTTCATTGCCGACCTTGTGGTGGGACTCTCCACCGGCCAGATCAAGACTGGAGCCCCGTGCCGCTCAGAGCGCCTCGCCAAGTACAACCAGATTCTCCGCATTGAGGAGGAACTGGGCCCCGGAGCAAAGTACGCCGGCAAGAACTTCCGCCACCCCGTCTAAACGCCCCACGTGGCCCCAAACAACCCCGTCAAACATCATTTGTTACGCTTTTGCATTTACGAGCATAAACCAATACAGTATCAGATGTACAACTAAGTTGTTGTTGTAGAACTAAGTATAACTACATAGACTCGTCTTTCTTTCTTTAGATACTATTGTTAAAATACCGTTCCAGATAATTAACTTGTATCTAATAAGACATCTGTACGTGTACTAAGATAATGCACTTTACTTCCGTGTAGGAATACACATATAATTTCTCCGTTATAGTGTTGCTATTTCCTACTGATCTGGTTATTTGGATTATTCTCTATAATAGTTATGTGATATAAGCGTATGGTTCTATTTTTGAACAATGTATTTTTATTTATTTTGATTTTAGCCGTACTGCTTTGAAAACTAGTTCACTCTATCCTATTGAATAGGATAATAATTGTTGAATTTTTTAAATTGTACGCTCGCCTCATGACAGCGAGGTTTTTAATGAAATTATAACTACATGTTAAAGACAATGATAGTGTTATTATTCATTTCCTCTTCCAAAAATCCTAGTACTATTACATCACCCGCTGCCAAATATAAACATTTAAAGAGCACCAAACACAAGAGCCTCGTCTCTTTATGGTGAGGAAAAGCTATTATTATTTACCTTTATAACACTGTATAATATGTATAAATTGTATATTTATTGTAAAAAACATACAAATATTAAAAAAATAAAAAAATTTGTGATGATGAAATGATAAAGAAATCAATAATTTTTATTTTCAGTATGTATTGATCAAAATAATATATTTGTAACTAGCTGACGTGTACCTAGCGTTGCTGGGGGTTATCCTTAGGAGATAGACATATACCATCGCCAACTTTTGATGTATCTCCTAAGTTTTAGTAAGCGCCTGAAAATATTTTTTTTACAACTTGATTAATGATTACAAAACAAGACTTTTCTCTATATTATGTATATAAACCTTCCGGTAGAAATCTAAATGATGGTGAAAACCCTATCGCAATCCGTAGCGTGTTTAGAAGAACTAAGAGCACAGACAGACGCGGATAGCTACTTTGTTTTATACTATTTAGAGATGGTTTATGTTTACCTACAAAATATTAAAAAATGGTCAGGAATCTACATTTGCATGACGCTTTGAGTAGTCTTTTGACATGGAATGCTGCGAGTGGTTTGTGATAGCAGTTAGCTACGAAGAAACTTGGTAAAATGTTAAAATTCAAGCAAATAATGGTGAAATGAGGGGACTACTTGACCCTACTTTACCTGTTTGTCTTTGGTAGATACCAAAGACAAGCAGGTTGTAGCCGCCTAGAAAATCATATGAGGAAATAGTAAAAAAAGTTGTACACATCGCGGTGCTTAGCCTAGCCATGGTTGTTATCCGTTCTAATATCGGGACTGTCACCGTTTTTGAGTCCTCTGTCCAGACGAAACCTATAATGTCCCGATTTAAACCTGCACAATGCAGCAACGCTGTTTATTAACAAACATTTTTAGCAGCTGTGTTGACGAGTTCCCGGTAGCAGGGCCAGTCCTGCGCAGGCGCAACTGGAGCAGTCCGCTACGGGCACCGACTTGCCAAGGAGCCAAGGCACTGATAATACCTAATACAGCGCCCTTACGGTTTGGCTTAAGGCCGGTCCTGCCCGGTATAGGTCATGGGGGCCCTGGAGGGCGATTCTCGTTCTACTTAACGACACTAAAATCGTCCTTTCATTCAAATTAACGATTTTTCTCGGATTATTCGCATGAAGCGATTCCGGTTCTCTCGATGACAGATGGAATCCTTAGATTTTCGATTGCGCGCCAAAACTTATAGCCTTCCGCGAAGGGTACCCCTCAACCTGTCTTTCGCCAGCCGAACGCTAGCATTCGCGGAGAATTTGCTTCATTTAAGTGTGACGTTTTGACAATTAGCAATATTTGCGTAGTTTTAACAAGAGAAAACTTAATATTATTGTAAGTATTGACTGTAAACATGATTAGTGACTTGTTTGTGGCACAATAATGCTATTAAATGAATTGAATAACGTAATTGCGATGTTTGTAAAGTACGTAACATGTCAGACAGATAAAAGTGATTTAATTTACAATAAACTACACATACCATTGAGGATTTCTACATAAATAATAATAAGTTTCAGATAAAATGGCTGCAGGATGGCTGGCGCTCGAAATTGTGGGTTTTGAAGTTAACCACAACGAAATAAGAATCCCTTTCCGTATCTTAAGAGACGCCCAAAATCCCATGGAAATGGGGCAAACGGAGTTCCTGAATTTATTCAGAATATCTAATGAACTCGTTATCCCCTATCTAACAACCGAGAAGAAAGCATGGACTGTCTGTCCAGTCACAGGTGAGAGATACATTCAATTAACTATGTAATCCATGACAAAATAAGATACTCTATTAATAGCTGAATTTTTCACAGGTACTTACTGTACAGTGGGTGGCCAAATTATTATACTCAAAACTATTTCTTTGTATTTTTTCAGTTTGTTATGAAATAACAAACAATATATACAATTTATACTAGTATATATTGTTTTAATACTAGTAAGTGTATTTAGGAATACAAATTAAACATGTGTAGATAAGTTGAATAGTCTATTAAAAGAGAAATACATATTATTCAGTATTTGGTTACTCCGCCTTTAGCTTCTATGACGGCTTGAACGCGGCGTGGCATGCTTTCAATGCATGATATGGCTACTTCTTGGAGTTTTGGAGTGTTGTGCCATACTCTAATGATATTCTCAATCAGTTCTCTTTTGTTTGTTATAATTTTATCCCTTGACATTTCAGTTTTCAGGACTGCCCACACATTTTCTATAGGATTCAAGTCGGGCGAGTTTCCAGGCCAGTTCAGGGTATTAATCTGTTTGTTTTTTAGGTATTCTGTGATAGATTTGGCTTTATGACAGGGAGCAGAGTCTTGCATGAAAATAAAATTCCTATTAGGGAACCATTCTGCTACCTGTGGGATCAGTTTTTCCTCCAGAACTTTCTTATACTGATCCTGACGCATAGTTCCGTGGACGATGTACAGCCTTCCAGTCCCTTTGCTGCTGATGACGGACCATATCATCACTGAAGCAGGATGCTTTACACGTTCCACAATGCAGTCTTCATTGAATTTTTCATGCGTCTTTCGCCGAACAAACTCAGTTTTATCTTGGAGAATCTGTATTGACGACTCGTCCGAGAAACAAACCTGCAAGAAATTGTTTTTGTATAAATGTGTAAAAAACGATACTCTAAGCATGTGTATTCTTGTATTAGGGTTATTCAAACCTTGCTCCAGTCTTCCTGTGTCCAGTGTCGATGCTCCTTGGCCCAGGCCAGACGTTTGGCCTTCATGGCAGGAGTGAGTTTTGGTTTTTTTAGTGGCCGACAACATTTCAGTCCCATTTCTACAAATCTTCGCCTGAGAGTCCGCTCTGATATTTGTACTCCATTATCATTAAGAATTTTTTTTATGATGAGCCGTGGCTTTTGACGGTTTTCAAGTGTAATGCGACGTATTTCTCGCTCAGTTAGAGGTGTTGTAATGCGTTTTCGCCCGCATTTACCGACTCGATCCTCCTTGATCGGTATTTCGGCGTCCACTTTTTGCTTGATATTACGCACACTGGACTGTGATACATCACACAAATCAGCAATTTGACGTTGGGTATATTGAAAATGCCGTAACATTGTCGAAATCTGTGCTTTTTTCCTTGGTGTGAGGTCAGCACACTTCCCCATATCTGTTAATAAACATTTTTAGGTTAGGTCGGTTGACAACCAATAAAAAAACAAAAACAAAAACTAACTAAAACATGATCACAATGTATTGATCGAGTACTAGAATAATTCTTAATGTAAAAAAATCGAACACTTACTGAACAATAAGTCGATAACACTGAAGCCAAGATTTTTTTCGAAGACTTCTCACAAGCCAGCACAGTAAAATTTTCGACATTTACTGATATTAGCAGCTGCCATTTTGATAAAAAAAACATTTATGTGTTGCCACACTTGATGAAAGTGTTGCCAGATATAGTGGCTAATCAGTAAATTGAAAAACCATAACATTTTTCCAATAATAAATTAATTATAGCCACCACTTTCACAGATAGCGACGTTTTTTTTTGTTTGAGTATAATAATTTGGCCACCCACTGTAGTAAGATTTTACGCTGTGGGCTCGTACCAGAGAGGTATAGGACACGAGTGGGGCTTGGCTGTCGTCAGTCGTCGGTTAGCCGATGCATATTAAATGTTTCATCGGCCATCAACGACACACTACTCCAGACGTGGGTTAAATTTCCTTTGACTGCTGCAGATAGGCAAAAGGCCAGACAAATGAGCAGTCCGGTGATCCTTTCCCTGGTACTATAGGATAAATTGACTTCACTCATATAGCTATCGTTGGTCCTGCAGTACAGGAATATATGTACTGCAATCATCACGGGAATCGCTCCTTAAACGTGCAAATGGTGAGCTCTTCATATGCACAAGAAAGTCATATTATAATAAAAAATGAACATTTCAGATTTGTGATCCGAACTTGGTTACCTTGGATGTAAATGCAAAGTGATGAAGCTGCGTTCCTTGTGTTATGGAACTCCGGCATGAAATAGGAAAACTCATAGCTCATAGGTATAAATAATTCATGACATGTAGTACATAATAAACGTTTTATTGACAACACATAATTATAAATAATTTTTCAACAAAAACAAGTACACAACAAATAATATTGTCTTCTCTCAACATAGAACGGGAAACATTATATTTAGTTCAAAGATATTGATATATAATATTCGATTTAAAAACAAAAAGAATATGTGTATGAGTCTGCACGAGCGACCCGAATTATAAATTCATACGTCGTGTAGCACAATCCACGCAGGATAAGCAGAATCGATGAACCAGTTTTCTTCACCAACATAGCGCCGTTCTGCTAATCCATCAGCTTCTCATCAGCTCTGCTCTCGTTTCGGTCTGAAAAATTTAATAACTATTAAATTGATATCTCTAATAATTTTTAATTGATCTTACGAACATTATAAAATATAATTTAAATAACACGCTCGCTTGCGCTAGGCCGCAAACAGCAGCAGCATGGGGGGGCCGACGCTCCGTGGAGACGATCGGACGAATCTCTTGGCGTAGGGCTGAGTCTCAACGGTTCGCAGCATAACGCTGCTCTACCGGGCACAACACCCTGCCAGGTACGAAGGTCGTTTGCGGACGATTCCGAGTTCCGACGTCGAACTTTAGGCCCCCGCGGACGGGGGCCTCCGTCTGATAGATGTCACATTGTTTAGAGAGCCTTTCGACTCGCGGAACTCACATCACGTATCACCGCCCGATTTGCCTAGGCGGGATACGGCCTTAGAGGCGTTCAGGCCTAATCCTGTGGATGGTAGCATCGCACCACCGGCCGGTCGACCGAGTGCGTGAACTAAATGTCCAAAACTGCCATTCCTCTCGTACTGAGCAGTATTACTATCGCAATGATCGGTCATCAGTAGGGTAAAACTAACCTGTGGTTTTCCTGCGAACTTAGATTAAATGGACGTGAAGCTACTTTATTTGTATAAAGAATTACCTGCTACGAATCGAGGTCTTCTCCTTGGCTGGCTTGGTTGGGGTTGGCTTGAGGAGGGGGAGGTCTGTCTACTGTGGGCTTGTCACGGGGTATTCACCCAACACTCCACTGCATCTCTACCGCTAGCACCTCTACAAGTACAGGAGGCTCATCAGCGACATCCACGTGCAAGAAGAGATCTCTATGAAATAAATAAACATATCAAATTGAATCTTATGAAATTTGATTATTTAGTAAAACATATTATATAAACTAACAAATAAATTTGTGTATACACATATCAGGTATTTTGACTCGGCATATCCTCTCTGCCAAAGGTATCTTGTGTTTAACCGCTATGCATTTCGACACACAATATCAGTCGTGTACTTGTTAAACATGATATAGCACCATAAAACATAAATAAACTACGTACATCGTCATTGGGAAGGACTTTGGGCACATCTAGTCCTTCAATTGACACTCTGCCAACAAGACCGACTATTTTTTCTTCTAACTCAGTGGGAATTATTCTCACCGAGGTGTTACCAGTGTGCAGGTGGTCTCTCAGCATTTTGGCAACCTTGGTCCTCATGTTAGATTTGAATGTGGTCCACACCTGAAACGAATATTTCATTACAGAACAAATCAAACGCACTACACATTGTCGAACAGGCACTATTCAAAGTGGATAAATAAACTTACTTTTTGCAATTGGATTATAGTCTTGTGTGCACCAGCATTATTTAATTAATCTCCTAGGTTTTAAATGTCGTCTCCATTTTAAAAGATTGGCTCGGTTGTCATGGATCCGCCAGCAGCATTTATCGAATTGTCTTGACCGTGCCACTCTGTTGCTGCACACTGAAATTGAATTTTACGACAATTGATGACATGTAACTATTACACACTATTCATAGGTTTCAAACACAATGACGTACACGAAAGATAATAATAAAATAGCTGTCTCACTTTTTAACCTAAAAATGCAATCGTTCAATTGTACACAGACATGATACGTTGTTAATTCCGTTTCAGTCTGGGGTGAAAAGCATCTAAATGATATCATGCTTTTACTTACAACATATAGCTTTTGCTTACCTCATTTTAAACAATTTTGTCAAGTTAATTAGCAAACGAACACGAAAACTTGGGTGACAGCGCCGTTCGGCCGCGTTAGTTTGACACATAAATATACCACTCTCGTTTGACGGCAAACGTCAGTCGTCACTTTAGAAGTGGTGAATCTGTAACAAAGTCATTACTATCCAGCGAGGTAAGTACCTTTTCACAAAACGTAAATCTTCGATAAATGGCTTATTTATGTCATTCATAAATAAAATAAGCAGTTATTAAAATGCATTATAATACAAAGTATTTGTTTTTTTAAGTTTTAGTTAGAAACCTTGCGTCACTAAATTATATTTCACCAATTTGTGTTTTAAATAATCTCTTAACAATTTCGTAGATGCTCTTAACCACGCTTCTTTAGGATTTTTTACTGGGTCTCTCCAAAATCGAACTTGTAAGGCTATCAGAAGAACGAGAATCGCATAGTTAAGAAAAGATGTTACAAGCGACGGACAGCTATCTTTCGCAAACGATAGCAGTCGTTGACGAATGCTATCATTTAGCTTAAGGCTAAAAGAACGAGAATCGCCCTCCTGGTGAGGGGGGTGACGGTCATAAATAAACCAATCACGTGACGGTTATTGACAGTGTGTGGCACGTTTTGTGTTTAACATCCCCCTTCCCTCGTCCCGACAAGATTCTTCTAGCCACTTATGGCAACCCTTGGCAAAGCACAGTTGCACAGCCTATGTATAAATGCACGCAAAAATAGCCTTTATGAGCCATACGAGATCATTAAAACTAAAGTTAACGTCTATGAAAATAGTCTTTAAGCGTAGATATCATAAAGACTACTATAGCATATGTTATACAATATTTTTTAGGTAATTTTATAGCTCTGTGCTATTACAAAACACCCGAAGCTATCTGTCAAAATTTTCTGTTCCGTCTTCGTTGTCTTCAAATTGTACGAACATTTTCTCTATTACAAAACTATAAATCTACAAAAATGTTTGCCCAAACTGTGAGAAGAATGTCGAATCGTGTGCCGATGATCAAATTCCGCCAAGGAACAGCTCACGGACCGGCTACCGCCAGTGCCAGCCAGCCAGCTCCAGCTGGAGTTAAGGTATCTTATTATTTCGAAATATTTATTATTCCTAATTATGTTTTAGGCCTCTGTATTTCTATGACCATAAATAAGATGTATATTTATATAATTATTATCTTCTTTATTAAATGACCTCTTTCGTAACTTATACTTTCTTTACCGCTTTGGAACAGAAAACCAATTCAGTAACCTCAAAATTACCTGATTTTAAGAAAAATGACATAAGAAATCAAATAGTGATCTTTTGCATTATTTTTACTTTATTTGCTGACAAATAGCTAGTATGGTATAGTAAATGGAACTTGCTGTCTAGCAGTGCCCTCACTGTTTTTGCGCTAAAATTGTCAAATTAAGCCAAATCTCGACGGTATGAGAAGTAATTATGAACTTACCTTGGGGCAAACGTATTATGCTTCATTTTAGTTGAAATAATAATGGAAAAACATGGAAAAAAACAGAAAATAGTTTGAGATAGACATTTATTAACAAATTATAAGCGGCCATGTTGATTTCTAATGATGTAATTATTTTTACAAGTTTACTATACTACCTAACCTAACCTAACCAGTGGGATATTTTGGTAAATATGTCGGTAAAATTTCGATCGCGCTGGCCTCGCTTATTATGAATATTTTTTAGATAAAACCTTTAGATTCACCTTAATTACTGTATAACACAACTTTTTGCATTTGTGATACAAAAGAAAGTGCCCCCTTTATAGCGCCTGCTCGCGTCAAGGCAAGAAAAACATCCCAGTTTTCAAGTAGTTTAGCGGCTACGCTAGGTTTGTGTAACATGGTTTGTGATTCAAAAGAAAGTGTCAACAAGTGTACACATTTTCAAACCATTTTCCACCGCCCCGAATGCAAAAAGTTGTGTCGTACAGTAATTAAGGTGAATCTAAAGGTTTTATCTAAAAAATATTCATAATAAGCG
This sequence comes from Hesperophylax magnus, assembly GCA_026573805.1. NCBI lineage: Eukaryota > Metazoa > Arthropoda > Insecta > Trichoptera > Limnephilidae > Hesperophylax > Hesperophylax magnus. Next base: position 3,551,431 of record JAIUSX010000977.1, on the reverse strand, counting down.
AGGCCAGCGCGATCGAAATTTTACCAATATGTCATATTTATTTTGAGTGTAAAAATGAAACGAAGTGAAATTTGTTCTAAGTGAAAGCTTTGCACCTGAGAACAATACCACGGGCACAGTTTGAGATCATCAGGAATTAGTAACTATATCTGGAAAGTGTTAAATTTTACTGGGCACTCGTAGTCAGCGTATACCTAGTAAATAATAGAACAGTTATATAAAGTTCTATGTTATCACCTTTTTGGGGTTTCTATTTAAACTTAAAATCATTGAGCCCATGTATTATTCCAAAGTAAATTTCTTTTAGGGTAAACCAAAGGAAGAACTAATTCGGTTTGTTTTGAAAATAGATAGCTGAATGTTGTTCATCCAATGTCAACAGTAGTTATATAAAATTTTATATGGTCCTCTCACTGAGAACTGTGTGATAACTGATAATCACTCTTTCTGATAGATGAGTTGTTTATGTCAGAGGGAAAAAGACTACAACAGATCTATCAGCGATACCCATTAGAAAGGCGTAAAAACTGACCGCAGTGGCAGTGATAACATTCGTTTTATATTCAATCTATTACAAAATTCGTTTTCTTTTAGGGTAAACCAAATGCAGTGGTATCGTCGGCAGTAATTGAGGACTGGCAGCTCCCGAGACGGTATCGGAGGCGCCTGATCTCCGACGAGGAGTGTGAGTTGATCAACATGGGCGGAGCTCCCTAGACTGCCCCCCACCCGTCTCTTGCAATAATACATTGTCATCCTTCATCAAAACGGTACTAATATGAATGCATTTATTGCTGAATTATTTAATGTTGTTCCTTTAATCTACTAAGATTATTTATTTCATATTATCTATGATTATGTTTTTCATGAAGATTTCTTAAAAATTCTTCTGTAGCATTCTGATACAAAATTTTCGGTAGACCACCTCCGTGGTCGAGGGGTAAGGCTCTCTCCCACTACCTTCATCCTCACAACATACCCCAATTGGGGATGCCATAGTCTCACTGTCTCCAGACAGTTGGGAGCAGATGGGATTCTTTTGCGGTAATACCGAAATCACTTAACCTAACCTAACATATTGGATACTAAACCTTTTACTGGTACCCTCTCTTATCAAATGTTGGCTATTGTCGGGGCAATCTTCACCCTGCGGCTGCAGCGCGGAAAAACGATAATTATAAGGAGAAATTAAAAAAAAACTAGGTTAGGTTTATGTTTATAACATTAGGAGATTACAAAATGATTCTGGATATTATATAAGTACCGATTATATTTAGGATTCTTTCAAAACGTTTTTCTCTATTTTAGCAATTAAGAACAGCTTCAAAATAATTTAAGTATTAATTTGTCATTGAATCTTTTTTGTTTTGAATTTCAGAAAACAGTTCGTAAACGGTCTACATATCTCAAACAATTAATATTTGCTTTTAGAACTTCCAATAGCTTCAATGAAGAACTGAGAGCATTTATCAAGTATTATTTAAACATTGGTCACGCATAATTTAATACTCTTTGTTTTCTATTGTTAATTGAAATGCGTTATGGAAATTTGCAATAATAATTTGTTAAAATAAAGTGATTATTGATTAGTTTTTATGCCTTGTTTGTCACCTATGTCCATTTGTAATTTATTGTAGTTAAGGTTTGTAAATAAAGTTATCAGTTATCGTTGCAAATTGTTTTATTTATTTACAATCAAATAACTTTCTTCCTTCAGTATTTTTGCAACCTATATTCGACTGTAATTTTGTAAAACCTTTCAAGCCACAAAATGAAAAATTTACGGGAGACGATAAAAACGAATATTTAAAAATTAGTAAAACAAATTAAAAATCTTGAAATTTATATGAAATTAGTAATGTGTTTTTCAAAATTTGGATGTAAAATATCGGAATTCTATTTATGATTGTGACGGATTTGGAGGTTGAGTAATTTCATCCATACTTATCTGGAAATAACCTAAAAAAACTTTGAACTCATTTTAGTTTTGAAAATGTCAATCATCAAAAATTACGTTTCCGTATTGTTCTTTGATATTATTCTACATGAAACCCATAAATAAACCTTGAAACCACTGAAAAGTAACATTCTCAAAAAATGTGGCTTGAAGGGTTTTACCAAAACACGGTCTATAGATTTCTCCATTGTTTACAAATTGGCATACTTAACTTTGGAGTTAGTGGCGTTTCTAGAGTAGATTTTATGGAATCAATTGATTTTCGTTTGTTAGTTCCTCTTTTTGCAAACCTCCAAAGATAAGTATGTCATGCCATTTTAACCCTTCAGGCCTCTGGCATTTTAATCGTAACATTTCTAAAAGATGCTGTCAGAAAGTCTGAGAATTTGTGTGTATTTCCACTTCTCAATAAAATACAAATAAATGGGATATTTTTAAACACATCCAAAAACTAATCATTGTTTTTGAAAGGTGATGAAATACGCCTTCAAATTTGATTATTAGAAATAAACATATAATTTTTATTAAATAAAATTTTTTAAAACAAAAATAAAAAGTTTTAAAAATGGCTTACCTTACGTTTTTTTGTCTAAACACTGAAATAAAACTACTGATAACGAAAAAAAATAAAAAATATTAGCAAATGTATTATAAACATTACTGTCACCTCGCTTTTTGTCATTTCATATAAAAATAATTAGTAAAAAATTCACAAAGTTTCTTAAATTTTTCTCAAATTGCGGTCGGAAAACCATTGGTTTCATAGAGGTGTATAATTTAATTATTCTGTGGTTGACTTCTATATTTGAATGTAAAGCTTGGTATTTTTTCTTTCTCACGCCGTTTAGTTCATATTTCTAACTATGAGGGTGGGAGACACAACGATTTCTAAGAGATCATATGAGCTGTTCCAAAGAACGAAGAAATTGACCTGAGGAGTTAACTAAACTTGCTTGTCACCACAGACATAGGAATCAATAGACGAGAAGATAATGGCGAGGGGTAAAATCAACTGTTGAAGAACGAAGGGAGTAAGGCTGACTGTGATTCGTCAATAAATCAATCTGACAGTAAATAGGCATCTCGCATTATAATATCACCATTTACTTCTTAAAAGTAAAATCTGCTTTTGAATGAATAGACATTTTTACATGGGAGCGCAAATTACTCGCCACGTTATGAACAAATTTGCGAAGTCCAAATTCGGAAAAAAAATTCGGTTCTATTTTCAGAGTCGAATATTTCGTTTAAGTATTTAGTTAAGAAACTTTTATAAATGTTCATAATTTACTTCCCAGCAACCAACCAGCTTTGTGTTTCGCGTCCAGACGTTTCTCGATGTGATAGTATATGTTTCTAAAACTGATCTATATTATACGATGTGAATATGCTTAAAATAAAGTAAAATAATGCTTATATATGGAATGTAATACGACAATTGGGTTTATTCTCTTTTTCAAATCTATTTTTACAAGTTTTCATAGTACAAGTCAACATTTTGCCGTGTTATTTCGTAAAATGAACCGATGATGCCTCGACCATAGTTCGCACAAGAATGATGACGTCACGTTTTCAAATTTCACTTGAGGCCATACGCGAGCACAGCCGGCTCCAATGGAACCGGTATGGGGAGTGGGGATAATACGCTTTTAATCACTTAGGGCAGGTCTACTAATATTCATATGTCTATGCTTGTCACCATTTTTCTTTTTTCATACAGGTTAATGGATTTCTAGGTTTATACAGGGTTTTCCAATAAGAGGTGTTATTTTGAATAGCCCGCTATTTCGGTAGATGTTACTTTTGAAGCTGTCATTTTTTGACATTTGACAAGTAGAAACTACGCCATTAATAAAAATGGAACGATACACGCTTCAACATCGCATTGAAATTATTAAAATTCACTTGAGTGAATCAAATGCAAATCATCTTGAGTGATGAGGCCCATTTCCACCTCGGTGGCTTCGTCAACAAGCAAAATTGTGGCATCTGGGGCTCAGAAAACCCAAGAGTAATTGTTGAAAAGCCTCTCTATCCTCAACGTGTGACTGTTTGGTGCGGATTATGGTCCGGCGGAGTCATTGGACCTTACTTTTTCGAAAATGAGGCTGGAGCAACAGTTACTGTGAATGGATTGCGCTATCGAGAGATGATTAATGATTTTTTATGGCCGGAATTGGATGGTATTGATCTGGACAGCGTTTACTTTCAACAAGACGGCGCTACGTGCCACACAAGCAACGAAACCATTGATTTTTTACGATTGAATATCAAAATAACACCTCTTATTGGAAAACCCTGCATATTATATTTCAAAGGAATATACCTTTTACAACCTCCCCTTATAGAATAATGAACAACTTTTGTTGGGAATTTCTACATCGACCCGGCTATTTTCAGCGCAGTAGATCATTTCCATCATGAGCTATGGAGTTTTTTTGTTTGTTTATCAATTCAACAATATTGTTTTTTCAATTTTTTTCAAAAAAATCTTTGGACAGGTTGTTTCGGAGAATTTGAACAATTCATCAAATTTCAACGTTCATTTCCGGGTTCTGTGAAAGTCCTATTCAAGTTCTGTTATTATATCATTATAGGCTAGTTGCTTGACAAAACTGAAATTAAAACAGAACTTTAAAAAATCTTTCACAGAAGTTGAAAATGAATGCTGAAATTTGATGAATTGTTCGAATTCTCCGAAACAACCCGTCCTTAGGATTAGGGTAAATTGAAAATACTATACAAAAATTGCATTGTCATTTAATAAATCTTCTTAAGTTTTTAATTCGATGGACATACAATACATATTACAAAAATATACCTACGTAACATACAATATACAACAACTATTACGGGAATGTTGGAACATTTTTCATAAATTATTTAATCTCATATAAATACAGTACGTACAGATTATATAAAAGTAACAAAGTCAGTACGATTCTAATAATAGCAAACATTAAATGTGGTCCTTTTCGTCGCGTCTTTTGCTTCCTTCTGTCGCTCGTAGCCGTCCTCGCTGTTCGGTGCGAATTTAACCACTCCGTATTTGGCAAACCGTTTCTTCCATTCGCCATCGTGGGGCAGGGTGAGGAATATTTCCGTCAGGGTTGCCTTCAGTTCGGCTGGAATGAAGAATATTATTTTGATTAGTCACCGAACCTCGGTAGTGTGCAGTCGTGTTTACCAGTGCTCTGTGTTTGACGGCTTACTTTGACGGCGGCGCGGCGTACAGATAAGATTTATTTATTGTTACCTTTTCGTATTCAATATTTTTGTTTGTGTTATTGGTTTGCGACGAAGTTGCGTGTATTATTTCTATCATTTATTATTTCTAAAATAATAATTATTGTTTAATTTTTTTTTAATTTGTTGAAATGGAGGAAGATGAAAATCGACCTCCGGACCCTGAACCCATTTCTAATATTGTAGACGACTACGATACTGATGATACCCAGACTTCTGTAACCCTTCCTTCACGAAAACGACGTCCTCCGCTTTGCCTTAATGTACCTCCTAAAATTAAATCTCTTTCACAATCAAACGAAGCCCCAATCTCTCATGGAAGTTATAATGATACCATTCCTCCAGAAGCAAAAGCCATTGAGCTTATGTATTCTATTTCATCTTCAGCTCCATTTATTGTCAATGTCCAAAGGACTGAACAGGGGAAAATAATTCATCCCCTGGATTTTGGTAAATTTATTTTTAGCTCAAAACTCAATAACCTCGGTATTATAAATGGATCAATAAAACCGGAAGGTCGATACAAACTATCCATAGAATTTAAATCAGCCACATTAGCTAATGATTTTGTTAAAAAAATAGGTTCTCTTTCAAATAATAAATTTAAATCTTTCATACCTACATTCAATTTAACCAGAATGGGCAGAGTAAGAGGTATCCCAACCGATCTATCAGAAACAGAAATAGTAGATGCTCTTAATGACTCTCAATTAACTCCAAAAGTTTTAAAAGCACGTCGTTTGAATTTTAAGGATACTTCCACCGGCACCACTATATGGAAACCTTCCCAATCCGTTGTTATTACTTTCGAAGGTCAAACATTACCATCCCGTGTATTTATTTATTATAACGCTCTTCCCGTTGAAATATACAGATTCCCGACTATCCAATGTTTCAACTGTTGCCGTTTTGGCCATTCAAAACCTATTTGTCGTTCCCCTCCTCGTTGCTTCCATTGCGGAGAGGATCATCCCTTTGAACAGTGTCAAAATACAACGAATAACCCTATTTGTATTAATTGTAAGGGCAACCATACTGCTGTTAGTGTGGCCTGTCCAGAGTTATCTAGACAGAGAAATATCAAACAGTCAATGGCTGCAGACAATATTTCCTACTTTCAGGCCTCTAAATTATTTCCTCCTACAAAAAAATATTTTGCAGAGATAACGTCTAACGCTTCTCTCTTTCATTTTTCTTCGCCTAAATCCCCTCTATCATCTTCCCACAAAGAAACAATTTTCAAACCGATAAAATCTAATCCAAAATTTATTCCTTCTTTCGATAAAAAAACTACATAATGAACTTTTACTTAACCCGAATGGGAATAATAAATCCCAGGCTCCCAATGGGACTGCCTTAAAAAACTGTTCCACTTCCGACATCTTCCCTAAAGTCACGATTGAAAATTCTTCTTTTATTCAAACTTTAATTACCCTATTAATTACGATCCTTTCAAATAACAATAAAGTACCGTCCAACGCTGCCGATTATATGAAATCTTTACTCTCTAGCCTTCCCGATGTATCCGCAAATGAGCAAAATACTTCAATGGAATAGTAGAAGTCTATTCGCCAACAAAATTGATCTTGTACAGTTACTTGATGAACATAATATTTCAGTTGCTGCCATCTCCGAAACGTGGTTAAAACCCTCATACCAATTTAATATTCCTGGATATCATTGTCTAAGACATGATAGACTGGATGGCAAAGGTGGCACTGCTCTTATCATACATAATTCTATCCCTTTTAAACAAATTATTTTCCACACTCTCTCCAATAATTTTCAGATAGTAGCTGCTGTTATATCTGATATTACATTACTATCAATATATATCCCTCCCTCTACAATTTTTGTTGAAAACGAATGGTCAACATTTATATCCCAGATTCGTCCCCCGTATATGATACTTGGGGACTTCAATGCTCATTCTCCTTCTTGGGGCAGTGAGTTAACAAACCGTTCTGGCCATAATCTATTAGATTTTATGGATACCTATAATTTATGTATATTAAATGATGGATCTCCAACTCGTTTCACTGCCCCTCAACATCGGAAAAGTGCAGTCGATTTATCTCTTTGCTCATCTTCGGTGATTCCCATATGTTCTTGGAACATTCTTAAAGATCCCCTTTCCAGTGACCATTTTCCTATAATAATTACCTTCCACCATCTATCTTCCACGCATTCCTTTTCGATAAACAATAGTTTCAAATTTAAAACGAAAGACGCGAATTGGAGAAATTTTTCTTCAGAATTAGACTCCATTGTTCAAGCATCTAAGTCTTCCCTTGTCAACACTAGTTTACAATGTGAATTATTTCCTAACATGATAATAAAAGCTGCAGAAAAAACACTTAAAAAACGTAATGTTAACATTAAGATAAAACATTCCACCCCATGGTGGGATGAAGAATGCACTAGTGTCGTTAAATCCAGAAGAGAAGCAATTTCCATTTTCCGTAAATGTATGTCTTTCGAAAATTACCTTTCTGTGAAACGCGCCCAGGCAGAAGCGAAACGCGTTTTGAAAAACAAAAAGCGGTCTGGATGGCGAAAATTCTGTGAACGCTTGTCTCCTGAATCTCCCCAGTCATCCGTATGGTCCAATTTAAAAAAATTCGGTTCGTCATATACTCCGCAGCGTTCTAAACATATTCCAGAAGAAATTATTATAGGTTTTGCTGATAAGATAGCTCCTCCGTCAGTTGCCAGATGTGAGGAAATGCCTTCCTTTATTTCTTATCCATCTCACTCTAGCTGGCTGGACTCTCCTTTCTCAATAAGTGAATTAAATCGAGTAATCAATTCCCTTCCAGACTCTTCTCCTGGCCCTGATGGAATCTTATATAGTTTCATTAAAGCATTCTCAGACATGTCGGTTGAATATTTTTTATCCCTAATTAATTAGATGTTCGAAACGGGATTTATTCCGGAAGTCTGGAAAGTTCAAAAAATCCTTCCGATTTTAAAACCTGGCAAAAATCCATCTGAAATCTCATCCTATCGTCCTATTGCTCTTTCGTCATGTTTAATGAAAGTAGCAGAACACTTGATAAAGAACAGATTGGAATGGTTTGTTGAAAATCACAGAATTATCTCTCCTAATCAATATGGCTTCCGGAAAAAGAAATCAACCATAGATAATTTAAGTGTGTTAACAACAGACATCCGTATATCTCAGTCCCTTAATTCTTGCACTCTGGCCACATTTCTTGATCTTTCGTCAGCTTACGACGATGTATTAATTAACATTTTGAAAGAAAAATTAATTAAAATAAAAATTCCCTTAAAACTAGTTCAATTTATTATTAATTTACTAACAGACAGATCCATTATTATCCACTTTTCCTCAAAAACTATAAATCGCAAACTATGGAAGGGGTTACCTCAGGGGTCCGTAATCAGTCCATTATTATTTAATATATATATAAGTGATTTAGACAGTGTAATTCCTTCATCTATCAAGCGACTTTATTTTGCTGATGATTTCCTTATATATTTATCACACAAAAATCTATCGCGCGCTGCGAAGGAATTGAATTTGGCTTTACATAATATTAAAGTTTGGTTGTTGACAAATGGGATGAATTTAGCTACCTCTAAAACCAAAGTAGTGGCTTTTACGCGCAAAAGAAAAATACCCCCCTTTTCTGTCTGCTTTGATAATGTCCCTCTTCAAATCGTTAAGCAAATTAAATTTCTTGGACTACTTTTGGATCATAAACTTTCCTGGCTCCCGCATATTCAGAACATTTCGGCTAAGTGTGAAAAGGGGCTAAATATTATGAGAGCTGTTTCCAGAGTGTGGTGGGGATCTCATCCTACTACTCTTAAATTAATGTATGGTGCTCTAGTGCGAAGCCATTTGGATTATGGAACATTTCTTTTTGATCCTCTTCCTAAATATTTGTACAAAAAACTTGAAAGAATTCAGTCCAAAGCGCTCAGAATAATTATTGGAGCGATGAAATCTTCTCCAATTAATTCTCTCCAGGTAGAATGTGTTGATCCCCCCTTAATTTTAAGGAGACAATTCCTAGCTGATAAATATATTTTTAAATCTTTTTCTATATCGCGTCACCCTTTAGAACAAAGCCTTGATTATTTGTTCAATTACTTAAATAACGAAAAAAGATCGACAGATAAAAATCGACTTCCTCTCCTTCTAAAAAGTTTTCTTTCATTCAAATCTCTGTCTTCTTCCCTCCAAAATCTACAAAAAGATCCTATCCTTCCTATTTTCACCATCCCATTTGATTCTATCAATTATATCCCCAACGTTATAACTTCAGACTTCCGAACTGATATTTTAACCTCATCTAATCAAAATGTTGAGGAAAAATTTAAAAACATTACATCTTCTAAGTTTCCAGAATTTTCTCTCATTTACACAGATGGTTCTAAGTCTGATAACAAAGATTGTGGAGCTGCGGTACACATTCCCGAATTCGATTTAGATTTGTCTTATAAATTGCCTAAAGAAATTTCCATATTTACTGCAGAATGCTTCGCAATTGAACAAGCTTTGAGCCAAATCCAGCTTTTCAATATTCGACGAGCCTTACTGTGCACTGACTCACTAAGCGCAGTGTTGAAAATTTCCTCAAATATCCATAAACCAGAAGACTATATTATTTATAATATCAGAAACACCCTTAAATCTTTAAATGAATTAAATTTCGAGACAATATTGGTTTGGGTCCCTGGCCATTTAGGAATTGAGGGTAACGAGAAAGCCGATTCTCTAGCTAAACTTGGAACAATTTCTGGCTCTAATCCTTTAGATTTTAGAATTCCTATCTCTGACGTCATCCCAATTCTTAAATCCAACATGATCCGCTCCTGGGAAGAAAATTGGACTAATACGAAAACCCGAACTGGTGCTTTTTATGCTGGAATACAAAATCATATTCCAAGTAAACCTTGGTTCCACGGCAAGAAAAAATCCAAAAGATTTATATCCTGTATCTCGAGAATGAGAATTGGTCATTGCTCCATTGCATCCCATTTGTTTAAAATCCGGGTCCTAGATAGTCCACTCTGCCAGTGCGGCATGGAAAATGAGACTCTTGATCACGTTTTCTTTAATTGTAAAAATCATTCATCCTTCAAAGGCATTTATCGTTTACTTATAAAAATCACCCACCTATCTCCCCTTAGTATTCCTTATTTACTTTCTCTCAACAATTCTCGCATTTTCTCAGTTCTATACAAGTTCATAGACTTGAATGACTTCAATATTTGAGATTTCCTATTCCCGTATAGATTTCCCATAAAATTATAACCATCTCCCTTAACTTTAACGGCACATAGCACTCTCATTAGGGTGAATTGCCTAATACAAAAAAAAAAAAAATATATATTATTTGAATGATGCATTAAAGAAAAATATTAATAGAATCATAAATAAACCACTGACTAGATCGATATCTTCGAGCTTTTTCTATGAAACAAATTAGTCCTGTATTTAACCATAGATATCCTAATATATAGACATTACAATTCTCTTTCGGAGTCTACTTATTAGCCTAAAGTATTTTAAAAATAAAAATGTTTGAAATGTCAAAATATTACCTCACAACAGAAAAATGGAAAAAACTACATGTTAAGAAGTTTTATTTCAGCAAGACAATAAATTGTTACGAAACGAAATTACAACTTCACAATCGCTAGTGTAGATTTTGTGATTTCAAAAATCTATGTTTTTATAATTAATTTGTTAGTTCTTCCTTTGGCTGCCTACAAAGTTAATCATGTCAGGCAAAAGCTTTGGCTCTAGTCTAGGCTTTAGATTTCAGTATTCCCTTAGTAAGAAGTTTTGTTTATGGTAGGTATGGAAATAATTTACGAATTTCAGTAGATGTATTTGAACATATTTTCATTTAATAACCAACACCTCTGCCATAAAAATCCCCAAGTGGTTCGCGCTACATTTGGTGTGTTAGCAGGGGTGCCTGGGTTCACGTGGTGAGGTTTTTTCAGGTCTCGACGGTTGATGCTTCTGACTTCCAGATTCATCACTCACCCCTCATCCTTTTTTCCTTCCCAGAATTTTCTTTTCTTCCTTTCCTTAAAAAGACTTCCCACACAGCATCCCCAATGATGACAGAGGCCCCGAGGGAAATTATTTTTCTCAAGGTCTCCTGTGTGCAGTAAATGTAAAAAAAAATGTTTTTGAATTCTAGTGCTAAAAGTACCAATGTTTCTGGAGTTTTTAAAAAGCATTTTCTCTCCTAAAATAATTGTTCTGACATAACTGAGTTCACAGAAGTTTAAGACAGCAATAAAGCAGTCAATGTTGACTTTGGTATTTTAGCTTCAGCCCACACAGTTTTCAGTTGATTCTCGATCTACAGTTGGTGTCTCAGGGTTTTCAACTAGTTTATATTTATATTATAACATGATAGTTACCTGGTAATCTAGAATTGATGACGACAGGGTAGGCAGGCAGGGGTCCAATGGACTTGAGGATGACAATGTCTCGGCCTCCGTCCTGCATGTATTTCTTGCTGTATAGGAGCGATGTGGCATCCACCGAAGCCCATTCCACCTGCTTCGTCAGAACCATCTGCGCTGAAGACATGTGGGAACCAGATTCTGTAACATTAAATAACAATTATTATAATGTCTTTGTTAAAAAACAAAATGCCTCGAGCGATAGAGATTTCCAGGCATTTAGTTTTGGATTTGGTTACGCTCATTCCAAATATTAAATATGGAAACATATAAACTGGTTTAAAACCAATGAATCCACCTATATTTCATCGTTTATCCTAAAATTTTAGGTTTTATAAAAAAAAAATATCTTTAAATTTATAAATGTGTGAATCCTGTATGCTATTACCGAAATTGCCCTACCTTGAACTTATTTGGGGCAACATTGAATATTAATATTTCCGTATGTTGACTATGGTCTACTGGAAATGTCTATGGTCACAGGCATTAGAAAGATGCAATTTTTAATGTGTAAACAGATGTAAAATTTTTAAAAAACAGCTTTATTATGATAGAAGCTTTATTTAGCTAGCAACTAAACACATTAGCTGATTGCAGTAAGTTGGAAATAAATTCAGCTATCTCAAGGGCTTAGCAGTGCTAACCAAATTTGGGTAGCTATTGCTCAAGGTCATTAGCTGTGCCAACCAAATTTGGGTAGCTATTGCTCAAGGTCATTAGCTGTGCCAACCAAATTTGGGTAGATATCGCTCAAGGGCATTAACTGTGCCAATCAAATTTGGGTAGCTATCGCTTAAGGGCACTAGCAGTGCTAACCTGATTTTGGTAGCTATCGCTCAAGGGCATTAGCTATGCCAATCAAATATAGAGAAACTATCGCACAAAGGGCATTAGCGGTGCTATCCAAATTTGGGTTGCTATCGCTCGAGTGGATAAAGGCTACCGTGATATTGAGATGACAGAATAATAGTTATTAGACTGTTCTAATTAATACAACAATTTATCTAAGAAGACGGGTGATAATGAACAGAGACCGTACACTATGCATACTCTTTATATACTTACAGTTTTATCACTTACATGTTGTCTCTTTTATACAAGACTTCAGTCGCTTGTTCATTACACTTATTTTATTGAAATTAATTTAATAACGAACTTCTTGTGCAATGCTTAATTATTTTTTTAGGTTTGGTAAGGATTTCTGAGCAAGATAAAATATTCTCAAATAATAATACCTAGTGTATTTCCAAAGAAAGTAGCATTCTCTCCCGCATCATGTAAGGCCTTGAGGATTACTACACTGCCGCTGAGAGACTCTTCGTTGCTAAACGCAAAACTGCTTCCTCGTAGATCTTGAAGCTCTGATACATTGTGTGCCCTGGAATTTGTACATTTTAAATAATTAAATAAATTGCATTATTCTCGTTGACATCTGTAAAACTTTTCATATTATCAACGGGGTCCGGGGGTAAAGTGGATCAACTTCGGGAGGTAATTCTAGATGATTGTACAAGTAAAAAAGATGGATAACTTTCTTCGAAATTTCAACATTTTAAAGGAAGTTTTCAGGTTGAAATGCAAAAAAAAAACAATGGAAATTCGAAAAAAGTTCTACATTTTTTTTACTTCCACCATCTTGGTAAAAATCACCTCCCGAAGTTAGAGCACTCTACCCCCGGACACCTTGTATATTTTCTTGATTATTTGCTAATTTAAGTTTTTTTATCAATTTGTCTAACTAACTAACCATCACGCTGTTTCTCTGCAGGGGTAGGCAGAGAAGATCACCAAACAACTCGGTCTTGGCATACCTTGCTTCATTCACATTAATACATCGTCTCAAACATACCCTTTTGTTTTTTTGACTTCTTTTAACATTCGGGACAATTTATCAATGAGTATATCGTGAGACTCAAAGAAATGCGTGTGGCAAACTGAAGTGTACGAGGAAAGTTGCGAAGTTTTGTTTACATCTAGTTAGTAACTCGGTATAATTAAACCAGAAAAGAGACTTGGTTATCTTAAAAGCACAAAAACTTTGTGTTTATAAATTTTTATCAACTTCTTCACGGGTCAAGTTGCTTCTCTTTATTACAGATAAAATTGAGATAAAGCCATAGAAAATTAATTGTTCTTACTTTCAAACAAACAATGTACAATTATAAAACAGTATAATGATTCTAACATTGTTACATTTTTTTAGCTATTTTAGATTTTTAGCTATTATACAAAAAAAAAACTTTGTTAAGTATTATATATTATAATGTACATTATAACATTGAAATCAAAAACAAAAAACTATGTATAATATAAATACATATACCTACTTTGACTTAGTATTCTTTTTTAATAAAAAAAAAGGTTTTCTTTTGTATATTGAACAATATTATCATTCAATTTATAAAAAAAATCAGTACATTTATTAACAAGTCCTGCTGTTTTATTATTATTATAATGCATGACAGCTATTTTGCCGTTTGAAGATATTTTCAAAGTGTACTTCAGAAGGCGAAACTGCTGTCACGCGTGGTAATAACTACACAGCAGAACTTGTTTATAGATTGAAGAATAATATTATTGAATACCTATAACTATATAAAAGGAAAAATTTAAATGGAGTTCTACAAATTAAACTTGGTAACAATTAATTTTTAAAAAATCATCTGCATTTCCTGATTTTACCTCTGATCAATACACCATGATGTATTTTAACGCAATTCGTCTTACTAATTAGATTCTTCTATGCTGGGTCAACGTTGGTATGGTAAAACCAATTTTTAAGGCCATTTTAAAAATATAGGGTTTTCCAATAAGAGGTGTTATTTTGAATAGCCCGCTATTTCGGTAGATGTTACTTTTGAAGCTGTCATTTTAAATTTATATACATAATAAAATAAAAGAAGTGATAAGTGATAAGAAGTGATTGTGTAGTTTGTGGCAAGTGTGTGTTTATGTATATAAAATAAATAAAAATTTAATTTAAATACATAATAACATAACACCTCTTATTGGAAAACACTATACAAATGCCGTGGTAATAAGTCAAGTTTTTCACTGTTCCCAACTTTATGCCGCCTTATATTTAAACTGCGTTTATAAGTAAAAATTAATTTACACATTACTTAGCCAATTACAGTCATGGTAAAAATTATTAACATGCTAAAATCAAGGCTAGAACTTATATTGAGTACTGTTTTATTAGCATGGTGCAAAAAGTGTTTTCCAAATTGACACTTTAATTATGCTCTAAGTGTGAAAAACTGTTGAAATATAGATAACTGATGGCCCCCGTGGGTGAGGGCCAAGGCTCTCGACTAGCAATCCGAAGGTCGCGGGTTCAAATCCCGGCGTGCACAAGCAGATTTTATTTGAAGAAATGTGTTATTTCACAATTTATTCATTTTAAATAATATATAGTTTACTTGTGGCACATTCAAGAGTGGAAGATACTGTCAGTATCGCGCTGGTGTAAGACCACCATTCAGAATGGAAACATTGCTTGTAATGGTTCTAGCCGTGTTAGGTGACCAGGTCTGAATAGCCAGGCACTCCGGACCTTCCCCTTCTCCATATCCTTCTCCTCCCCACTACCTTCAGACTTCAACATCAATTGGGTTGGGTTGGGAGCAGTCGGGACTCTTGTGGTATTCACATAAAAAATTAAAAAAAGGCTTTCTCCCATCAGATAAATCATAGAAGCACTGTAATTTAGAATTATATATATAAAAAAGGGTTAAATTTTTGAAGAGTTTACAGATAAACATTTGTATTTTAGTTGAAAACTACGTAATTACTATCTTAACGAAACTCAATTAATTTAACAGATAATTTCAAAGAATGTAAAGAATCTTCTTTTACATTAATAAGAACCAGTGGCAGTTCTTCTCAAGGGGACAATGGGGACAGACCCCACAACATATTTCAGAAACCTAGTAAGAATTTATTTTTTTCGGTGCTTTGTTTTTTTTTTTTTTATATTAACTCCACACAGGAAGCCCTGTAGAATATAATTTCCCTCAGGGCCTATGTCATCTTTGGGGATGCTGTGTGGAGGGTCTTTTTGTGGAGAGGAAGGAGTGAACATGGGTCTTGAAGAGTCCCATGTCGTAGGAGGGAGGAAACACAGAGGCCGGCAGTTCGTTCCACAGCCGAGCTGTTGAACTTAAGAACGAATCGTAGAAGCGACCCGTTCTCATGTGACAATTGTCAACCGTGTACAAATGTTGGGCGCGCGTTTGGCGTGTATCCCGACTACGCACCGGTGCCGAAGGAATCAATGACGCTAGTTCCTCAGAGCATCTTCCATTGTAATACCGATGTGTTCAGAAAAATGCATTAATTTGCAGAAATATTATCTAAAAATTTAAATCGGATCATTTAAAGCTCTAAATTTGAAAAGTTTCTACAGACAAACAAACATGTGACGAACTAATGAGGCGAACTCGAGAGCAGCTACAGTACGTGCGCAGTCTGCGGACATCACCGGACTTATTTCCTTGTAAATTGTATTTTTTATTCATATTGAATACATTTCTTAGGGATTTCGTGAATCGGCGCATGCGTATACGAGTCATAATATCATAACCGCGAGGTTAATGTTTTTTTGGTTTTGTCTTAGGCAATTCACCCTAAAAAGAGTGCGTTGTGCCGTTAGAGTTAGGATGTATGGTTAAACTTTTGTGGATTTTTTAAAAGGGGACAGGACTTCATATATTAAAGTCATATGTTTTTGAAAGAAGAATGGTTTTTACAATTGAAGAAGACATGGGTCTAGGGAAGAGTCCACACCGCACTGGCAGATGAACTCTCGAATAGCGGGGACTTAATCAAGGATCCCCTTGTGAATAATTTTGCTTTTGTTTTAGATCAAATTCAAGTAGATCAATTATGTATTATAGCCATATGTGACGTGTTAGTAAAATAATAATATTGACCAAACTATTTCTATAGCGCCATTCTCTTCCGTTCTATTCTGGTAAAATTAGGTACGACCTAAACCGAAGTTGTTTTGTTTAAATTTGTTTTTTTTTTATTAAACTTCATATATATATGTATATTTTTGGTGTTTCTCTTTAGGTGCGTGACTTACCCCCTTATGCAATAATATTTTTGTAAGAAATATTAAATTTATTAGATAAAATTAATGAAGACTTTAGACCTTAGAATTGAAAACATTCAAAATTACCTACTCATATTAAAATTTTCTACGTTAATTTTATTATATCATATATCGGGTTTAGTATTCTCACTTTCTCCAGGTATTGAGATTTCAATATCAACACAAAACAAATGTCAGTCCCCCCATCGAAAATGTGCTAGAGCTGCCACTGATAAGAACCCATTTAATAATCAATCGTTATTGTGACTAAATACTAGTTATTGTTTGTAAATAATATCACAATTAATAAATAATGCAGTGTGAACTCACATTTTATCTCTGTGTACGATGATATCAGCGTAGTAGCCCGGCTCGTTGTTGACATTCTTGGGATGCGTGAACACCGGGGTGACCGGAAGAAGTTCAGCGAACTGATTGGACTTCTTTAAGTTCATGAACGATGCAGCTGACATGAACGCTGCAAATAATAATATAAATATGTCAATATTTCTACTAGAAGCGCAGAATAAATAAAGGTAAAAAAGATATAACGTATTAAAAAAAAAGAATGGATTCATATTTATAAGAATGTCTACCAGGAGCACAGGAAGAAACATGAGGAGATTTGAATACCCCCCGAGTCAGTGAAATAATATCCTAAAAATGTGTGAAACCTGAAATAAAATCAATGCGCATAAATTTATAAAACTATCTATTCTACCGGGAGCACAGAAATAAAGAAGAGGTTTGAATAGGTACTTTTACCACCTCCAAATTTAAATTCATGATTACTAACTTATAAATAATAAAATGAATACCAACTTAAAAATATTATTAAACGGAGTGCTGAAAGTATGATGGGGTAAATCAAACCGAACCAAAAGGAATCAATTTTGATTCAAATTTATAAGAATTCTTCCAGAAGCACACAAAAGCAATACGAGTATGAAAATCTCCCAAATTTAAATGCAATTTTGATTCCAATTTATAAGAACATTTACCGGGAGCACGTAAAGTATTATGATCAATACAGTGAGTGGTTTATTTATGGATTTATACCTCCAAACTTCAATAACAACGAACAGGAGTCTCAGGAGAACGGTAGGTAATTTGAAACGCTTCAATCAGCTGTTGGAGCTGGTGAAGTTGGATACCACGTTAGTATTCCTATGCATACAATGGTGTAAGTTTTTTTTTTTACAAAAGTTCAATAATAATAGCAATTAAAATGTCTCATTATTGTATTATTTATTTATTTATTTTTTCATGTTCTCCATAAAACGGTTATACACCAATATATCATGGAGAAGATTACAAATTAAAAAGTTTACAGAGGCAGTTTTACTATTTTGTGACATGTGTTAAAAGGTAGTTACTGAATTGTCTGTAGGTGACATTGAAAATGTCGATGGCTAATGCAGAATCGTTAAGCAGTTGAGTCGCTCTGTTTATTGGCGCGTTCTGATAGGCAGAAGTCCTTGCTTTCGGAGCATATAAGAGTGCATGGGATCTACCTCGAGTGTAATTGTTAGGGACATAAAATTTAACCTCTTTCAACATAGGCGGATTGTGTATTGTACCAGAGATTAACTTAAAAAAAGGTTTGCCTAAAATATTTTTCTGCGGGCTTCTAATGTATTGAAATCGAACATTCCTGTTAAGAACAAGGATGGATACAGGAATTGATAGTATGTATATTCCCTCATATACAGGTAACGCATAAACCTTTTTTGTACTTTTTCTATTTCTAAGATATGGTTCATATTGTGCCTTTATGCTCCCCGAGAACGTCTGGACTTAGGTTTCTAAGTGTCTCAATGTTGTATTGTGACTTTATTGCCCCCGAGAACGTCTGGACTTATGTTTCTAAGTGATGAACATTTGAGAATTGGGAATACATAAATGTAAACCAAAAACTTTTTGTTTTATCTTAGTGATTTTGAAGAAATTTGTTATAATCGTAAGACTTCTAATTTTAACAAAAGCTATTTTAATAGCAATGTAAATAAAAACTTTTTTAAAACTTGAGTTAACCTCACTTTTCAATATTTTAGCTCAGAAAATCGTCTGAAAATTGTTATTTCTGTCGCAAGCTAAAAAACAGTAAAGTTTATTCCTCATCGTAAGCTTGTGCACACCATGCTATAAGCGCGCTATAATTTCGTGGCTTGGCCTATTTAAGCATATCGCTTGCCATACATTCCCATTGGTAGTGTATGGCGAGCGATATGCTTAAATAGGCTAAGCCATGATGCGTATAGCGTAATGTGTCGCCTATCTTATTAAATTAAAAGTATGTGTAGATATAAACGTTCATAAGAAAACAATCTGAAATAGGTAGCAGTTGTAGACAAATCAAGTAGTCCTTTTCCCCAATTATTATTTATATTTCTCAATTCAATTTCTGGTAATACTTTGATCCTCCAATCACCATCATTTATCAACGATTTTCTATAAAATGCATTTAAATCCTTAAAATAATATCTTTTAAACCGTGTCACATAGCTGTCGTATCATGCAAATGATATCCAACCACACCTGTGCCAATGCCACCTGCTTCGAGCTTTCCAGATTACCTGACACCATCCTGCCACTCTCAATAGTCGTAGAGAAATAGGGTATCCTCAAAATCCCTACCTATATCCGCCTGGTCCGCTTCGAAGGGGTCCTCGCGCCCCTCCAGGGGGCCCGCGCCCCGGCTTTCGTAAGTCAGCGTGCAGTGGCAGTCCAACGCTTTTTCCAGGAGTTCCATGATCAGCTCGTATAGCTGCACCGGGTGCGTGGGGCACATGTAGGTCAGCACGCGCAGGCGGGTCTTGCCGGAGGGGGGAGACATCTTGATGGAATACAACAAATGTTTAATACATAGGTAGGCACTTAATAAAAATATGTTTACGTTATTTAGATAGGTACCTGTCTACCTAATAATACACATTTTGCAATATGTAGGGTAGGTACCAAAAAGGTCTCAATACAGTTCGGCAATATAATGTAGACAAAAATTGAGGGCGCTGCGATAGTTTAAAAGGTTTTAAATGGCAGCACCAAGATGGCTCATTGGAAAATGAATGCAAGTTTAAAAAAACAATGATCCGAGAACGTATTTTTGAGTTTAAACAAAAAATTTGCGGTAGGTACTTTCCGAAAGCAGATGATTCTACATCAAATTCTAAAGGTGCATATAAACAGGACAAAAATTCAGCGAACCGAGTGGCGTTTCGCGCCGTTTGCGGTTGCTTAGTTCCTTTCTCCTAATTCGCGGCTCTGCTTGAGGAAATTTTGTCCTGTTTATACGGACCCTTAGAATATGATATGTCAAAACTTTTATTATTATGTAACGCTTTGCAAGGAAGATAATTACGTAGAAGGGCGATTTATATTGTTTTACTGAAATATATTATGCAGGTATTGGCTTATCAAGCGTAATAGGTGCCAATTGCATAAACATGGACGTACGCATATTTTATACTAATGCAGTCATGTGTGCAGAATGTTGGTGGTAGTAGAGGTCAATCCATTTTATCCCAGACTACACGTGTATTCATCTTGTAAACAATTTTTATTCACAAGATAATACAGGGTTTTCCAATAAGAGGTGTTATTTTGATATTCAATCGTAAAAGATCAATGGTTTCGTTGCTTGTTTGGCACGTAGTGCCGTCTTGTTGAAAGTAAACGTTGTCCAGATCAATACCATCCAATTCCGGCCATCAAAAATCATTAATCATCTCTCGATAGCGCAATCCATTCACCGTAACTGTTGCTCCAGCCTCATTTTCTAAAAAGTAAGGTCCAATGACTCCGCCGGACCATAAACCGCACCAAACAGTCACACGTTGAGGATAGAGAGGCTTTTCAACAATAACTCTTGGGTTTTCCGAGCCCCAGATGCGACAATTTTGCTTGTTGACGAAGCCACCGAGGTGGAAATGGGCCTCATCACTCGAGATGATTTGCATTTGATTCACTCAAGTGAATTTTAATAATTTCAATGCGTTGTTGAAGCGTGTATCGTTCCATTTTTATTAATGGCGTAGTTTCTACTTGTCAAATGTCAAAAATGACAGCTTCAAAAGTAACATCTACTGAAATAGCGGGCTATTCAAAATAACACCTCTTATTGGAAAACCCTGTATTACAGACAGCACTAATGA
Organism: Hesperophylax magnus; assembly: GCA_026573805.1. Lineage (NCBI taxonomy): Eukaryota > Metazoa > Arthropoda > Insecta > Trichoptera > Limnephilidae > Hesperophylax > Hesperophylax magnus. Next base: position 3,530,517 of record JAIUSX010000977.1, on the reverse strand, counting down.
TGTTCTTGATGTATACACATTATATTACCTACCTACATTACTTACAAGATTGGTTTAATTTAATCCAATTGTTTTCCCTTTTACCTAATATGTACCTAACTAGTAATCTAACTCGGATTCTCTTTTGACTTTGGAGTCATGGGGCACTGTGGATGAGATTGACAACTGTGCTTTTATGAATTCAATAATAATTCGTATATTTTTCCCTGAGGAAGGAACGGTTGTTCCGAAACCGGTCTGCGCATATAAAAAAATTATAGCGGTTCAAACAAACTAACATTGTTTAATTTATTTACCCTACGAAAACCTTTTTGAAAGAAACCTTTTTAGAAGTATGCCGATCTGGTCCGCCTCGAAAACCCCCGAAAATATCATAAATAACTGGATCTTGTATTTCCCATGAAAACGAGTCTTTAAAAATAATCAAATTAAAAAAACATATATTTTACTGTGAAAACGTGATTTTGAAAAATTGGCAGTTAGTCAGTGAACATTTAAATAACAAATAGTCTGGAATTTCTCATAATGTTTGACAGTATTATTATTTTAATTACTACAGTTTAGGATCGTTGTAAACGGAAGTGGCGCCCTCTGTCATTTTCAAAAACAAACCGTTAAGTTTTCAAACCTCGGCAGCTATCTACTAGTATGATAGTATTAGCTTAACGACTGTACAATTTAGGATTGTCGTAAACGGAGAAAACAAACTGTTAAGTTTTTAACCCGCGACAGCGGGTTGTATCTGCAAGTCTGATAGTATTATTTTAATGACTGTACAGTTTAGGATCGTTGTAAACGGAAGTGGCGCACTCTGTCATTTTCAAAAACAACCGCTGAAGTTTTCAAACTGCATCCCCGATGAAAAAACGATAAAAAGATAATTTTCCGACACATTTTATCCAATTTTCTACTTAAAAAAAATTTCAAACTTCACATAACAAAATAATTTTTAAAAAATCGTCAGAAAAATAAATATTTCCTAACATGGAAAATTTCCAACTTCACATAATATCAAAAATATAATGTTTTTAGAAAAATATCCTGACCCATTTTCCGACCAGTTTTCTAATTTTCATGGAAGATTTTTTTTTAGAAAAATAAAGTTTACCAAGATCAAAAGTTCGAATAAGAAAATCAAAAAGATAGATGTCTAACTAAACATAACGTTTTCCAAAGTCAAATATAAAGAAGAGAAAAAAAAGTTATGAACCCAACTTCATGAAAGACGATATACCTCAAAATTTGAAAGTTCTCAAACCGAATTGGTTAAAATTGCAGTAGTGGAGGTTAGGGGGGAGAAACTAGAATTGTACGTCAGAATACACAATTTCGGCACAATTTTAGTTTTGATTGACAGTAAATTTTGTTTGTGAAGTTTGTTACCTAAATTAGTTTACATTCGTCTAGTAAATTTCAAATTAACGAAGTTATACGACATTCATATATTACGCAGGAATTTTTTTAAATTTTTATTTGTATAGAAAAAATAAATAGGTACCCACCTATGTGATGCCTAGTTAATCTGCTAGTTAAGTATAGTTGTCCCTAATTTGCTGTTAGTGTAACCCATGTACTTATTAATCCCAACACGCCTGGCATTTGCCCTACTTTGTATAGAGTACCTACAGTGTCAATGCTGATATTTCAGGGTCTTCTCTCGATACGGCGAGTTTATTGCGAGCCCTTTGAATATTGTTAAGTTCAAATAAACGAAGCGCGACGCCTCGATGCGCCGCGACGCCCTTCGAGATATACATGAATAAGCTTGACATTACATTTATACTATGAAATACTATAATAGCAGAGGACCCCAATCTGTGGGATCCAAAAATAGTTGGATCATTTACGTAATAATTTAAAAAATACATGAATTGTATTTTTATTATTTTATCTTTTTTCGTTGGTATTAATTTTACGTTTGCATAATTAACTGCCTGAAGCTGTAGCTATAGCATTCATCATTAGAGGGGGGGGGGGTCTTGTGACGCCATTGATAAGAGAGATTATATTGTTGATAATTTTCCAGGAATGTCATCTACCATTCGGTTATATCTTAGTTTATTTGGTTAGATCTCGCATAAGGGAGATACTGAGTGAATTTATCACCCTGGAACATGATGTTATTGCAAAAATACAATGGACATCCTGATAACTGAAATAATCTCAGCAAAATAATACAGTTGCGAATTTACTTCACGGTGTTTCGACAATGAGGTTATTTAAAGTTCAGAGAATATAAAAGCCACACAAAAAGCTTGATTTGGGCTTCACAGCATACTAATAATGAGTTTTCTCTTTGTTGTGGTATAACTTCTTTGAATTTCGTACTTTCCCAAGTGTATTTGTACACCATCTCCAAGAACGATCTATATTAATTTAGCACGACGAATTACAATGAAAAATATATGTAAATGATTTACGTATAGAAAACAAACAAAAGTTTTATTGTATATATATATTGTTTGGTGTTTCTTTATTCATATAAATTTAAATGATTACAATTATTTTGTTGTCTACAACCACCATACTAGGCTCATGCCCGTATTATGGTAGTCATAATGTTTTAGATTACAATGTTAAGATGTACAGAGAGAGAAAAAAAAGATGTGAAAAAAAAGAAAACATATGAATAGAATGGAATAAAAGAACAGTTAATTTAATTTAATGACCCGAGACATTCTTTGAAATAGTTCCTTCCCTTTACCAATAGCCAATTCTGAATATTTTTTATATAAAAGATGATCAGATTCCGATTTTCTATATTGAGCACAGACATAGGAATTAATAGACGAGAAGATAATGGCGAGGGGTAAAATCAACTGTTGAAGAACGAAGGGGGTAAAGCTGACTGTGATTCGTCAATAAATCAATCTGACAGCAAATAGGCATCTCGCATTATGATGAAGTAAAATCTGCTTTTGAATGAATAGACATTTTTACATGGGAGCGCAAATTACTCGCCACGTTATGAACAAATTTGCGAAGTCCAAATTCGGCAAAAAAAATTCGGTTCTATTTTCAGAGTCGAATATTTCGTTTAAGTATTTAGTTAAGACACTTTTATAAATGTTCATAATTTACTTCCCAGCAACCAACCAGCTTTGTGTTTCGCGTCCAGACATGTTTCTACAACTGATCCATATTATACGATGTGAATATGCTTAAAATAAAGTAAAATAATGCTTATATATGGAATTTAATACGACAATTGGGTTTATTCTCTTTTTCACATCTATTTTTACAAGTTTTCATAGCACAAGTCAACATTTTGCCGTGTTATTTCGTAAAATGAACCGATGATGCCTCGACCATAGTTCGCACAAGAATGATGACGTCACGTTTTCAAATTTCACTTGAGGCCATACGCGAGCACAGCCGGCTCCAATGGAACCGGTATGGGGAGTGGGGATAATACGCTTTTAATCACTTAGGGCAGGTCTACTAATATTCATATGTCTATGATATTGAGTGAATTCAATATCTTGGGAGCAATATAAGAGAATTGTCGCTGGGCGAATCCTGTTTTTGCTGGAGGAATTACACATTTTAGGTGTGACGAGTAACGGGTGTGAATATTTTGTTGTGTGTTCTTCAATTTTTTTTCTCCATATGTTTATAAGAATAGTCTTAATGTATAATTGACGAATATCTAGGATTTTAAATTTTTTGTAAAGTGGCTGTGACGGGTGACATTTGAATATTATCCTTAGCAATAGTTTTGGAGTTAAAATCATGGGACGGAGTACTATATTAGTACTACGATTAATAAATCGATTGTGAAAAATGATTAAAAACAACGAATCTAAACTCGTGACGTCATAGTTACCGCTTGGAACGCAATTTTGGTCGGGATTAACTACTATGTGACGTCATCTGATGATCATTTCCATGGAGTCAAATAATTAACGCTTGGAATTGTGACAAACATCTGCGTATATATAACATTTAGTACATGATGAAAAAATTAGCATTTGAGGAGTGCTGAAAAAGTGATTTTTCTCCTCGAGAAATATTTTGTCTTATACGAACAAGGTTCCTTATAGAACTTAACTGTGATGTCAATTTGAGTTATTAATAACTCGCCAAAAAACATAAGGTAGAAGAAACCTTGGCAAAAATCGTAGCGAAACACTTTAATTAATTAATGAACGTATTTCGTAAAAACCATTAATTACGACAGTCGTTGCGTGGGATTGCGATTGGCAGATCGATAAAACATAATGAAAGTGGTGCCATCTATGCTATAAAAGCACCAACATTGATTATTCGCTTTGCCTGGAATTTTCTTAAACTATCGAACGGTAAACTCCAGAGTTATGGAATTTGTGCAGGTTTAACAGTCTAAGATATAATATCAACCATACGTACTTATATCTTGTAGAAACTTGTCCCATTATTAGAACTCGTTAAGCGGTGCGCGTAGCCCGATTCGGTAGTTTTTGTTAGAGCGTTGGGAGAGTTGGAGGTCAGTTGGAGGTAAAAAAGAAAGTTTTCAGTGAAAATTTTGGTTTTGATTTATTTTTGAAAAATGTTTCTCCTTTGCAGTAATTTGTGATAATTCATAAGGGTTACTGATTTATTTTCGTATTCCTGTCGTTACTAACTTATATGTATAATACGCCCTAGTCAGCTGGGGAGCTGCATACAAAACAACTCTACTCCCTATTGAAATTGTACAACGTCTAATTATAAAAATAATATTGAAAAAAAAACCAAGAGATTATCCAACAATTTTTTAAGAATTTAAAGTTTTAAAATTTAATGACCTTGTCCGAAAAAACATAATAATTCAAATAATAAAAGAAAAAGAAAATCACAGCTTTTTAACTGAAAATCGTACTCGTCAAAAACATATATTTACAACACAAAAATGGTTCCATGATAACTCAACACACTTTTAAAAAGTGATATAAAGTCATTAGAAACGATAAAAAAAAACCTAACCTAACCTACTTAATCCAGTTAATAAAGTTTTTGTTTCATCACTTTCCATGACTTTATATAACTTTTTAAAGATGTGATGAATTATCATTTTATTTTATAAGCAATAATTATTAGCCTGAAACACTCATCCACATTGAAAAATCTCCTGATAAAAGATACATGACGCCAACGGGACTTGAACCCGTGTCCTTTCGATTTCCGGTCGACAGCTCTGACTAGTGACGCCATCTAGTGAGAGAGTTAGCACTTACAATGCCTTTCTCATATAAAATAAAGTTGGTTGTTTTCAGGTGAAAAAATGTAACAAGCAGTAATTGTTGAATGAAACACTAGTATATATTGAATTATTTCGCGGATAAGAGATAAGCCGCCATAGCTCAGTGCTCAGAGCTGTCGACCGGAAATCGAAAGGACACGGGTTCAAGTCCCGTTGGCGTCATGTATCTTTTATCAGGAGATTTTTCAATGTGGATGAGTGTTTCAGGCTAATAATTATTGCTTATAAAATAATTGTTACCCTTTGTGCTATGCATAGAAAAATCTTGTCTTAAACATTAGTTTACCAACAAAAAAAAAAAAATTATCATTTTGATGATTTATCCGGTCACCCACAAAAATGTAACACCACTTTTGCTCAACATCATTACATCTATCTAGAGAAAAAATACTTCAACAGCCTACCTGAAAACATCAGATCAATTGAAAACGATAAACACCTACTAAAAGCGATTAAAGATATGTTCAGTGTAAAAATACCACATTGATGAAACTATCTTCTTAATTAATTATAAATTTTTGTTCATTTACATATATTATTTACTATTCAAATTTCCTTTAATCATCATTATAAACATTAAATTTTCTTCATCCTGATGTTCAACACTCTTTTAAACACAAGCGCTAGCTTCTATAGAAGAGAAACATTAAAAACAAACAAAAGCAATGAAAACTAGTTTTATGGATTATCTTAATTAACATACATTATTATTATACTCTGTAAATTGATTAATTATTTAATAAAAAAAATAATGTGATGTTATGCTTGACACAGTTGCTCAATTAGGTATATTGATTTATGTACATTTTTTTGCATATTTTAAGAAAAATTACAATAAATATAAGGACTTATTTTAATAGTAGGCGACATGCGACAGTTAAACCTTGCTGAAAGGTCGCTTGACTTCTCTTAGATACTGGATAAAAGGCGATATAATGCATTCATTCATGAATAATTTTACTGATTTACGTAGATTTCTACTCATGAACATAATTAAAGAGGCAACATTAAAAATATGTTGCCTTTTATTGGTAGGGTCTATGACCTCTCCAGCCATCTGTTATGCACCGCTGTGGAAGGGATGGATTCATACGTCACTTTGTTTAATTCACAGACTCCTCTCCTTCGTTTAATTGAAACGATCTCGTCCAGAGACAGCATCCCCAAAGATAGGGAAATAATTTTCTTCAGGACCTCCCAATCCGCCACTGAATAATGCCGACTCTAGAATGCAGAATGGAGTGATTCACGCTCGGAACGCAGCCTTGTCGCGTGCAATATTCTATTTAATACCCAATGGTATAAATATATTCATATGATTGTATATGAATGTGTAATACATCCGACATGACATGTGCAGTGTGCATTGTGTGGGTTTGTTTTGCACTGCATGCAGTCGTGATTATTGATTAGCGAGCTCGTGCTGTGGAGATACTCTAACTATGTAAGTCACATATAATTCAATTAGCTACAGAAAAACAACGCGTTGGGTACCTACTTACTGCTGACCTTTATGCGCTTTTGTTCAGTGCTCGAACTGCAGTGAATAGGAAAACCCTAGAAATGTGGTTTATTGTCTGTAAACTTATGTCGCTAATTATTTATATACAAGACCTTTCGACCCATACACCACAGACAGCCAATAAAACTTCAATCAACTTCACTCGAAGCAAGGAAAAATTGACTAAATAGACATACTTCTAAACATTTATCTCATCAGTGTCGAACATTTTTATGGAAAGAGATCGAACGGTCTTTTTCATACAAAACTTACATAATTTCGAATTTGAGGCCAAAATACTCAACAAAAGCCAAAGTTGATAAAGCCACTAAAATCATACAGATTAAATTATTTTCTCGATGGGAATTGCTCACTAAATATAGCGTTGCTTTAAAGCTATTTAAAGCAACGCTTCCATTCTGAATTAAAGTCTCTCCCACTCTGGAAAAAGGTACAGTTGTACCATATTTTAACCTATTCAATTTTATACGTTTTGTGAAAAATCCTTATGAATTTATCACTCCCTTCAAGAAAAGTCTCGATAAAACATATCCTTATTTATTTGTACTTATTGCTGTGACGTATTATTTATTTATTGTAAAATTTGTATAGCGCCGCTTTTGTGAGATATCACCTCAGGGGCGCTTTACAGTTGATGCAGGTATTACAAAAATATAAATATTACAAAAATAAACTGAATTTAAGTTAAGTAAAATGAAGTACAGAAATTTAATAGTTTAAAGAACGTAATATCATTTAATAAAGTGTCGATCTCGCAATCAACTAGTTATTAAAATTGTTTATTGTCTATAATTCAGATCGTTTGGGTAAAAATAACGCCGTAAAAAATACTCTGGCTAAAAAAAGAAAACCTTCGTTCTATATCCGACCGTTACAAATCTCACGAAATCCTATATTTATCCCTTCCAATCGTGCATACTGATTTGTACCACCAATATTTATGATCTTGGAGTATAATTCTTATAGTTTTAATAGGAACATTGTCTTCCACGAGTATAATAATACTATCATAGCACATATAATAATAATAAAAAAATATATATTTGCCATCATATCATTAGCTTGTTAGATATTTCTACACCATCTTTGACTTGACAATATTGACGAACAGGTCACTTATAGAAAAGATATACCTATACAATATAATAATATGATTATTGGCCTCAGTACTTACTTAGTAACTCGGATAGGCTACTTTGTAGGTAAGTACCTGCCCACGTGCCCACTCATGTAGAATGTTGAACATAGACAAGTACCTAATAATGATATATCATGCACTATTTACCACGAAACTATTTTAAAATAGGGATATATCTGTACATACGAAAGAATTTTTGAAATATAAAATTTTGTGGGTATTTTTACAATGCTCTTCATGCACATTTGTTTATTATAACATTGGCTAACTAACTAACCTTTACGCAGATAGGCAGGTAGGACGGACCGTCAAACAACTTGGCAAACACTTCTTGTCTCATTCACTTGCATACATCGTCTCATATATCCTCTTCTTTTATTCCGAATCAAGTATCTGGTTCACTTGATCGTGTCATGTCTTCCTCGAGCGTCTCGTCTTCTATATTCTCATTCGTATATTCGCTCTACGTATCCAAAGCAACTAAGCGTCCGTTTCTTAATCTTTCTCATTACGCTTGTATCATCCATGCATTCTTTGCGAATCTCCACATTTCTAACACGATCATATATGGTTTTGCCACAAATACGCTTCTGGGATCTCATTTCTACAACATTAAATCTATTTTCGTCCTTCCTCTGCCATCACTGCAATACATCAGGGTAGGTACCAGCACTCCATTGTGGACTTGGCTCTGTATAAATTATACAAATGTTATTGTGAGAGCAAGTGAACTCAATCGACCTTCGCAAATTTTATCCATCCCCTAGGTATTAATTTATTTAACAATGATAATGTAGAAAATACATTTCTCCTAAGATATTAGTTACAGAAGTACCTAATAAAGGTCTGTCTATACGCTCAATCTTACTTGCACAAACTCTAATTTGCTCAAGTAAGCATGTACGTTAATATGGCACACTGGTATACCAGCGAATAACTTGTTAATTTTGTGGTTTGTGTACATTTTAAACAAACTGATTGCGAATGAAGTCGCTGTTTGTAGGCGGACCTTGAAATATTCTCAAAGTGATTCAAATCTTTTATTTATTTATTAATTAACGCCCTTTTTCGGGGCTTTTACATATGAATATTAAGAAATATACATTATTTATAGTACATAACCGAATTGCTTCATTAACAATTTTTTTTTTTATATTTGCTTAAATATAAATTGAAGATGTCCACTGATTTGGTATAATAGTTTCCCTCCATTAGTATTCTGGGCAAAGAGGAATACATATGGTAGTTAGTCCCAGAATTTCTGCACTGAAATAAATCCTGACTTCTAGTATTACGATGTGGAATCCAGAAGCTTATCAATTTTAGCAATACCGGACTATCAAATAAATCATTTAGAATTTTATATAGAAATACCAAGTCAGTGAAAATTCTTCTGTCTGACAATTTGAGCAAATTCATATGATTTAACAGTGCTGTAGTTCAACATAATTGCTGGAATACCCATTTTTAAATTCATAAAACGTAAGAATTTGTTTTGTATTCTTTCAACAGCTTGTACATGTATATTATAATGTGGGTTCCAGACAGGAGAATTGTACTCAAGTTGACTTCTTACATAGGCAAAATATAATAATTTAATACACTTTATATTGTTCAAATTTCTGGCTAACCTAGTTATAAATCCTAATATTTTTAAGCCCCTATTAGAGATTTCTGTTATGTGGTTTGGCTAGGAACTTCGAATTCACTCTTTAATATTTTAAATATTTTTTGTTCGGATTTCAGAATTTAGGAGCCCTGTGTTACAACACGTAATATGCCAAATCCGGGACTGCAATCGTCTTTACCAAGGATAAATACCTATTATTATTATGATTCATGAAAAGGTCACCTCTTTTGCTGCATAATGAGAAACCGGTGTTTTTTTAATATTATGGGTCACAAAAGACCCGTAATAACATTAATAAGGCCCTTATCAATTATCGCTAGTGGAACTATGTCGCCTCTGATTATGTCGCATCTGAAGTATGTAAAGCACCCAGTGAGGTCCACATTATGAAATAATGTTTAAAATATATTAAGTAACAAAGAAAAAAATTGTATAGCTCTATGATTCGAAATAGTTTTAAAAGCCGCTTCAAAACATTGTAAATACGGATCAAACTATATAAAGTCTTGTATTATTTTTTGAGAGTCAAATGCAGTGGCGGCTCGAGCACTTCTTCAATGGTGGGGACCGGATTTTTTTAATGTGTACTGAAATCTCACTATCCTAAAAATACAAACATTTTCTCAAAAAAAAATGTTCACGGACAAGTCATGCACCTAATCAGCTGTATAAACACAAAGTATTAAAAAAAACATCTCTCTAGATATACTATACAAATTTGTAACACAGAATAATAAAAATAACGCCATATCTTGCAAGATTATCATCGAAATTAATTTGGACATGTGCGATTTTCGCCCGAAACTTGCAAACATTCCAATTCAGGAATTCTAGGGGATTTTAAAGTCTGACCATAAGCTCTATGAGATTTGCATATATGTGCGCTTAAGCGGTAGGGCGGGATTCCTAGGGAACCAATCCAAATGCACTAAATACGAATTTAAAGCGAAAAAACCCGGTGACGTTCCCTGATTGAGCTCAAGTAGTGTGTTGTGTATTAAGCCTTACTTTTGGGCGTGGCATATACGTAATATATGTTGGGGTGACATTACGCTATAAACTTCCTCAGGAGAGGGGGTCAGATCAATTGGGGAACTGCCGCGGAATATCATTTATTTGTATAGGATCTGTCACTTTGACAGATGACAGCCGCGTAATTACGGTGCTCCGTAAATTGTTCTAACCCCTCTCCTGCATAGCCTAGCTAGCAGTCGCCACGCCCACACTTATAACACATATTTTTTTTAGGTGTGAAAGGTCTGTATCGGATTGTATGGCGAGCAATATGGAATTATATAAAACGCTTTGAACTCATAGTGTAATCTGACACCCTCTTTATTGTGTACGTATCCATATATGCTTTAATAAAATACCAGGCGCTGAGGGGACGTCAGTTCTTCCATAGGAATTATTCTAATTTCAACCTTGAAAAAAATTTAAACAATTTTTTGTATTAGATTTGTGCAAACAATTTTAATTACTTTTGTGTTTTTATTTTGTCTAGAAAATGTAGTAGTAGTAGTAGTGGTGTAGACAATTTTTCTCAATGTTTCTTCGGGAAAATCTGGTGGGGACAAACCCCATCGCCCCCCTATGAAGAACCGTCACTGGTCAAATGGTATTTCGTCCAGTAAAGATGGTTTGAAAGGGAGATATGTAAATACAAATGTTAGAGGGAGCGCGCTAATATTAAAAAAAACGATTATAATTGCGAAAATTGTGAAAATATTTAATAAAATCGACAAATGCTTTAGTTGTATTTAGAGATACGCTATGCCTTCATGCCTATAACATATTAAATATCAGAACAAAACGCGTTTTAAATAATTTTCGGTGCCTACTTTTCGATTTTTTTCTATCGAGGGTATTTCAAATAATTAACGTTTCGGCATTACAAATGTATTGATATTATCTTCAAACATATATATTTTTTGGAACTTAAAACTTAAGGCGATGCCATACGTAGTAATGCAAAATCATGTGTTTTTGGTTTGAAAATTTGGTCGCCTAGAAATGTTTCAGGTGCTTTAATTAAATACTGCGAGTAGAATACATCTTGGCCTTTAAAATAATCGAGTATTTTTTAGATAAGTTTTTTTATAAGCCCAGAAAACAATAATGTATAAGGCCTATGAAAACTGCTTTAAAGTTCAAAATCTCCTACTTACGAACCCATTTTCGGTTATGATTTTATTGTATAATGTGGCAAATTAAGTTATTTATAAAATGATCGAAAAAAAATTAAATATTTATGCCTGAACATCCACAAAATAAAATAAAAGGCACTTTTTGGCCATGTTTTTTTCAGGCGGATGGTGTTAAGCGGGAACTTAAACCTTATCGCCATCTACGTAAGGGTTATTATTGATAGCGGCTCAATTTAAAATATTACACGACGTAGTGCATCGCCTTAAATAGTTAACGAGAAACTTGTTATAAATCGTTAGAAATTGGGTATGAAGGGGCTTAAATACAGAAAAAAGCTATTAAATTTCGAGAATTCTTGTGGGACATAACTGAATATTTTCTGCCTAAAAAAATGAGATTGAAATATGTTTTTTTTTTGTGAGGGCTAAACTTGATATACATATAAGGGCCAGGTGAGCTAAGTTAGACCTAACAATGTCTGACCTATATAATTTATTTAGTAGATCTTTTAGCATAATTATGTACAAATTATTCAATGGCTGAGAGAGACAGAAAATCATAAATAGTGGTAGATACTTTCTATATCGCCATTGTAAAAGACCACCATTCATAAACTAAACGTTGCTTGAAATGGCTTTAGCCGTGTTTAATAGCCAGGTATGTTGAGTTTTCCCACCAACAATTTGGCAAACGCCAAGCAGGAATTCCTGTATTAACAAGTCATTACCTACTTAACTCTAACACGAACAAGCATAATTTATAACTACCCACATAGGAAAAGGAAAACAAGGTAATGATGTACCATAATACGGGGCGACTTTTTAATCGGGGGGTGATTTTGACCATCGCGGAAATCTGCATAACTCTCGCTACCTCTCCTAGAGCAATCAATTTTTGACCTCACGATATATGAACAAATAAAAAAAATAAAAATAATAAATAAATAACAAACAAATAATTTTAAGAAGAAATAAATTTATAATGTTTTATAGTTTTTTGGAATAACTTAGTAAGTAAAACCTCAAATTCAAATATTTAATTATTGAAGACAATATTAGCGATTTCTAAACGAAAATTTGAAACAGTAAAAAGATAAAAATATGTTTGATCCATTTGCCTAAATGATAATACGAGTATCATGAAGATGCAAAGAACTTTCGTTGTAATACAAAAATACTCTGACATTCATGAACACGTGTTCGGACAGGTTCCATGCTAACTCAATACAGTGACTATTCAACACACTTTTAAAAAGTGATATAAAGTCATTAAACACGATGAAAAAAAATAAAATTTTAACCTAACCTAATCTAACCCACTTAACCCAGTTAATAAAGTTTTTGTTTCATCACTTTATATAACTTTTTAAAGATGTGATGAATTATCATTTTGATGATTTATCCGGTCACCATTGAAAGAATATCAGTAGCTACTATCAATCGATATACATATATAAGTAATTGGATATTAGACCTTGTATTTTTCAATTGTTTTTTTTTGGAATAGGCGATTACTACCACAATGGTTATTGTAATTGTACTAATGAAATAACGAATCAAAATCGCCCCACTTCAAAATGTAACCATGATCACCGTTATAGTGATTTGTTTTTGGGGTATTATGCCGTGTTGCGCTACCTCCTTCTTTAGCCAACGTTTCGGAGAGCATTGCAGTGTCCATCATCAGGGCAGATGTGCATTGGTGCAATCTAAGGTTGTGGTGAAACGTGTGCTTATGTTAGTAGATTATAAAAACAAATCACTATAATACTTTTGGCCGTGAAAATCTCAAATCATACCACGATCACCGAGTTTTTATTCGTTTTGACTCCCCAAACAAGTATACAATTTAAATATATAATATATGTATAATAAATATGACATAAAATTTTCGGACAAAAATTGTTTTACAAAATAGTTATTTGGTTTTTAAGTTGAAAATTGACAAGTCACCCCATTTTACAGTAATGAATACCTACTATGAGCTAAGTGGAGATAAGAATGTCTAATAATATAATAATGGAAGTGATATCAGCTAACTAGATAATACTGAAGTGTTTGATCCGCAGGAATACATTTTTGTTTTATGACTAAAATCAACATTTATTGCTCACATCAACAATATAACTAATAAGGCTAGAAGCTTGGCTTCCTTTGCAGAACTTTAACTGATTTTAAGTCCTTATATTGTATGAGAACCCTCTATATTTCATTATTTAGAAGTCAAGATAAATTTAATTCAACTATTTGGTCCCTTTGTATAAAGTTCACTCTAACAATATAGAAAGAATTCAGCACAAATTTCTTAGGTACGTAAATTTTAAGCTCAAAATTCCAATTGAATATATATCAGTTTGATGAATCAATTGCTGAAATCTAATAACGCTGTCTGACAGAAGAATTATGTCAGACTTGCTTGTGTTACACAGAGTCATTAACAATTTAATTGACAGCCCTGCCATCATTGCCACTATTAAATTCCATGTGCCAACTAGAAACACAAGACAAAATATAACATTATTCTGCATTACATACACAACACAACTATCAGAGACATTCGCTAATCAATAGGATTCATGATCTGGGTAACAAGTTTAAGTGTTCTATTGATATATTTATTGACTTCATTTATAGAATAAAGTGTAATCTATACCAGCACTTGTTGAATCCTACAAATTATAGTAACGTTGGTAATGTAGTTTTAGTGATTTGTCTTATATATACAGGTTTTTCCAATAAGAGGTGTTATTTTGAATAGCCCGCTATTTCGGTAGATGTTACTTTTGAAGCTGTCATTTTTTGACATTTGACAAGTAGAAACTACGCCATTAATAAAAATGGAACGATACACGCTTCAACAAAGCATTGAAATTATTAAAATTCACTTGAGTGAATCAAATGCAAATCATCTTGAGTGATGAGGCCCATCTCCACGTCGGTGGCTTCGTCAACAAACAAAATTGTCGCATCTGGGGCTCGAAAAACCCAAGAGTTATTGTTGAAAAGCCTCTCTATTCTCAACGTGTGACTGTTTGGTGCGGTTTATGGTTCGGCGGAGTGATTAGACCTTACTTTTTCGAAAATGAGGCTGGAGCAACAGTTAATGTGAATGGATTGCGCTATCGAGAGATGATTAATGATTTTTTATGGCCGGAATCGGATGGTATTGATTTGGACAACGTTTACTTTCAACAAGACGGCGCTACGTTCCACACAAGCAACGAAACCATTGATCTTTTACGATTGAATATCAAAATAACACCTCTTATTGGAAAACCCTGTAGTATTGTTCTAGTTTCTATCTTATTTTATGTTACTGTTACATGTTTTACTAATATTCTTTCATGTTCAGTTTAACAGTTTACTGTTATTTCATGCTTTAAAAATTTTGTGTATTATTTTCGATAGCTTAGATATATTCTGTTCTTAAAATCCATGTAAAAGTCCGGTTGGGCGTAAAACCAAATAAAAAAAGTATAGACATAGGTGTAAGTAAGTGGCGTGAGTAGTACAGATTATCGCGGTTTATGTTTGTCTAGCTAATTAATATCGCTGTGGTTTGGGAGGCCATTTATTGGATAACTAACACCTCTGACATAGGTGACCCGAAGTGCTTCGCTACGTTTGGTGATTTAGCAGGGGTGCCCGGGTTCATCGGGTGAAGTGTAATCACTCCTGGACACACTGATCCGTAGATTCCTACCCACCCCTCATATATTTTTTCCTTCCCAGAACTTCCAACACAGCATCTTAACAGATGACGTAGAAAAAAAACATAAAATGTAAAAAGAAACTGTCAACGATTTAGAAAGTCAATTTATTATAAAAGAAAAGAAGGATTCTTAAAAACCGACAACTTTCTTTCAATTAACATACCTATCAAACTTCTTTAGGTAAATGTATTTGAAGTTTAGCATAATCTTATCACAAATATTGTCCGCGCAAATAGTGTTCATACATACTAGATGCTGGTAAATAAATAGGCCCATACCTCAATACCGTAGCTAAGGCATTCTCATGGGAAGTGGGTTCGAACAAAATTGAATTGACCTTGCGGGGAAGGGAGAAGGGGGGAGATTGTTTGAAGAGATGCTGCAAAAAATATTGTTGTGTTTTCCAGGAATGTAATCTACGAGTATTCTCTTTTTTCCTACGCAATACTGATGCAGATTGGTTGATTTGAAACACTTAAAACACCCCCCCTGAATACGCCCTAGGCATAAATTACATAGTTTACGATTATCAAAAGACTAAACTAGCGAAACCCAAGTCATATGCTTAAGGCCTCATAGTAAGCGTTCAAATATGGTTTAAAAAGGAGATATGTAAATACGAATGTTAGAGGGAGCGCGCTAATATAAAAAAACGATAATAATTAAGCGAAAATGGTGAACAAATATAGCAAAAATTTCTCAACAAATGCTTTAGTTGTATAAAAAAATGCACTGTGAATTTTTTCAAGCCTATAACATATTAAATAACAGAACAAAATGTGTTTTTAATAAATTTCGAAGCTTATTTTTGCGATTTTTTTTTATCAAGGGAATTTAATATAATTAAATAACTTTTTTTGGAACTTAAAAACTTAAAGAGTTAACGAGAAACTTGTTATAAATCAAGGCGGCAGAATTATTGGACACATCGTATTTTTCCAGTTCACGTTTATGTATAAATGGATAAAATCTGGCGGTCTGTCGAGCAGGAAAAAAAATCTTTGGCTTTCATTTGTGGAATAAATGTGGAAATAAGTATTAACTGGTTTATTATAATTTAATCATTCCAGTTTAATAATATTATAGTTCTGTAAACAGTAGACCTCGCGTCTAAAGAAGCATGTTTCTAATTTTCCCTTATTTTTTAAATCAAAACCAAAATTTCCTCCGAAATCATAAGACTTAAAAGTAGGTACTTAAATACCTAACAATTTAATAAATAAACACGACGATTTCACATTTGAATTATTTGACTATTTACACCATCTTGAAACCGGAACAGGAACGTAACAAATAGTGTTATAGATAGATGAAACAGTGTATAACAGTAACAGATGATAAGTTGAGTTATGAGTTACAAAATGAGCGTTCACATTTGAATTTAATTTATAAAATTATTTTTATCTAATATTAGGCGACCTATGTAGATAATTAATGAGAAAAGTTGACCGAGTCACTTCTAGTTTCTTATCTTTATTTGATATTCTCAAGAGATAATCAATAAATTCATATGTTCAAAATCTTACATTTCAGAAAGTTCTTCACCGATTGCTGTGAAATTTTGACACAGCATTGCATTCGAATACGCGTGTGTCTTTATATATCTATACTAGCGGATGTGTACCCGGCGTTGCTCCATTAAATAAATATATTATACATAGCAACGTGTGGCGTGGTACAGCTAGTACCTAATAAATAAATAAAAACTTTGTAATATAATATGTATACACTAATTCAATTTTATATTCTGAATAATTCGCTCAGCAACTTATTGGAAGGTGAGTCACCCTAAAAAGATTCAAACAAGT
This sequence comes from Hesperophylax magnus, assembly GCA_026573805.1. NCBI lineage: Eukaryota > Metazoa > Arthropoda > Insecta > Trichoptera > Limnephilidae > Hesperophylax > Hesperophylax magnus. The sequence goes on along the minus strand of JAIUSX010000977.1, from coordinate 3,513,338 downwards.
TGCCAGTTTTAACATAATGGGTCCATCCTACAAGAATTAACTGGTTTTAAAGTTTTATAACCATTCATAAAATGACCGACAAAAATATGTTAACCAAAGTTATTTTAAAATAAATACAAACATCGAGACGCAGAGTTGATTATTTACACAGTGTAAATACAAATTGGAATATATTCGGTTTATGGGGGAAATTCCTAAAAATTAAAACTAGTTATTTTTATACTAACTTTGGGCCGGGGAATCCGAATCTGGAAGAATTAGGTGGCGGCAAGCAATATTAACTGAATTACACGACTTTAAAATTTCGACGCACAAACAATTTAACTGGCCATTTTGAACGCTTTCTGACAATAAAACTAGTTATCTTTATACTAACTTTGGGACGGGGAATCCGAATCCGAAAGAATTAGGTTGGGGCAAGCAATATAAACTGAAATATACGACTTAAAAATTTTAGATGCAAACAATATACAACGGCATTGCCGATGCGTTTTTTTGACAGTAAATCCATAGAAAAATTACCAAAGATATATTAAATTAAGTGTTGCTAGTAAGCAATAATATCAATAACGTAAAATAACATGTTTATAATTTCAGTAATATTTCATATTCAAACAGTTAGATTTAGGTTTATTATCACGAAAGGTGAGTTTTTATGTCGGGGGAGACGATAAAATATGCATTTTATATTTTACTCTCAAAAATATTTATCCCTAAAACTAAATTTAAAAACTAAAGAAACGAAAGTGCCCCCTTCGTAGCGCCTACTCGCGTCAAGGCAAGAAAACATCCCAGTTTTCAAGTAGTTTAGCGGCTACGCTAGGTTTGTGTAACATGGTTTGTGATAGAAAAGAAAGTGCCCCTGTCGTAGCGCCTACTCGCGTCAAGGCAAGAAAACATCCCAGTTTTCAAGTAGTTTAGCGGCTACGCTAGGTTTGTGTAACATGGTTTGTGATAGAAAAGAAAGTGCCCCCTTCGTAGCGCCTACTCGCGTCAAGGCAAGAAAACATCCCAGTTTTCAAATAGTTTAGCGGCTACGCTAGGTTTGTGTAACATGGTTTGTGATTGAAAAGAAAGTGCCCCCTTCGTAGCGCCTACTCGCGTCAAGGCAAGAAAACATCCCAGATTTCAAGTAGTTTAGCGGCTACGCTAGGTTTGTGTAACATGGTTTGTGATAGAAAAGAAAGTGCCCCCTTCGTAGCGCCTACTCGCGTCAAGGCAGGAAAACATCCCAGTTTTCAAGTAGTTTAGCGGCTACGCTAGGTTTGTGTAACATGGTTTGTGATAGAAAAGAAAGTGCCCCCTTCGTAGCGCCTACTCGCGTCAAGGCAAGAAAACATCCCAGTTTTCAAATAGTTTAGCGGCTACGCTAGGTTTGTGTAACATGGTTTGTGATAGAAAAGAAAGTGCCCCCTTCGTAGCGCCTACTCGCGTCAAGGCAAGAAAACATCCCAGTTTTCAAGTAGTTTAGCGGCTACGCTAGGTTTGTGTAACATGATTTGTGATACAAAAGTGAATAAAATGTATCTGAATACTTTAAGTAAATGAAATAATGTTAGCAAAATTAAAATATAAAATGCATATTTTACGTCTCCCCCGACATAAAAACTCACCTTTCGTGATAATAAACCTAAATCTAACTGTTTGAATATGAAATATTACTGAAATTATAAACATGTTATTTTACGTTATTGATATTATTGCTTACTAGCAACACTTAATTTAATATATCTTTGGTTATTTTTCTATGGATTTACTGTCAAAAAAACGCATCGGCAATGCCGTTGTATATTGTTTGCATCTAAAATTTTTAAGTCGTATATTTCAGTTTATATTGCTTGCCCCAACCTAATTCTTTCGGATTCGGATTCCCCGTCCCAAAGTTAGTATAAAGATAACTAGTTTTATTGTCAGAAAGCGTTCAAAATGGCCAGTTAAATTGTTTGTGCGTCGAAATTTTAAAGTCGTGTAATTCAGTTAATATTGCTTGCCGCCACCTAATTCTTCCAGATTCGGATTCCCCGGCCCAAAGTTAGTATAAAAATAACTAGTTTTAATTTTTAGGAATTTCCCCCATAAACCGAAGGTTACCCTTTAAAGCCACCCGTTTTATTTAAAAAAAAAAAAACAACGCGAAATTGCAGATTTTATTTTGAGAAGTTCAGGTAAAAATATTAAAATATTTTCGATCATTTTGTAAAAGACTTTTGCCACATTACACAATCAAAATATATACAGAAAGGCGTTAATAAATATGAGAGTTTGCATATTCAAGTTTGTTTTAAAGCCTGATACTGAGCTTATAAAAAGACTTGATCGAAAATGCTCCTTGTGTTTTACCTGCAGTATTTAATTGAAGCACCTATATTATAATATTTTTAAGAGATCAATTTGTCAAATAAAATACACATGATTTCGCATTACTTCGCATTGCATCGCCTTATTGTATAGAATGTATTATACGAGTAAATAGTAGATATCATCACAATAACAACAAGAAGAGACAATGTTAAAAACAATATTAGTAAGAACATCACTTACCTTTTATTCTCGTTTTAATACAGGTCACTGGTGATATATTTGCTAACTTTGAAATTGGTGGCACAAACGGACGAATATTATTCTGAAAACAGCTGATTTGTGGCACTGGTCGTTAAAACATGCGCTCCGCGTAACGTAAATGTCAAAAGTGCTCAAATGTTAGCGCGCGTTAACACCGCCTACAGCGCCACTAGCGTCACGCACCTGCGGCTGAAGTACAAAGCTTGTAGGTTATAACATGTACAAAGTGGCCCAATAATATCAGTAACACTTTGGTATGAGATGTTTTAAGTTGGAAGTTAAAACGCATAAAAAAATTATATATTACGTGATTATTTTATATTATATGACGCCACAGGAGAATTTACGATAATTGAAGAAGATATTATATAACTCGCCTAAGCAGGGCCGGCTTTGAGCCAAACGGCGCTCGCAGCAAAATCCTCAAGGGCGCTGCTTTAGGTGTTAGGTATTATCAGCGCCTTGGTTTCTTTGCTCCGGACTGCTCCAATCGCAACTGTTTAGGATCGGCCCTGCGCCTCGACACTCTCTTATCAAAATCATTTTCCTTATTTAAAAACATGGAAGAATCAAAATGGCGTCTCATCGTATTTTTTAGAATTAAATGCAGCATAATTTTTTTAGCATCGGAAACGGGTAAGGTAATTTTATTTATTTATTTCACGAACGGAAACGATTTACCCACCGGATTTTAGGAACAGAAACTTTCTCCAACTGAATTCAAGCGTGCAAAATTCTCCAGGAATGCTTAATATCGTATAAATCACAACTAGAATTATTTTGATTACATTAATTTCATTGCCAACATTTAATTTAATTACTGAAAGGCAAATTACTAGAATGGAAATATTTCTATTCTTAAATACATATTTTCTTAAATCACAGCAGTCTTTACCACATTTAATTGAACAAAGTGGATTTATTTGTAGAGAATGACTATTCTCTAACTATTAATTATTATTATTCTAACTATTCGTTGACTTAACGTCATAAAAATTCAAGCAATAGATAATTGAAATTTAAAAAATAACCATCATAAAGCTCTGAAGAGGTGTGATGTATTTATTAAGCCACCGTGTACTAAATACTATTAATTCATAATTAAAATATTAGCAAAGCAAAGAAAAATATATTAATCATCTCCTTAGCAGCTCACGACAACGTGTTAATTTTGTTTTGTGATTAATTAACGATAATCAATAATTAATAATAAACACATTTTTATTTAATACCTACGAAAACAATATCTTTTGTTCAACAAATATTTTAAATCTAAACTTGAAGGAAGTATAAATAATTTTTTATTGTGCCCGATTTTTATAACTAGGCAGTACGTGACTTGATATTAACATTTTTATTAATGAATAAATTAATGCTAATATGTAGGTACAACTTCTTATTAGGTCTGTCAAATTATGCACAATTGGCAACACGACGCATACGTTCTGAATTATATCTCTTATACCTCCTGATATCAATACGCTGTTTTGTAAATGGTATAATATTAACTGGATATTCAAATGTTTTGATTGTGGACGAAACAACGTACTTAGATAATTTTTTATGTAGTCGGCAGTTGAAAATGTAAAAAAGTTTGTTAAAATTCAATTATTAATTACTGGCTGCTTATTGACACCGATTATCATAAGAATAACTTTGATTTTTTATCATAAATAAACCATTCACTAGATCGATATCTTCGGACTTTTTGTATGAAACAAATTGGTCCTAAAAACCATAGATATGCCAATATATAGACAGTAAAATTCTCATTCGGAGCCTACTTATTATACTATACACTCTATACACCAATGAAAGACTCTGAAAGTTTATTACATAGACTTTCAGAGTTTTTCATTGGTGGATAAAGTTAAGCAATCATATGACGTCATAATATTTGGTTCCAATTTTCAAAATAAGAAAAAAATACGCAGATAAAGAAAGCATTTTATTTTTAGGTTGACGAATAAATTATGAATAACATAATATATATTTGCCGTCAAAACGATAATTTTTCGTTTTTATGCTTGAATTCGGCAGCGATGAAGTCACGCTGGGCGACGTTTGTGACATCCGTCTTACCAGACATTGTCGTTTTCTATGTCATAATGACGTTGTAGCCAATTAGAACCGTTTCAAAGTGCGGTTTTTAATCAATAATTATGAATATATTATATATATTAATAATATTAAAATTACCCATTTTTAGTACAACTGTGATCGTTCAGAAAAATAAATTTTAAACGTTCTTCACAGTTTTAACGGTATTTATAGTTTGTGAAAATACCCAACTGTTCGGACTCTGCAGACATAAAACACACATGAGCATGTCTCGATCAAAAGTTTAAACCACTAAAATGATGTTATATTGAGACGATTGACAAGGCCAGTAGTTAATTTATTCAATTTATTGGAATAACTTTTGAAGGTCATACTCATCAATATAATAACTACATTTAATCATCAAAGAAGGAGATAATATTAGTTAATATAAACGAAACATGAAACAGACAAAAGACAAAGGAAATAAAAAAAAGATTAAGGTCGCAACGGTAAATGAACCCAGGACGTTTGTCTTACCGGGACAACACTCTACCACTGAGCTACTAAGACCTGATTTTTTAATCGATTTTATATTTCTATTTAAGAATCAACAATATTATTCTCAAAAACTGAACTCCCCGGCGTTGCTCGGGCTTCACACAGAGTTTTTCAAAATCCGACTTACGACAGAGACCTTCCTCTTGTTTTGAAGGTCAAGTTAGCAAATTTTCATCAACCTCGGAATAAAACTGTAGATTTGTATACAAATAAATCCACGCCGCCCGTCCGCCGTCCGTCCGCCGCAGACAATAAACTTTACACAATAGATAATCTCAAGTGTTAGACTGTTAGGTGTTAGGTAGCTAGGTAGTTAGGCAGACACAAGTCCTTGGATCGATTCCCAGTTGTGACCGATACCTTTTTATTTATTTTCAGATAATTTATTGCTTTTTTAAAAATAAATTTATTAATAAAGAAAAAGTAAATACAATTTTCGGAGATTTGGTCTCCGCGCTTTGATGCATAATAATGTTTTTGATAGATTTACATAAGATGTGGAAGATAATCAATGACAGCGATAAAAAACTATGATTGATTACATGGCGCTTTAGTTCCAAAGGTTGATTATTGTCCTTAAAATAAATTACTTTAGTCATTATTTGTCATGACTTGTTTTATTAAGAGCGGGAGCCACGGTACCAGCTCAATATTATCGTACGGCTCAAAAAGTCAACTCAATTGAACGACGGTTCAATTGAACGATGGCTCAATTGAACAACAGCTCATTTGAACGACGGCTTAATTGAACGACGACTCAATTGAACGACAGCTCAATTGAACGACGGCTCAATTTAACGACGGCTCAATTGAGCGGGAGCCGTAAGCTCAAAGCATATAAGCAAAGAGAATACTATGCTCACCCGATACGACTCGCCCAATAAGGCTCACCCGATGCGGTTCTCAGCTCCCAGCTTATGAATAATCGTACGACTCTTGGTACCGGTACACCGCCTCTTACCACGAGAAAAATAAGATGCTAGGTAGTTAGTAGGTGTTGGAACATATCTCCAAGTCCAGATGTCGGACTTTCAGACGCTTTTTATGTCTCTGAGTAAACAAAAAAAATAATACATGGAGATACAAAAGAGCTGGCTTAATTGTGCGTTATCGATACTTCTTACTCGCTTTAGAATGCATTCGCTTAGATAAGACTTAATCCGAAATGATTTGTTATTGACTGCAATGATTACGAATGAATATTTCGTGAAAAATCGAATTAGGGTGCGGCCTGCAGGTGAATTAGTAGAAATTTAACTTGGTGCTCCCTTGATCTGGCCGCCCGTATGCATCGCACCCACTGCCCCTAATATGGGGCGCCCCTGGTTCCGGGATTAAATTTTATTTAAAAGAAAACGAGTCGAACGAATTATTTTACAATGGAAATAATCTAGACTGAGTACAATGACTAGGGTGGGTAAGGTTTTCATAAATACATATAAATTTTCTCAGCTGAAATTCAATCTCTGTGAAATTCGTCCCGCTGTTGAATACAAAAAGATACATGATACGTATCCTGTAAAAATATATAATGGCGAGAATGACACACACAAAGTTAGTATAAATAATAACAGGATAAATGTTTTTTTATGTAATATACTAACTATTGAAATTATAAAAGGTGGGTGTCATAAAAAATAACAAAAAGCTATTTTAGTGGTATCTAAAGAGTAGAATCAAAATAATTTATAATCATATTATTGTGAAAGACTGTGAACCTGAAAATGATTACTATATTGCCCTCTGTTGAAATAGCAACAAAGCTTTAGTATGTACAAAGCTTTGATTCGTGGGCAATAGATGGCAGTGCAGGGTATTAATAAATTTATATTCAATCCACATTTTTTATATCGTTCAATTCTGACGAAATTATTGATGACATGATGAATGCAGTGTTCAGCAGCTGTTTAGATTGGTGTTTTAGGAAAGCGATACAAACGGACGAAAGTCCCACCGACCCGTCAATTTCCGGCCGTTGTGCGACTGTCGCCCGGGCGTAGCGCTTTGTAGCCATTCTCTGAAGGTGTACATATAATGGCAGCATTTATTAGTTTTTGTCCGACTTCTAGAATTTCAGGATCTTCTTTCAGTTTCAGTATCTTCTTTCAATAACAGGATCTTCCTTCAGTTTCAAGATAGGTATTCTTTCAGTTTCAGTACCTACCTATTGTATTTTATTTTCAGGATCTTCTTTCAGTTTCAGTACATTTATCCAGTTTCTGGATTCCGTTGAAAAAAATCAATAAAATTTTCCTGAAAAAAGAAACTTATTAATTCATACGTTAATATAGCGTTACCTTAGTTGGACAAGGTTCTAAATAACCTTTGAATGCAAACCCATTTCTTTAAACCCCCGCATACCCAATTTCTGCCGATTTATAACAAGTTAATTTTAAAGGTTCTAACATCACTTTAGTTTTTGCAATTGCCTGAGATTTTCGATTTTACGAGGCGCAGTGTTCGTCACTTTAGTTAGATAGGGTTTTAACTTAGCCTTACAATGTTCTGAGGTGCAAAAGTGTGCAAAGACAATTTCTCATAATCTATTGAACATTTTCTGATTTGGAGGTTCAATCTTGTGTAAATTATTTTGGTTTAACATAGTTTAAAGAAAAATATTTAATTAGAACATTGCCCTATCTTGGAATGGCATTGAAGACGTGTGGTTGAACCTTATGTAATGAATTATTATTCTCTAGCTGGTTGCACATTGTTCTATCGGAACGTTTAGGTATGTTATAAAACGGTAAGTATACGTCAAGTTATAGTGAAGTTTGAACCCTGTCCAACCATAGTGACAATAGGCCAACATAGGATTACCAGTGTGATCAAGTTGATTTATAAGAATGCAATAAACGCTTTAGTGCCACATTTTATTCTTAACTAGTTGACGTATACCCGGCGTTGCTGGGGGATATCCTTAGGAGATAGACATATACTATTGCGGACTTTTCTGTAGACCTTTTTAATATATACAATTCTGTACTACATTATTTTGATCTATCTCATGAGGTTTAGCCAGCGTTAGCAATGTAGTGCCCGAAAACATGTTTTTTCGACTTGATTATAAAACATCGATTTTTCTCTACTTTCTATAAATATAATATGCATGTATTATATATTTAAACCTTCCGCGAGAAATTCTCTAAATGATAGTGAAAACTGTATCAAAATCCGCTGCGTAGTTTAGAAGAACTAAGCGCACAAACAGATATATGCGGAGAGCGACATTGTTTTATACTATTTATTAGTTAGAGATTATGCCTGATTTTTTGAACTGGAAACTTCAAAATACAAATGATACAAGTTCTCAGAAAGAACACAACAAACTATAAACAAATTACTACACTCACCGCAGAATAAACATAAAGATTTGAATACCAATGTCCAATGTCACTGAGCATTATAATAATTCATGTGCATATTTACTATATAACTTTAGTGTGCCGACCCCATTCCAGTAGTACAGTAGTCCAGTAGTCCAGTAACGCGTGGACAAATAACTAGTAGTCCACACAGTTACCCATGCCACAGGTTAGTTCCTAGTTCCCCACATACCGAGCGGCATTCCGAGACAACAAAATCAGCTACATTCCTGTACAAAACAGTTTACTAGGACACTTTTAGCTATGTCAATGTGTAATTTGTTAGCTGGCATTATCAACTAGTATCGAAACGTTATTAAACGTTAAAACATGAATTTTAGTTAAAATGTTATTTGTTTGTACCTTAGAGATTATCACTACATTGTAAATGTGCATTTTTGGCATGAAAAAGTTATGTTTATTTTACATTATTATTTAAAAAATACCCTCTGACATCCAATGTTAATACAAATTAACATAGAAAATTTTCTAAAAAAAAATATTATACAAAAAATTTTCAAATAATTTTCTGAGGTATTATCAAGCATAACATATTATTTTATATATATGGAAACAATAATGCGGGTGTGAAGGGGTTAACACCATGCAAAATGTTTTAATATGAGGATCGGTCCAGCAGACAGTCAGGTGGGCGTAGTCTGAGTCTGAAGTCATACGGAAAGCTATTTAGTTTAATTACACTCCTCCTCCATATCGGCCACCTTGTAGGACGATCAATGATTCATATATTATTATTATAAAAGGTGTATCAGTTTTTTTGTCCGCTGGACGACGAATAACATTTTGTGTAATTACCTATTTGTTTTGTTGGTAGCGACCATTTTACAAACCGCTTTATTCTCTTTATGGAAAATCGAAATGTTATGTTTTGATGTGAAACATCTTTTAGTGAGCTTATTGGGGTAAAATCGACTTGCATAGCAAGCGTGGCAAGACGGGACGATGCTTGGCTCTTTCCGGCCGGCCGCCAAAACTCTGTGCGGTACATTTGCTTCTATTCTCAGTAAAATTGGCAATGGATGATGTTTGTAATATATTTTAATAGTAATAATATTGTTTTATAATCAAATACATAAACACTTGTGTACTTTAATTGTCACTTCCTTCAATAAAAATTAATTCCACACAAGTACGTACCAATCGTAACACGGAACGTAAAATCAAATCAACATTCAATATAATTATATTGTATTATTATACAGGGTGTCCGGAAACTCGTAGTACCAGCGGGAAACTGGTGAATCTACATCACATTTGGAGTCGATTTTGTAGTATATTTTTTTTTGATTTGAGCTTTCGTTATCGAGTAAATCGAGTTAGAAGTTGATTTTTTTTTTTTTTTTTTTTTTAATCAAATTCTTATAAATTATTACTGAAGATCAAAGTACCCAACCAATTAAAACTATTTGAAAGTTAAACAAATGAAGAAACTCGGATTTGAAGCATTATTTTGAAATCAACCTTCATTTAATCCGGTGTAATCATAAAATATTTCTGCTCTGCAGGGTTAAAACATCTGTTGTTCAACCCTAAACACCAGAAAAAACTTTAACCCTGAAATAGCCGAAAAATATTTTTTTTTGGTTTTTTTTTTTTTTGTGAAAATGCTCAAATCAAAAAACTTTATGTTTATTTGGGTTCCCCATGTGGTGTAGATTCTCCAGTTTCCCGCTTGTACTACGAGTTTCCGGACACCGTGTATATTAATGTTGATTGTTATGATTATTATTATGTATCGGAAAAGAATTCATGAACAGAATTCATCATTGAACATATTCATGTAAAACAGTAACTGATTAGAACTAGAGGAGAGGCGTATTTGTCATACCCAGTATTAGTCTATGTACCCAGTAGAAGTATCGGGTATTTTCATGCGGTACTTTGTACTTGTGACAAATCTCCAAAATAGCTGGTTCCAAAATACTCGCTATACTGGGAGTAAGTAAGTAAGTAAGTATTTTATACTGGGACTAAGTATTTATTACTTACAGGTATTTTTGATAGGTATTTTTAATAGATACTTTTAACAGGTATTTTTACTAGGTATTTCTAATAGGTACTTTTAACAGGTATTTTTGATATGTATTTTTAATAAGTATTTTCAGTAGGTAACTTTAGTAGGTGTTTTTCTATCTTCCGTACCAGTAGTCACTGTACTTAGTAACGGCAAAATCACTAAAGGATACGTAAAAAAATGTGGGGAATTTTTCGACAGGGAATTTCGTAGCTACCTCCCCCATGAATCTGAAAAATGAATGTTAGGAATTACTTCCTTCAGAAATCCTCTAAGTACCGGGTATTTCCATGCGATACTTTGTACTTGTACTACTCATCAGTATTTTATACCGGGACTAAATATTTTAAATAGGTACTTTTACCAGGTATTTTCGATAGGTATTTTTGATAAGTATTTTTAATAGGTATTTTTGATGGGTATTTTTAGTATGTATTTTTGATGGGTTTTTTCAGTAGGTATTTTTGATAGGTATTTTCGATGGGTATTTTTGATGGGTATTTTTTATGATTATTTTTGTTGGGTATTTTTGATAGGTATTTTTAACGGGCATAGTCGATGGGTATTTTTGGGTTGTATTTGTGACTGGTATTTGATCTTGTTGTAATCTTTTGTGTTTATTAAATTAAAACATATAACACTTTTTAATAACTGGTTTTATTGACGATGTACGTATTACAAGAAGGATGACAGCAGTGTACAGAGCATAGATAAAAGAAACGAAATCCAAAAGGGTTGCCATACACAAGATGTTGCCAACTTTTAAACTAACATTATTATTATAGAAAATAATGTATTACATTGTATGTTTTAACACCCCCACTCAATGTAACACATTCTTACATTATCTATATCTATAACTTTTAACCACCTATGTTATAACTGAGAGATTTTACATTAGGCCACATTGAGTAATAAATTTAAACAATAGGTTTTTGTTTAATGACTTAGTAAACATATCAGCTATTTGATCCTCAGTCTTAACATACACTAAACATATCTTACATTCCTTAATTAAATCTTTGACAAAATGATAACGTATATCAATATGTTTTAGTCTTTTAATATTATCAGTATTTGCAACCATTATGGCAGACTGGTTATCACAGTATATAGGTACAGGACAAACATTTATGTTATTAAAGTCTTTCAATAAACTTGACAGCCAACAAGATTCACTAGCCGCCATACTGACTGCAACATATTCTGCCTCGGTTGATGATAAGCTTACGGAACACTGTTTCTTAGAACACCACGATATAATACAATTGGAGAACTTGAAACAGTAGCCAGTGGTAGACTTTCTATCTCGTGTGTCACCACCCCAATCTGCATCACAATGCCCAACAAGTCCATCATCATTACATTTGAAAATCAGCTTATAATCTAGAGTATATTTTATATATCTTAAAATTCTTTTTAAATGAGTCAACAAAACATCACTTGCATTATTTTGGTACCTACTTAATATAGATACAGCTACACAGAGGTCTGGCCTAGTGCCTGAGACTGCATACATTAAACTTCCAATAATTTTCCTACAAGTATTTTCAATATCCTTGTCAGACTTACATTCTTTGGATTCTAAGATTTTTACATTAAAATTTTGATCACTTAATTCCTGTTCATTATTACTAAACATCAAGAGGTCATCGACGTAAAGTAAGACATAAGTTTGGTTTTCTCCATTACATTTAGTAAACAAACAAGGATCATTCTTTGACTTTACATAGCCTGCTTTACTTATTACATGGTTAAATTTTTCATTCCAATATTTAGGGGATTTTTTTAGCCCATACAATGATTTATTTAGTTTTACAATATTATCACAACCATTATATGCCCCTTCCGGTAATTTAATAAACACAGTTTCCTTTATATCCCCATATAAAAAAGCCCCAGTGACATCCATCTGATGTATTGATAGTTTTAATTTTGTAGCAACTGAAACAAATAATCTAAATGTTGACAATTTGGCAACAGGTGAGTAAATTTCATATAAATCTTTTGTATCATTCTGTTCAAAACCTCTGGCAACCAATCTTGCTTTATATTGAATAATATTATCAACTTTCTTTATTTTGAATACCCACTTACTACTAATAATGTTTTGTTTTTCAGGTACAGCGCAAACTGTCCAAGTATTATTTTCTTTGAGAGTATCCAGTTCTTGTTTTACAGCTTCTTCCCACTGACAGGCATCACTCCTCTGCATAGCTTCCTTATAGGTGCCTGGTTCTGTCTCTGCAGTGTACACATTTTGGCAAGTATAGAATTGTGGCGCCTTTCTGACACGTTTGGTTTGACGAAGAGAAGCTGGCTGTAATTTACTATCACTATCGCGTTCACTATCTTCATCACTTGTTTCTTCAGGTTCATATAAGCTGTGCTGCTCATCATCTGACATCTGATTTGTAATGTTTGGATCACTCACAACATCTTCTACTAACTCTTGCTGGTTATTGTCAGTTTCATCGTTGTATTCTTCTGTTACAGACTCTAGGTTTAAGCTATTACATTTCCCAATAACAGGTTCCAGAAAAATGACATCCCTCTTTATTAGAACATCATTTTTATCAGGATAAAAAATTCTATACCCTTTCACATTTTCTCCGTACCCTACCAAGATTCCATTTTCTCCTTTAGAATCCCATTTTCTTCGTTTTTCTTTTGGAATATGAACAGCTACGGGCGTACCAAAGATATGTAGGTTACTGAGATCAAAATGTTTGTCTGTCCATAATTCATAGGGTGTTTTTCCTGGTTCATTACTTCTACTGGTTCTGTTGAGAACATAGGCTGCAGTGTTGACTGCTTCTGCCCATAATTTTTTTTGAAGGTTCTTGGCACACAGCATTGACCTTGCTGCTTCTGTTAAGGTTCTTATCTCCCGTTCCGCCTTGCCATTCTGTTGTGGCGTGTATGGTACAGAAGTTTGGTGTACTATACCCCGGTTTGAGAACAAAGTTGACACAGCCTTATTAATGAATTCTAAGCCGTTGTCACTTCTAAAAGTGATTATTTTGTTACCCGTAACATTTTCAGCTTTGTTTACAAAATCTTTAATATAATTAATCACTTCGTCCTTCTTTTTAATAAAATATACAGTTCTATAGCAAGAGTAATCATCTTTTAAAATCAAGAAGTACCTCGCCCCGCCGACAGATACTGCCTCCATCGGCCCGCAAACATCGGCATGTATCAGTTCACATGTTTTGACAGCTTTTGTCTCAGAGTTCATAAAGGGCAGCCGGTGTGATTTACCCTGTAAGCAGCCTTGACACTTCTGAAGAGAATTACTTGAGACTTTAATATTATTGTTCTCTAACACGTCTTTCACCTGCTGTATATTCTGGTGTACAAGTTTCTCATGCCACTCACTCAAACTTGATTTAACTGTAGTTACATTTGCAAAGCAGTTTTTATATTTATAACGAACATCCATAATATACATATTTCCAACACGATTTGCTACCGCACATACTTTATTATTCTTGGAAAATTTGCAAATGTTTTGATCTGTCAACATGACATAACCTTTGTCAGCCGCACAATTTACAGAGAACAAGTTTATTTTTAAGTCTGGCACACACAGTACATTATATATGGTTGTCTCGACCCACCGGTGTCCATTGAATACTTCTAGTTCCACTTGTCCGCAACCAATAACACTTATTTGAGTACCATCACCTATTATCACAGACTTTTGTGACACTTCTGGTGAAAATGTCGAAAATAGATTTTTGTCTTGACACATATGTTCGCTGGCTCCTGTGTCCACCAACCACTTAGACTGTTGATACAGTTCTTTGGGTATTTGTTGTACTACAAACGCATTTTTCTCCTTTCCTTTCTTATGCCAGCACTCACTCTTGATGTGCCCAATTTTGTTGCAATAAAAACACTTTTTTTCACTTTTGTTTGGAAAGTTACGATGGATATTATTCACATGACTCATACACTCAGATTGATAATGTCCCATCTTATTACATTTGAAACACTTTATATTTCTTTTAATTGGAGCAGTTTTCTTTACCATAAACGCAGATGACGGCGATGCGAGTTCAGCCTTTTCCCTTACTCTCTCCTCTTCCACTAACAAACGAGCGACAAGGTTATCATAGGTTTGTTTGTTATCTGGCGCAGACTCCCATGCTGATATGAAGTGTTTGTAAATATCTGGCAATGACATCAATACCTTCGTAATTATGAATTTTTCCGAAATTTCTTCACCCATTTGTTTGAGTTGATTTTGTAACTCCTGTATTTTTGACAGGAAGACTGACATCTCCATTCCTTCTTCATATTTATATTGGAAGAATCTTTGCTGGATTATGTGAATACTTGTTTCACTTTTTTGTTCAAAAATGCTCGTTAACTTTCGCCACATCTCTGCAGCAGTAGTGCAAGATAATATATGTAACATCACTTCCTCGGTCATCCTGGTCACTAACATTGTTTGAGCCTTAGCATCTTGTGTCTCCCATGCTTTCTGTTCCTCGGAGCCTTGCCCTTTTACGCCTTCAACGACATTAATTAAATTTTGACCCCGTAACAACACCATTGTTTGAAACTTCCAAACATTCCAGTTTTTTATTCCTTCCAGTTTGATAACTGTATTATTTCCGTCCATCGTGTCTTTCGATTCCTTTCTTACTAGTATTTCCTTCCTTGCAGCCGAATGTAGCAAGTATTTTTCTCCTTCCCGGCAACTTAACCTCCAACGCCAACACGGTGTGAGGTTTATTTGCGTTTCTCCGGTAATTGTTTTCAACTAGTCACTTCACTGTACTTTTATTTTTGATAGGTATGTGGCCTGTGGTGATCTGGGCCCATAACCTGTTGTAATCTTTTGTGTTTATTAAATTAAAACATATAACACTTTTTAATAACTGGTTTTATTGACGATGTACGTATTACAAGAAGGATGACAGCAGTGTACAGAGCATAGATAAAAGAAACGAAATCCAAAAGGGTTGCCATACACAAGATGTTGCCAACTTTTAAACTAACATTATTATTATAGAAAATAATGTATTACATTGTATGTTTTAACAGATCTGATATTTTTTGCGACGGGAAAAATGTGAGGAACTTTTCGAAACGGAATTTCGTAGCTATCCTTAACTTCCTAACTCCCCCCCCCATGGATTTCGAAAAATTACTTTGGGGAATCACATATGATTTTGTCTGTGCGGAATTTTTTTCAGCGGAGTTCTGCAACAATCCCTCCCCCATGGATTTCAAATATTTCGTCAATTTCGTGGGGAGTACTCATTTTGAAAATTTTTTGTGGGGAATTGTTTTTCAGAAATTCTCTAACCCCTCCCCCGCACGGATTTCGAATAATAAAACGGGGAATCAAGCTCCCGTAGAATATTTGTGGGGAATATGTGGACAGAATTTATGCGAGATCATAAGAATTACTTATTCTGAATCTCAATCAATCCCTCAGGTCGGTATTAAATACTCGTGAGTTTTTTGTCACCGGTATTTTTTGGTACCTGTACTCATTGTACCCAGTAACGAAAAGTACTCATAGGACCCACCTCTAGTATTTAGTCACCGCCCAGCCGCCCAGCCGCCCAGCCGCCCAGCCGCCCAGCCGCCCAGCGATGTTCCTAGAACTAGAACTAGTCAACTAGAGGTGAAGCGTATTTACTAGAACAGATTTTTGAAACAGATATTTCAAAGAGACTTTCGTACTTAGTATTTGTTCTTAAGTATTACGCGTCTTGCGAGTCTTGCGCGTCTTGCGAGTATTGCACGTCTTGCGAGTCTTGCGAGTATTGTACGTCTTGCGAGTATTGTACGTCTGGCGAGTATTGTACGTCTTGCGAGTATTGGACGTCTTGCGAGTCTTGCGAGTATTGCACGTCTTGCGAGTATTGGACGCAGCGATGTGATGTCTAGGGAAATTTCCCTAGATCTAGGGAAGAAAAATATTCTTTAGGGAAAAGGGAAATCAGCACAAAATCTAGGGAAATTTAGAACTCGGGCAAAAAATTTTTTTTACATATGACAATACTACTGGTATTGCTAGTCGCAAATTTTTTTTTAAAGAAATTCCCATTCCATGAATCAATATTGTAGATTTACTTACAAGAAATGTTTTTAACACTGACAACTCAAAATGTATCTAAAAGGATGAATGGGGAATCCTTTAAAAAAAAAAATTGGTTTCAGGTTACGTTTTTATCCATGTTTATTTATTACAAGGAATTTTCTCGAAGTTTCTGTTGCTTTGAAAGGTGATTAGGTGATCGCGCTTGATTTTTATATTGAAAAGTGATTTTTATTCGGAATTTCATTTCTAATTCAGTGGTAAGTGACATACATACTTTGATATTATTATTTTACTAAGAAAAAAGTGTTTTATTTGGAAAAGTACAATATTATAAGCCTACATATTATTACTAAGTATCGATGTATATCTTTCCAATTAATAAACATATAACAGGATTAGTGTTACACAATCAGCAAACTACAGGATTAGTGTAATAGCATTAGGAATAAGTTATAAGTTCAATGTTCAGCTACCAAGTTCCTTAAGCTACTTACTGATGTATTCGGTGTTTAACACAACTTATACTATTATGTGTTTGGTAAAGTGCATCCTGAATATAATATAATATTTATTACAGGCCACGATGGATATTCCTTCAACGTCCGGCACGTGGAGGAACCTTTCGGATGCAGAAGAAGCTCCTTCAGCCAAGAAGCCTAAAAAAATATATGCCCAAAAATACCAAGAAAAATGGGAATGTGAGGAGAATTTCAAAGGCTGGCTGAAAAGAAGTAAGAAGGGGCCAACATTTTTTTTTTGCCATGCCTGTAGTAAAGATTTTGTATGTGGCAAATCTGAAATCCAAAAACATGCCCAGGGAACAAAACATATTACTAATATCAGAGCTGCCGCTTCCCAACACACGCTGTTATCAATGCCTAGGGTGCAACAACTAACGACAGAAGCCGCAAAAATAAAAGAAGCTGAGATAAGGTATGGTACATCTTTACACTACTGATTTTAAAATGTACTTATAATTTATTTTACAATATGATAAGGTTTAATCTATAGTATATTATTATGAAATAAATCTTCCCAATTCTTATTACATATTTCTAAATTTATTGTATCTACTATATTGTTAATTATTTATTTATAATTTCAGGTTGGCCGCCTTTGCTGTAGAACACAACATTCCATTTAAAGCCATGGACCATCTGAGCAAGTTAGGCCAAGCTCTCTATCCGGACTCTGAAATTGCCAAAAAGGTGACTTGTGGCAGAAAGAAATGCACAGCAATCGTCAACAACGTCACGGGGAGTGTTGGGTTTGAAAATGTTTGTAAGTTGTTAAGGGACAATAAATTTTCATTAATTGTCGACGAGTCCACTGATATTAGCAGCATTAAACATTTAGCCTTAATAAGTAGAGTTTTTGATAAAAGTATAAACCAAATAGTAGATGTATTTTTGAACTTAGTTCCTGTGCCTTCTGCAACTGCTGATAGTATGTATAATGAAATTAAAGATTTTTTTTGTAAAAATAATATCCCATATGCTGCTAATATGGTGGGCTTTGCTGCAGATGGTGCCAATGTGATGATGGGTTCGAGGCATTCGCTTTCTGCTCTTTTAAAAAATGATATACCAGGTCTTTTTGTTATGAAATGTGTGTGTCACTCTTTTCACTTGTGTGCTAGCAATGCATGTGAAAAGATTCCATCAGGCGTGGAAGATTTAGCAAGGGACGTATATTCCTATTTAAAAAACAGTTATAAGCGACAGTCTGAGTTAGTCGAGTTTCAGGATTTTTTGTCGCTCAAACCACACAAACTTCTTCACCCATCTCAAACCAGGTGGTTATCCCTGATCGCAGTGGTGAAAAGGCTGCTAGAGCAATACGAAGCACTCGTTTTATACTTTACCCATGCTTATCTTCAGGAAAAAATTCCAGCAGCCGCTTCTATCTTAGACAAACTCAGAGATCCCATAGTCAAAATGTATTTGTATTTTTTAGAATTTGCATTACCTTTTTTTAATGATCTCAATTTAGAGATGCAGTCCGAAAAAATTAAAATCCATCTCCTATATAGCCGCGTAGAATCAACTCTAAAAACTGTTTTAGGTTGTTATATACAACCGAATTATTTAAACCGGACCCAGCTAGTAGATGTTGAACATAACAATCCGCGATATTTTCTTACATTAGAACATGTGTACTTGGGTGGTGTGCTAACTGGAAAAATAGCAAACGGGCTAATTGAAGTTGATTCTGAAAGTCTAGATAATTTAAGAAAGCGATGTTTAGAATTTTACATTGAAGGCGTTAGCCAAATTTTAAAAAGATTTAATTTTAAAGACAAAACAGTTCAAATCTTAAAACATTTAAAAGAAATAGATCCGGTTAATGTCAAGGCACAACATTGCAGGTCGATCGCTCCTATGGCAATGTTATTTCCAAATCTGGTAGGAGAGAGAGATTTAAATGACCTTGACAGAGAGTGGAGAGAGTTGCAATGTTTTGATTTTGACCCATCGCCTGACGATTCGATACTACAATTTTGGTTGAGAATTACTCAAACCAAATTGGGCGATGATACCCTCAAATTTCCTAGACTTTCAAAATTTATTTTAACAATTCTGTGTTTGCCGCACTCAAGTGCAACAGTAGAGAGATTATTTTCAATAATTAATCTAAATAAAACGAAAATCAGAAACCGTTTGTCAACCAAAACATTATCCGGAATATTGCATTCCAAAACATTAATTTCCTCAACAAATTCCTGCTTAGATTTCAAAATAGGGAAAACATTGGTTGACAAATTGGATAATAGTATTTATGATTAACTAAACTTCTGGGTTTTGTTCGGCATGTAACAGTACAGATTTTTGCCCGCTTTATGTCCTCGTCATTTCACTTCTGTATCATTCATTCGAAGTGCCAAACTTCAATCTGTACTAATAATTTAAAGCGCCCTTGAGGTTATATTTCACTGAAACGGCGCTATACAAATCATCCAAAAATTATTACTTTTAATAACACTGTCAATCCAAATCTTCTTGTTCCTTGCTAAAATCTAAATTAAAATCTTCGGCGGATAACCAGAAGCCATAATCACAGAAGCCAATTACAATGAATATAGCCTATCGATGCCTTAATCTGCAAAACAGACATACATTTGTAGATGGTATTTCAGAAAAACAGCGTTATACAAATTATATAACCATATGTTATATACATTACAATTATATACAAATTATGTAACCATATGCAAATAGGGTGGTGGATGCTTGGAACAAACTCCCACAATATGTCATCGATGCAACTAATACAAACCAATTCAAAGCTCTATTGGATTCACATTTGGAAAGAAGATAGGATTAACTTAGTGAAAAAATTAAAACTACTCATTTACTGTCAAACTATTGTGAAATTAGATATGAGCGCATTTTTTATTGGAATAATAATCTTCTACTTCCCGGTAAAACGTATACAATTTCAGATGAAGGCATCGCTAGGTTATATATTGCTAGTATTTGACCTTAACAATTTACTATGTTTTTTCCAAATTATTGCCTATTCCACCACGCTGGTATCGTTAACAAAAGCAGTATTTCGTTTTAATTTAAACTGTAATAAATAATAACTAAAGTAGGCAAGTAATGCATTTAAAATAATTAGCTATTTAGTGTGTCGGAATTGTAAATAATTACCTCTTCTTAGTATCCAATTGTAAATAATTATTTAATCTTATAACCTCTCCTCTATACCATGTACCTGTCTGACTGAAATGTATTTCCTGTAATCTTGTATGATTGAAATAATTTTAGCAACATCATAGATCTCATGACATATAGTGCCACATACCAAAATTGAAGAGAAATACTTCTTATTAATAAATAAATGTAATTATGCATACAATCATAAATTGGTTTGACACACGAGATCTGTCAGCTGTCAGATTGGTTAGCCGGTGTTGCCATTGAGAAAAAACAATTAAAAATTGCCAACAGCAAAATAAAAAATTTCCATGTAAGATAACTAACGACTTAAATGTGATATTTGAAAATAAAAGAAGTACCATATTCAAAGACCTTTATTTCAATGACTACCCCCCCCCCCGACGCGTGTGTTATATTATTATTTGCGGGCGTATTTCGCCAAGGTGGTACCCCCGGAATCTAGGGAATTCTAGGGAAATTTCACCTCTAATTCTGGGGAATTAATTTTTTTGGGCATCACATCCCTGATTGGACGTCTTACGCGTCTTGCTAGTCTTGCGCGTCTCGCGTCTCGCGTATTCATACCGAGGGCGGGGCATATGTATAGGCATCTCGTTACTCGCTTACATAAGAAGAGTGTTTCCCTAATCTTTGAATATTAGGGAAACACTCTTCTTATGTAGGTGAGTAAGCGAGAAAGGATATGATACTGAATTTAGTAGATCGCGATCAGCGCGATCTCGACTGGTATTGTCAATAAATTCCGACAGTATGCGTCCACCAGTTAAAAAAGGTTTTAGCAAGAGTACAAAAGCATCGCCGGAGACGAGGTCCGGCCGGGCGCTTTCTACCTAGTGCACATAATTAGTGCACGGCTAATGTATTATTTCTCGCTTTCGAAAATTGGAAGCTATCTTGTGCGAACTGTGAACGAAAGTGGCGCCATCTAGAAATAAAATATTAGGGCTTTATAAAAAAATATTTTCACTGTGTTCTTTGTTGGCATTTAAAATCTTTGTTGTTGAGATGCACCACCATAATAAAGCTTGGCTTGTGTATGTGGGGGTGTAATTTTATGTTCATTATTTTTACTATGAGTATTCTGTTTATATTTTCAGTGTATTTTTAAGGTGGTATTTAAAATGTTTATTAACTAACTAACTAACCATCACGCCGTTTCCCCGCAGGGGTAGGCAGAGAGGACGGACCGCCAAACAACTCGGTCTTGGCACACACTCCTTGCCTCATTCACATTCATACATCGTCTCATACATACTCTTCTATTGTTCTGACTCTTGACATGGCCCGACTCAAGTATCTGATTCACTTGGTCGTGCCATGTCTTCCTCGGGCGTCCCCGACTTCTGTTACCATTCACATTTGCATCGTATATTCTCCTTACACTCCTTTCTTCGCTCATTCGCTCTACATGCCCAAACCATCTAAGCGTCCCTTTCTTGATCTTACTCATTACGCTTACATCAGCCTTGCACTCTTTGCGGATATCCACATTCCTCACACGATCATACATGGTTTTACCACACATACGCCTCAGGGATCTCATTTCAACAGCATTCAATCTACTTTCATCCTTTCTTTGCCAGTTCCATGCCTCACTTCCATACATCAGGGTAGGTACCAGCACTCCATTGTGGACTGCTAACTTCGCTTCTTTGGACAATTTTTTGTTAGCGCCAACTGCGTTCAGTCCTCCATTAATGGAGTTACCTGCATTTACTCTTCTTTCAATATCTCTGTCAGCCTTCCCATCTCTCGTAAACATGCTTCCTAAATACACAAATTCATCCACCTGCTCCAAGTATTCCCCATTCACAGCTATATTGCACACTGTTTTCGTACTCTCTCTTTCAAACACCATTACTTTAGACTTACTTACATTCATCATTAACTCATTCTTCACGCATACTTCGTTCATCCTAGACACGAGAGACTGCAGATCATCCATACTATTAGCAATCAGCACCGCATCATCAGCATACAACAGGCAACATACTTTCAGATTACTAAAATTCGCGCCCAATCCCACATCTTTCAATTCTTGCATACAATTATCCATGTATAGATTGAATAACCACGGTGACATTACGCAGCCTTGTTTAACACCTTTTGTGATATCAAACCACCCCGTAAAACCACCGTTCACTCTAACACATGCAACGCTTCCCTCATATAGAGACGCAATTGCCTGAGTCAGATTCGCATTCACTCCATACTTGGACAACTAAAATGTTTATTGTTATTTCTAATACTTTCTGATAATGTATTAAAAAAAATTCACTCCAAGATATTTATAGTTGAATTGAACTGTTTTTTTAATTACTTTTTCGAGTTGTGAGAGTTGATGTTTATCTGGGTTTTCTATTATTTTAAAAGGTGCCGTTTTATTTAGACTATTTTCTTTGTAAATTGGTAAAATTACGTGATATAAAAATAATGCATTTAGTTTTCTGACTTTAAATTCTTTAAACAGAAGTTCTGATGAATATGTACCTATATGATTTAATTTTTTTATAAATTTAATTTAGATTAAATTTGATAATATTATTATTAAGTTCTGCAAGTGTTGTAGTTTTTTATTATTTTTTTTATTATGTAAGCCGAAACAGCTGTCACAATAATAAAAAACTAAAACACTTGCAGAACTTAATAATAATATTATCAAATTTAATCTAAATTAAATTTATAAAAAAATTAAATGGAGTTCTACGAATTAAACACAAAAACAATAAATACTATATGATTTAAGTGGAATTATTTTTTAATTATAATTTTTTTGAATCTATGATGTATCTTAGTTTCCTCACTCTGTCTTTGAGTACCTTAATGTTTGTGGACGATTTTATCCATTAATTTGTCTACTGTAATGTATAGGTATTTTATTTCTGTTTGGCTTTCTATCACTAAACACAAGATATTGCAGATATGTTGTTGTGTATTTGCTTAGAGTAGATTATAATTTATTTTTCTTTAGTGTTCCTTGTTTTGTATGCAGAATTGTAAATAATAATTTTTTTTTAAACATAGTGTTAAGTAGTAAATTTATGTCAAACCACTTCTTTTAGTTCATTGATGTATCTGTGTTGGCCATATTGTTTATTTGCGTCCATGTTTATTAGTAGCACTGTGTCGTCCTTTTGTTTCACCTTAATTACTATAAAAGGCAATCTGCATCTGGGAAATTTAAATTTTAACATTCTAATTTTCATTATTAAATGAAAATTCGCTTTCGTTGTATGGGATGACAGTCATTTAATAATTTAACTTCTTGGGGCCTCTTATTTAGGTAGCAAGTTTTCCGTGCTAAGACTCATTTATCAAATTAATTAGGCTAGGTAAGATGAGAATCTCCGAAACCGGTTCGTTCGGAGAGTCCATTGAAATTGAAATTGAAAACCTCTAGCAACCCCCCCCCCCATAATGGATTTGAAAAGTCGTTGTGGGAATCACATTTTTTTGTGGGAATTACTTTTTTAGAAATTCTCTAACAATCAGTGTTGCCAATTCAGCTCCTTTAGAGCTAGATCTGGCTCTAAATCGACGTCGTCAGCTCCAAAAGAGTCATTTAGCTTCTTAGCTCGTTTTTCAGATTTTTCAGCTCTTATTCACGTGAAATAATATTAAAAAAAATTATATTTGCAATAATATTCCAAAATAACGGGACTTCCCAAAAAAAGAGATTCCCCGAACTCCTGCACAAGTAAAAAATAAAACTAGAAATACACTTGGCAATGACATGGTTAATTCGATTTTAACAATTCGATCGGGGCTCAGGCGACACAACAAATGTTGCGAGGATTATGAACTTCCCCCAGAAGTTCAAAAAAAAATTGGAACAATGGCTGTATATGAAAAAAATCCTGATGAAGCCGGTCCTAGCAGTGCGATGGTACAGGAACTGGAACCGGATGACTGCTTAGATTTTTTAGAGGACTAGTCGCTGCCTAACAAAAAAAAATTATAAAAAAAACAATAAAAATATCCTGAAGACTTCGATATTATCAAAAATAATTGTGTTTTGAAAATTATAAAAACAAACAAGTGTATTGTTGAGTGTTTGTTATGAGTTGTTCAAAAGCAGCCAACAAGAAGGACAAAAGGTAAGTTTTTTTTGTCAAAAATTCTGCAGTCCGCCCCCGAATTTTTCTTCTCTGAAATTCTCTAACAACCCCCCCCCTCCCCATGCTTTATGTCACTTTCAAAATTTTAGCTCCTTTTTGGCTCTTTTTTGGGTTTCGCCTAGCTCTACTTTAAAATTCGAGTTGGCAACACTGCTAACAATCCCCCCCCCCATGTAATGAGCAAGTGAAATACTAGGGAACAGGTATTTGGACTAGGTATTTATTCATACTTGTACCAATTGTTCCGAGTACCAAGAAGAGCTAGTACGACTCACCTCTATAGTCAACTAGTTGTACCCAGTAACGAAAAGTACTCACGTAATATTAACTAAAGTTTAAGATGGGCCGATCCCGGCGGCACTGCAATGCCGGGCCAACCCGCGACAGGAGTGGAGCAAGCCCCGAACATCCCGTCACATTCCAAAAATCAGTTTAATATACTGGTCCCGCATTGCGGGAACTATCAGATATTAATATATTATAATAAAACAAATAAAAAACTTTATTCCACTTAATTTTATTTTGACCGTAACCGGTTTCAGCTCGTCAAAGCCATCTTCAGACTGGTACACAAAATTCTTAGTCTACGGTTTATATACACAACATATGGGGGAGGGGGGAGAGGGGTAGTTTATAGGGTTTTAATCAATTTTATTTGTTACTAAGTCGTTTAAGATTGTGGAATTTCTAAACATTTGGTAATTCCAGTAAGCTAATTACCTTGGGTTTGTAGTTCATTTCAATATTTATTAGGGAAAAAACCTCACAGGTAATATGCATTAGACATAATTTTATTGTCAAATCATTATTTATGATGGGATTATATTTGCTTTTTGAAAAGATACATGTTTACATTTGAGAAATTATTATAGGAATTAAGAAAGTAGGGACTTAGCAACTGATACTAATAGCTTATTAATTACAAAGTTACTTATTGAAGGGGTACATGTTTACATTGAAGTAGGGATGGTCTAACCTAACTACATATTTTAATGTCGAAATTATTATGAAAATTACAATGGATACAAGAGCGGAGACTTGGCAAATGATTCTAATTGTTTATTCATTACAAAGTTAGGGTCTATTTTATTAATTAAGCGAGTAATTTCTAAAGATTCTAATCTATCAAGCTTGTGGCCTTTATTGCAAGTATGGAGGACTTTAACATCTCTGTCTTTATCAAACGAGTGTTTGTTTTCTAATAAATGTGATGCTACATTTGACAATTCGCCTTTATTATTTACCCAATTTGTAAAATGTTCTTTAATACGGGTTTTGAAAGATCTCCCTGTTTGACCAACGTAATATGCTGGGCAGTTGGCGCAGTTCACTTGGTAAACGCCTGAGTTCTCGAGTTTTTCTCTTTTATCTTTGTTGTTAATTAAAATTCTACCTAGAGAGTTTACATTAT
The DNA here is from genome assembly GCA_026573805.1 of Hesperophylax magnus. NCBI lineage: Eukaryota > Metazoa > Arthropoda > Insecta > Trichoptera > Limnephilidae > Hesperophylax > Hesperophylax magnus. The sequence goes on along the minus strand of JAIUSX010000977.1, from coordinate 3,487,496 downwards.
AAAAAGCTGTTTTGCATTTATCATTATTGGTTAATCTAGATATTTTTGTTGATATTTCACCAATATAAGGGATTTTAACCCATTGTTTATTACTATCTTTTTCATTTTTATTTTCAAGGCCTTGTGAAATGATTGTTAATGTAAGTTTTTTATCCTTTTTCTCTATTAGCCTATCAATAGTTTCGCTTTTGTATCCGTTGTTATTGGCGATAGTTTTAATAATATTTAATTCATTATTATAATTTATATATAATGAATTAAATATTATTAAAACTATCGCCAATAACAACGGATACAAAAGCGAAACTATTGATAGGCTAATAGAGAAAAAGGATAAAAAACTTACATTAACAATCATTTCACAAGGCCTTGAAAATAAAAATGAAAAAGATAGTAATAAACAATGGGTTAAAATCCCTTATATTGGTGAAATATCAACAAAAATATCTAGATTAACCAATAATGATAAATGCAAAACAGCTTTTTATAATGTAAACTCTCTAGGTAGAATTTTAATTAACAACAAAGATAAAAGAGAAAAACTCGAGAACTCAGGCGTTTACCAAGTGAACTGCGCCAACTGCCCAGCATATTACGTTGGTCAAACAGGGAGATCTTTCAAAACCCGTATTAAAGAACATTTTACAAATTGGGTAAATAATAAAGGCGAATTGTCAAATGTAGCATCACATTTATTAGAAAACAAACACTCGTTTGATAAAGACAGAGATGTTAAAGTCCTCCATACTTGCAATAAAGGCCACAAGCTTGATAGATTAGAATCTTTAGAAATTACTCGCTTAATTAATAAAATAGACCCTAACTTTGTAATGAATAAACAATTAGAATCATTTGCCAAGTCTCCGCTCTTGTATCCATTGTAATTTTCATAATAATTTCGACATTAAAATATGTAGTTAGGTTAGACCATCCCTACTTCAATGTAAACATGTACCCCTTCAATAAGTAACTTTGTAATTAATAAGCTATTAGTATCAGTTGCTAAGTCCCTACTTTCTTAATTCCTATAATAATTTCTCAAATGTAAACATGTATCTTTTCAAAAAGCAAATATAATCCCATCATAAATAATGATTTGACAATAAAATTATGTCTAATGCATATTACCTGTGAGGTTTTTTCCCTAATAAATATTGAAATGAACTACAAACCCAAGGTAATTAGCTTACTGGAATTACCAAATGTTTAGAAATTCCACAATCTTAAACGACTTAGTAACAAATAAAATTGATTAAAACCCTATAAACTACCCCTCTCCCCCCTCCCCCATATGTTGTGTATATAAACCGTAGACTAAGAATTTTGTGTACCAGTCTGAAGATGGCTTTGACGAGCTGAAACCGGTTACGGTCAAAATAAAATTAAGTGGAATAAAGTTTTTTATTTGTTTTATTATAATATATTATAATGGAATTCCACCACGAATTATCGGTCTCAAAAATAGAAATATTATCAGATATTAAGCTGATAAGAACAGATACTACACTTTGATCTTAGCCAACAGGCCGAGAAGCGATACTTATAATCTGAAAATCATGGTAAATATAGACCTATTGGAAGCTATCTTGTGCGAACTGCGAACGAAAGTGGCGCCATCTCGAAATAAAATATTAGGGCTTTGTGACAAAATTGGCTAAAACGATAAATTAATTGGCTAAATAACATCATTTTAGTATGTACCTAAGAACATGTAGTATTATGTCGACCGACTAACCATGTTAATATAGACCCGGTATATCGGTTGATTTAAAATTAGGCTTGGTTGGAATGTCGAGCTTAGCGCGGCTTGGAACATAATCCGTATATAATTCGGAAGTCTATAACAGTAATTTTACATGCGTTGTCTTTGATTTTAATAGAGGAATGTGATTAATTTTTCTATGTGAGACCAAATTACTGTCTACGTGAGTGGTGCTCTCTACTGTCGTCGGGAGATCGAAAGCTTTCAAAATTTCAAAAGTTTTAGGTGGGATTAATTTGCGAGTTGATTTTTTGTTGCTCACTTCAATCAGCATGGTGCTGATTGAATTTTAAAAAGTATTCGTTTGCTGGAGTCAATACTCTATTCATGAAAATATGATGACCAAATCTCTGAACACTCTGTCAGAACGTTGAAAATCCTCTTTATAATACTATTTTAGATTGATTAACAATTGATCACATCAAAATCACTCATCGCTTGATGAATATAATAGTCCATACTGATACAATCAGGCAATTTACGTGTATTTCGGTAAGATGGAAGTATGTAATTAATCACGTAAACGTCATATTTGACATTTGTTACTGCTAGCGCCTCGACGTCTAAAATATGAACTATAATGCGGCTCAAATTTGAGTGAAGAATATGATATGGCACAGAGCGAGGATACAGACCGACTGATATCACGTATAATTTTCCAGTAAATCGATAAAATAATTAATTAAACGCCTTTAAGGATTTATTAATATTTCAATGGGACAGTGTTTCATACAATATTTACCAATAAACTAAAGTTTCTCAATTTATCAATCTCTTTACTGCACAGAAAAAAACAAACAATTTGTACGACTGGTGAATTTAGTACCCAAAGGCAATTTCTTCCAGTGGACCAGTTAACTGCGCAGCTTATGGTGGTGCTAGAAATTGTAGCTTACTTGTGTACCTACCATGGCGGAATAATATGTTAGGGGCATGGAGGAATGAAGCACCTAGTAATTGTGTTCACTGCAATTGCTGTAAATTAAAGGTGGCCGTTGTTATTGATAGTACAACCAATGACGATAACCACAATGGGATATTTTCGCAAACTATCATTAAAAATGTGTGCAAGATTTAAAGTTTATTTTCAAGATTCTGATCATCGCACTGAAAATATGTTTTTTATATATTTTAATTGATATTGATTGTTTTTAAAAACGATCTAAAACCGCTAAATGGTTCAAATTTGTCTACGAAGCGACTTATTCAACAATAATACTGCTGTAGAACCCTTCCAAAATTGACTGGCATGATGGTACTATTGCCTCCGCACAAAAATATCGTTTTGATGGCAAATCAAAAATTGAAAATCTATTTAATAATACATGAAATGTGGGTATCGTACTTAAATTAAATGATTAATGAAAATTAATAGTTTGTTAGCGAGTCAGGCGGTCTAGCTCAGTGAAATCGAAAACTTGACAATATCTAACTACCGATGTTTTTATACCGATTTCCCAAGCACGATAGAGGTGAGGCGTATTTATCGTACCCAGTAAAAGTACCGGGTATTTTCATGCGATACTTTGTACTTATGACAAATCTCCATAATACTCACAACTATTTTATACCGGAACTAAATATTTATAATAGGTACGGAATTCCGTAGCAACCCCCCCCCATGGATTCGGAAAAAAATATTGTGGGGAATCACATATGAATTTTTGTTTGTGGGGAAAATTTTGTTACTGGAGTTCCGTAACAACCCCCCCCCTCAAGGATTTGAAATATTTTGTGGGGAAGTACATATCTGACATTTTTTTGTATGGAATTACCCTTTTTTGTGGGGAAATACTTGAGTATTTTGTCACTGGTATTTATACCAGGTATTTCTTTATACCCAGTAAAGAATAGTACTCATGGGACCCACCTATGGTGAGTACTGAGAACATTCTTTAACTGAATCGACGATATTTCCCTCCTCTTTCGTGTTTCGGACGGGACGGCGCGTACGCAGTCCCGACTACCAAAAATTACGCGCCCGAGTTATCCGCATTAGGGATAATCGCAAGGGTCAGCCGAACCGGAGTGCAATGGAACAGCCTCGCCCTGGGGGTACCGCCTTAGTGATCACGGTGTCCCCTACGCCAGGTAAGTATGCTTTCATCGTCGAAATCATGACGATATATTGTACTGTTGGAATTTTCCGTTTGCGTTCTGCGAACGGAAGTGGCGCCATCTTTACTGAGCACCGAAAACTAATGGTTTGAAAATGAAATATAGCCCACAAAATTTCAGTTGCAAATATGTTTGAAATTAATTATTAAAAAAACAGTTATTTTTTATGTGCATATCTGAAGGGGAGTTATACTTTTTTATTATACATTGAAAATTTGAGTAATTTTTATCCTGGCTTTCATGAAATTCTTTCAGACTTTTCAGCTTATTAAACTTTGGTAATTTAACTCATGAAGTTCGTTCTGTTAATATTTCTAAAGCTTTCGAAAAGGGTAAGAAATATTTTTTTTAAAGTAACAAAGGTTACACGGAGATAAGTGTAAATTAATATTTGGGGTGGTCTTCATCCAGCTGTTAATATATACAGTGGATTATGATTACAATAAAATAAATTTAAGATTTGTATATTATACTATTTGTTCCGATCCTAGCATCAGAGCGTTATAACAACAGCGTGGGTTCCATTCGAAACAACTCCTTATGGCAACCTTGACGAAGGACGAAATTAGCAGTCGCTTTTGGGCAGATGGACATCTCTGTGCGGGGGCGGCCTGTTCACCTTATCTCCAGAAACAGAAACTGGTGGGTGACGAATGGACCAAAAAATAAACATATTATAATTGAATATCTGTTTTTCATTTTATTTCATGAAATAACAGAACACAATTTGATATGCATGTTATTTGCACGGAGAAAACTTACTGATATAAAATATTGCTAATTCCTGTTAGAAACGGGACTGCAGGCCTCTAAAGAATGAATTGACAGATTTCCAAATAAACTATCGAATGTGTTATGGTAATCTCGGAAGTGTTCCTAAAAATTGTAATATTTTCACATTTCGTCATAATATAATAGGATTAACGCAGCTGCATTAATACGTGTTTTGCTATATTATGAAAGTACTAATAGTTTATCAGGAAATTGGGTGCTGTCACCTTTTTAACAGGATTTAAATAGGCGTCGCCATGTGGACCACATCAATCCCGCCGGGGAATGAATGGAGCGGGCATTCGTTGACCACATGTTCGGTGGTAAAAAATTACTTTTTTTTCGAAATTTGAACGATTTTAGAGGTAGTTTTCAGGTACAAAACTTGAATCGATTTTTTTTGTATGGGAAAAATAACAACGGAAACTCGAAAAAAGTCAATCTTTTTTATTTCTACTGTCGTTTAGAATCACCTCCCGAAATTTTACCTTCGGACACCTGTAGAAAATACAGCTAAAAATATGAATACTTAATTATTTAATACTATATTATTAATAATTATTTTTCTTACTCTTTCTACCTACCTTTTGTATTATCTATTTACTTATACTTTTGTATTATCTATCTACTTATACTTTTGTATTATCTATTTACTTATACTTTTGTATTATTTATCTAATTATACTTTTGTATTATCTATTTACTTATACTTTTGTATTTTCTATCTACTGATACTTTTTTGTTATTTTATACTTAACACTTTCATTTTTATACGTAAATGGTACATATTGTGACGTTAAAAAAAAATCCTTCAATGTAGATTTGAATGGAAACCAATGTCGCCATTGATTATAACGGTGGCTTTTGACTATTAGAACGAGACAGCCAATCAACATTGCGTACTCTGTCCCTCTCGAAAATAACGCGAATACTATAATTACGACAATTTTAGCCAACAATAACGTGAAATTTTCGGATCCCTACGAAATAACTAATAATCAAACCAAATAATTAATTAATGTTGGAATTACAACTAATTACTTAATAAGTAATTAAGACGATATAACACATACTTAATTGTGTAATTATAATAAAAAAACAACTCAAAGCTATTTCGCTAGGCTTCATTCTCCGTAATGGCAGAGACTTTAAAAATATATTACCAGCTTCTTCAATAATATTAATAATATTTGGCTAATTTATATAGCGTAGTTTTCGTGAAAAATCACCTCAAGGTCAAGTCAAGTCGAATATAATTCTTCTATCTAGTCCCCTTACTTAAAATCCACTTTCTAAGATATATTAACTGTAAACTCTGTCTACTAATAGATACTATAAATTACAACTACTTGGAAAAAATGAAAATTATCAAAAATCTCTGATAGACGACTCGTTTTTTTTACTTAACTTTTATTTAATAAATTTGCTAATGGAATTATAGACAGACCTGATTCATTGAACCTAATCACCTTCAAAATAACTAGAACTACTCGATCGAAAATTATTTTTGATTACAACAGCAATATCAGGACTAAGTCATTTACATAGTCACCTGTACCTAGATTACATGTAGGCAATAATTTCGCAGATTGTAGATGTGTTCATATGCACGGAATATAGTTACAAGAAGGCTATAGTAACATTAGCAACATACCTCAATAATAATAATGGATAAGCTAAGCATAATTCTATTCTTTTGCATTGAATTTCTATATAATTAATAGCAAACTTTTATTTCTTGATTACTGTTGCACTAAAAACTAGGGTTTTCCAATAAGAGGTGTTATTTTGCTATTAAAACGTAAAAGATCAATGGTTTCGTTGCTTGTGTGGCACGTAGCGCCGTCTTGTTGAAAGTAAACGTTGTCCAGATCAATACCATCCAATTCCGACCATAAAAAATCATTAATCATCTCTCGATAGCGCAATCCATTCACCGTAACTGTTGTTCCAGCCTCACATTCGAAAAAGTAAGGTCCAATGACTCCGCCGGACCATTAACCGCACCAAACAGTCACACGTTGAAGATAGAGAGGCTTTTCAACAATAAACCTTGGTTTTACGAGCCCCAGATGCGGCAATTTTGCTTGTTGACGAAGCCACCGAGTGGAAATGGGCCTCATCACTCAAGATGATTTGCATTTGATTCACTCAAGTGAATTTTAATAATTTCAATGCGTTGTTGAAGCGTGCGAAATGACAGCTTCAAAAGTAACATCTACCGAAATAGCGGGCTATTCAAAATAACACCTCGTCTTGGAAAACCCTGTATTCATGTATATCAAATGTTTGTAAAAGCCCGTACGGGCGTAGATTGTATAAATAAATAAATAATTATGTACAGCGTATATGATATAGTTATGTTACCTATATACATATATATATATCCTACCTATTACCTATCTATATATAGTTATGATACCTATCTATCGATAGCCTTATTCAACGAAACATAATTATTATGTACAGCGTATATGATATAGTTATGTTACCTATATATATATATATATATATATATATATATGTAGAATAATGTTCTCGGTTTACCCGCGTAAAGTAGTCCTTAAAAGGACTTTTTAATTTATAATTTAATTTTATTTTACGCGGGTAAACCGAGAACATTATTCTACATCTTACACCCGTGAAAACCTTAACCATAACATATATATATATATATATATATATATATATATATATATATATATATATATATATATATATATATATATATCCTACCTATTACCTATCTATATATAGTTATGATACCTATCTATCGATAGCCTTATTCAACGAAACATAATTATTATGTACAGCGTATATGATATAGTTATGTTACCTTACATGTATCCATCGATAGCCTTATTCAATGAAACATAATTATTATGTACAGCGTATATGATATAGTTATGTTACCTTACATGTATCCATCGATAGCCTTATTCAATGAAACATAATTATTATGTACAGCGTATATGATATAGTTATGTTACCTATATATATATATATATATATATATATATATATATATGTAGAATAATGTTCTCGGTTTACCCGCGTAAAGTAGTCCTTAAAAGGACTTTTTAATTTATAATTTAATTTTATTTTACGCGGGTAAACCGAGAACATTATTCTACATCTTACACCCGTGAAAACCTTAACCATAACATATATATATATATATATCCTACCTATTACCTATCTATATATATTTATGATACCTATCTATCGATAGCCTTATTCAACGAAACATAATTATTATGTACAGCGTATATGATATAGTTATGTTACCTTACATGTATCCATCGATAGCCTTATTCAATGAAACATAATTATTATGTACAGCGTATATGATATAGTTATGTTACCTATATGTATATATATATATATATATATATATATGTAGAATAATGTTCTCGGTTTACCCGCGTAAAGTAGTCCTTAAAAGGACTTTTTAATTTATAATTTAATTTTATTTTACGCGGGTAAACCGAGAACATTATTCTACATCTTACACCCGTGAAAACCTTAACCATAACATATATATATATATATATATATATATAATTTTATTTTACGCGGTTAAACCGAGAACATTATTCTACATCTTACACCCGTGAAAACCTTAACCATAACATATATATATATGTATATATATATATCCTACCTATTACCTATCTATATATAGTTATCATACCTATCTATCGATAGCCTTATTCAACGAAACATAATTATTATGTACAGCGTATATGATATAGTTATGTTACCTTACATGTATCCATCGATAGCCTTATTCAATGAAACATAATTATTATGTACAGCGTATATGATATAGTTATGTTACCTTACATGTATCCATCGATAGCCTTATTCAATGAAACATAATTATAATGTACAGCGTATATGATATAGTTATGTTACCTATATATATATATATATATATATATATATATATATATATATATATATATATATATATATATATATATATATATGTAGAATAATGTTCTCGGTTTACCCGCGTAAAGTAGTCCTTAAAAGGACTTTTTAATTTATAATTTAATTTTATTTTACGCGGGTAAACCGAGAACATTATTCTACATCTTACACCCGTGAAAACCTTAACCATAACATATATATATATATATATATATATATATATATATATATATATATATATATATCCTACCTATTACCTATCTATATATAGTTATGATACCTATCTATCGATAGCCTTATTCAACGAAACATAATTATTATGTACAGCGTATATGATATAGTTATGTTACCTTACATGTATCCATCGATAGCCTTATTCAATGAAACATAATTATTATGTACAGCGTATATGATATAGTTATGTTACCTTACATGTATCCATCGATAGCCTTATTCAATGAAACATAATTATTATGTACAGCGTATATGATATAGTTATGTTACCTATATATATATATATATATATATATATGTAGAATAATGTTCTCGGTTTACCCGCGTAAAGTAGTCCTTAAAAGGACTTTTTAATTTATAATTTAATTTTATTTTACGCGGGTAAACCGAGAACATTATTCTACATCTTACACCCGTGAAAACCTTAACCATAACATATATATATATATATATATATATATATATATATATATATATATATATAAATATATATATATCCTACCTATTACCTATCTATATATATTTATGATACCTATCTATCGATAGCCTTATTCAACGAAACATAATTATTATGTACAGCGTATATGATATAGTTATGTTACCTTACATGTATCCATCGATAGCCTTATTCAATGAAACATAATTATTATGTACAGCGTATATGATATAGTTATGTTACCTATATGTATATATATATATATATATATATATATATATGTAGAATAATGTTCTCGGTTTACCCGCGTAAAGTAGTCCTTAAAAGGACTTTTTAATTTATAATTTAATTTTATTTTACGCGGGTAAACCGAGAACATTATTCTACATCTTACACCCGTGAAAACCTTAACCATAACATATATATATATATATATATATATATATATATATATATATATATATATATATCCTACCTATTACCTATCTATATATAGTTATGATACCTATCTATCGATAGCCTTATTCAACGAAACATAATTATTATGTACAGCGTATATGATATAGTTATGTTACCTTACATGTATCCATCGATAGCCTTATTCAATGAAACATAATTATTATGTACAGCGTATATGATATAGTTATGTTACCTTACATGTATCCATCGATAGCCTTATTCAATGAAACATAATTATTATGTACAGCGTATATGATATAGTTATGTTACCTTACATGTATCCATCGATAGCCTTATTCAATGAAACATAATTATTATGTACAGCGTATATGATATAGTTATGTTACCTTACATGTATCCATCGATAGCCTTATTCAATGAAACATAATTATTATGTACAGCGTATATGATATAGTTATGTTACCTTACATGTATCCATCGATAGCCTTATTCAATGAAACATAATTATTATGTACAGCGTATATAATATAGTTATGTTACCTTACATGTATCCATCGATAGCCTTATTCAATGAAACATAATTATTATATATAGGACAGATGTACATACGATGAGAATATACGATGCAAAAGTGAATGGTAGCATAAGTCGGGGCCTCCCGAGGAAGACATGGAACGACCAAGTGAATCAGATACTTGAGTCGGGCCATGTCAAGAGTCAGAACAATAGAAGAGTATGTATGAGACGATGTATGAATGTGAATGAGGCAAGGAGTGTGTGCCAAGACCGAGTTGTTTGGCGGTCCGTCCTCTCTGCCTACCCCTGCGTGAAAACGGTGTGATGGTTAGTTAGTTAGTTACATACGAGTACATGCACTTATAATGTACTATACGAATATGGAACAACCCCAAGCTTCACAGTCTAATAGATCACAGTTACAAGAAACAGAACAAAGAGTGGCAAAATGAATACATCGTTGGGATAACGTATTTTCCTAACTCCTACGGTATATAATGGATCAAGCAGCAATACATAAGCGCGAAACAGACCCTCTTAAAATGCTAATTACAGTATGACCGATACAACAGAATCGGAAAGCTTCCTGAATTAAATCATTGACTGAATTGAGAACTGGACTGGACTCGATGACTGGAGAAGTATTTAGAGTCTGCTGTTATCCAGCATGACGTCTCCGAATTTGCCTACCAACACCGAGGCACCCGAATCTGCCAGTCACCAATAAATGAACAGCTGCCCAAATAATGGAACGGAGACGTCAAATTATATTTTTTATGTAATTTTTTAAATATTATTTTTGATTTTATACTATTATTAGTTTTATTCAATATCATTGTATGATAATATTATGTTCTTATTTCTATTATGTTACTACCATGATATGGACATTTGTCTAGTTTGGGTATTTAAAAAAATAGGTATAACCGCTAGGTTTCTCATAAAAAAGAGGGATATTTAGTCTGCAAACTTCCACTCGAACGATTTGTGGCATATTATGCCAACTTTGCAAAAACGTCTTGAGCGATCACTATCCATAATATGCCAAATTTATAGTACCTAAAAATATGGGATAAACGGTGAAATCTAGGTGGATTCATTGGCTTTAAACCGTAGTAATCATTTTAACATGTTTCCGTATTAATATTTTTAGGAATGGTAATGGCATATTATGCCAACTTTGCAAAAACGTCTTGAGCGATCACTTTCCATAATATGCCAAATTTATAGTACCTAAAAATATGGGATAAACGGTGAAATCTAGGTGGATTCATTGGCTTTAAACCGTAGTAATCATTTTAACATGTTTCCGTATTAATATTTTTAGGAATGGTAATGGCATATTATGCCAACTTTGCAAAAACGTCTTGAGCGATCACTTTCCATAATATGCCAAATTTATAGTACCTAAAAATATGGGATAAACGGTGAAATCTAGGTGGATTCATTGGCTTTAAACCGTAGTAATCATTTTAACTTGTTTCAGTATTAATATTTTTAGGAATGGTATTAATTAAAAAAATACGGTAAATGTATATTTTATGACACCAATCGCTGATAGCCGGTGGCTCGAGCGGGGCATATTCAAGTCGGATTACCGGACCGGTTGTGTAAAATAATATGTACCTTCGTCATAGATGGGTACTAATTATAGTTTTAGCAAGTAAATTGTAATGGCTATGTACTGCTTACCAAACGGAGTAAAAAGTTACATCCAAAAAAATACATTTTCAACCCAAAATGGTAAATGTACACAAACATTTGGCACAATATTTTATATTAAAACGTTACCTATATATTTAAGTTAACCTTATTCAAATAAAGTACCGGACACCAAAAATAATACCGTTTTCTCACAAGTAGTAAATGTTTATCAAAATTTGAAACCCAACTTATTCTGAAATGTTATTTTAATTAATAAATTGTTATTTTTTTGTTTATTTTTTATTGTTTTTATTTCTTGCTAGAGCAATCCCGACCAGTTAAAAAACTCATTGTAGGGCGAAAGGAACATAGATGGGAGTTAATAGGTACAATTTTACATTGGTATTTTGGTTTCCTCAAAAAAAGTTAAGTTTGTCTACATTTTATTTATAAATATTTCATTGGTTGTAGTAAATTTGGTGAAAATTTACTGAATTTGTTTTCAGTTTACATTTTAAAGTTCAAGAAACACTTTATCACTTCAAGATTTGATAATATATAATGACGAAACCCAAAAATATTAGCATTTTATGAACACGTGTTCCGACATCGTGATAATACATACGTATTTTACTAAACGTTTAAGGATGCCTATCAATTCATTCGTCAAGGTCTGCAATCCTGTTTATAACCGGATTAAGAATAATTTTAAGATATTTTCTTAATAAATTAGCAATACTCATTTTTCTCTGTGTCGGCGATATAAATTTCTTTTTGTTGAATTATTATCATCTGTCAGCAAATATATTCAATTTATATTTTGCAATATTAACTCTTGACAGGCCAAGATACCAAACAAAACGTCTGTAACCAAGTGGGTCTTCCGACGACCCCGTGCATTTTTCTGTCTTATGGGCTTTTAAACTATAGAAATACCAATTATTCAGTCAATTATTAATGGTAACTTATATATTTGCGCAGAAATTCGTAAAATACTAAAATGATATGTCAAGTATTTAAGCTAATATAAGGAGGATAGTAATTTTGGGTACTACCTACTCCCCACTTGGCTGCGGGATAGTTAAGAAAATTCCAGAAATGAAAATCTTTATACCATCTGCGTAGTATCATTACAGTGATGTTCACAAAGTTATTTGAATTTTTAATAAAATAAATAATGCAATCACAAAGTGAAAATTGACAGACCCTTTCTTCGAAAATTTTATATTTAAAAGTAATAAAAGCTACCCATTACTGATAAAAGCATTTTTAATTATACACAGCTTTTAAACAACCATTTACCTTGTATTAAAGATTGTCAGTTATTAGTAAGATAATCAAACATAATAAGTTTGGTACAATGAACTCTGATTTGTTTTGAATTTAAGAATAATTACAAAAATTGGAACTGATCCATTATGAAATATTTTTTTTAGAAACTAATTTTAATTCTGTATTCGAAACTTGTATTTCTTTTAATAAAAGTTTTAGGGTTACTCATGTTAAGTAAAATCAGATTTTATAATTTTGAAAGGGTTTGCGCTTTTTACCTAACATACAATCATCAATCTTACAATTATAATACCACGTGATTTTTCACTGGTTTTATAATAATAAAAAATCAGGTTGTAATAAAAAAACTAATATAGTAATAAAACCTTCTTTTTATGTTGACGAATATTATTATTTTTTTATTGTACAGTAATAGGTATTAGATTTATCCTGTTTAAATGTTTATAAGATTAGATCATTGGTTTCATGAGCGAAGGTAAACGATTCCGTAAAAGTTTGACATGAATTTTAAAAATTTGAAATTCACAATTTGCATAATAATAATGATTGGATTATTTGTATAGCGCCGTTTTCGTGAGCAAAGTACCTCAAGGCCTCTTTACAGCTTAATTTATGCATTTAATCTATTCCTATCACTTAGACTTATAACTTATTACTAGTGGCTTATAACTAAGTTAGAACTTTCAACTTTCAGAATCGGTCAGGATAATTATTAAATTTTTTAAAGAGCTAAAATGTTATTAATCCATCCATGAAAAAAACCGCTTTAAAAAAATTTTAATAGTAAAAATTTTTATACCAAACAATTTTTTTTACTCTTATATTTTTTATATAAAATTGTAAATTATCAGTTGGATAGCCCTGATGTATTAATGTTGATTTACTTTCATGTTCCTATATTCGGATCAAAGTTCCATAGTATGTATTATTGTGACTATTATACTACGGTTTCAGGTCAATTTTTTTGTTATAAATAGATTACACACCACTGTGCTAATGCTATGTCAGCTGATGTTTTTAATAAGCTTTTGTTGAAATATAAATCTGTACTGATTCAAATTTTTAGTAGCGCATATTTTAACGAAATTTTTTTGTTTTTGTTTCATCTTTATTTCTTACTATATAAAAAAAAGTTCGTTTGATCACAATATTAAATATCCAAAATTTATTAAAAACAATTTTTTTTACAAAACGTTGCATTCGAATACGCGTGTGTTTTTAGATACCTATGTTATATAGATGTCACGTGTGACAGGTAAAATATATATATTTTTTAATAACAGCGTCTGTTGGACATACAAGCAACATGCGATATTGTTTTTCTATCTGAACTGACAGTATATAAATTAGCTGAAGCACCCAGTACAAGTAAAAAAGGCAAATGCCTTTTTTTAAATTCCAAAGTCGGAAGAATTTAGTTTAAGAGTTAGTTTAGGTAGTTTCAGTTAAGAAAATTGGAATTGTTGGATTGAAAAAAAAATTTGCACAAAAAATATAATGGAAATTCGAAAAAAGCTTTTTACGATTATTTCTACCATCAAGTAGAATCACCTCTAGAAGTTAATGCAGTTTGCCTCAGGACACCCTGTATTATAATATATTAGATAATGTTAAGGAGCACATATCGAAGCTGTAATTTTGCATATCAAGTTTAAATAACAAATGTAACCTTTCATCGGTACTTTCAATTGAAAGAGGTGGGATTGGGCGCGAACTTGAGTAATCTGAAAATATATTGCCTGTTGATGTGGTGCTGATTGCTAACAGTGTGGATGATCTACAGTCTCTCGTAGCTAGAATGAACGAAGTATGTATGAAGAATCAGATAATGATGAATGTAATAAGTCTAAAGTCAAGGTGTTTGAAAGAAAGAGAGTATGAAAACAGTGTGCAATATAGTTGTGAATGAGGAATACTTGGAGCAGGTGGATGAGTTTGTGTATTTAGGAAGTATGTTTACGAGAGATGGGAAGGCTGACAGAGATATTGAAAGAAGAGTAAATGCAGATAACTCCATTAATGGAGGACTGAACGCAGTTGGCGTTAGCAAAAATTTGTCCAAAGAAGCGAAGCTAACAGTCCACTATGGAGTGCTGGTAACTACCCTGATGTATGGCAGTGAGGCATGAAAGTGGTAGAGAGAAGATGAAAGTAGACTGAATGCTGTAGATTCCTGAGGCGTATGTGTGGTAAAACCATGTATGATCGTGTGAGAAATGTGGAGATCCGCAAAGAGTGCAAGGCTTATTGAGACGATGTATGAATGTGAATGAGGCAAGAAGTGTGTGCTGAGAGAGAGTTGTTTAGTGGTTTTACCTCTCTGCCTAGCCCTGTGGGGAAACGGCGTGATGGTTAGTTAGTTAGTTAGTTAGTTCTTTAATTAGTTTCATCTGTCCATGAAAATATGAGTGCTATGAAGATTGCCTTACTTCCAGGAGCCGTATTCAGTTTTTCAGGAAATATTTTCACTCATATGAATTTATATTGATGTAAATACTCTGTTTGAATCATGAAAGAATACAACGCCACATTTATCAAATAGTAGCTGTGCTCTGTCTGTCTGTCCATATAAAGATATAATCGTGTGTGCTGATTTTACGTCGAACAAATGGCGCTGTTTTTAAAACAAAGCATGTTTTCTAACAGATTGCAGTGTTTTAAAAAAAGAATACGTTTTTACCTTTCACAGGTGACATCTATATAATAGAGGTACATAAAAACACACGCGTATTCAAATGCAACACTGTGTCAAAATTTCAAAGCGAACGATGAAGAACCTTCGGAAATTTAAGATTTTTAACGAACAAATATTAACATTTTTATTTATTTAGAGTATAGATTTTGGCAGAGTTAGTAAGTGACATAAATACACAATTAATTTGACAAATTATTTAATGAAAGGGACGCTTAGATGGTTTGTGGAGGGTGAAGTAGACAATGAGCGATCAAGGGTGAAGTAAATAACAACGTTTTTCGTTTAGCATTTGTATTGTGAAGGAAAAACTGTGTGAAGGAAAAATCTATCATTGACTTACTATTTGCCCCAAAAAATATTAATTGCGTGGGCAAGAAAATGTGTTCAGAGTTTTGAAGCAGAAAAAACACAATTATAAGCTCTGGGGTCGTAAAATTTGCAAGACTTTCTATCTGGAATATCTGGCTAGGTCATTTTATTTTTTTAACTATTCTCAGTTCACAACTTACTTTCCATCATGGGCTATGAAAACCACACTGTTTGTTGTATATTTATTAAATTGTTTAAAAAATATAAATAATGTTTTGTAACACCTGGCGAAACCGGTTAGCAACTACTTACACAATGTAAATATTTTGACGACTGTTATTTGTTGTTAAATAAATAGGTTTTTTAACTGTCTATCTTGTAAATCTTTTTCCTGTTTGTATCTAGATAACAATAAGAAAAAGTAAATACAATTACATATATGTGTGGTTAGTTTGTTCCTTATTTTATTTTTTTATAAGGAAAACCAATATGGAACAACTGTTGGAAAAACTGTCAAAACGTGAAAACTCGGTCAAGGTCGAGAAGCTACTTCTAGTGTTGTTTTAAAATAATGATTTTCTTAAAAGCATAACACGATTAACAACCAGATAATAATATTGCTTATAATAATATTTGATCGATCTTGGTTCGTGCTAGTGAGCAGGGAGCTGTGAGCAATGATCAGCTGACGTCACCGCCGATACGATGACGGCATATCTCCAAACCAGAAACTGGAAGCGGACCAGTTTCAAAGTATCGCCAACTTCAGCGCGGAAACATTCCAGCCAGCCTCTGTACTGGGGCCAACCGTGAACCTGAAAGGACATTGTATTTTCACGATTCTAGAACGATCGATGCATTTTATATCTACCTTTCTTCCATATTTTTTGGTAATAGTTTCAAATTTATTGAAGTAACTTTCAATTTCATTCACATTTTTTTTTCATTTTCAATCTACATAACTTAGAGGTGTTAAATTTCAGCATGAATTAGATGTTTCGACGTCTAACATAGCTTAGATATTTCGACTTGCAACAGAACTTGAGGTTTTAAATATCGGCATGAATTAGATGTTTCGACGTCTAACACAGCTTTGATGTTTCGACTTTCAACATGAAACACATGTTTCGACTTTTCAAACAACTTGGAGGTTTCGACTTTCTACATAAGGTTTTAAATTTCGGCATGATTTAGATGTTTCGACGTCTAACACAGTTTGATGTTTAGACTTTCAACATGAAACACATGTTTCGACTTTTCAAACAACTTGGAGGTTTCGACTTTCTACATAAGGTTTTAAATATTGGCATGAATTAGATATTTCGACGTCTAGTACAGCTTGGATGTTTCGACTTTCAACATGAAATAGATGTTTCGACTTTACAACCAACTTGGATGTTTCGACTGTTAACATTAATTAGGCGTTCCGACTTCTGACATAACATGAACGTTTCGACTTTCAATATGAATAAGATGTTTCAACGTTCAAGACTTGGATGTTTTAGCAGCTTGGAAGTTTTGACTTTGAACATGAATTAGATGTTTCGACCTCTGACACAACTTGAACGTTTCCACATTCATTATGAATTAGATGTTTTGACTTTTCAAATAACTTGAATGTTTCGACTTTTAATATGAATTAGATGTTTCGACGTTTAACACAGCTTGGATGTTTCGACTTGCAATACGAATTAGATGTTTGACAAAGCTTGTGTATTTCGACTTTTAACATAATTTAGATATTTTTACTTTGCTACAACTTGAACGCTTGGAGTATCAACGTATTGTTGTTTCTTGTTCTACATTATAATGTTGTTACGACTTTCGTCACACGAGGTACTTAAACATTTAAGGTCATCATCCAATACCTAATGGTGTGATTCAATATCGATAAAAAGTTTTAAAAAATACACACAGCAATACAATTATAAACGTTGGAGTTGAAAATATATTCAATTTTTTGCTAGTTAATGGACGAGGGAGATTAAAAAAATACTGTTTTCTGATTATAAATAATGGTTTAATGCTGTTTTTAAATCACTTTTCGTAAAATCTTTAAGCCAAGCTTACACTTTATTCATCAAAAAATATTAATTTTAAAATCATTTAATTGAAATGAATCACCCTGATTATTAATACCCATGCAGCTCATGGTCAATATCAATGAACAGATAGGGTAGTTGATTCATGCGTTGATTCATCATACAAAAGTCGTACCTAAATGTAATACCAAAGAATTCACAATTCGCTGTACGATTTTAAAAATTATGGTAAGAATCGATATACTATTTTTGTGGGTAGGTATGTGTGTTCGCGTTTAGGTTCTTGGAATTAAGGTTACACAAATATACCTAATATTAAATACGAAAATGAATGTAATGCCAATGAACTTTAGAAAATTCCACAGACGATTTGAATAACTGCCACGCCTGAAAAATATTATAGGAAATGCGCATATACAGTGTAAGTAAATTTGATATAATGTAGGTACTTACTTTGAAAAATTAATTTAGGACGTAGGTACCTACGTACTTATTTATTAAGTCATTAACATTTTACCGAAACAATACTGGCAGCACTTGTAGCTTACCTTGAAACTGGGTACGTAAGCATGATGGATAGCTCCAGTGTTTAGATAATTTATTTATCAGTCGTATTTCGGTGAAAACCCACCTGCTCTAAAGACAATTGCGCCTACTTACCAGCTGTCTGCTCGGGGAACTTTAAAATATCCAAGAGTCGGCACTCACGCTTAAAATAATCGTTATACATTGTATTTTAACATATAATTCGTATATTTTAAGATTAGAGAAAAAGTTTGTATTTATATTTTATTCCGGAGGTTTTTTATATCGTAGTTTTCCGAGTTTTTTCGTGGAAATCAAAGGTCGTTTGCGCACTGAATTTACAATCAAAATAGCCAAAAAATTTGATCAAATCTTTGTATCATAATTATAAATTAATCATTAGTTTAACACGAGATATTCGCACTAATTCGCACCCGCGACACTGCAGATTCGAAGGCAAGACTTTGCCGGCATTTGTATTTTGACACGGCGACCATGTTTGTCCGGCCGGCCAATGGGAGGCACGGATATGTGCAGCGGGGACAGTACGGTGCGCGCGCACCGGCGGCCGCCCGAGAACTAGGCATGGAAGACCTGCGAACCATCACGGAACCGAAACTAGGCCAGCCCCTTCTCTCGCGAGAGCCTCTTTCGGATGTTTTTCCTTTGCATATTTTCGTACAGCATTTCTTTCGCATTCCCTCGAACGGTATATTAGCGATAACCGTTTAATGAGACACAAAGCGGCGATGGAATGCCGTCTGCCCGCGGTCTGCCGCGCGGAATGAGAAAGATGGCTTATTCACACACTGCCGAACGGTGGCTACAGGCTACACCTTGTGCCTGTTCCTATTGTTGCTCTGTTTGTTTAAAAAATATCACGAAGACGTGAGTCTTCGGGGGACATGTAAGAACCAATCTGTTATAGACATAGGTACCTCCCTAGCCACAAGAAAATTAAATGGACCGTAGACATCGTGGTAATTTTGTCTGAAATTTTCAATTCATTTAGTCCACCTATTCTTATCTTACTCATCACCTTTTCTTCCCCACTACCTTCAGACTCACAACATACCCCGATTGGGGATGCCATAGTCTCACTGGCTCCAGACGATTGGGAGCAGTAGAGACTCTTGTTCGGTATTCACATAAAACAAATTTGCCCTTCAATGAAACAATAGGAAGGTCACCGTCTACACGAGGTTTTTGAAAAATTCTTCGTAAAAACCGGGTAAGGCCGGGACATCAGCTAGTAAAGAATAAAAACCTGTCTCAAGATATAATATCCTGAAAACAGTTCTATTAGTCACTACTACCTTTTTCGCCAAGGAGCAAATCTGATTTAGAACGCAATAAGTGACGTAATTTATATTATTACTAGGTGACGTGTTCCCGGCGTTACTCGGGGACCTATAATTGCTTTGAGGTAAAGTTTTGGGCTTGTGAATTCTAGAGTACCTGCTGATAACTGATTGCTTATGGTGGAAATAATTTTATTGTAATGTATTACGTATTTGTCTCTCTTGGTAGTCCTCGGGAATACTCGACCTCTTCAACTATTCACTTCCAAGTCATACATTATCCTATCACCTCTTTTTTCGTTCATAATTTACGTCTCATTTTACCACAAATAATCATTTTATTCATGTCTTCTTCGGGCATATCCGACTTTTTCTACATTTCACTTCATGCTGTATCATGGAATCCAAACTGTTTACTGTTAAGGCGGTTACTGCCATACGTAGTAATGCAAAATCATGTATTTTTGGTGTGCAGATTGGTCACCTAGAAATGTTTCAGATGCTTCAATTAAATACTGCGAGTAGAATACATCTTGGCCTTTAAAGTGATCGAGTATTTTTTAGATAAGTCTTTTTATAAGCCCAAAAAAAAATAATGTATAAGGCCTATGAAAACTGCTTTAAAGTTCAAAATCTCCTACTTACGAACCCATTTTCGGTTATGATTTTATTGTATAATGCGGCAAATTAAGTTATTTATAAAGTGATCGAAAAAAAATTAAGTATTTATGCCTGAGAATCCACAAAATAAAGTAAAAGGCACTTTTTGGCCATGTTTTTTTCTTGCATAAATCAAAATAGGCGGATGGTGTTAAGCGGGAATTTAAACCTTATCGCCATCTACGTAAGGGTTGTTATTGATAGCGGCTCAATTTAAAATATTACACGACGTAGTGCATCGCCTTAAAAAAACTACATTAGTAGACACTAATTCCGTCGACTTGTATCTCATTCAATTGTCGACTTCATATCTCATTCCAGTGCAGAGACAATGCATCAATTCTTTCTCGAGTGTCCTTGACTTCTTCTACCATTCAATCACCATCTTAACACTCCCGGCGCTAATAAGAACAAACATAGAATTTTTCAGCGAAATCATATGAATGGTATAGGAACGCGTACAGGACAAACAAAAAACATTAATTTAGATTTATTCATATAGATCTGTAAGCAGCTACCGTCTACCAATCTCGTTTCAGCGCTTTTTGTATTATTTCTCGCTGAAAAGAATTGTCATTTATTCCGAGGTACCTACCTTGTAAATATTACTCATAATACAATCATTTTAAGATATTATTAGTATTTTATAATGACGTCATTTGCTATATGTAATGTTTTAATTATTCATCATAAATTTTCTTGATAATGTTCGAATTTCGTAGTACCGGCATAACATTTTATTTGCGGAGGTGAGTCACTGTTTAGTTATGCGAATTGTTGTACCTATAGGCAAATCAATTTAAAGAGCACACGTTTGAATGTATTTGTGCACACCGATAGTGGTTCAACTTGGTTCGAAATAGTTTGGAAGATGTATTAATATGAAGAAGCACGGTGAATGTTGCAAGACAGGGTTTGCAGGTTAATCAACCTCTACTGATTTTGAAATGTCACGTGATCAAGTCAGTGCCATCACGCAAAGACAGTTTACAAATTGTTGCTATTATTGTTGGTACACCTTATTTAGTACTGTTATTATATACATTTGAATTTTTTGTTGTCTGTCCAACTAGGATAAGATCCCCCTTTAGGACTGGCAGAATTTAAATAAACTGAAATACATATTTTGTTTAACTAAAGTTGTAATATTTATCTGTTATTTTACCGCAAGCATCTTGTATCTATGTATTATATAAAAAGGGTGTCTGTGGTAGGCGGCGCTAATTTGAGTTTCGTACATTTTTAAAACGAGATTGATGAAATTTTACACACTTGACGTATAATATAAGAAGAAAATTACCGTCTGATTTCGAAAAATTATGCGTAATCCCGGGTAACGCCAGCTAGTATTAAATAAATAGCGTAATTAGACCATATATATGTAATGTCATTGGATTGACTATTTAAAACAAGTTTACTTAGCGGTCGTCGGTCGTGGCCTGTAGTAGGTACTCTAGTCGGCCTTGCAGTAAATCTTTCTGTCCGTTGACCTAACGGACGGTCTTTATGACGTCAGTTGCCGTCCGGACCGCTCAGATATTTTCATTGTCGATGTAATAATAATTGTAAGAAATAACCATATTTACCTCAAAACTTACATAATATTTAGAAGTCGGGGACGCCTGAGGAAGACATGGCACAATCAAGTAAATCAGATACTCGAGTTGGGCCATGTCAAGAGTCAGAATAATAGAAGAGTATGTATGAGACGATGTATGAATGTGATTGAGGCAAAAGTGTGTGCCAAGACCGAGTTGTTTGGCGGTCCGTCCTCTCTGCCTACCCCTGCGGGGAAACGGCGTGATGGTTAGTTAGTTAGTTAGTTAGTTGAAGAAGAAGATAATATATTAATATATAAAAACGAAATCGAACCCGGGATCTGTCTTAAAGTGCACTAACTTCGGGAGGGGATTCTACATGATATGATGGTAGAAGTAAAATTAGTTTACATCTGATCTGATAGTTTCGGATAAATCACATTCTGTTGGGAACAATAATTATTATTTTTAATGTAAAATATTTATATTTATTTTCAACATTGTTTTTCTGAGATTATCATAAGGGAAATTTTCACCATGCATAACAACAATGAAAATAAGTTTTTCATAAAACATGCTATGAAATTCTACGATACTTGAACGTAGGGTGCTAAAAATATGGCAGTCATAACTTAGCATTATCAGTAAAGTTATGTCACTCGGAATTGACATTAAATATTGCCTGTGTTCTGTGTTCACCTCAATTTGCAGCTTACACTTAGTATTATTATAGGTATAATAACATGCACTAATACATACGACATGTCTTATTTATACGTGCCAGGCAAATCATAAACAAATGGAAGATGATTTTTTAAAATTTTTATTGTAATATAAGGAATACAGATACATAAATATTTATCAATATTAAATTTTAGATCATCATTAGTTATGTATACCTTATCAGAAAAGAGAAGTTCTTGTGCCTGATAAGGGAGCCACGATTCTTATATAAGTTTTATTTTATAATTATATTTTTGTATAGAATGTTGATTTTTTAATGTAATTTTTAATTTAATTTATTTGTTCTGATTGGTTGACAATACAGCGCAATTCAGAAGGAAGATTATTGTAGTTTTTTATTGTTTGATAAATATAATGGTTTTGCATTTGTGTTGTTTTAAAATTAGGTTTAATAAATTGATTTCCATTTCTCATTAGTTTGTAAAATTCTTGGTATTCTTTGTTATTTTTTTCATTGCACATTTTTATAATGGAAGCTTGTTTAAATGTGTTATTGAAATTTGGTACTGGAAACAATTTAAAAAGTGATTCTGTTGAGAAGATAGATTTTTTATTATTATTGCTTTTATGATGATTCTTTGTGAAACTTTTACTGAGTTTCGATTGTTTTTATGATGACTCGTGATCCTTTTTCAAAAGTACTTATTTAATCATTTTACAATACACATCGCATAATTTCCATAACTTTAAATAATTATGCGAAAAATTTTACAATAACATATTTTAAAGTCTTTGCCTAATATTAATTACTCTTGATACCTTTAAGGCCGATGTTGAAAAGGTCAAGAGACCTAGAGATTGCATTTAGCAGCACTATGTTGGGTCAGAACATCCGTTCTGCCACGAGGAATACAGCGCAAATCGTGATGTCGAACCTGGCGGTAGTTGTTCGGTACGAATAATTTATAGCATTATGGGAATGGGCTGTGAATAAAATAGTTTATTATTTTTAATGCTGTTAATATAAGGGCACCATTATTCCGAGATTGGAGAATTTCGTAGCGACAGCTACAGAGAGCAAAACCATGTAATAGATATCTAAATCGCGTGTACTCACTATGCATTATCATATAAATATACCTTAGAAACTGCACTTTATTAGAATACTAGCTGACGTATACCCGGCGTTGCCGGGGAATATCCTTAGGAGATAGACATATATCATTCCATATTTTTCTGTAGGCCTTTTTAAGATATACAATTCTCTAGTACATTATTTTGATTTATATCATAAGGTTTAGTCAGCGTTAGCAATGTAAGCGCCCGAAAATATTTTTATACGACTTGATTACAAAACATCGACTTTTACCTACTTTCTATAAATTTAATATACATGTATTGTAAATATAAACCTTCCGGAATAAATTTTCCAAATGATAATGAAAAACTTTTCAAAATCCGTTGCGTTGTTTAGAAGAACAAGAAGTGCACAAACAGACAGACGCGGAGAGTGACTTTATTTTATACTATTTAAAGATGGTTTACTTGTTCATATCACAAATACAATATTATGAATAAGAAGAGCCTGTTTTAATTCAGGAAAAGCATTTCGCAAGAAACTGCTAAGGTATTAGCTTCAGATTTTTGATCGTTTGGTTTTGTGTGGCGAAAATAGACACCATGTAATTTGGGCTTAAAGCCCCTGAAGCGGCCATTGTTGTCTCGGATCCGGATGCGCGGCGGCGGGCAAAGTGGGCACCTTCTGCGCAATGTCAGGGCCGCAGTCTCTATTGGGACAGCCATTTATTGTTACCTAATAATAATTTGCAGAGTGTTATTAAAAGATACCATCAGTATCGCCGTAGTGCCGCCGGGCTTTAGTCGTGTTTGTCTACCAGATCTGAATAGTCAGGTATTTCCCCTTCCCCTATTTTCCACTATTTTCCAGTCCCTTTTTAATAATACAAAATTATTTTTTTGTAACAAATAGAGATAATGATAACCTCACTGGTATCTCCCGTTCTGAGTCTCTCATTAACATATAATATATTTTAGAATTATGGATAACATGAAGTAATTAAAAATATATTATGTTTCATGTTGTCTTTTTTCTGTTGTAGAGTTTAGTACCATTTTATATGAATCTTTTTTTGCCCAAATGTTGTATTTGTAGTTGCTTGTTGGATATGTTTTTTAACCTGAGATCTAGTGAATCTAATATAAGTGTTAGTGGTTATTTCTTGGGTTTTGTATTTATATTTATATAAAATAGAATTGTTTTAGAATAGATTTGTTCAATTTACGTGATGTTAAGATCGTTGAAGATTTCGTCGGTGTTGGTTCTTACAGAGAAATTCCCCAATTACATGCCTTGCAACATGCCCCACTGGCTCCGGACGTTAGGGAGCAATTGGGACTCTTGTAAGGTACACAGTACACACACAACAAATTTACAACAATTTTGTGCCTTGTCCAATAATTCCCTTCATGATAGATCAATAGATAAATAATAGATAGGCAATAGATAGGTAAACATTTTTGTCTTGATATCGTTAAAACAATTCTCGCAAATGCACGAAGAAAACCATTAATTTATTGAGATTCCTAAGGCGTGTGTGCGTTAAGAAATTCAGATTAATAAAATCAGTTTAGTGGCTGAGTGGTAAAAAGTGGTTCGTCGGTTTATAACCCATTTTCCAACATTTTCCGCTGAATACACTTGTTTAATTTGCAAATTAGTATTGCTAATTTATTAAGAATCTCTTCAAATTATTTTTAATCCGGTTAAAAATGGGATAACAGGCCATTTCCTGATAAACTTTTAGTTAATTTCTAATATATCGTAACACGTGGTCAAACACCTGCATTTGCCTTGATAATATATAACGAAATGCGATAATATAAGGATTTTTATGAACACGTGTTCCGAAATCGTGTTAATACATTCGTATTTTAATATCAGGAAACCTATCAATTCTAATTAAGGGCCTGAAATCCCGTTTTTAACCGGATAAAGAATTTTTTAAGGGATTATTGCAGACTGATGGAACCTAACCGCAAGCCAAATACTAAGTTTGGTGATTGCGCTTTCGGAGCATCTGGGCCGAAGGCTTGGAATAAACTCACTCTGGCACTAAGATCCATAACAAGTCGAACAGAATTCAGGTCTAAACTAAAAACTTACCCTTTTAAGCTGTCATACCCTTAAATTAAATATACCATTCCTGAGAGAAAGTCCAGTTATATTCAATTTTCCAATTATGTCCTAAATCCTGTGTCTAAATTTCGTTAATAAATAATTAGTTAATGTTAATTAAGTTTTAATCTCAAGTGACCTACCAGGTAAGTATTGTAATGTATATTATCTCCATATATAGTTAGTAATAACATAGATCATTGTAGAAATGTATTACATATTTGTACATCGCCCTTGAGGTTATTTTGCAAAAAAATGGCGCTATACAAATCATCCAAATATTATTATCATTATTAATTAGCAATACTCATTTTTTCCGTGGAAAATATTCGGATTAGGAAGAATTTTATTTTATTTTCATTGCAGAAACAAACAGTACCTACATAATTACATGGAGGACAATAGTGACAAAGTTATACAAGTTAATTCAATAATTGGTACCAATGACATGTCGCTGACATATATACATATGTGGTATATTATACATTTTACTCAAGTTAAGTTAGTTAGTATGTTAGGGAAGGAGAGAGGTTTGTGTCAGTGTTTGTGTGTGTACGTGTGCATGTGTGTGTGTGTGTGTAATGTGTGCGAATTCAGTGTGCAAAAAAAGTTTTTCTTAAATAGAGGGAGAGAATCAAAAAATATATCGGTATTTGTGTAGAGTCAACATAATGACAGGTTATTCATAACTCAGGAATGTTTATGTTTAAAATTATTTTCAGCAGTAGGTAGGTACTTTGATTCAGCCCTGATATTGGCTAGTACCTGGCAACACACGGAACCAACAATGCTTCTAATTATCACCTCTTATCGCGACACCTGGCCACACCTGACTACACCGGCCACCAGGACTTGCTAATTTCAGCGGGGTGTCGATAAGGACACTGTACAAAGTAAGTATTGTTGATGTTTTTTCAAATATACATATTGTTACATTGTAAGATTGTTGCATACCGCGTCGTGTTATCAAATTAGTTTGCAAATAATGAAAATACGTTGAAGGTGACTCTCATTTTTAACAGGATCCTAAAGCAACATAAGAAATAATAGGAATCAGAATATTATAATAATTGTTACTACGCGGCTAAACCCGGAAAAATATGAAACAAGCAATAATGAGTCTTATGTAGTAGCTAGCTGAAATAAATGCGTACGTTATAAAGGGGAAAAGACGTGCAAACTACATGACGACAAAAATATCACCGGTATACAGTGTTTAAATAAAGGGTTTTCCAATAAAAGGTGTTATTTTGAATAGCCCGCTATTTCGGTAGATGTTACTTTTGAAGCTGTCATTTCAGACATTTGATAAAAAAAAAAACTACGCCATTAATAAAAATTGAACGATACACGCTTCAACAACGGGTCCTTGAAATGCGTGAAAATGATCCGGAATTCCATCGAAAAATTATCTTGAGTGATGAGGTCCATTTCCACCTCGGTGGCTTCGTCAACAAGCAAAATTGTCGCACCTGGGGCTCGGAAAACCCAAGAGTTATTGTTGAAAAGCCTCTTTATCCTCAACGTGTGACTGTTTGGTGCGGTTTATGGTCCGGCGGAGTCATTGGACCTTACTTTTTTGAAAATGAGGCTGGAGCAGCAGTTACGGTGAATGGATTGCGCTATCGAGAGATGATTAATGATTTTTTATGGCCGGAATTGGATGGTATTGATCTGGACAACATTTAATTTCAACAAGACGGCGCTACGTGCCACACAAGCAACGAATCCATTGATCTTTTACGATTGAATATCAAAATAACACTTCTTATTGCAAAACCCTGTATTACTTCAGAAAATATTATTTTCAAACTAACTGTACCCTGCCACGCGTTGCTGTGGCGCAGTCTGTTTGTGAAGATAGATAAATAATGGCGCGTTTATTAAAAATAAAATATATATTTTACCTGTCACAGGTGACATTTATATAATACAGGCATATTAAAACACACGCGTATTCGAATGCAACGTTGTGACAAAATTTCAAAGCAATCGGTGAAGAACTTTCGGAGATTTAAGATTTTGAACAAACGAACATTTACATTTGTATTTATAAATATAAATTAGTCTGTTTCAGAGTAAATATACTTAGATGTCATAATAAACGTGTATATATTAAATTATTGAAGACAATATTAGCGATTCCTAAACGAAAATTTGAAACAGAAAAATCAGAAAATGATACGGTCACATCTAGGACTCGAACCCAAAACCCTTGCCTTACCGGGGCACCGCTCTACCAACTGAGATAATGGGACCCCATCTCTTTCGGTACCTGCCTGAAGAAATTTTAAAAAAGAATAAACGATTCTCTATAAAAATTGTTTTAATTCTCCTATATTAAAATACATTTTAGTTTTGATTTATTAAATATGAGAAAATTAGAAACATGCTTTTTGGGCGCCAGGTCTACTTTTCAAAGAAATACTAGTTATTATAGGAAAGATTGATAGAAGACAAAGCAGAGAAAATCTAGTTATTATAGGAAAGAAATACTAGCTATTATAGGAAATATTGATAGAAGACGAAGCAGAGAAAATCTAGTTATTATAGGATAGAAATAACTAGTTATTACAGGAAAGATTGATAGAAGACAAAGCAGAGAAAATCTAGTTATTATAGGAAAGAAATACTAGCTATTATAGGAAATATTGATAGAAGACAAAGCAGAGAAAATCTAGTTATTATAGGAAAGAAATACTAGCTATTATAGGAAATATTGATAGAAGACGAAGCAGAGAAAATCTAGTTATTATAGGATAGAAATAACTAGTTATTACAGGAAAGATTGATAGAAGACAAAGCAGAGAAAATCTAGTTATTATAGGAAAGAAATACTAGTTATTATAGGAAAGATTGATAGAAGACAAAGCAGAGAAAATCTAGTTATTATAGGAAAGAAATACTAGCTATTATAGGAAATATTGATAGAAGACGAAGCAGAGAAAATCTAGTATAGGATAGAAATAACTAGTTATTACAGGAAAGATTGATAGAAGACAAAGCAGAGAAAATCTAGTTATTATAGGAAAGAAATACTAGCTATTTTAGGAAATATTGATAGAAGACGAAGCAGAGAAAATCTAGTTATTATAGGATAGAAATAACTAGTTATTACAGGAAAGATTGATAGAAGACAAAGCAGAGAAAATCTAGTTATTATAGGAAAGAAATACTAGCTATTATAGGAAATATTGATAGAAGACGAAGCAGAGAAAATCTAGTTATTATAGGATAGAAATAACTAGTTATTACAGGAAAGATTGATAGAAGACAAAGCAGAGAAAATCTAGTTATTATAGGAAAGAAATACTAGCTATTATAGGAAATATTGATAGAAGACGAAGCAGAGAAAATCTAGTTATTATAGGATAGAAATAACTAGTTATTACAGGAAAGATTGATAGAAGACGAAGCATAGAAATACTAGTTATTATAGGAAAGATTGATAGAAGACAAAGCAGAGAAAATCGCACTTTTAGACATCGGCTGGTACGAGTGCAGTTCAGCCGAAATGTTCCGGGCTGCAGTCTGAAGGATGAATATTGCCAGTACAATAGCTAAGTTGGAAGAAATAAAAAAGAATAAAATGTTATATCTGATTCATTTTTGATTATTATGTCGTGTTGTGCTTCCCCCGTCTGTAGCCAACATTTCGGAGCGTTACAATGTACATCATCTGCCCTGATTGTGGACAATTAAACGCTCTCCGAAACGTTTGATAAATAACTAGGAGGAGCAACATGGCAGAATAGCCCAGAAATTAATCACGATATTACTTTTGACCGTGTAAATTTCAAATCATATCCGAAATTGTTATAGGTTAAGTGTGAAAATGTAATTAATATGACTTGAAATATCACAATTTTTTTAGTGAAACCACACAAGAGTCCCAACAACTCCCAACCGTCTGGAGCCAGTGACTCTATGGCATCCCCAATGATCCTCTATCATCCTCATCCTCTATGGGGAAGATGGGGATGAGGATGGTGGGGAAGTAGCTGGCTATTCCGATATAGCCACCAAACAGGGCCAAAGCAATTTCGAGCAACGTTTCAATTCTGCATGATAGTCTCACAACGGGGCGATACTGAGAGTATCTTTCATTCTCTATGCTGTATATTATTTTAAATGAGTAAATTGTGAAATGAAACCGCGACCCCTTGCTTGTTAGTCGAGATCCTTACCCCTCAACAACGGAGGCCGTGGTCGATGGGTACGTTCTGAAGTAAAGCACACGGTGTACAGATTGCTGCTTTAGATAAACAGATTTCTGCTTTTTAGTTAATATGTTGTTTTCAGAGAGGCAAATACCGATGATTATCTGCGAAGGTCGTTTAAGTTGTTGTAATACAAAGTTGCCTCATGCGCGTGGGAGCCTCCCAGTTACCTGCACATTTCCATCACAAAGTTAGTTCATTTACATGTACTGGCGATAATAACCTCAGACATGACCACACTGCACAAGTGCATACGCATAATAATCGAGTAAGCTATAACAATATAACAGTGTTAGCTATTAAACTATCGAATTAGTATGTAACGATAGGTATTTTTCATAACGATACTTCAGAACGTACCCATTGACCACGGCCTCCGTTGTCGAGGAGTAAGGCTCTCGACTAGCAAGGTCGTAGGTTCATATCCCGGGGTGCGCAAGAAAATTTTATTTGATTAATTTGTGTTATTTCACAATACCTATATCATATTCTCGTAATATAATACTTATACATATATTATCATAATACTCGTTTTAACTTTAATGAAGGACTTATTGTACCAAAGCATACAAATAAATATGGACAAAGAACGTTAATCTATTTGATTCCCAGTTGTTTTAATATGTTACCTGCTGAAATTAAAAACTGTGCCCAAAACAAACAATTGGTGAACTTACTTGGTGACTTGGCTTACTGAAAGAATTAATTTGTATTAGCTTACAATGATATATTATTCTAAAGACTTTTAAAATTGTTATTTATGTTTTTCATAATTTTCTTTTGATATATTTCTGTAAAATTTTTAATATTTAGTTTTATACATATAATTGTAAAAATTTAACTGTAAATTCAATATAATAAGATTTATAATGTAAAGAACCCGTTAGACAAACTTCTAAAAAGCAGTTTATCCGGACTTTTTTGCCTTATATTTGTAAAGTGTGTAATATATAATAATAAAAAAAAATAATAATATGTTTGAAAATGTCACTTAACGCCAGAAAACTAAATATTATTCACAAAGAAAAATAATACCCTCAGGTCCCATGTGATATTTATCCCTTAACTGTTGTATGGAGGGGAAATGAAGGAGAGGTGGTTCTCGAAAGGAAAAAAAAGCTATTAGGGATGGGTCGGAAACTGGAGGTTAGTGGGTCCAAGAGTGATGGACGTATGAATCCATCCCTCCCACTGCGGTGCAGGACGATGGATTGAAAGAGTCCTACTGGGGAGGTGCAAGAGTCTCCCACAACCAGCCTCTCCTAATCCAGCTCACCACGCAGCTGGTGGGCAGACGCATCTGCCACCAAGACCTTGATAAACCTCATGAACCCGGTTAGCCGTGCTAAGTCACCAAACGTAGCTTGCCACATGGGGTGACCTGTGGTATAGGTGTTGGTTATCAAATGAATGGTTCCCCGGGCGACGGTGCCCATACCCGCCCACAAAATGATTAGTGAGTATTATTATAATTAAAGAATCTATAACAATCCTAGGTGATCAAGATATCAAAATAAAAACGGACCTATCCTTAGCCTAAGCATGGAATGTTCAAAGTAGCATGTTATGTAGATAAAAAATACATACAACAATTATATTTACCATCAAATTTATAACGAAGAAGTAAAACTATGTGTTTTTGGTTTGAAAATATGACCTTTTTGTAAGCCGAGAAAAAAATTATCAGGGCCTACTTATCAACCTCTTTTCGATTATGGTTTTATTGTATAGTGTGGAAAATTAAGCTTTTTAGAAAATTATTGTAAAAAATTTAAGTATTTGTGCCTGAACTTCGCAAAACAAAATAAAACACACTTTTTGGCTTGTTTTTTTCTTGCAAAAATCAATGCAATCAGGCAGGTGGGAATTTAAACCGTATCGCCATTAACATAAGGATTGTTATTGTTAGCGGTCCGATTCCAGCAAATGTTGCACGACGTGGTGCATCACCTTACAAGTATTACAGTGGCAGAAGTTATCGGCAAGTTAGTTAGCTAGGTCATAATGCACACTAGCCCCGTGAACGTCGACTAATTTACATGCAGAAGAGACAATCGCCGGTGACTAATGCTAAGTCAATGCCGAATACCTCGAATAACCACCGTTACTGTCCTGGTGGCCAGTGACTGGCTACATGCATTAGTTAGGTACAGGTATTGGCCATAAGTTAAGTCACAGGCAATGATGTAACCGCATCACGAATGCACATATATTCCATATTCCACATTGCACAAGTTGATAGCGTTGACCTCAGTGCGCGCCACTCGCTGCTCGCTGTAGTAGGTCGGGTAGGTATTAATTTACTGTATTTAGTGTGAGAAATTAAGGCAGACATATTTTCAGAACGGATTACAATATAGCATGTGATACAAATTTTAATATGAAATATTAAAGGTAATTTGCATGAGTTTTAAAGCGAACTAGTTCTGGCACAGCATGTTGTATTTCGTAACTTATGAACAGGGTGTTATAAATCAGAAGAATTGATAAATCTAGGTGTTTTATTGATAATTATTTATGTATTAACGCCTTTTTTAGTGGCTTTTACACATGCACAATAAAAATGATACATTATTAATTATACACTATTGAATTGCATCAGTAACAATCTTTTGTATTTGTTAAGTGATAAATTAAAGAAGTCCACTGTCTCGGTATAATTATCTTCCTTCATAAATATTCTGGGTTATGAGGAATAATATGGTAGTTAGTCCCAGAATTTCTGCACTTAAATAAAGCCCAACTTCTAGTAATTAATATTTTTTCATTTCTACTTTCTTCTATACTTCTTTTCTCCTTTCTTCTTTCTTCTAGACATTCTTTAAAAAAATGTTAAAAGTGCAGACCCTTGAAAAATCACAAAATCTAACATTAGGTACAACTTGTCAAGATTAACCCTAAGAAGTTTAAAAAAAACGATATGTGCTTTTCAAATATAGAATAAAATAATTTTTTGCTAAAAAATATTAAATTAAGGGTAGGAACTTTATCACTTAGTTAATGCCGAATACTTCGGATAACCACCGTTACAGTCCTGATGGCTAGTTACTGATTAGGTTCATAATAATATTTTTATGATTTGTATAGCGCCGTTTTTGTGAAAAATCACCTCAAGGGCGCCGCTATCTTATTACCAAGTATAGACTAGACAAACTATTATAAACTGACGAATAACAGATTGCATCCACCGGTTCGTAAATCACTAATACAAAACTATATTTTCAATGCATTTGTCTGAATTCTCTACACGTCAGTTTCTGATTCAGTCTGAATTTTGAAAAAGACAATAAAAATAATTTTCTCTTCAAATAACACATTATAGGTTAATTAGTTCTAATTTTTAAAAGACATTTAAATTCGAAACAAATCCGAGTTCATTGAACCAGAGTTACAATCACTTATAGACAGATCCACAACCGAAATAAGTATATTTGATGATGCTGATAGGAAGAATCATCGCAAATTCTGCCGAGCGATAAAATAGGTACCTACCACAGACATAGGAATTAATAGACGAGAAGATAATGGCGAGGGGTAAAATCAACTGTTGAAGAACGAAGGGAGTGAAGCTGACTGTGATTCGTCAATAAATCAATCTGACAGTAAATAGGCATCTCGCATTATAATATCACCATTTACATCTTAAAAGTAAAATCTGCTTTTGAATGAATAGACATTTTTACATGGGAGCGCAAATTACTCGCCACGTTATGAACAAATTTGCGAAGTCCAAATTCGGCAAAAAAAATCGGTTTTATTTTCAGAGTCGAATATTTCGTTTAAGTATTTAGTTAAGACACTTTTATAAATGTTCATAATTTACTTCCCAGCAACCAACCAGCTTTGTGTTTCGCGTCCAGACGTTTCTCGATGTGATAGTAACAACTGATTCATATTATACGATGTGAATATGCTTAAAATAAAGTAAAATAATGCTTATATATGGAATGTAATACGACAATTGGGTTTATTTTCTTTTTCACATCTATTTTTACAAGTTTTCATAGCACAAGTCAACATTCTGCCTTGTTATTTCGTAAAATGAACCGATGACGCCTCGACCATAGTTCGCACAAGAATGATGACGTCACGTTTTCAAATTTCACTTGAGGCCATACGCGAGCACAGCCGGCTCCAATGGAACCGGTATGGGGAGTGGGGATAATACGCTTTTAATCACTTAGGGCAGGTCTACTAATATTCATATGTCTATGGTACCTACTGACCAATAATTTTAAATGATTAATATTTTGTGGTTCTGTGGAAACAACATTTTCATCCTGGTACGTCTATTATTTTTTTAATGATTAACTAATGTTTATAATACAATATTTTTATGCATAGCACTAAGGATAATAATTTTTTTAAGCAATAATTAGTCGCCTGTAATATCAATACAAATTGGAAATATCTTCCGAGTAAAAATAAATGTGATATACTAGTACAGGTGTGGCGAACCTTTTTGGACCCGCGTGCCAAAAATCCTCAAATATTATTTCTAGATTGTGTGGCGTGCCCAAGCTGTAACAAAAATTAACCAAATAGATAAAATAAAAAAAGTTTTTTTTGAAATTTTATTCAGAAGCTTAAAAATTACAATAGAGTTTCATAAAAATAAAGTCATAATCAATAAATGTACATATTAGCTATTTATCAATGAGATTTTTGCTGTTGTACATTCGATGACAAATTCTTGATATTTGGATCATATTTCGTCACTTTTAGTAACACACACGACCAACTGGATTCATCAGTCATTCTCGTTCTTGAATCACATTTTATGAAATTCATTTCTGAAAATAATGACTCACAAGCATATGTAGAAGAGAAAATTGATAATATTGCTCTCGCTAGTTTTTTTAAATCTCTAAAGATTTCTGGAATGGATTTCCAAGTTCTCTTTATTTCTTGTTCTGCATTTTTATTATTTATGTTCGTTAATCGATCGCTTTCAATTATTTCCAAATCATTTCTCAAATCAACAATTTTTTGTTTCCATAGCGAACTCGATTGGAAATCGATAAATTGCATTTCAGAATCTTCTAGATTTAGCCACTCGAAAATCTCCAAGCTGATAGTGTATATAGAATCGTTTGAATCTTGAAGAAAACTCGTTGATTATCGATTGAATAACTACAGAAAATTCTTGTGTTCATTTGATTTGATCTGGCTTTTCTTCTGCCAATAAATAAACCAATCATGTTGCAAGCGTAAAAAAAATATTCCTATCGATTTCTCTGGAAAAATTGCAGTTTCGGCGGGGAACATTGAATGAAATTTTCAAATGTAACGTAAGTTAAATTTTGAGTTGAAACAACCCAATTCCGGTTTGAAAAAAATCAACAGAATGACTGTTACATTTGAAAAGAAAAGAAGAATATGAACGATTGTTAAGATATTTTTGAAACAACTGGTCAAATCAAAAAAAAATATTTTTTAAACTTAAAAATTAAAAAAAAAAAATTTGAACTTGGAAATCGTTAGTGTGCCATCGAAATGATCAAACGTGCCACCTCGGGCACGCGTGCCCTAGGTTCGCTACACCTGTACTAGTAGATATTGATTTATCTGGCGGGTTGGAAATAAGCCAACGTAGCTTAGTGGTCCAGAGTGTCACCGGACATCAGAAGGCGCGTGTTCAATTTCCGTCGGCGGCATTTATTTTTACTCGGGAGATATTTTCAATTTGTATTGATATTACAGGCGACTAATTATTGCTTATAATAATTTATTATCTGGTAAGTCTAGTTGCAAATCATGAACATCTGGGTAGTTAGGATATTAATTATGTTAGTGTTAGACTTGAGATAGGATTCAAATGTTAAAAAAAAACTTGATGCCGTTTCACAACTTTCGCATTCCTAGCATTCCATCCGAACTTCTTACATCAAAGGCATTTCCGTACATTCTCTTCGATAACGGATTTAACACAACTGGATATCAAATAATACTACATTATCACTGGATCGTGTACACCATGATGGGTAGTTTAATTACTTGTAATATTTTATTTATGTTTGTTTTTTTTTTAGGTTTCTGGCTTGTCTGGGCATTGAAGTATCTCCATACACAATCAAACAAACGCCACCCAAAATTTAGTCGATGACCCAATACAGTGTGGCCGACGGACCAATGCTGGACGGAGTTTGGCCCAAAAATGTCATATATATATTTGTCAAAATACTTAGTTATGCTTAAATTAGAACCACTTGATGAGAGAATTAAAATTTTCAGATAGAAGACTTGTTTCCGACTTGAATTTTATTTTTTAAATTGTGGGATTTATAGACAGCCCTGATTTACTCAGTTTAATTTCCTTCTATATTCTAATTATCAAACAGATTCTTAATAAATTAGCATTACTCTCATGTGCACGGAGACCGTCGACCCG
Source organism: Hesperophylax magnus (assembly GCA_026573805.1). Lineage (NCBI taxonomy): Eukaryota > Metazoa > Arthropoda > Insecta > Trichoptera > Limnephilidae > Hesperophylax > Hesperophylax magnus. The sequence continues at coordinate 3,450,805 of JAIUSX010000977.1, read as the reverse complement.
TGGAAAGAAAATGTGACAGTATTTCGATCGATGTGCTGTTTACGGATGTTTGAACAAACAAATATTTTAAATGTGAAAAATAAAGTTAGGTAAGAACTTCTTATATTTAAGTAGCTTAGAGACCCGGATCAACAGTTTCTCTTAGCATAACAACATTAAATCTCACAGCATCCGCCATCTGTTTGCCTTGAAGTATTTTACAAAGAAGTTCCACATATTTAGGTGTTTTATGAATGCTTTTTTAAAGAAGTATAGCCCACCTTTTTCTGATTCTTCCAGTGGGAGTACACGATGTGCAGTGGTATGGAATACACAAGAATGCTAATATGTGACAACCAGTACCTAAATATAAAAAAATAACTCAAAATATGTTTACACCATTTTTTAAAAATCATGGGATATTATAATTATTTTAAAAATTGTGAAGCCGAAAGTATTTATAAAAAAAATATTTGCGTCAGGATTGTTGCTTCGAAAAGATGAAATTTACCATCCGAATATACCTACGTAGTAATCTTGAAAAATTACGTCGTTTATACATCATAAAAATAAAAGATTTTGAAATTTATTTAATATTTGTATTCTCTTGTGTTTAGTGAGGGAATTTTAGCTCAAGTATACAAAATCATATATATAAGTAATTAATAAAATATTATCAAAAGGATAGGAAAGCAAAATTTTATATTATCTCTTACCTCTTATAGAAGTCGATAATTTTTCACTGAGATTCAGGAATATTTTAGATAATTTTTAGATTTAAAGGAAGGTTGTTTAGGCGATGCCATACGTAGCAGTGCAAAATCATGTGTTTTTGGTTTGAAAATTTGGTTGCCTAGAAATGTTTCAGTTACTTTAATTAAATATTGCGAGTAGAATACATCATGGCCTTTGAAATAATCGAGTATTTTTTAGATAAGTCTTTTTATAAGCCCAGAAAAAAATGTATAAGCATATGAAAACTGCTTTAAAGTTCAAAATCTCCTACTTACGAACCCATTTTCGGTTATGATTTTATTGTATAATGTGGCAAATTAAGTTATTTATAAAATTATCGAAAAAAAAAGTATTTATGCCTGAACATCCACAAAATAAAATAAAAGGCCCTTTTTGGACATGTTTTTTTCTTGCATAAATCAAAACAGGCGGATGGTGTTAAGCGGGAATTTAAACTTATCGCCATCTACGTAAGGGTTATTATTGATAGCGGCTCAATTTAAAATATTACACGACGTAGTGCATCGCCTTAAAGTAAGTTATACCCAGACAGAGATAGGTATTTATATTTTATACATTTTTTGTTTTATTTAATACAAAAAACCGTACACATTTCAAAACATTATTTGATAACGTGTGTTTTACCCTTGCTAAGACCCCCATTTAACAATTTAAAAATATTCAATAAAAATATAATAAAATAAAATAAATTTGAGATGAAATAGAATACAATAATAAAGTGGCGATGAAATAAATTTAAAAAATTGGCAAATATTAGGAGTTACGGTTGTATATAATGATGTATGTATTGTGTATTAAGTATATAAGCATCTCTCCAGCACAAGCTTTGGAAAAAACAAATACGCATTTCGAATCATTAATTCATTTTGGTACCTTCTTGATCGCTTCTCTGATAAGATAAGTAGTGCCAGATTAGAATATAATGTTCATTGAACATTTAACATTACTTACTCATGCACCAACAACCGAAATACTTATTGCCGATCAGATCTAACTTCTAGTGTAGCTTCTTCAGGGCAGTAGGTACATACTCTACTAAAATATAAACACGGGTTGCAATGCGTTGAAGTTTTCAGTGGGGTACAAAAAACAGACTGAGTCCCAGGGGAGGATGTAGGTAGAGGAGTGAAAGCTCTTTGTCGATAGGTAACACAGAGAAAAATGAGAATGGCTTTTATATCAAGATACTGTTAAAAATGTGATTGCTTAATTACGTCTTTGCGATCCTTTCAATCTTTCACCCTTAATACACAAACCATCCTGTCACTTCGAATGCAATCAACAATATTCTCAACATTTGTTTTGACAGCATCGCCATTCCATTGTAAGAATATTATGTACTAAATACACAATTTGGCTGTCCTGAAACGGGAATCCTTCCCAGTTGGACAGACAAAGGTTAATTTTATTTTGTATTGTTTGTAATTTATATATATATATAAAATAAATAAATAAATATTTAACCATTTCATAATAAAATATTAATCATTCAGAATGAATGAGGGACGAGATGCGAGATATAATTATTTTTCAGAACACGTGTTCCGACTACCCCATAAAATATTCGTGCTTTACTGATAGTTTGTTATGAAATTTGTGAATTAATTCGTTATAGGCCTCCAGTCCCGTTTTTAACAGGAAAACGAATAATTTTACCAGATATTTTAAAAATTAACAATATTTCATATCAGTAGGTTTTCTCCGTGTAGTTTTTCATTTAGGTTGATTTAGTTCTTAATGACTTCACAAAGGACGGGTTGTTTCACTGAAATTCAAATATAACGTTGTCATCAAATAGCCATTTAGTGCCATTTCGTTTTTTTGACTGTTCTCCGTTACATCTCGACTGGCAAGCCGAAGGTTGCGAGTTCAAACCTGGCGTGCGAAGGTAAATTTTATTTGAATAACGTCTGTTATTTTACAATTTATTAATTAAAAATAATATATTGCATACTTGCTGTACGTTCCAGAGTGGAAGATACTCTCAGTATCGCCCTGGTGTAAGATCACCATTCAGAAATGAAACGTTGCTTGAAATGACTTTAGCCGTGTTTGGTGACCAGATCTGAATAGCCGGGTACTCCCCCACCATCTTCTTCCACGTCTTTTTCCCCTCCTCACTACCTTACGCCTTAAAACATACATTGGGGATGCCATAGTCTCACTGGCTCCAAACAGTTGGGACTCTTGTGCGGATTCACATAAAAAAAAAGTTTGAAAAAACTTTTTTCAATAGCACCATTCCTCTGTGCTAGAACGTCTGTTCTGCCATGTGGTATCTTGAAAAAGTCGTTGTGACGAAATTTTCAGGCACGTCTTTTTATTTTATAGTAAGGCTCATCTAGTTACATATTCAAACAATGATTAGGTATCACTTCTGTCAATTTCCGCCCCCTCTTTAATACGAGTATGCATTACCATCGTCTAGATAAGGCATTGCCGATCCACTGCCAGCGGTGGCGTCACGGCTGCGCTTTACAAAGCGCTCCGAACCGTTCATTATAGCGATGAGTCGTTCATGACCGAGCCGCACAATTGAGCTAGTTATTGTTGAATGAGCCGTATTTATTCAACAATTACTGCTTTTTGATATTTTTCCTCTGAAAACAATTTTTTATATTATTTATTAATATTCAAAACCTGCTTAACTACTTATGTAGTTTGTCAGCAGGTACATAATGACAACATTTTTGCAATAACATGGTACAATGGTAAACAGTATGTAGGTATGTATAATGTTGATGATAAATTAACAATAAAGATAAGTTGGTTAAATTACAGAATTGTATAAATATAAATATGTAAAAAGAAGTATAAACCTCATATAACAAACAAGCACAAATGAGTTTAATATGAACAAATTAATATAATCAACAAGTACTTCTATGGTTTTAATATACACAAGGTAATACAAATTTATAACGATTTTCCATTTCCTTAGAATGTGAATTCCAATTAGGAAAAAAAGGTCTTCAGTAGGGCATCAATATAAATCCTCAGTATCTAATAGCCATTTCCTTAGATTATATTTGACTTTAGCTGTAAAAACGTTTATATTTTTAATTGTCATTGGTAGTTTATTAAATATTCTGGGTACAATAAAGTTTAGGGTTCTTTCACCGTACTTATTGGTACATTTTGGGATCACCAATCCTTCATTTTGAGTGAATCTTGTATTATGTTTATGGAAAACTCTTTCCCTATACAAGGAATCAGACAATATAAGATGTTGACTTACAATATTATAAAACAATAATCCTCTGACAGGTAAAACATTCAGAGACTTGTATATTAATTTAGTATTTATTAATACAAGTATTTATTGAATTATTTGGCGGTTAAAAAAAAGCCGACGTAGCACAGTGGTTCTGTGCAACTGACCGGCAATCAGAAGATGCGGGTTCAATTCCAGTCGGCGGGATTTATTTTTTCTCGAAATATTTTTTCAATTTATATTTGGGTTTCAGTCTAATAATTATTGCTTATATCCTTGATGCTCCTTGTCTTGTAAACATATGTTTATCTTTAATAAATAATAGCAATCACATTTTTATCAGGAGATATTTTATAAAAAGGAAGCCATTACAATAATCAAAGTATTAATTGTTATTACATTCTCAGAGACGTGAACGGTGTTTGACAGTCCGCCATTGCATGTCAGTTCGACAGTCATGCATTTGGGCATATGTACCTGTACATGCTAACCTAGCGTCTTATTTTCTCGTGGTACGAGGCGGCGCACCGGTACCAAAAGTCGTACGATCATAGGGAGCGAGGTGTATCGAGCAAGTCGTATCGAGCGAGCACAGTATTTCATCGAGCCGTCGTTCAATTGAGTCGACTCTTTGAGCCGCACGAAAATATTGAGCTGGTACCGTGGCTCCCGCTCTTAATAAAATGAGTCATACCCATCGCTAGTTCATTAACTGCTGCTGCCCTCACTTGCAATATCTGCCTCCTCCGTATCCCTGCATCTTCTAGCATCCCACGTGAATTATTTTGGTCAGATTAAACTGTTTTACCAAAGGGAATATTATGGTTCGACTATTGAACAAATCATTATTTTTTAATGATAAACTAATGTTTATAAGACAAGATTTTTTATGCATACCACAAAGGATGACAAATTATTATAAGCAATTATTAGTCGCCTGAAATATCCATACAAATTGAAAATATCTCCCGAGTAAAAAAAAAAGCCGCCGACGGGAATTGAACCCGCTCCTTCTGATGTCCGGTCAGGTGCTCTGGACCACTGAGCTACGTCAAGGTGAAAAAATATAATAAGCAGTAATTGTTGATTGAAGTACTAGTACATATTGAATTATTTGGCGGGTTGGGAATAAGCCGACGCATATCAGTGGTCCAGAGCACCTGACCGGACATCAGAAGGATCGGGTTGAATTCCCGTCGGCTGCATTTATTTTTATAATAAATATTTATATAATAGACATTTTCAATTTGTATGGATATTTCAGGCGACTAATTATTGCTTATAATTATTTATTGAACCAATCGGTTTATCTCCAAAACGTTTTCTGGTAAATCGTGGTAAAGATTTTGTATCCTTTTCCTGTGAAATACACTGAGACAAATGAGTATTGCAAATTTATTAAAAATCTCTTTGAATTGATGACACCTGGTTAAAAACGGGATTTTCGAAATTTTAGTAAATTCTCAATTTTTCGGAACACGTGTTCATGCACCTGCCTTTGCCTTGATAATATACAACGACGAAATGCAGATATATTAAGATTTTTACGAACACGTGTTAGTAAAATAATACTTTCTTATTTTACTAAAAGTTTATCAGGAAACCTATCAATTCATTCCTTGTTAAGGGCCTGTAATCTCGTTTTTAACCGGATTTCGAATAATTTGAAGAGATTCTTCTTCTATTATGCTTCTTGATGAAATTTTGCACACTTCGTTTAAAATAAGAGGAAAATTACTGCAAAAACTCTGTATTATGTAGATATCAGGCGCGTTGCGTTTGTGTCACGGCATTATTAATATATTTTTAAAAATAGTTTCGCATCCTGTTTCTTTCTCAAGTTGAATGAACTCTACAGAAAGCGATAAATTTGTTAAAGTCTACTTTCAAATTCAATGATAGACAAATAGTCATCGGTAGGTAGCGAGACAAAGGCATATACAGGTGAATTAGAGATAAGTTGAGGTAGGGACGCATTTTGGGCAGATAAAGTAGCGGCAGGGAAGTAAGAGATGGATGGTGGTAAGTAATGCAGATGAAGTATTTAGTGGAGGCAAGTCAGGTCGCAGGTTCGCCTCTCGCCCGTGACATTCACCGCCAACTTTCCGGATGCGCTAAACGTGACTCATTCATCTGTCATTAGACCCGAACCCAGTGGACATTTTGTAGATTTCATGAAAACATGACGGAGAAATAAACTATTTGAAATTATTACCAACACAACATCATTTATTAGTCATACCAAGAAAATATTATTAATCGTTGAAGACAATATTAGCGATTCTCAAACAAAAATTGAAAAATAAATATGTACGGCAGCATTTATGAATTGAACCCAAAACTCCTGGGTCATGGGTTCAATTCCTAGATGAGACCGTATATTTTTATTTTTATTTTTTTATTATTTATTGAGTTAGTTTATACATTTGAATATAAACTAATATAAACAAGATCATATTTCATTTTATAATTTTACATATTTTTACAATAAATATAACATTTCTTTTTAAATACATTCATTCTTCCTTCATTCTTCAGACTTTCAGGCATTTAATCATACATTTTTAGTCCTTTGTACATTAGGCAGTTCTGTGATTTTGTTTTTTTCATATGTGGCAATCTAATCCTATTTACATTTCTGGTTTCGTAATTACGAACATCTATATTAAAAACAATTTCATCCTTAAAATATTTTGGCATTTGGTTGTTCATGATTTTATGTACAAAAATTAACACATTAAATAATAGTCTCTTTTTTATAGAAATCCAATTTAGCTGTTCTCTCATTTGATCTATGCTTGCGTATTTTCCTTTTCCTAGTATACATCTCATAGCTCTATTCTGTATAACATCTAGCTTGTTCAAGTTTCCTTCATTGGCCAAATACAACATAGTAGAGCAATAATCTAAATGTGGAGCAACTATAGTTTTATAAATCAGCTCTGTAGTGTTTCCATTTAGTTTATTTCTTAATCTTCTAAGAAAATTGACTTTTTTAGATACCTTCTTTAGCACATATTCAAAATTTGCTGCGAAAGTTAGTTTTGAATCTAGTATCACACCCAGGTACTTAATTTCATTTACCTTTTCAATTTTTTCGCCATTAATTGTCAATTTTAACTCTGTGTTATGCATTTTGTTGCCTATTTCCATATATTTTGTTTTGTTGACATTCAGTTTTAATTTGTTTAATTTCAGCCATTTCGCTATATTTTGTAGGTCTTCATTTAATTTATTAATTGCATCTATTCTGTTTCAAATTTTCGTATGAGAATCGCTAACATTGTCTTTAACGATTAAATATTACAACTTGAGGTTTTACTCTAAATAAAAATATTCATAAATAAAATGATTTTATTAATTTATTTAATAGTACAAAACGCTACGCATTGTTAACAATTTTATTTTATGAGTAGCCAATAACAAAAAAACATAGCAATATAAAATTTCACCCAAAGCGCCTACAACAGATTCTTTCGTTTTTTCGAAAGAAGTTTAAAAAATATATTTAACCTTACGTACGTCAGATTACAAAGTTGAAGAAAGGTTGTTTGATATCATTTTAAATAAACAATTTAAAATGATAAATTTGTGACAAACCACTTTATTTTTAACAAATCTCTACATGTTTCGGAAGAGACAGGAGAGTATTAAAACTAATATAATATTATTCTTTCAAAACTCCCGCAGCTACGAAGTATATATGCTGCTATAATACATAGAAGGCTCCTTCTCTTATCGGAGGCTGGTTTTCAGCAATGCCATCTCTACTAGGGGCATGATGCAATCCGCAACAACTCCGCGGTATGTGCATGGAGAAAAATAATTATTGCTAATTTATTAAAAATCTTTCCAAATTATACGTAATCCGATTAAAAACTGTCTCTGTCGTTCGAAATCGGTATATATCACACGTGTTCATGCACCTACATTTGCCTTGATAATATATTATGATGAAATGCTAAAATATTTGGATTTTTATATTTTAACTTATTATTCACGACATCGTGATAATAAGTTCGCATTTTAGTAAAAGTTTACTACGAAACCTATCAATTCATTCGTTAAATCCCGTTTTTGACCGGATACATAAATTATCAGGACTAGGTTTATGTGATAAAATCCTAACCAACTTTTCCAACTTGACATAATTATCAATGAATAAAAAGGCGAACAAGTACACTGGATGTTTTGGCCCAGCATCCGTGTCCTGGACGAAACCACTTTCACTGTGTTAACTCCATTCTGATCTGTCGCAAGATTTGTGCCGCCTCTCTCTTCGTCAAACGAACTGTGGACGAGTTCCTGCTCTCTCAACAATAGTTTGCCTCTTTATGCTGCCTGCCAAACTATGTACTAATAAACTCTTCATATTATCTCCGTGTTATGGGCACATTCATAACTTACATTCTCACGGTCAATAAGTTTTTGGTAGACCTTTAGTGTGTTGAGTTGAGTCATGTTTATTTTCCTCTTCATATACGTCGTGACAAAAATGAAACGTGATTTCAAAAATATCTTGGCCACCATCAAAATAACAATCACCGTCTATTAAGAAACCCCAAAACTTTTCATATTCCTTTCCAAAGAACCAATCTGAACCAAGTTAATCTTTACCCAACCTCGTGTGCGAATGTATTGACTGTAAAACATCCACTGTAGCGGCAAGACAACCGGACATATTTAGCAATAGCCCCCAGAACTTTATAAAATTTTTCGAATCTTATGTTTTCAATTGAATTTACTTGACACAAACTTATTGTCGCTTGTTTTGTTGTTGTTGTTTTACATACTTACAGCATTACTTAATAAACGTGTTGTAAATTTTATACAACTGAAAAATAACCATCTGTGTATCGTAAACAGTTGTTTGTCAGTTGTGTAAAATTTAAAACATGTTTATTAGTAACGCTTATAATATTTTATTTTTACATGTTTTAATTATTTTTTAAAGTAAAGAAATACATTCCCGGGTTACGAATAACCTGAAAATATTTGAAAATCTCCTACTACCACCGCAGTAAGCTGAAAATGTTGTGTTGTGTTGTGAGGACTTAGTTAGCCGAGGAATTGAACACACTACGCCTGGGTGGGACCCAAACGCGATGCCAACTTAGCCACTGAACGGTCAAATATTGTTGTACACCGTTGGTGTTTATTCTCTCTTATTTATTTGTCTGTTGTGTATACATTATAAATAAATAAAAAATAATTTCCTTTTGTCGTGATTACGCCTATTCCTCTTACTTGATAAAATTCATAGAATCTGTATAATTTAACGGTTCTTTCGTCGTTGCTCTTCCTGCATTTCCTATAGGAAGCATTTACTTTTCACTCTTCGGGTCCGTCTTGAATGGTTTACTTCGTGATGAGTCAATGCTTCGCATCTGTCTCCTCCCTGATGATGATGCGTCCCAAGGTTCTGGAAAACGTTGGCTCAAGAAGAAGACCGAAGAAAAAAGACATAATATCTAACAATCTAATCATAATCTTTTAATATCTTCTTCCATCCCTTGCAAATATCCAAGAACTTTTATGTGAACTCTTAAGTCACTTTTGAGTTTTTGAGATACACAGTTGGCACATGGATGGAGTGTAACATGTACATACACTACTCTTCAAAACAACACTTAGTTCACTCGGATCGAATAATTAGTCTCCGAGGTACCTATGATCCCGTTTATAGACACGTGTCGAATCCGGAATGTTGAAAACCGTGGTTTCAGTTTGCGCTTGCGCAGTTCGTGACATCCGGCCGCTGCGATAGTTGAAGCACTAAACAGTACTGGCAGCACAAACTTTCATCCTTCCTCTTTAAAACGAGACTAAGATAGCAGCGCAATTTTTATTTTTAGTTGGGTTATTGAAGTTTTAAATTACATCGACAGAAACTGTCATTTGGGCGCGATTGCCTCCCCACACCCTGCATCGATTTTAGAGACACGTCAAAAATACAGGAATTTAAAAAAAAGGTCAATCGTTCGAGGGTTATTCTTTTGGACGCCTGTTCAGTTAAGTTTTAAGTCAATATGTGCTTCTTTCTACTTATCTTTCTTTACCTATCTTTTGTTTGTTCCCTGTATATTACAACCCTTCTATCTCAGTGTTCAGTACTTACCCTGGACTAGTAGGAATTAGGCTTCTTAGATGCTTCGTTTCCTTACATCTAAATGTAATATCATCATCTCAACAGGTGCTGTTTTCACGACAAAGATGACCAGTAATTTAAATAGTTTCCTGTGACGTCTGACATATTTCAGCAGTTATATTGGCCCCCTTCCTAACATAACTCATCCACTGCTTTCATTGTCTTGCTTGTGTTATTATTCCAGAGATATTTCCCTAAATCTTATTCATCATATTTATCCCCATATTTATGTCTTCTGTCATCAGCCACCGAGTATAGGAGGCCTGATTGAAAACTTGTAAATTTCATGAGAAGGAGTCATTAATAAATGCCTCGGCGATGAACAGGTTTCTGAAATAGATATTTGTCATGAATGATTAAAGGTTCACTTATCAATTATGAGATACTTCATACTTATATGGAGGTGCGGTAATGCTTTGTGGTGCTATCTACATGATGAAATATTTAAATCTGACCAACAGCGATAAGAATAATTAATAATATATGAGTATATTACGAATCATGATTTATGACAAATCCCTAGGATGATCACCAAAGCACACTAGAGTAACAGGTCCGCCAAATTATGAAGAAAGTGCTGTCGCTAAGTAAACATCACTGTTTAACATAGTAAAATCATTCTGTTTATTTAATATAATTGTGGCAAAACAACAAACAAATCAACAAGTAACAACAATCGCCGTCATTTGTAAAATGTCGTTGCTCGATGGCGCTGACTTAATCACGTGATATTAGAAATTAGGCGCGTCCCGCGCCGAGGCGTGATGTGTAGCCGGTGCTGATCATTACGAGATGTCGTCATTGAAGAATGGATAATACCAAGCAAAAAATGTCGAGAAGAAACCTTTTAAAACCACTATAAACATTTTTATGACCAATATTTTTTGATACCCTGCTGAATACAGCTATAGTCTGATACCACATAGCCATGGCGTGTTTTTATTTTCACTATTTTATTGTTTGAAAACATAATTTTGCAGAGAAAATTCCTATGTAAACCTAACAATAAACCCTATTAACCATTTTGTCAAGTTTATGATATTCGATAATAATAATAATCATTTCGTGCGTGTGTTTACTCGAAAACAAACCTTTATTTTATCTTGAGTGGTCAGTTCAAAATGTAATGTATTTTCAGTCACATTTTTCCGGGAATAGAACTTCAAACCAGGTGTGACAAAATGTCTCTCAGCTTGAACACACAGTATCAGACTGGTAAATGATATAGTGTAGATTTATCAATTTTTGAGATTTTACAGTATCATAATATTGGTAAATTTACATAGATTTAGGTAATCCTTGAGAGAAAACTTGGACCTTGCCAGCACTGGTGTCATTATATACTGAAATGACACTATTTTCACTCAATAACACACCATTTCATCGCTAATAATAGATCACCACGCAATTCGTCGATTTCTCTGACTCCATAAGACTTATCACCGCTTTTTTCTGCTTACAGATTAGTTCATGGTACCTGGTGACTAGCTCAGGTGTGTCACCCGGTCTAAGTAAGCAATGCACCTGATATGACGTCATGTGAGAAAAGTGCTTGCATCACCTGTTACAGGTAGGTGGTGGTGTCGTTACAAGCTCGTATTCCTGAATATTTCAATAGTAGGCAGCTACCTGCCGTAGTCTCAGATGCTTGATGTCATAAACAACGTTCCCTCTAATGTGTGAGGCCCATCAACTTATCTGCCAAAGGTAGAAAGATGCGAGTGCGCAAACGCGTACATTCATATGTGGACTAAATCAAATTAATTGGTTTGAAACTTCAATGGCTCTGTTTGAAAATAACAGAGGGCGCCACTTCCGTTTACAAAAATCCTAAGCTGTACAGACATTAAAATAAGAATACTCTCAAATACTTTGGTACAACTCCGATCGAAAATTGGAACCGCGAATATTGTGACGTCATATTGTTGCCGAACTATATCCACCAATGAAAAACTCTAAAAGTCTATGGAATAAACAGCACGCCGTACTGGATCGTGATTATATCATGCAAGGTAGAATACCATCGTTCTATCTTATCCACTAATGATTTAACCGGTATCTATAATTTATTGTCTTGCTGAAATAATAATGCTTAACATGTAACTGAGTTTTTCATTTTCCTGTCGTGAGGTAATATTTTGAAATTTTAAACATTTTTATTTTTAAAACATTTAAGGCTAATAAGTAGGCCTCGAATGAGAATTGTAGGTACTGTCTATATATTGGAATATCTATGGTTAAAGAGAGATTCAATTCGTTTCATACTAAAAGCCTGAAGATGTCGATCTAGTGAGTGGTTTATTTATGCTTTGGTAATATATATATATTTTTTTTTACAGTAATACCGCACAAGAGTCCCAACTGCTCCCGTATGGAGCCAGTGAGACTATGGCATCCCCAATTGGGGTATGTTGTGAGGCTGAGGGTATTGGGGAGGGGAGGGAGATGGGGAAGAGGAAGGTGGGGAAGTACCTGGCTATTCAGATCTGGTCACCAAACACGGCTAAAGCCATTTCAAGCAACGTTTCAATTCTGAATGGTGGTCTTACACCAGGGCGATACTGAGAGTATCTTCCACTCTATATAGTATTTAGTAGTTAACAGCGATTATTGGTGTACGAGTAGATACTGTTGTATTATAATATTTGATTTATTTTTCCGGTGTATGTCGATTCCTTAGAGGCCTAAAAGGACTGCCGGATTTTTCTTGATATTATGTTTATGTTCCACTTCGGAAGAATGTGCATTGTTTCTCAGGTACACAATAATGAAACAGTCACAGTAAAACAGATAGTACCACCTCTGTTTATGCTTCTCCCATACAAGCAAAATATAAAAGACAAAGACCTTCAAACAAAGGATAATTCATAAAGTGTTTGCTCAAAATACGTAAAATAATATGGTTCTAACCCTAAAACTTATAATAGAATATCAGTTATTTTCGTGTGTGCTTGCGCAAATCAAAAATCTGGTGACACGTCCCTTTCTTCGATATGTCTGCAGAAGACGACAACATGTGTGCGGACAATTTTTAACCGAATTTCGGTCGAACTCTCGCACACCTTTGCCTTAGAGGGAACGTTGGTCATAAATACATTTGATTTAAGGTAAATAGATTTGAACTAACTTTAACTAACAAAACTGATGACATAATATAATTAACTGAGCTAAGTCCTGCTTTAACTCGAGCGTTTGTTATTTCATTTGTCTCAGTTTCCGTTTTCAATGCTGTTTCAACCACTTTATTTAAGCCTTATTTTGACTAGATGGCTTACTTTGACTATGGTTTAGTAAAGGTTCTTTTTTCAAATGTGAAATCGTTGTGTTTATTTGAACTTTCTTATTGGAATTTTATCAATATGGTACCTATCTGACCGTAGAAAGTTTGAAAAAAGAATTATCATTAAAATAGTGAAACTTCTTTGACAAATTGTATAATTCCTTATTTGAATTTTTTTTGTTTTACATAAAATATAATATGCTTTGTGATTAAGTAGATAGGTATTTAAGTACCTACTTAATCTTATAATTACAGAGGAAATTTTGGTTTTAATGATTAAATAAGGGATAATTAGAAACATCCGCTTTTGGACGTGAGGTCTACTTTTTACAAAACTACTAGTATTATGTATATGATATCTGAAGAGTAAAAAGTATCTACATTATACCAAGAACAGAGGAACCGGGTACCGAAGTTGATTATGAAATGTTTTTCACTTCTGTCTTTAAGTTCTCATTAATAATATAAAAATCTCATTAATTAATTTTGAGATTTATGACCTGAGAACGTATGTATTTTATAACCTGATCATTATTGTTGTAAGTAGCTACCTAATTAAGTATGAGACATGCAATGTAAATAATTAGTTTAAGGCATGCAATAGTGTTTTTATTATTACAAATCCCGATTTTTATCAAAACAGAGGCTAACAGTTTTGGTAAGGTTAGGGCATTCAAAAGTAGATATTAATACAGTTCAGATATTACTTACAGAAGATGTTAATACAGCCACTTAAAAACTTGTATTTTCAGTCTTTAATACAGTACCTACAGATATTGCTTACTGAAGTTTATTAAGGCGATGCCATACGTAGTAATGCAAAATCATGTGTTTTTGGTTTGAAAATTTGGTCGCCTAGAAATTTTTCAGATGCTTCAATTAATTACTGCGAGTAGAATACATCTTGGCCTTTGAAATAATCGAGTGTTTTTTAGATAAGTCTTTTTATAAGCCCAGAAAAAATAATATAAATGCCAATGAAAACTACTTTAAAGTTCAAAATCTTCTACTTACGAACCCATTTTCGGTTATGATTTTATTGTATAATGTGGCAAATTAAGTTATTTATTAAATGATCGAAAAAAAATTAAATATTTATACCTGAACATCCACAAAATAAAATAAAAGGCCCTTTTTGGCCATGTTTTTTTCTTGCATAAATCAAAACAGGCGGATGGTGTTAAGCGGGAATTTAAACCTTATCGCCATCTACGTAAGGGTTGTTATTAATAGCGGCTCAATTTAAAATATTACACGACGTAGTGCATCGCCCTAATACAGCCACTAACTTGCAGAATTAATTTCAATTGTATTTTCATTCTTATGTACCTACCCAGTACTCATTTTACCCGCCATTACTCGACTAGTTTAAATTACTTAAACATGTAGATATCTATGTTTTTTTACAGTAGGTATGAATTCAAATTCTTACTGCTGTATGTGTAATTCGGTAATTCTGTCTATGGATTACGTATTCATGAATTTAGCGTTGAAACGTATTTAGTTGTCAGTGCCGGTTTTTAAATCCTGTGGAGTCAAAAACCATCTATCTTTACTAATAAACTTTTACAAGAAAAATGCACCGCAGGTGAATTTTTTTGTTGTTTCAAGGTCAAATATATTTAAAAGTTAAGTTAAACGTTTCCAAGGGGAAGCTTACAACATGTTTAGTTCTCCTAGTCTAAAAGCGGTAAAGTGAAAATAAAATTAAACATGTATTTGTTGAAAAAAATTAATGTTTAACAATTTTTTTTAAATTATACAAACGGCTCTTTACTGCTGTGTGCTTTTATTTGTATATTTTTTATTGTAAAAGTGATAGCATAAGAAGTATCATGTCAAGCTGATAAGGTAATGGAGCCATTTATTTTAAAGACATGCTAGTATGTTCTAAATCAGTGTCAACAGTTATCAGCACGGGTGCCAATAATAAATTTGGTGATCGGATATCTCATCAAAATTACAATACAACACCTCTAAAAAGTGATATATAGTCATGTAAAGAAAAGTTACGAAACAAAAACTATGTCAAATAGGTTACGTGGGTAAAGTTTATTACGCCAGTTTTTTTCATCGCTTTTAATGCTTTTACATCACGTTTTAAAGGTATGTTGAATTATCAAGGAAACCTTTCCATTAAAAGCCCCCCACACAGCATCCCTATAGTTGAAAAACATCGTTTCTGGTGGATGATGCACATATTAATAGCTTAGCTGACTGGCTAATCTTAGCTCACCTCGTTTGGTAGTTTTGTCCGTGGTTAATATTGAGCTTTACGGTTAATCCGGCCCTGTTAGCAGTGATGAGAGGTGATATCACCCGGACTATGCCTCAAGACTTGAGATGACCAATCCGAGTCGCATTTGGAAACATAATCCTTTTACTAGGAAATACAACGGATTGTCTTGGAAGACTTGCATAAAAATATATATGTTTAGCAACGTGAACTTTATAGGTTTGTTGACTTGGTTATACAGTTAAGTATCGTATCAGTGTCTGCAGATACACTGTGGTAGGTGGAAATTTAATTTTCAACGCTTTTTTATGTGAATACAGAAAAATGGTCCTGACACGAGTCTCAACTGCTCCCAACTGTCTGGAGCCAGTGAGACTATGGCGTGATTGGCATCCCCGATTAAGGTACTTTGTGAGGCTGACGGTAGTTTGGAGGGAAAGGAGATTAGGAAGAGGAAGGTGGGGAAGTACCTGGTTGTTTAAATCTAGTCACCAAACACGGCTACACCAGGGCTATACTGAGAGTATCTTCCACTCTGGAATCATAAAAGATCAATGGTTTCGTTGCTAGTGTGGCACGTAGCGCCGTCTTGTTGAAAGTAAACGTTGTCCAGATCAATAACATCCAATTCCTGCCATAAAAAAATCATTAATCATCTCTCGTTAGTGCAATCCATTCACCGTAACTGTTGCTCCAGCCTCATTTTCGAAAAAGTAAGGTTCAATGACTCCGCCGGATCATAAACCGCACCAAACAGTCACACGTTGAGGATAGAGAGGCTTTTCAACAATAACTCTTGGGTTTTCCGAGCCCCAGATGCGACAATTTTGCTTGTTGACTTTGTTTTTAAACACTTTCATTTATACATTATGACAACTAAATTATTAACTTACATTACTCCACAAGGAAAATAATTTCCGGGATGTTGTGTAGATTTTAAGGAAAGGAAAAAAAAAAGTTTTGGGAGGGAAAAAGGGTATGAGGGGTGGTAGGTATTTTTGGGTAAGAGTATCTAGGAGTAAAGACGGTATTAATCTATTCCTCCCACTGAGGCGAAGTTGGTGGGCAGACTCCAGACGTATCCTAGATCCGGACAAACTTCACCTAATGAACCCGGGCACCCCTGCTAAGTCACTCGCATCCAAAAAAGCATGTTTCTAATTATCTCTTATTTAAAAAAAAAACCTAAATTTCCCCTGAAATTATAAGATTTGTAAGTAGGTAATTAAATACATACCTACTGAATTATAAACCATAAATATTTCACGTAATATTTTTTATAATTTTAGGAATTATATTTGTCCCAAGAAATGTCACCATAGACCGCCATCTAAGATGGCGTACCATCTCAATAACATACATTTTTTTAAACTTTCTTCAGGCCGGTAGGTACCATAATTGATTATTCCGATTTGTCAGCTAGGAACCACGATCATACGAACTCTGGCGGGTAATCAAAAGGTAGTATCTAATAAGGCCACCATATTGAACCGGAACCGAAACATGACAAACAAATATACCTCTGTAAGATGAAATGCGAAATGGTCGAGTTAAAACTTGCCACGCTCAGCCAATTAGTAAGAATATGCAAATAATAATTACTTGGTTATTTTACACTGGTATCCCTAATGTCGACTGCAATGTTTACTGTGTCAAGCTGTATTGCGTTTCGCTAGTGCTTTTTGTAAATTAAATCTATATTGATTCGGATCGCTTTCTGAAAACCGTTTCAATCGAACCGTTACTACAGTAATAACAGCTATAATCAGATAATGGTGTGGTAGTTAGAAAAAAGAAAGCGCATTTTAGGTTGTTCGTTATTTTAATTAACAAATAAAATAGATTTTATTAAATGAAACAAACGCATTGTTTTTAACCAATAATCAGCCAGCTTCATCAGGGTATACATAAATGAAAAATAAACTTTTAAGCGTCCTTTAAAATACCCTTTTTTAAATATTTCGGGATTTCACTCTTCAAGGGTATTCTTAGTATTCTAGACCATATTTTCAAATTATGGAGAGAGTAAAGGTGAATTTATGTATTATTTTTTATCAAAACAGGAAACTTTCTTAATTAAACGAAATATTGGAATTTGAAATCGAGTTCAGACTCAGAAGAGATGGAATGTTGAACGGAGGGTAGACAATTTTAGATAAGGCTTGATAGAAGACGGGATATTTGTTTAGAGAAGTGTGATCTAAAGTTCCTCTTTCTGGACCACAGAAAGTACAATCTCAGGAGTTAAGCACACGAATTTTAAAAAGGTCAGAACAGAGGCCATCTGACCCATTTTCAAATATCGCCTGGCTAGCAAATCACGGATATCAATATCATTGTCGCCACGCCCACACTTATAACACATCATCTGTCAGGTGTGACAAGTCTGTATGGCGAGTGATGTGGTGATATATGTTATGCGTATAGCGTAAAGTGTTGCCACCCTAAAACTCAATAAAATAACATAAATTATTGAAACATGATTGGTTATATTATTTATAGACTGCATGCATTATATTATTTATACACTTTTGTGATGTATGAATACCAGCCTTTTCCCCGAGGCAGACGTTGATAATTTATTGGCTATGCTATTCCATACAAGTCTTGTAAACTCACTCAGGTCTATGCAAGTCACTGATGCATCGTGCAACAGAACAAAGTCGTGATTATTACTCTAGTAATAAATATCTAAGTGTTGCGGAAAAAATGGTCACGATGCCATGGAAAATTCAGAGATTCTGAGAATTTTGTTTGGGATTGATAACGATGACCATTTTTGCCTTGTTCACACCACTTCTCTTGCGCTTTTTATGAGATCTCGTCGAAGTCCAATGACCTTTGGAATTTAATTGGTCTTGCTCGATTTGTGTGGCCAACCCAGATTTTTTTAACCAATTAATTGATGGCTTTGTTATAGTTGGATGTTTTGAATCTAACGCTCACCAAACTGAAGACCCGAAGCGGCAGAAGTTGCTGGTTGATGGTTGGATTCATTGGACTTTGACAAATGCCAGGATTTTTGGTTTCTAATGCGAAATTGTGACCAGTAGGAAAATATTAATTTTTAAAGACCTGCTTCGTTATGCCGTTTATTTTTTACACATGTAAATATCTGAAGTTCCCTTCGTTGCCCTGGCTTTACAGAGTTTTTCGAAAACATATAATTTTCCTCTTATTTGAACGTCAAGTGTGCAAAATTTCACCAAAGAAGTTGAAGGAATCATGAAGCGAAATTAAACAAAAGTGTGTATCATTAAGTGCTTTTTTTAACCCGAGGGCTCTGCCACCGGGTTCATACTGTTCTTAAAATTCTTCTCAAAAGTTATTCCAAATACCGTTTCGTGCGGATTATCCGCTACGCCGGATCAACGGCACATCACCAGTCTGAGACCCAGACACTGCAGACCTCAGACACGATGTGGGGGAACGAGCACAACAAGCGTGTGAGAGAGAGAGAACCGAGTGGTTCGGTGGGAGAAGGGGGAGAACAAGGGGGGCAGATGCAGATGCAGATGCAATTCAGATGTCTGAATGTTCCAGGAGAGAAATGGAGTTTGTAATAAAAAAATGTAAAATTCTTTTGATATTTTGTTATTTTGAAAAAATAACGATTCTTATGGGGAAAGAAAGGGGATCATCATTCGAAGTATCGGTTTGCACCCTCCCCCCCCACAATTTAAAGAAAATAGAAAACAGTAGATTTGTGCTATAAGTATTGTCCAATACTGTTAGTTTTGTTCTTCACCCATCCTGATACAAATATATTAGCATATTGAACAATATAACGCAAGTGCCTACAAATCTAGGACTTTTTTTCTAATTTCTGGGATGCTTGTTATGTCTTTGCTAGCGAGTTTCTATTTTTTGATTGATACCTCCAGAAGTTAAGGAGGAAAAGCACGGGGGACGAAGATAAGGTGGAAGATCGAGGAGGAACGCTGATAGAAGGTCCTTACCGTGGAGAGAGCAAGGAGGAACGGTATATAAGGTAAGAGGAAGAACGAGGAGGAACGCTGGTGGAAGGTCCTTACCTTAGGGCACAAATAAACCACTCACCCTTAGGAAGAGCAAGGAGAAATGGTACAGAAGGTAAAGGGAATATCGGGAAGGAAATGTGTAAAAGGTAAGGGGGAGAGAAAGGAGGAACGGCAGTAAAAGGTAAGAGGGAGATCAAATACGGATGGCAGAGGAATATAAGAGAAGGAGAGAGGAAGAGGAGAGCGAGGAGGAAAGGCGGCGAGAGGAGGGGCTGACCTAGAAACATTCAAGTCTGCAAGCATCCACCAAGGTCGCGCATTCCGACCATTTCATTCACACCGCGGTGCGGCGTTCCTTGCCCCGATGGCGGTGGCGGTGGTGGAGGCACGGTGATTCGAAAGCCACTCACTTCGGCTGGCAAAAAATAGCCGAAAAACAGGCTCTAGGAATTTGAATAAGTAGAATGAAGAATGCGTGGTAATAATAAATAAGAAGAAGAATTTTGTTTGACCAAATAATTATACTTGAACGAGGAACATAATCTATTTAAAGTCGAAAGATGAAGTCACAAATAATAAAGTTTTACGATAGGGAAAAGGTTTTCGGAGTCTTCGATTAATCATTTGAAAAAACGACAAAAAGTGTACAGTTTGTTGCAAAGGTTAGGGTTTATTTTGGCTCATTCACTTCCTTTCGAAAAAAAAAAATTATGCTAGATACACTGATGAATTATATATCTCTATGGCAAGACATCACAATATAAATATAGGCGAAACATTTTATTAACAGCTAAACATGACTGGGCCAATGTAAAAATTCTTTGCAGGTAATAATTAAACCTTTTTTCCCTAAATTTTACTAGCAGAAGCATATATTTTTCGGTCTCATGTGGTTTTTTTGTTCCGTATAAAAAGAGTGCGGTATTTCAAAATTCTTTTAAAAGTGTTATTAATTTTACAAAAAATGTGTAGTTTTTTTATCTAGGAGAATTCATTCCTAGTGTATGTTCATAATTCCTAATTTAATTAAGTAATATAGGCGCATCCTCAAAACGCCCTGGTCAGTCAGGATAACAACTATTTAGTAATTATAGGCGCACCCTCAAAACGCCCTGGTCAGTCAGGATAATAACTATTTAGTAATTATAGGCGCATCTTCAAAACGTCCTGGTCAGTCAGGATAGCAACTATTTAGTAATTATAGGCGCATCCTCAAAACGCCCTGGTCAGTCAGGATAACAACTATTTAGTAATTATAGGCGCATCTTCAAAACGTCCTGGTCAGTCAGGATAGCAACTATTTAGTAATTATAGGCGCACCCTCAAAACGCCCTGGTCAGTCAGGATAACAACTATTTAGTAATTATAGGCGCATCCTCAAAACGCCCCGATCAGTCAGGATAGCAACTATTTAGTAATTATAGGCGCATCCTCAAAACGCCCTGGTCAGTCAGGATAACAACTATTTAGTAATTATAGGCGCATCTTCAAAACGTCCTGGTCAGTCAGGATAGCGACTATTTAGTAATTATAGGCGCATCCTCAAAACGCCCTGATCAGTCAGGATAGCAACTATTTAGTAATTATAGGCGCATCCTCAAAACGCCCTGGTCAGTCAGGATAACAACTATTTAGTAATTATAGGCGCATCCTCAAAACGCCCTGATCAGTCAGGATAGCAACTATTTAGTAATTATAGGCGCATCCTCAAAACGCTCTGGTCAGTCAGGATAACAAATATTTAGTAATTATAGGCGCATCCTCAAAACGCCCTGGTCAGTCAGGATAACAAATATTTAGTAATTATAGGCGCATCCTCAAAACGCCCTGGTCAGTCAGGATAGCAACTATTTTGTAATTATAGGCGCATACTCAAAACGCCCTGGTCAGTCAGGATAACAACTATTTAGTAATTATAGGCGCATCCTCAAAACGCCCTGATCAGTCAGGATAGCAACTATTTAGTAATTATAGGCGCATACTCAAAACGCCCTGGTCAGTCAGGTTATCAACTATTTAGAAGATCTTTCAAAAAAATCAAAAACATCCATATTGTAATCTTGGTGCATCAAAAGGAGAGGCAAATTAAATTCAAAATGCTAAACTGATCGCCTGCGGAATGATTTGACAGCATCCGTGTTACATCCCTCCTACAATAGGGATCTCAGATTCACTTTCTTTTCTTAAAATGAACCTCCACCGGCATCCCTAATGATGACATAGACCGTGAAGGAAAACAATTGCTTCCTGTGTGCGATCAAACATAAAGAAAAGTGGATGATGATACTTCCGCATCACATATATGATCGATATATCCAAAGTAAGACACCCAGTAGAATAAGGCTATTCGTGAGAATTTCTCCTGCTCCAAACTGTTGAATAACCGTTGCGGTTTGATACCGTTCATTACACTTCATGTTATGGTTTCGTGGTACATACCTAACACCATTATTTATTAACATTTGGTTTCGTTGCCCGCTAATTCTCAGAAAAACCCATTATTAAACACCGTCTGAGATCGGAATTTACCGATTTGGCAAATTGAAGCCACGTTAGTTGAGCCACTGTTACACGTCTATGGAAGAAGACGAAGACACCAAATAAATAATTGAAAAGACATAGATAAATAAAAAGAAAAACAGAGAATGCTTAAAAACTTGTAGGTAAAGATTTATACGGTGCGAAGTGGACGCAAGAAAGTTTTTGCATTTTGAATCGCAGCTTTCGTCAATCAAAATGAGCGATCGCCAAGTTAAAATGTAGCTCAGTCATGGTCATCAACACAGTTGAGTGCAATTTTCGTTAAAGGATTGCTCAAGCCATCAATTTTAATGTACAACGTTAAACTAATATTTAGTGGTCTACTACGAAAATAATTCTCTGAGCACCTGATGAGAGGAAAGCATTTAGTTTTGAAATTACACGGAGAGGTATGTGATGAGATCCTTCCAACCTTATTTTTCTCCATCTCTTTACCCTTCTCACTTCATAATTCCTAATTTACTAATTCCACGGTCCCGATGGCTGCAAAATTGACTTTCATCTACGTGGCGAGAGCTAAAATCACAAAATTGTATGAAATACCAATCGATAATTTACATCTTCGAAGGCAGGAGGCTGGCAACAACTATCAGTTTGTTTGATCTGCGAACGCACCGCCCCGGTCAAAAGAAGTATTCTGCAATGTCACGACAAGATAATTAAAGCCTTTTCTACAGATAGATATTGGCAATGGGCAGCCCTATTATATTAGATTCGTGACAGCATCTCTCATGCTGCGATGATGGGTCAATGATCTCTGAAAAGCGGTCAGAAAAATGCACTCTTTTAACAAATTAATCTTCTTCTTGTTGTTTTACTTCTTCTATTTCGTGTGGTTGGATAGTTAATTGTGGCCATTATAGAATGTTAAGCTTTTCAAACGATTCCATATTATTCGTCGTGCAGAATTGATGTGTCCTAGAGAACTAGTAGAGTGGACATTCTTCAACAATGTTCTCTTTTGTTTGAACATAATACAGTCCTTAAAAGTCAAAGAAATGACAAATAGTTGTGTTACTAAAGAAAATGTCTCATATATCTACTAATGTCTATATATTTATTAAATATGTCCTATATTTAGAAATGAATAGTACACACAATAGGGTGACCGGGTATGTCATAACAATTCAATACACCTCACAAAGTGATATAAAGTTATGTTCACTTTTAATGACTTTATATCACCTCTTAAAGGTGTGTTGAATCGTTTTCAATCCCTTTCAAGCCATCTTAGAACGCTTACTACGGGGCCTTAACCGGAAGAATCTTATTAGCAAAACTAAATAAATAAAAGTGTGAAATAGACAGCGGAATGTTCGCTTATAATAAAATACGGTCCATGCAGCATCTGTAGTCTCAAGCAGACTCTGTTCCGAGAAACGGCGGTGAATGCGGAACCATTATTATTATTACCTATTATCTTGGCTTCCCAACTATCGCATCTTGGTGAAAGTAACCCATAGCTCAGTGTTCAGTGCTAATAGTGGTGTTCGGCCATTACCTTTGGATTAGTGGATAATTTGGTATAAGCAATACCTAATTAGAAGCTATTCATTCGCACCTCAGAAATTCACATCTTGTGACATTACTGAAATTAAAATACCGGAAAGTTTTTTTTTAATCAGGTAGAGAACTGATATTGCACAGATGTGTATGATATGCAAATGATAAACTGATGTTTATAAGCCAAGTTTTTTATGCATAGCACAAAGCATAACAAATTATTAGGTATAAGCAATAATTATTCACCTGAAATACTCCCAAGGAAAAATAAATGCTGCTACCAAGTAGCTTAATTAGTAGAGCAGTTGACCGGCAGTCAGAAGGCTGCCGGTTCGATCCCCGTCGATGCCATTTAATTTTTCGATTTGTATGGGTGTCTCAGGCTAATGATTATTGCTTACAATAATTAGCAAAAACGATGTATGAATGTGAATGAGGCAAGGAGCGTGTGCCAAGACAGAGTTGTCTGGCGGTCCGTCCTCTCTGCCTACCCTTGCGGGGAAACGGCGTGGTGGTTAGTTAGTTTGTTAATTACCAAATTTAATTGTCTGGTAAAGTTTCTCTTTTCAGACTTGTTCCCGACCTAAGAACCTATATTCCAGTTAAATATAAAGTAGGTACTTAGGTTGGGTTTATTTTTTCATAACCTAAGAACCTAATATATATTTTCAGGAAATTTGAATTTACAATCCGTCACAGACAGTCCCACAACCGAAATAAGTATGTTTGATAATAATAAATAAAATAAAAATTGTAAGAGAAGGTCAGAATAGAATATCGGGTTTCCTGCATGTCCATCGACCATCTGCCATCTGCCATCTGACCCGCAATTTCGGTACAGGTGAACTACATCATCCATCACGCCCAATTTACGCCAGTTTTTACCTGTTTAGTAGCCCGAGATGACATGATGGATGCTATTTGCCATGACTGTTTGACCTCAGAAAAGATATTCCTCCAAGACTGAAAAAACTGAAAATTCCTACTGATTTGAAATTTAAATTATAAACTACTGGTGGTTTTGTATGAGCCAAATGTTTGAAGTGCCGTCAATGACAATATTTGTGGAAGTGGGACGATTTTGCTGGGCATGACACGTAGCTAGAATGGAAGAGAACTGACCACTGATGAGGCTTACATTTAACAAACATGCAAGATAAAAGGGTATTGGGAGGCTTAATTTTATGTGACTCTTGATACCGCCCTTGGGAATGGCAACCATTCAGGTTCGAATCGTTGCCTTACTTGAAATAGCTTTAACCGTTTTTGGTAAACCAGATCTGCATAGCCAGGTAAATCCCAACCTTCTTCCACCCCGTTTCATTGCTTCCTCACTATATTCAGCCACATAACACACATTTGCACTTTTATTAATAGCAACGTGTTTAGTAACAAGTGTTAACTAAATTGTATATTTAGAATACATATTGCAGTCTTAACTCAAGTGTACAGCAAGATCTTTACTAATCACTTGCACCACTCACTCGCACTTGCTGCTAAATAATGTGAAATACAATAAAAAGAAATTAGGAGAAAAATCGCAATTGGTTTTACCAAAGAACTATTCATAGAAAGAAACACAATTTTTCTAATGAGTCCGTGTAATCAACCAACAAAGTCTAGACAGGGCATGTGTATGTTAAAAATGGAAACCGGATAACTCATCAAAATGACAATTCAACACTTCTTTAAAAAGTGATACAAAGTTTTATTTTTTTATTTAGTGTTATTTTAGACAGTGCCAATAATAATAATCGGAATATCCTATAAGTAGCAACAACATTATGTTTATTAATAATATTATGTATACATATTTACATTGTAATTGAACATGTACATCCTATTGACAAACTGCTTAATTGTGGTTTAACGGGAAGAAACTTTAAAGAACAATAATCAGATGGGGAGGTTGCTTACGATGACATGCCATATCTAAAGTTGATATATCGATTCTCCATATAAATCCAAGCTAGCAAACCAGTAATATCAGTTAGTAAACTGTCCTAAATTGATCCCTGACCTATAATGCTGAGACTACCACGGCTCTGAATTTAACTGATTCACCGGGTCATAATTCGGTGTGAGAGCGATTAACGGCACAATCCGACAGAGCACCACTCCTGAACACTCGGAACAAGCTATTAGCATCTTCTGCACTTGCGACCAAATTCTTGAAAAGAAGATTAAATCGGAGTTCTAAACTATAAATCACACAAAATTCGAAAATCCAGTCCTGCAACTTTTATATTTATATTTTTAATTTGTCATTTATTTTCGTTAAATACTTTTTATTGAACACCGATGGGAGCAAGATTATTATTTGATTCAATAATGCATGCTGTGTGGAGGTGCCTTTAAGAAAAGGAAGGAGACGAAGTTCTGAGAAGGAAAACATTTAAAGGGTGGGTAGGAACCTGGGGATCAGTGCGTCCAGAAGTGACGAACGAATTAATCCAATCCTCCCACTGCGGTGCAAGGCGTTGGTTCGATAGAGTCCGACTGGAGAGATCAAAGAGTATCCCCCAACCGGCAACTTCTGATCCGGCCTGCTACGCAGCTGGTGGTCAAGACCTGGCCAAAAATTTCTCAAATCCCCCAACATAGCGAATCATTTGGGATGGCCTATGGCAGAGGTCATCGATTCGTAGCTTTTTAGGAGGCCCTGCGGGGGCCTTTCCATCAGGACCAGTGTCATATCAGGGAAAGAAAGCCTTTTTGTGGAAAGGAAATAGTCAACCTATTTTTGATCTACCTTCTACAGACTGCAACTCGTTGGTTAAGATAGGGAATCTATCAAACAGATTGCCTGTTTCTGCAGAGTCGATTCGTCTATCTGTGGATTCATTGGTCCGGTGGTTAGTTGCTTCACTGATTAGTAGCTTAGTTTTTTAGGTTGTTTCGTCGTTTGTTGGTTGGTTGGTTCGTTGGTTGGTTTATTCGTTGATAGGCTGTTTCGCTAGTTGGTCCTCAAGCCACCGGTGCTCCAGTGCAGACATTCCGTCGCCCGAGAGCGCCTCGGGCCCTGTAGACTTTCTTCTTCTCACAGTCGGCCGCGACATTGGCGTGATCGTGATCAATCTAGCGGCTCGCGACCTAAACCAACGGGAGGAATAGGGGATTTTTACATTGATTTTTTTTATAAAAAAATACGATATTGATAGCATTTTAAATAAGTACATGTAGAAATAAGTAACTAAAAAAGAGCAAGATTTGTGGATAGTAGAAAAAATTTCAAGAAAGGACTAAACATACATACAGCAGTTTGACGTAATTTTTCAATTGAAGCTGATTCATAAATAATTTCGATATATTTTTTTAGATTAAATAAAGGTTGTTCCTAGATAGTGTTCAATTTTGGGATGTTATTCTGATATCTTGATATATATCTTGTCCCATGATTTTAACTCCAAACTATTGCTAAGGATAATATTCAAATGTCACCCATCACACCCGTCAGAGCCACTTTTCAAAAAATTTAAAATCCTAGCTATTTGTCAATTATGACTATTCTTATATACATATGGAAAAAAATATTGAAGAAAACTCAACAAAATATTCACACCCGTTACTCGTCACACCTAAAATGTGTAATTCCTCCAACAAAAACAGCATTCGCCCAGCGAATTCTCTTATATTGCTCCCAAGATATTTAATTCACTCAATATAGATATCAGAAAATCGGAAACTGATCATCTTTATACAAAAAATATTCAAAATTGGCTATTGGTAAAGGGAAGGAACTATTGCAAAGAATGTCTCGTGTCATTATAAATTAAGTGCTCTTTTATTCCATTCTATTAATATGTTTCCTTTTTTTTCATCTCTTTTTTTTCTCTCTCACCTCTGTACATCTTAACATTATGATTATAATACTACGGGCATGAGCCTAGTATGGTGGTTGTAGACAACAAAATAATTGTAATCATTTAAATTTTTATGAATAAAGAAACACCAAAAAAATAAATATATTTTCGTATTTAATTATTTCTCAATAAAAACTATCTACTACATTAAATATTGTAAAAATTTCAGTATTATTTTTTTCTATTTTTATTTTTTGTATTAATTTTCTTCTGTGATTTTATTTTAAGTAGTGACTTTAAAAGAATTTTCTTTTAACATGTTCAAACTAATTAAGTATCATATTAAAGATGTATCATGTAAAAGCCCCCTGGGCGTCAAATAAAAGGAAAAAATTACGTCGCCATTTAAATTTCACATTTTTGATTTGCCGCCAAAATTTTATTTTTTTCGTGAATATGGCGGTGTTGACGTCGTATCGACCAACGTTGGTGGCAGCCATTTTACCAAACAGTAGCGTTACCTACATCATAATGACGTTGTAGCCAATTGGAAACATTTAGGAATGTGTGGTTTTAGATCTTTTTAATATAAATAAATTATGAACGAAAATATTAAAATTATACATATTTTAGTTCGATGATCAGAATCATAAAAATAATCATTATATCTTCCACACATTTTAACGGTATCCATACTTTATGAAAATACCCTTTGACCATCGGGCTGTGAACAAGTTCAAACTTATAGGTAAAAACGTTAAAATTAAGAAAAAAAGTAAAATATGTAAGTACTACACAAATATGATACAAATAAAAAAGTTTTTTTAAATGTGTTACATACCTACTGATTGTAATGGAGCGCATATAACTCTGGCACACACTTAACCTATCCTAAATCTTGCATTAAGTTGAGTAAAATGAATAAAAAAAATTAGAAATGTTTGATTTATTCCTCTGTGTGAAGCCGCGAGCATCGCAAGGTCATTGTAACCCATACCGGTTCCGGCATTGAAACTGCGGAAAGTAGGTCGGCAGTCTGAGGCCGTTACTGGAGACCCGGCACCGCCACACCGACACACAAACACACTACTGCAACATACAACCACATCAACAGAAAACCATCCCAACAAAATACACCACCAACACCACCCCAACAGATTACAAAATACACCCCACAGCTAAAAAATACCAAACCAACTACTAACGAAATACTAGCAGAATATCACCCCGAGAGAATACCACATAGACATAATGCCACACCAGCAGTTTACCACCCCTACAGAATACTACATCAATACACAACCACACCACACCAATAGAATGCCACACCAACAGAACATAGCCTCAATAGAATACCAGACCAACAGAATACAACACAATCAGATTACTACACCAACACACACTCACAGAATGCCAAGCTAGCAGAATACCACCTCAAAAGAGTACCACACCAACAGAATACTACACCAGCAGTTTACCACCCCAACATAATACTACTCCAACACACAACCTCACAATACTACCAAAATATTGTCTTAATATAATTCCACACTAACAGATACCACACCAACAGATACCACACCAACAGATTACTGCACCAAAAGAATACTACACCAACACAACCTCGCACCACACCACTGACAAAATACCAAGCCAGGAGAATACTACCTCAACAGAATACCACACCAACAGAATACCACACCAGCAGTTAACCACCCCAAAAGAATACTACACGAACATACAACCTCACAACATGACCAAAATATTGCCTCAATAGAATGCCACGCTAAAATAATACAGCCTCAATAGAATGCAACACCAACAGAATACCACACCAAAAGAATATCACACCAGTAGAATACGACCCCAATAGAATACCACCTCAACACCAGACACATCAACACACAATCACACCCCACCAACATAATATCACACCAATACCACATCGTACCAACGGAATACCATACCAGAGGAATTTCATGAAACAACATATCATACAACAGACTGCCACACCAATAGTACGAATAATACCCGGTGCCAGTAGAACTAAGTGAGTGGAGATGGGAATTAGATGAGATATAGAAAAGTTGTGAAGTTCTCGCCTTCAGCATTGCATAGCGAATACATAATATCATGATAAGTAAACCAAATGCAAGCTGTACCGTGGAGCATTTCCCACCAAAACGTCTCACCTTGCAAAATAATTATTAAATCTCAAATCTCATGCAAACAATGAAAGCGTGATGACTCCCTGAGAATTAATACATATTCGAATTGCAGGTGGGTACAGTTTGCAATACTTTGCTGTCGGTTGCGTCACATCTGTAGACGTAGGGAAATTTTTTTCTTCTGAGGAAAATAATTTCCCTCAGGTCTATGTCATCTTTTGGGATGCTGTGTGGAGAGTCTTTTGTAAGGAAAGGACGGAGAGAAAATTCTGGAAAGAAAAAAGGGATGAGGGTTTGGTAGGAATCTAGGGATTAGTGTGATATATCCCTCCCACTGCGGCGCAAGGCGGATGGGTCTTGAGATCGGTTGGAGAGGTCAAAGGGTCTCCCCAAACCGGCCTCTCCCAAGCAGCTGGTGGGCAGGCATATCCTAGACACACCTCATCAGATGAACCCAGGCACCCCTGCTAAACCACCAAACGTGGCGAACCACTTGAGGTGATCTATGACAGAGGTGTTGGTTATGCAATAAATGGTTCCCGGGGCGGCGGTACCCAAAACCGCCACCCAAATTGAAATATTTAATATAAAATCTAATAAATCTGAATATAATAAAAATGTAACTGTCAGTTTGATAAAAATCTTAAATCTCCGAAATATCTTCACCGATTGCTTTGAAATTTTGATACAACGTTGTATTTGAATACGCGTGAGTTTTTATATACCTATAGCATATAGATGTCACCTATGACAGGTAAAAACATCATTTTTTGAATGCTCCATCTGTTGGACGTAAAAGCAAAACGCAGTGTTGTTTCTCTATCTGCACAAACAGACTGAGCCTCAGCAACGCGTGGCGGGGTACAGCTAGTTTATAAAAAGGCAAAAAAGTGTCGAGATGAACATCTTAAAAATATGCTTAAAACATGAAAAAAATAAACCTACGTATTTTTTACAAAAATAAACAAAACTCCTTATATAGCCATTTAAACTAAAAAAATGTACAGCTGGGCAATACATTTATAGTTAGTTGATAACAATAATACTCCACTGTAAACAAAGTACCTGTGGTGGCTTCCATCAGCCACAATTATATTATATTTTCTTCTTCTTCTTCTTTTTCTTCTTCTTCTTCTTCTTCTTTGAGAGCTTTCTCGTGTCCAGCTTTAAATATGGGTCTCTCTCATTTTTTTCCAAGTTCGCCGATTCTGGACAGCTCTCAACTATCCGATCTCAGCAGTCCGCTTCAGATCATCAGTCCATCTCATCTACAGGCGTCCTCTGCTCAACCAATGAAGTCATGTATGCCCTCCGAACTGTAACGAGTATTAGAGACAGAGGTACATAGGTTTAATGTCAATTTATGTTGAAATACGACACAGATTCGTTCGTTTTCTTTCAGTTTCGGTGACGTCTTAAGACGGGCTAACCCTAGTAGTTGATAGGTAGGTACTGTAGGTAGTTATCTACATCTACAGTATACGGCTGCTGATGTCGTGGTCGTGGGCCAGGCGGATCTCACCGCGCAACTTTTACCGAGAATTAACATTTCGCTGACCGAAACACTGTGAATTTATCAGATCGGTTCCTTCGGCCCAATCAAGTCATGAACACATTCTTACGTTCATGCAAAACCATTGGTACGCGATACTTTTTTAATATATTTATTAAGTACTATTTTATTAGGAAATATTTTATAATATATGGTAACTACCTGGACTACACTGCGTTTCTTGATGATTGTTTAGTCGCAAAAATAAATTTTGTTTTAAATACAGAAATCTAGGACAAATAATATTAATGGCTGATTACGTGATTCTGGTTTCCAATTACTTTTAAAATTGTATTTTGCGTCTGTATAATTTGCATGCAACCATTAATTGAATTGCTTATTTTTAAAAGTCACGTCACTCGGACCAAATTGTGGGGAAATTAATAAAAACCTCGTAATTTATTTATTTGATTTATTTATTTTAATTTTGATAGTTTAGCACATAGTCAATTGATATTATTGTCAATATATATTATATTTGCCCCCTCCCTATCTGCCTCACCTTTGCGTAGGAAAAACAGAAAATCATATACGTAGATTACATTCCTGCAAAAATAAAGTATTGTATTTTTTGGTGATCAGAAAACTCATTAAAATGAAAATAATAGTGAAATAAAGACATGCAAAGTGATGATTTTTTTGTTTAAGAGGAAGCTTCAAGCCAAAAATGTGTATTATATTGGTATACCTTACATTGTAGGTAATAGGCATTAAAATCGCTTGACAAACGGAGCATAGAAACGTTCGATTTCAAGCACAAAACTGGTTTTTATTTATTTTGTAAATATTTTTATAAGAAAGAAAAATAGTTAATCAAGTGAATCTGTCACAGATAATCTTAGCTATAATACTGTATTTTTTAAAACATTGTTTCCTTTACGAGTTCATACATTTATATTGAAAAAAAAAAAATTTATTAGTTTCGATTTATATTTTTTATTGAGTAATTTATTATTTTATTTGTACCTATTTAACTCAAGCGAAACGATAGGAAAACCTTCAATTTATCTAAAGCATATTTTTTGGTATTCATAATGTACACCAATTCGTTATAAAGATTAATCAAAATAATGATTTAGCATTAAGCTTCGCCTTAAATAGGTGACGCAGGTTAGATTTGTGTGTTAGTTGTTTTTCATCGCTTTTAACTGTGTATTATTTTTTAAAGGTGTGGAATTGTCATGATGTTGAGTTGTCATGGAACCATCGTATTTGTATGCCTTTCTTGAAAGAATTGATTTTTTTTAAGGACAAAACAATTTATTTATATTCATATTGCGTATGTAAAAAAATCGTCACAGTATTGTAAAGCATAACTTGCGAAATCGTATCGTAACAAACGTCGCGAACTTTCTAGATTTTTTAAAAATATTATCACGAATGCCGTAAAGGTTGTCCACGCCTTCAGAGGCCGCATGAGAAAAGAAAAACGTGGCAAAGGTCTCTCGTCTGTCCGGATCTGTGCCGCGACTGTGACTGTATTGTGACTACATGACTGTGACTGTTGTATGCCATGACTGACTGTGCCTGTGGTAGTGCCGCGATGCCGCCACTTTCTACCGGAGGCGCGGACATCCGGCTCGCGGCTCGGGAGGGCCTGCCGAATACGTAGGCCATTCACCCGCACCGGAAGGTCGTTCACCCAAAAGATTACCAGATCCGTCTCTTTCTCACATATACATACAGCAGACAAACACACGGTCATTAATTATCTTAAATACATCCATACGGTACTTTATAATATCGATATGTTTCTTTGGGTAAAGATTTCTAAACGGTTCACGGGGTCTAGTACAGTGAAATCGATAACTTTGGGATGTCGGATCAATAGGCGTAACCAGAGATGTGCAAAATGGGTACCCAAAACCATTTGAAATGCAAAATGGAAATGGGTCAAAACTTTTCCATTTGAAAATGCAAAATGGTTTCTCAGGTCAAACAATTAAAATAATTATAGAATTTTTAAACAGTTTTGTCATTTAATAATGGACATCAATGTAGAACAAACATATTACATGATGGTAAATCAACAAATGTTGCCAACGTAAAAACATAGAAACTGCTATCTAACATTTAATATTACAGCGTCATGGCCCCATGTTCAGTATTTGAATCAGTATTTTTTATAATGGTATCACTCAATTGCCAGGGCTTCTACCAGGGAGCAACGTGACAAATGCAAATTATCTCTCATAGCGAGGTTGAGGACCGACTGATATTTGGGGCTTATGAAAAAAAGATGAGTGGAGATAGTAGGAAGAATGTTGCAAAAAAGCATTTAAAATGGAAAATGCATTGAGAAAAGCATTTACAATGCAAAATGCAAAATGGTTTTTAGAAAAGCATTTAAAATGCAAAATGGAAAATACCCATTTTACATTTTGCATTTCCATTTGAAATAAAGTACATCTCTGGTAACTACCGATGATTTTATACCGATTTCCCGAGCACGGTCGCGATTATTGATGTCCAGACCGATGTTGATAACGCAATAAATCAGAATCTACATACACTGGCAACACTATATACAATAATATACACTAAACGTTAGACGGCTACGTAAAAGTTTAAAATACTAATAAATTGACAATGTCGAATTGACACATCAACTTATAATATCGTTTGCAGTCCGAACGTACTTTTGACACTAAAAAGGGAATTAATTAGTTCATGAGGTCAATATTCACAACTAACAAATATTGTTTCTCGACTCTGGAACGGAATCAAATTGATAAATGAATTAATTCTTTTGGATTGCATATACGATTTCTGTCAGTTCTAATGGCTTAGTTAGTTCAACCCCATTTATAAATAAGCCTGTTATTTTGTATAACGAACGAAATTATTTAAGCATTTGGACAGTTTATCCGACTTCGAGGCCGCGCTAATAGTAGCGGCTTTTGCCTACCGACTGTTGAAATCATATTCTGACCGAGCTCGCAAATATCGCAAACTGACATTTTGATTTCGACAATTTCTTATTGACATAAGGCTTTATCGATCGTCCGAAGTTTATTTTTCTAGTTATGAATTTCGTACTAAAAACATGCAAATTTTATATTTTCATTTGTCTTCAAAAACGATTCAAAACAGCACATCCCCAAACGGTTCCAACTAGATTCAACGTCATTATGACATAAAAAAACGCCATGTCTGGTAAAACTGGTGTCGCCGAATTCATAAGTAAAAACGAACTTATCGTTTTGGCGGCGTTTTTATTTTGTAAATAAAAATGCCTTTATTATGCATCGTAATTTTTTCTTCATTTTTTGGAGAAAAAAATAGTGAAAATACCCTATTCTGTTAATCTCACGTGACTGTGACTGAAGTTAATTCAATTTCATCGAATTGTTAATTCACTTCTATGGGAATTGATCTTCTTTTTTATGGTTCCATGATAAAGGAGTGAATCAATAAACAATAGCGAGTAGCAAAAACGACCCATTCTCTCTTTGACAATATTAAGCAGATAATAATCCATCCACATATCTATTTCGAAATAAATGATAAATGCATTATGTAGGTTCTTACTTATTCAAATTAATTAGGCATAGAAACGTATGATATCCATATTTTGTTATAATTTTTTTATTAAAGAAAGACAAACATTCCCGGGTTACGAATAACCCGACTATATTTGAAAATCTCCTAATACCACCACAGTAAGCGGAAAATGTTGCGTGTATTGTGATGGAGGACTTAGCCAGCCGAGGAACTGAACACACTACGCCTAGGTGGGACCCAAACCCGATGTCAACTCAGCCACCTACAGGATTATTAGATATATATTTTTTTTATTCAAGCTCACCTAATTGACAGTCCAACAGTTTAATGAAAAACATAGAAGAAGAAGACGCCACACTTCAAGGCTTCGAAATCTACATGACTGGTACGAGTGTAGTTTCGCTTAAGTTGTTCCGGGATATGACCTACCTACAGAGTGAAGGTTGTCGTAATGATAACCAACCCCCGATAAGATAGGGCACCAGAAAAGATGTTTTAAGACATCCCTCCCTAACCACGACTTTCGGAATTTTTTGGTACCTAGCATGTTGTGAAAAACAAAATATTTTTTTTTCTTATTTTCGATGTTATTATTAAAATACTTTTGAAAAAATACTGAATTTTCACAAAATAAAATGTACCACGTAAAAATATAGAGACATCTATTTTTCAGGAGACGAAGTTAGGTCATCAACCACCCTTCAATCCCTAAGGCTCCATACAAAAACGAACTATCGCAAGAAAATATAACATTTTTCATATATGTATTTCCAGCTTAATAATGTTTGAGATAATTGCATTGAATTAAAAGACGTTTAAAAATATTATTTTATAAATTTGAAAAAAAATATGTACCCCTGGTGGGACTCGAACCCACAATCCCCGGCTTAGGAGGCCGATGCCTTATCCATTAGGCCACAGGGGCCGGTGTCATCATTGCGTATTTCTTCCTACTATTTCTATTATGCCCCGAATAAACCTAAACAAGTGAAATAAATTTCTGGAAACAAAATCTGCACGATGTTCACTTTTGTTTATGTCTCTTTCTACTTGTTCAATACATAAC
This sequence comes from Hesperophylax magnus, assembly GCA_026573805.1. Classification (NCBI taxonomy): domain Eukaryota; kingdom Metazoa; phylum Arthropoda; class Insecta; order Trichoptera; family Limnephilidae; genus Hesperophylax; species Hesperophylax magnus. Next base: position 3,415,075 of record JAIUSX010000977.1, on the reverse strand, counting down.
CTATGCCTAACCTCAAAAAACTAATTAGCTGTCAAAGTTGTGTGTGTGTGTTTACCGTAGATTTATAAAAGAATAGTTTGTGATACATCTTGTTTTTTAAATATATAAATCAATCTTAATTTGGAAATGTCGTGTATAATTTGTGACGCAGAAGTATCTAAATACAAATGTCTCGTTTGCCGCGAACCGTAGTAAGTTTTTCACGTGCTGGAAACAGCTCTTTAAAATTGATTTATATTATTTAAGTATTTAATCGTGTCTAAGTTTTATTAAGATCCTATTAAGTTCTTTTCTCATTTGATTTATTTTTGTATATTTGCATTATCTTTGAATGCATCTCACAGCTATTTTTTTAAATAATTTCTAGCTTGTTCAGGTTTCATTCATTGACCAAATGATACCATAGAGCAGTAGTTTGAATATGGAGTCACTGTTGTTTTATAAATAAGCTCTGCAGTATTTATTTTGTTTCTCAGTCTTCTATTGATTTTCACTGCTAATGTATCATTCTATGTACTGTTTACAGTTGTTCCGTGATTTGTTGTAAACAACATAAAGAAAATAAATGCTCACCTCCCCCATGTGCTGAAAATGTGGAAGAAGAAAAACCCAGCTCCCTGTCGACCTACAGATTTCCAACTGAAGACACCGTGGCCATAGAAAAGTTGCAGCTTTTAGGTAAATATTACAGAGATAATTACAACCTACATGACTGTGGCTCAACCACAAGTAGCCTACTGGTGTGCACTCTTTGAAGCTGGTTTCCGTAAACAGCGCTACCCGAATTATCCTAAAGGTTGTAGCTAAACCCGGTCAGCATTAAGTATAAAAAATAAAAGTTATTGTTTTATTTTAAATTATAATGTCACGTCACAAAGTATTTGGTTAATAGGATGAAATTTGTCATTTGTCACCTAGGAACTACTTGAGAATGATGTCACATTTTATGTCAATTGACTTTTTTTTCCAACCTTAACCCACGCCTTCTCCGCTAAATCCTTTCTTACGTAAGAGATTAGTAGGGGGTAGGTATCAATCGGGCTCAGGAAAAAACAAGTGTCTTGGTTATAGTAGTTTTATTTATAATATTTGAGTGTCTATTTCACAAATAGTCTTAATACTATAGAGCGTCCGTGTCACTGAGTTTAGTCTATTGAAATTTATACACAGACGGTGGCACAAAGTGCTTTAGTATAAGGGCACTGAATTTAGTCTGTAAATTACTTCTACGCACGGCACTCGTTTCGAATTACACTTCGCGGTGATCTACTTCCCAAAGGGCGGTCACGGTCCTGAGGGGGGACTTCCACAGTTGGACAGTCCGCGGTAGGGTTGGCAGTTAACTGCTGATAACAGCTAGAGTCGGCAGCTTAGGGAGAACTGACTTTTGCTCCAAAAGTCGGCCTTTTTGATTGAGCTCGAATGTGACTCCATGGTTTTGTTTCATTATCATCTCGTATCAAGAGATTTCAGGAAGTTTTAAAATTAATACATATTCTGGTAAATTATAGTTATATTTTTCCCAACTCCAGAATAAATTTAACATTCAAATCATGCTGGAAACCATTTCTGTCTAACGAGAAGTAGATGCATATGCAACTAGCGTAGCGTTCTACCAGCACTGTCACTAGGATGCAACTGATGTCAAACCCGTGTGCGACGCTTACAAAACTCAAGTCGTTTGTAAGTATGTCAATGTAAGAATGGCCTTACATTTGACTTAAAAATGATTTGACTGTAATTACTGTGTAGCAATATCGGTATTTGTTTTTATGAGCTTATTAATTTATTTTTTATTGCCTAAAAACATGTTTATTTTATTTTAATTTTAAAAAGAGTGATACATATTACTGGGTTACGGATAACCTGATAATATTTGAAAGACTCCTCCTGTCAAGCACTTGAGGTTATCCACCGCTTACCCGCCCTGGTATAAGTAACAGATGGTTACTCCTTCAGGGCTCTCACAAGGACTCTAATTTTTTTTTTGTTTAATGACTCTACATTTATTATAAAATGAATCTAGACCTCCAATGTCCCTGCATAGTGGTTATGCTGCAGGATGCCTACAATATGCACAAAAACACAAATAACAATATTAAAATATGTACAGGTATAGTAAAATAAAATAAGCCTAAAAATAATACAGGACGAAATAACTGCTTAAAGACTAGGCCATCTGTAGAGAAAGAAAAAAAAATGAAAAGAAACACATATACATTCATGTTTATATTGTAGGAATCTACATTTAAACATATATAAATATTCCTGTCAAGCAGAAGATGTTGCTTGGGCAATGATGGAGGACCTAGCTAGGAAAGGAATTGAACCCATGACTTGTCAATTCAGCCTCTAAAGGGATAGCCATTATACCAGATTTAAATTAGTAGCATAGTGGTCCAAAAATGTAGGTTCCCACCCAGCTGTTGCAGGATTAATCCTTTGCTAGCTAAGTTCTCTGTCAATGCACAAGAAACTTTTTCCACTTGTAATTGTGGTGTTTGTAATTCAAATGTTGATGGGTTTATTGTAACCATAGAATGTTTATTTCTTTTTAAGATATAGAAAACTCGATACCTCCCTAGTTTGTTAGTTTTTCTTTTGGCCGCTTGCAAAGATGATGATGTCGGCTTGTGGCACGTTCCCACTTCATCTACTCTATTATCTATGAAATAGATCAGTGAGAACAGGCTTTCTATGCCATATAATGCCCAATAAAAAAAATGTTAAAACTTCAACTTTCATTCTATTCTATATAGAATCTACCATAAAACAGAGCTAAAGTGAACCCGCAACAATTCCTTTCCATTTTCGAACCATTTATTTTATGAAATATTATATAGAATAGACCACTCCGTGGTCAAAAGGTAAGGATCTCGACCGGCAATCTGGAAATCACAGGTTTAAATTCCTGCATGCGTAAATTTTATTTGATTAATTTTTGTTTTTTTAATATCACAATTTATTAATTTCAAATAATATATATTATATTTGTGGCACGTTCCGGAGTGGAAGATACTCTCATTATCGACCTGGTGTAAGACCACCATTGAAAATTTAAACGTTACCTGATCTGAATAGTCAGGCACTTCCCCATCTTCCTCTTCCCCATCCCTTCCCCACCCAACTACCTTCAGCCTCACAACATACCCCAATTGGGGATGCCATTGTCTCACTTGCTCCAGACAGTTGGAAGCAGTTTGGACTCTTGTGCGGTATTCACGTAAACAAAAATAAAAAATGATGGAATCCCAGCTTTACATTGGTAGTTTTCATTTTTTTATTAATAATTGTCTAAATCTAATTAACTATCATGCCGTTTTGCAAACAACTCGGTCTTGGCACACACTCCATGCGCATCTTTGGACAATTTTTTGTTACCACCAACCGCGTTCAGTTCTCCATTAATGTAGTTACCTGCATTTACCCTTCTTTGATTATCTCTATCAACCTTCCCATCTACACTTCCCAAATACACAAATAATAATATTGATTGGAGGACCATTGACTAATGAATTATTTATCTGTTGGCAGAGCAAAGTGAAGGCTTGAGGAATTGCATCCGGAATCCACATTTGAAAGCTATCCTCAAGTCCTTGGACAGTTGCGATGCCCCTGCACAAATGCTGAAAAACTTCATGCAGGAACCAATCTTCATAGAGTATGTCGAAGAGTGCCTTAAAGTTGTGGCACCGGAAGAAAACAAAAAGAAACCTGATATTTTAGAAGAACTATTAACATCATAAATTAATAATAAACATATTAATATAATAAGTTGTCAATTTGATACAGCGCCTTTTAGTGATTCAATCACTTCGGATCTACGATAACTCAACACATCACTTTTCATGACTTTATATAACTTTTTAAAGGTGTTTGGAATTGCCATTTTGATGAGTTATCCGGTCACCAATCACTTCAAAGGCGCTTGGCATTGGTTATAGTAAAAGGTAGCCCTTTCTAAAGAATGTTTGTGTTTAGTAAAAGGTAGCCTTTTCTAAAGAAAGTTTGTGTTTTAATTGATTCTATAGATCCTTCTTTCAAAGGGAACTCAAGTATCCAATACTCGACGATTCAATTATCATGGCGACAATGCCATAAATCTGCGCGGAGGTGTCGGCGAGGTTATGAAAGCATTCTAGTTTTGACGCTTAGTTCATCAATGATTGGTAGCGATACGGCAATCGTGATTTCAATAGCGACTTGTACAGACTGTGCGCGACAAGTTTTTCGCGACATGAGTACACAATATTAATGTTGGATACTTGCGTATCCCTGTAAAAAAAGGGCCTTAAAGTTAACGAAGCCATTTTTTGACTTGTTCAGATTAAATGGCGGGTCATTCCAATAATGCGTACCTGGCACATTGAATGCTCTGTCCATCTCTCAAAACTTTGGAACATTCATAGGAGAGGGTTAAACCAGTTTGTTGGATGCATCGGACTTGGCTGACCTGAGCATGATTTGCTTTGCTCAGTTGTCCCTCATACAATGATTAATGCAAAAATAGTTTAGGTATATATATATATATATGTAAGGCCCACTGTGATTTTAGATACTGCGTAGACAGTGTCGGTTGTAGCCATGTACAATTACCGTCTCTATACCTTCAACTGATTCCGTCTACATATTTTGCAAGTTGTGTTTACGCAGGCCTTTAGAAGTTACTTCCAGTTATATAATGACTTCTCCGAGATTGGGTAAAATGGGCTCCATGCACTTGTTACTAAAGTTGCATTGTACTTACCTCGTTGACATCAGCATGTCTAAATTGTCTGCTCCAGAATCGTCGATCTTGTGAAATCTTTATAAACCCATGAGGGTTTATTTCTATTTGTAAAAATGTATCTAAATACTATGTAATTAGATACATTTTATTATATATTTGTGCATATAAATTTGTCTAAATAAATCTGTTGTTTTCTCATTTTTTATCTTACTTGTTCCCATTCTACTACAGCTGTGAATATTTGTTTGGTAATTCCTTAAAGCAGATTCCAAAAACACCCACAGAACAGAATCAGCACTAGTAAACTGGTAGACGGTAAGTGCTCTAAAAAATTCCCTAAATCATTTAAAGATGCTACTGATAATAATTCCACAGGCTACCCGGAGTACAGGAGACGTGATAATTTTTCTGAAAATTACGTTGTTTTGGATATACGTATCGACAATCGATTTGTTGTTCTATATAATGCATTCCTTAGCAAAAAATATGATGCTCATATTAATGTTGAAATTTGTTTCTAAAGGTTTTGATTGTGCTAGAATCGAAATAATACAAGGAGCTGGAAATTTGGAAGAGAATGCGTTTATTCAATATGGTGAAATTAAGCAATATATCAATTGTCGGTATGTAAGTGCCCCTGAAGTTGTCTGGAAAATTATGGAAAATACTATACATGATCAATCTCACTCAATTTTACTTCTGGCTTTACATTTACCCGGCAGCCGATCTGTTTATTTTGTAGAAGAGCGGGAGGAACAGGCTCTCAGGGAAGCATCTACAAGGAACTTTAACAGCGTGGTTCCAATTGAATCTTCAAGATATTGAGGGACGCTCTATTCTGTATCAATATGTACCAAATAAGTCTTTTCAGCTGCTAAAAAGTGGACAAGGCGACAGCGGGGAGGCGGCAACATCATTGGACAAATACCTTCAATTTCTCCTAGAAATATAGAACTGGATCATTTACGGCTGATTCTTATAAAGGTGGCTGAAGCTACATAATTTGAATCTTTGCGAACTGTTGATGGCAATTTACTAGCTACTTTTCATGATGCCGCGCGTGAAGTGGAGCTCATTGACGACATAGGAGAATGGACGCAGTGCGTGACGGAGGCTTCATTGTATTTGATGCCTAAAACTCTTCGACATCTATTTGTTTTAATAAGCGGAGCGGGTTTTTAACTATTAGTTATAATTAATCCTTTATTTAAAACTATGTAACATCAAGTCCTTCAGATAGACGCAGTAATGTCGATCTGATGAAAGGACGCAGAAATTATAGTGGGATGTAAATATAAATATTTTTATTCAATTTGGTTTATTTGCTGTGTATGTTTGGAAAGGGAGGAGGGGGGAGTAAGCAGAGCTTTTTTAAAATTGTTTTATTTTATGTGAATACCACACGACAGTTCTAACTGCTCCAAGCTGTCCAAGGCTTGTGGGACTATGGCATATCTAAGTGGGGTATGTTGTGAGGCTGAAGGGGGCGGGGAGGGAAAGAGATGTGGAAGAGGAAGGTTGGGAAGTACCTGGCTATTCAGATCAAAATCTGATCTTAAACTAGCCTTACAATGATTGTACTGATCTACTACCTAGCGGGTCCTGAGGGATGAGTTCACAGCTCGGAGTGGGGCATGTACCAGCTGCTGCGGCCGGTGGTAAAGTATGGGAACAGATCTGCCGGAGGGTTCACTCCGTCCAGCTCCTTTGCCAGGAGGTTGTACCTGCCCCGGAGATGGTGTGCCGAAGCCTTGGGCTGCCTCTCGCGAGTGAAGATGCCCTTTTTGTTACCCCCAACGCGGATTATGGCTGAAATGAAAAAAAAATATATATATACGATAAGGTCACAATCATAGAATAAAGAAGAACACAAGAAATGCAATGTGGGCGTGTTTTGTGGTCCAAAAATCAAGACTGATCGAACGTAAATTTAAAATAATTTTAATAAGTTTAATCATCACTATGAAATTTTCATTTGGATCAAATGTAATAGCGATGTACAATGTCAGGCAGTGTAAGAAAGATGGAACACGTGCTAAAAGGGATAGAACCAAAAGGTACTAAGTCAGAGGTGACATTAAAGGCATTTATTATCTATTCAGAGGTCACCATTAAAATGTCTACTTTCGAAAAGCGACCAAACCATCATTAATAAATGCTCTATACTAAGCATCGTCTAGTTTCTACTTAAATATAAAAAAAAGGTTACAAGCAGTTTTAATATAAATAAGATCTTGAGTAATGATGTGTTGAACTATTTTCCTGATGATAAATTAAGAAAAACTTCAGAGGCTTTGGTTCCGCCATAAATTTTTAAAATGAATTTCTATATTTGTAACCTGTTTATTAAATATTATGTTGTAGGTTAGTTGTAACCTATCTCTGCAATGCGTTATCGGTCATTTACGAGAATGTGGTAGAAGCTTCAACGGAGCTATTAAATGAATGCCGCTGTGTGTTACTTACATTGACCAGTCATGAAGTCAGCAAAGTTCCAAATGAATTCACCGATGAAGAAGCCCATTTCTCTCAGTTCATCAAAGGCTTTGAAATGCCTCGACATTAGCTGCACTTGATATTCTTCGGACCACACATATTCTGGACTCTGCAAAGCAGAACACGATTTTTCAAATTTACTTCAGTACAAAGCTTTCAATATGATTATATAATATTCTGTTTAGAACTGGATATTATCATGGATGGAACTGGGTACCTATACATATATGTTACTAGCTGACGTGTACCCGGCTTTGCTGGGGGTATCCTTAGGAGATATACCATCGCGGACTTTTCTGTAGTCTTTTTAAAGATATACAATTCCATAGTACATTATTTTGATGTATCTCATAAGGTACCGTTTCGTAGTTTATAAAACCAAGCGCACAAACAGACAGACGCAGATAGCGACTTTGATTTATACTATTTAGAGATGTAGCAATGTAACTAACCATGTGTAATCCAGTAACCGTGTCTGCTCCATATTCGGAGATGAGGACGGGCTTGTTAAACTTTGCGTTCCACGCCTTGGCTTCGTCCACCACTTGGTCTGTGATCATGTCCAGCCGGCCCGTATTGTTGTACCAGCCATTGTAGCTGTTGAAGCTCACGATGTCCAGGTGTTGTCCCTAGAACAAATAAATAAACTACTGTTACCGTTACTTTGATAACTGAAAAACACAAATTAGCCCAATTGGGAAATATTTACGGCAGATGCACCACATCACGATTAAAAGCTTACTCGACTGGTAAGATTGCAGTTCTACTGTAAGTAAAGATTGCCTTTATGAAGGGGCTACCTCAGATTGGCTTCTTCTTCTTCTTTCGTATGGTTTGGGGATCAGATGGGGACATCTAGGTCTGTGAGCCAGTATAGAGCGTCGCCCTGTGTTGTGAGCGCTACAGAACTGTGATCAACAACTTCTTGCTCATACCAATTTGACAAATTAGGTTTGGAGATCATAATGTGGTTCCAGCAGGGCGGTGCACCCTCACACACAACACGAGCGACGGTAGACGTTCCGAAGAAAGATTTTCCCGGCTACTGGGAATTTATAAAGTCACGGGTCTTTACGAACAAGCCACAGACCATGCAGGTCCTAAAGGAGAACATCTGACAAAAAGTGAAGAATTTATCACTAGAAGTTTTGAGAAAAGTCACGGAAAATGGTTGGAAAGGAACCCGAAGTGCGTCAACTCTGGCGGCGGCCATTTAACCGATATTATCTTTGTGATGAAAAGCATAATCAACAAACAGAATGAATTATTTTTATTTACAATTAAAGTTAGAAAATTGAGTGAGGACTTTTGCAGCAACTTGTACTAGAAAATGAAAGGAATTAAAATGACTATCTCGATACATATTCTAGATCTAGGAATTTATAGGATTAGTTTAGTATAAAAGTATTCTTACAATTTTATTTACAGAGGAACTTCCAAATACGGATAATGTTATAGCTCTGGATGAATCCAAGTCCTTAGCATGTCTAGCAACACTCCTGAAAAAATAATGTTATGGAAATAAAAACAGATTTCAGAATTGAGCAAAACATCCAGAAGAATACATTTTACAGTGTATTTTACCTACAACTTAAAATAATATTTTTTAATTGCAAAGCACTCATTTATCTGTAGGTATTTATGTAAGTGGCTAGTGGCATAAATTCTAAATGGCACTGATTGCTGATTTGATGACAATGTCAAATGTGATCTCGGAATAGTTGATATTCTCTCCGTTCTGGCCATAGATATTCAAATTGATATACTAGCCAATCAAGGAAAGAGGAACAAACCAATAGCGCGGAACGCGGGAGGCGGCGTGCCCGTCTCCCTCTCTGTGATTTATCAACAAATGAATCTGACAGTACACAGGCAACTCGCATTGAAATATCATTATTCAGTCCTCGAAAACATAATCTGCTTAAGAAATACCAGTACTTTTTCCAATGGCGCTCAAATTGCTGGCTGTGTAAAACTTGTAAAACTACAAATCCCAAATCAAGTAAACAATAGTTCCGGCTTGTTTCCAAAATTTAATAATTTGTTACGCTATTTAGTTAGACACTTGTGTTATAATTTACCCACCTCACTCATTTTTAGTGTCGCTACCCCAGGCGGTTCGTTTAAAAACAAATATTCAGATCCTGCGCAGAAAAGTCTTCCAATGGACTGTGCTGCAAACCTTTGCCTTACTTTAAAAAACTGTACTTTTCTGCGTAGGATCTGGTTATTTCAATGTGCGCTCTTCAGTTGTCAATGTACGAGTGATGTCCTAGTTTATTCAAAGCATTCTGGATCCTTCCTGGTGCCAAAAATATGGTCACGTGGTATGCCTTTAGCTCGTCAAAATGATACCCATATTTCATGTTAGGTCAAGTCTATCAATTAATATGTCCGTGGTTCTGGCCGAAATCATAATCTTCTTTTATTATATACAGGAACCCTGAGGGAAACCATTTCTCTCGGGACAAATGTAGTCATTGGAGATGCTGTGTGAAGGATAACTTTAACAAGATCACATTTCTGATGGAACAATAATTGTTAAGACTTCAATTGCGAATAATTATTTTTGAAAACTTACCCAAAATAAACATCGGAAGCATCAAGGTCGGACCTGGGCTCATTAGCGATGGACCACATGATAACACTTGGATGATTCTTATCTCTCTTGATCAGTGCTGTCAAGGAGGCCTTGTGATTCTCTAACAGAGCCTCGGAGAAGTGACTAAAAGAGAACAAGATTGTCCATAAGTCCACTGACAATCTGAGAACCTTTCGACAAACATTGGAAGCAGCAATAATGGCTGGAAATACATTTATTATAATTATTATTTTAAAAGGAAACATATCACATTTACATATAAATATGTACATATTTAATTTTAAAACCATTGTGTATGTCATTATTTTAAATGACTCCTGATGAAACATTGAAAGATATGAAAAAAAAATTAATATGGCCCTTCGTCTTGTTTTGTGACGGATTAGGAAATTTCAAATCTTTTTACATTAACTGTATATCCTCAATTGCTCATGATGGAAAAGACGTTGCAAGCTAAAAACAGTTGTGAAGATCTTAAGACGATGCACTACGTCGTATAATATTTTAAATTGAGCCGCTATCAATAATAACCCTTACGTAAATGGCGATAAGGTTTAAATTCCCGCTAAACACCTTCCGCCTGTTTAGATTTATTCAAGAAAAAAACATGGCCAAAAAGTGCCTTTTATTTTATTTAGAGGATGTTCAGGCATAAATATTTTTTTTTTTTTCGATCATTTTATAAATAACATAATTTGCCACATTATACAATAAAATCATAACCGAAAATGGGTTTGTAAGTAGGAGATTTTGAACTTTAAAGCAGTTTTCATAGGCCTTTACATTATTTTTTTCTGGGCTTATAAAAATACTTATCTAAAAAATACTCTATTATTTCAAAGGCCAAGATGTATTCTACTCGCAGTATTTAACTAAAGCATCTGAAACATTTCTAGGCGACCAAATTTTCAAACCAAAAACACATGATTTTGCATTACTACTTATGGCATCGCCTTAATTGACTAGACAGAAAATAATTTTCTTTTATACTTTTTCCTTATTTACATGTAAAAAATATTTAAAATTGTTATCTACCAAGTCAATCTGTAAGAAATAGTAGGATTTTTGTACTAATCTTTTCTTTTTCTCATTTTCACTGAAATTTTTGAAATTTTTTTTTTCTTATTATGATATGGATGTATATTTTTGTTGTTGTTTTTTCTGTAAATATCATAGGTCTGTGCAAAGATAATTATATATAATATCTTTGGGTAAATGATTAAAATAATAATATTATATAAAATAATACCTTACCGTACCTTAATGTAAAAAATTAAGCTATTTAAGAAACCGTTGATAAACTATCTAGCAGTTTGATAAAATTTGACACCTGGTGACGCATTCGTGCGCACGGCTATTACTGCTTTAAGCAAAATTCAATTCAAATCATTTATTTATCCATACATTTACTTTTCAGGTTACCATTCCCACTTTTATATGGGAATTTACGTTTTATGTGAGATAAGGGTTCACAAAACATCTTCACAAAATTTAATTATTTTCATATATTTAATGATTTGTAATGATGAGATTATTTGTAAAATCATGATTGTGTGCACCAGTGGAAGCGTGCCAGATACAGATCGAGGAAGGCATGGATAGACTGCATGGAAGAGGACTGGAGCAGGACGGGAAAGACAATAATAGTAGAGATCATTTGTGGAGGAGGTCAAATCTCAAATGCCAAGCTGGGAGGAAGAGCCGTGATGGTGATGATTATAAAAACAACACCAAGTAAACTTACTCTGTGTCGACACTTGGGCATTCATCGATGATCATAATACCCTGTTCATCGGCAAAGTCATACAACTCCTCAGAATATGGGTAGTGGGAGGTCCTGTAAGTGTTGGCACCGATCCAGCGGATCAAGTTATAGTCCTTGGTAGCCAGAGCCAGGTCCAAGCCTCTCCCGTGAATCTGATTACAATGTCAATTAAAGTTGACGCACATGCCAATTCTGTACAAGTACAGAAGCAAATTGACAATAATATGTAGAAATTTAATAAAATGGAAGCACCTTGGTGTTGCCATATTAAGCAATTTAAAGAATTGCTAAGATCTCATTTTTTTCCATATTTACACTGTATAGCCATTAAGATGATAACTAGTAACATTTGTCTCACGTTAGAGTCTTCGTGCCTGCCAAATCCTCGGAGGTACGCGGGTTTATTGTTGATGAAGAATCGGGTGTTGGACCATGTCACTGTCCTGATGCCAACCTTCAGTCTGTAGATATCAGCATTTGGAATGGAGTCTGTAGAAATGTGAACCTGAAAACACATTCAGATTGAAACAAAGCATTGAACATTACAAATTTAAAAAGTCAACAGTGTACTCAAAAGAAGTATTAAGATATGGATTATGGACACGAGAAGGAAGAATATAATAAAATGTTGCTACCTAACAAAGATTAACATTATTTTTTTCCACTATATATTTTTCTTATATAATGTAACGTTTTTCTTCTATCATTTCACTTTATAATTAACCTCTAATTTTATTTTGACACACTTACAAAAACTTACTTCAAAAAAATTAACAAATCTTGACCAAATTGATAATTCACACAAATAACCATGTGCAATGTGACCTTAGAACGGGGTACCCCAGTAAGGTCACATTCTTTTCAACAGTTGTAAAAAATTATAAATCAAATAAATAAAAAAACCATAAACATGATTCTTTTCTAGATGCATGCACTGTTTTAAGAAAATAACTACATTAAAGTAATGCAACCACTTCCATATTTAACATTCTGGCAGTCTGGCATCATCAGCAAGAGAACCTGGAAGAGAGTTATCTCTAAAAATAAGATGTCAACACGAGGGAATACGGGATGCGGCATCAGACTAATAATGCCTACATGATAGATTTAAGCGATAAACTCTGCCGAGCAAATGTAAATTGTCACCTGCAAAACACATGCATAATCGACATCGCATACGCAGTTGACATGGTCATGAGGTCAAACGTACCATGTCAAACAATACACAAATACTTTTGAGAAACAATGCGATGTTTGATTACTATTTCTTTTTTTGGCAGTGGGCATGGCCCAAATCAGAATTACGGGGGGAATACTATGCGGGGGGAGGACGTTGTAAAAGCTATGTTTGTGAATAAAATACCGCTGAACACAACATAGTATACAACGGAACTAAATCTGTGTTACTAGTATTCTAGGCGGGCGTACCACTGCGCCATCCTGTACACCTCGGAGTTGTGGACCAATTTTAACAAAGCAAACTTTAAAAAGAATGGAAGTAAATACAAGATAACAACTCGTTCTGATTGCTTTTTGAGCTGTCCGGGGACTGCACTGCCACTGAAATAATATTTGCAGAAGCCTAGTCAGAAAAAGGATTACACAAGCCTAAAAGCTCTTGCGATGACTTCAGTGACTCCTGGTAAGGTCCCATTTACAAGCAATTGAGCCAATCCTTAAATGTCTCTAAGATGATATTTTTGTAAGTATTTTTTTCCCTTTTTACCTTTATAATGATAATAATATACAGGGTGTCTGGAGGTAAAGTGCACTAACTTCGGGAGGTGATTCTACATGATGGTAGGAGTAAAAAAAGTACACTAACTTAGGGAGGTGATTCTACATAATAGTACAAGTAAAAAACATAACTAACTTTTTCCAAAATGCCAACATTTAGGGGCACTTTTCAGGTAAAAAATTAAAATTGATCCGCCGTGTGGGTCTGGAATTATCACTGCTCTGTTGATAAATCTACAATTTCGCACTCAAGCGCTGTCGTTCCGTCAGTCTTTAATTGCTGCGCTTGAATCTCCTCCTGAAGTTATGCACTTTACCCCCGAACGCCCTGTATTGTATGTATTAGATACTTGGAGCTTGTAGGATTGCACCACCCTCCCCGAGATCTTGAATAAACAATAAATATATATTTTTATTTAAATAATCGCCTTACCTCCAGTTTGTAAAGGTATCCGGGTTCGGGATGCATCAGGAATGGCCACCACAGATTGGCATTTGGTATTTCTATGCTGTTAATTAAGCCCTGGCTTGTGGCTACAATAGTGTCATCCTTGTCCAAAACATTTACATTACAATATACCTCTTGGTCGCCAGAAGAACCTCCATATGAAACATCGTACGCTATAATACCTGGGAATAAAATATGATATTATTGTAATGTTTGAGAATTTTGGATTTGAATCAATGCTAAGTTAATAATTTTGTTGTTAAGCACCAAATTAATGCTGCAAATTTCCTGCATTCCAGATAGTATTATTTTTGCTTTCAATTCATTGCCGACAACTCTGACGATTATTGACTGAGCGTAGCGAAGATCTATTTTAACTCGACCATTGTTTCTTCTGTCTAGATTTGTTTGTTTCGTTTCAGTTCCGGTTGAAGATGGCAGCCCTTTTTGGGTACTACCTGTTTATGTCGCCAGAGTTTGGATGATCGTGGTTCCTACTACGAGCCATAAATCAACTATCTCTACGAGCTGCCGGAATAATCAGTATTATGATACCTAAATTCCTTATTCGAAATGAAAAAAATTTGAAGTTAAATATTTATGAAAATGAAATAAAATACTTTTGTTTTAGAACCACGAGTTTTTAATAATTTATTGAAATTTAGTAATAATTTGTACCCTGATGATGCTTAAGTAAAGCGAAACCGGTCGGTTCAATAAATTATTAAAAAGTCGTGGTTTTAAAACAAAAAGTATTTTATTTCATTTTAAATATGTCAAACCACAAAGTGATTGCTTTCTACAATAATAAATATTTATGGTTTATAATGAAGTACCTACTCACAAATGAATCTTAATATGATTTCAGAGGAAATTTCGGTTTTGATCAGAGAAAATTAGAAACATACTTTGATGGACGCGAGGTCTATTGTTGAGAGAACCAGTCAATCGCCAAATAAAATACGAACTAGTACTAGTTTTAATTTCTCCTTGTATGTACAAATAGGTACGATCATCGCCTCACTAAACAATGTCTATTCCGAGAAGTATATTGATTATGTACCTGTGATGTTGTCATTATCAATATTTGTGTTGACGATAATGTCATCAATGTAGACTTTGGGAGTGGTATATAGGACAACTGGACGGTCGATACCGGCGTAGTTGAAAAAGTCAAAAGGATAGGTCTGCTCCAGTTTGATGGTCACATTATTTCTGAAATATTAAATAATGACACAGTGTAACAGTTGATTTAATTTCTTTTACATGATTGTGCCCTTGCTGCTCTGCCACGAAGGCTAATTTAGTTAGGAATGAAAAAAAGTGTTTATTTACGATTTTATTTCGGTCACTTCTCCCTGTGGAATGGTGTCGTTGTAAAGTCTATTGTCACAAGCCACGGTGAGCCTATTTTCCACTCCGTAGTCGATGTACTCGGTTATTTCCTGCTCGAAGGGAAGGTGTCCTATCTCGTGAGTCATCACCTCGTTGCCATTCACCCACTAAAAATAAAATAAATTTAAAAACCTTTGTCAAAAAATAATTGATAAGATTTTCATATAACCTAACTATTAATCTTTTTAATATGTTTTATATTACATAACAACATTTTTTTTTATTTTGTAAGGGAAATAAAAACTATGAATATTTATTAACCCTTCAGCAGAGACTAAAAGTATAATATATCAATGCCTTTCAGACTACTTGTTCACTTTTGGGATTTTCCCACGGCTGTGCTCATATGGTCTCATAGAAATTGTTGCATCTCCCTTACTGTCATGGTGAGAAGTATAATTTAAACGGAGTTAGAAAGAGAACACACCACGCTTTATATTCAAATATAGAAGTTAACCACAATATAATTAAAATATGAATCTTTATGGTACCAAAGGTTCCAAACGCAATTTGAAAATAAAATGATGAAATATGTGAATTTTTAATTTATTATTTTTATATGAAACGACAAAAAAGTGAGGTGACAGAAACATTTATAATAAATTTATCTAATAAAATGCGAGTGTTTTTGTATATGTTTTCGTTATCAGTAATTTTAGTTACAAAAAGATATATTTTTTTATGTTCGCATTTAAAATTTTATCTAATCAAAAAATAATTATTTATTTAAAATAATAAAATTTTAAAGCGAATTTTATAGCCTTTTTTAAAAAAACAGTTTTTAGTTTTAAGATAAATCCAGAAATATTTAATTTATTTTAATCTTAAAATTTAAGTTTACCACTTTCAATCAGCTTTGTCGAGTTAACCACAATTAAGAAGGGCTAATTACTACAATTATTGATTTCAATATATATTATAAAAGTATGTGTACAATGTGGGTTCCGCCAAAACTCAGAAACGAGTCCCGGTATGATCAAGGGAGTTATATGGTGTGGTAGCCCTCTATCCCCCATCCATGAAGAAGGTTCCCGTTTTTACCTGACGGGCGTGCTTTTGAAGATATAAAGGCTGGAAGTTTCACCCTCTAGAAATTTCTAGAACAGTTCAGATCGTTTGAGAGTATTCGAGAACATTCCACAACATTCCAGAACATCCCGGAACATTCTGGAATGTTGTGGAACGTTCGGGAATAATCTGGAACGTTCGGGAACATCTCAGATCGTAATGAACTAAAAACGGGATTACAGGACGTTTCCTGATAAACTTTTATTAAATTCGTAATCGTGACAATACATGTCTGTCTCTTTGTTCTTCTAAACTAGGTTCTTAGTTCTTCTAAACTATGCAATGGAGTTTGATAGGGTTTTCACTATCATTTAGAGAATTTTCTCCGGAAAGTTTAAATATATCAAACATGGATATAATATTTATTCAAAGTAGAGAAAATTCGAGCAACGTCGGGTATACGTCAGCTACAATGTAATGATTGTCACTTTTTTTTAAACTTACAACTTGTGCTGCGTAGTGTACGCTGCCAAATCGCAGCCAGACGCGGCTGTCGGCATTCTTCCAAGAGTCTGGCACAAAGAAGCGGCGGTCGTACCACGCCAGGCCCACGTGGTCGCGCACCTCGGGGTCCTGTGTCACGTCGTTATAGCTGCTGGGCACGGACATGAGCTCCACAGGGCCTGTCTGGAATTATTCATATAATCGACGTTGAAAACAAATAATAATACAAAAGGCTTAAACCATGTGATTGATATGTGTAGGTATGTAGTTAAGCAGTTGTTCTGCGTTTTGAGTTGTTCTGCGGGGAGACTTTGGCATCCCCAATTGGGGTATGTTATGAGGCTGAAGGTAGTGGGGAGCGGAAGGATATGGGGAGGAGGAAGGTAGGGAATTGCCTGGCTATTCAGATCTCGTCTCCAAAGATGGCTAAACGTAAAGTCCCTATTACGTGTGTCCATAAAATGTCTTAGTAATTTCCTCTGGGACGAGAATAGTTCTTAATCATAGGCCCTCGCATCACCCAATTTCTACTGATTTATAACAAGTTTTTCATTAGCTCTTTAAGTTTTTAAGTTTCAAAAAAAAAATATATTTTTGAAGATTATCTTAAAAAATTTGTTAAATTAAGCGTCTTTATTGCCCGGTCACAAGGATTGTCAATTGACAATTTATTTTATTTTATTTATTACACATCTTTATGTATAAGTAGGGTTAAGACATATTTTTTATGACACCCGTCACTAGTCTGTCTCACTAGGGACATCCTGTGTTGAGACAGACTAGTTTACTAAAATTTACATAGGTACATTTTTTTGATAAGTTGGGAGCATAGTTATTTGATAGAATTATGTTTGGAATTGGTAATTTGGTGACAATAATAGGATTAGAGATCTTTTAATTTAGACTTATGTGAATTGATATAATTATTTGATATTAATAGGTACTATAGGTTATGTATTTAGTTTTATTGGTGTTTAATGTAATGTATTCGTTTGGTTAACATAATATTTCACCACCTTTTCAAGGTCCGACTGGTACCAGAAGTTGGTGATGCCGAACTCGGGGTCCTGCGGAGACAGGCGGAAGTTCCAGATCCCGTCCAGGGACTTGACCTCGCGGGTCTCCGAGTCCCGCGGGTACAGGACCCCACCACGGGCCTGCGCTAGCGCCCCCTGCGCCATGGCCAGCGTCAGGACTGTCAAGCAGTACGTCACCTTCTAGAACGTTAAGATTGTTAAGGTAAAGCAGTTTGAATGTTTTGGGGGGCAATTCGTAAATCATTGATTATTAATGTTTTCTTACAAATTTTTATAAAAAATCGTAAGTTACCTCAAAAGTAAAAAAAAAATCACCTATGGTGCATTGTTTGGCATCTGTGAGAATTTGAACAATTCTTCAAAATTCAAAGTTAATTTTCAAGTTTTGTGGAAGATTTTTTCAAGTTCTGTTATTACTTCAGTTCTGTCAGGCAACTAGCCTATAATGATATAATAACAGAACTAAAATGGGACTTTCACAGAACCCGAAAATGAAAGTTGAAATTTGATGAATTGTTCAAATTCTCCCAAACAACCTATCCTTAGAGATATTTGAAAGAATAATTTTTAATAATTTTTTACAAATCACCCAATAAAATTTAATTATCTCTGCATTTTATTGTTCTTTTTTTATAGAAAGGAAGGGGAGGAAGATCTGGGAAGGGAAAAGTTAATTATACATTATATGTATAGTAAATTATTAGTTTTAAGCTCTCATTTAATTTTAAATGATTTGCCATTTTGTTAGCGAGTGTCAACTATATTATTTAAATGACCCTAACTATATTGATATTACTTCTTCAATATTAGCAAAATCACTTTGGCATCGTATAAAATAATAAACTTGGTTTACACCACCATTTAGTAAAAATTATCAACACATTCCAAACTAATGGTTTCTTCATCAGAATACAAAGAATCAACTCTATTATTTTAATTTATAAAAGCTAAATAATAATTATTTAATTAGTAATAACTAATTAATCACCGCTTACGATAAGTTTTTTAATGGTAATAAATGATTAATCACTGCTTACTGTAATATTTTTGTCCGTAGGTAGGTACTTATTTGCCAATTCTTATATATATATATATATATTAATTTTTAGCACACTTTCAAACAATTTTTATTAAATAACGGTGTAAACAATTTTGTCATTATAAATTATTTTGATATCTTAATATATAAAATTTCAGCCTTCGTATGTTTGGGCTGGCAAAACTCGAAAAGCAGTCGACCGATATCGCTGAAAATTTCTAAGTTTGTTTCCTCCCGAGGAATACTTATAGTCAATGTAATGTAATTTTATAACAATTATATTATGGCATACAGTAGCGAATGAAGTTGGATACGCCTAAGAAAGACATTAGCAATTTCGAAATATTGCGGGGTCCACCAGTTAAAATATAAAAGTTTGAAAAATAGTAAAAAATACAGGGTTTTCCAATAAGAGGTGTTATTTTGATATTTAATCGTAAAATATCAATGGTTTAGTTGCTTGTGTTGCACGTAGCGCCGTCTTGTTGAAAGTAAACGTTGTCCAGATCAATATTATCCAATTCCGGCCATAAAAAATCATTAATCATCTCTCGATAGCGCAATCCATTCACCGTAACTGTTGCTCCAGCCTCATTTTCGAAAAAGTAAGGTCCAATGACTCCGCCGGACCATAAACCGCACCAAACGTTGAGGATAGAAAGCCTTTTCAACAATAACTCTTGGGTTTTCCGAGCCCCAGGTGCGACAATTTCGCTTGTTTTCGAAGCCACCGAGGTGGAAATGGGCCTCATCACTCAAGATGATTTGCATTTGATTCACTCAAGTGAATTTTAATAATTTCAATGCGTTGTTGAAGCGTGTATCGTTCCATTTTTATTAATGGCGAAGTTTTTACTTGTCAAATGTTAAAAAATGAAAGCTTCAAAAGTAACATCTACCGAAATAGCGGGCTATTCAAAATAACACCTTTTATTGGAAAATCCTGTAGATTTCTTAAATAATAATATAGTAATATTACAAAATATGGAGAATAATCATTTGATAATTTAAACAAATATGAAAGAATAACGCGATTGACATACCTTTGCTTCCATGTCACAACTTTCAACAGTTTTTACTGAAATCAGAATGGATTCATTTATTGAGATTATTATTTTATTGATAAAATGTTCATAATCTTATCTAGGTGTACGTTTTATCAGTTGAGTTAATTACCTTATCACCTGGTGTTATTGATGAGATGAGAGAGATGAATATCTCCAGTTTGTAACTAAAGGTAGGAACTTATCACGGTGGAATATTGATCAGAAGCAAATCGGGGCTACAGATTTGCAAGCGAATTTGATAGATAAGATGAGATATACAAATAATATTTTACAAAATATAAATATATATTTCATATAAAGATAAGATGTAGAAATAATAATTAAAATATGATTATCTTCGTTGATTTCAAACGACTTAACTTTTTAATTAAAAATTCTAAACTGTAAATTCGACTGTTGCGAACTTCTGCAACTCATAAACTTACGAATGCCTATAATAACAATACGACAAAATAGACTATTCTACTGCAGAACACATAAGCGCAATTACATTGCGAACTCCCCAATACAACGATTTCACACTACGGGAAACCAGAAGGGTCTAGGACGTTTCTACGCCGCCGGTTCTTCGCCGCCAGTTCATCGCCGCTGTTTCTACGCCGGGACGGTTCTGCACTGGCCGTTTCTACGCCGCATTCAAATTAAATTAACAATTACAATTAAACTTTATTGTTTAAACACATACCTACATACAGTCATAGAAAATAAAGTAGACAATACAAAAAATATCGAATCATTTAAAAAGTAGCATTAACATTTATTTTAATTTAAAAGAATAAAAGAATTTCCGAATGGAAATTTTGTACATGCAAGTTACAATCGCCGGGATTATCTTAATGACCCATTGACAAAGCAGGTAAGCATGACAAAGCAGGTAATCAGAAGTTTTAATCCGGGTTATCTTAATGATGTTATGGTTAGGTTAGGTTAGGTTTTAACAATAAAGTTTAATTGTAATTGTTAATTTAATTTGAATGCGGTGTAGAATCGGCTGGCGTAGAAACGGCCAGTGCAGAACCGTCCCGGCGTAGAAACGGCGGCGATGAACTGGCGGCGAAGAACCGGCGCACAGTGGGCTGAAAATCGCCTTTCATAGACATAGAGACTTGAATTTTCAAGGGTATTTTTTTTGGCTAGAAATGGATTCTGCTGATCATTACTATGCTATAAAATTTCGTATGAAGCAATTGCGTGTACAAATGAAGGAGTTATCATTTTTTTAAGAAAAAATTGTATGGCACTGACATTAAAAATGAGGCTATCTCTGGAATCATAAGGTTGGCCATTCTATCCTTACACACAGATATACTACTATTTATTTTTATTTTTTTGACATACTTCGTATTGTGGCGCAACTTGCGATTTTTTTTTTTTAGATCCTCAAGTTGAAAAAAAAACTTTTTTATGTTGATGATTCATTTTAATGATTAAATGATTTTAGGCTTGCAGTGTAAATAAAATATTGTAAACTAGACAAAGCATACTCCTTCATTTGTACACGCAATTGCTTCGTACGAAATTTTATAGCATAGTAATGATCAGCAGAATCCATTTCTAGCCACAAAAATACCCTTGAAAATTCAAGTCTCTATGTCTATGAAAGGCGATTTTCAGCCCACTGTGCGGCGGCGTAGAAACGTCCCATTCCCATTCCCAAACCAGAAAACCAGACATGTTGCCCCCGGACAAAAATATAGGTCGGATTTTCCACAAAGCTTAGATCTTCCACTTCTGCTTTGGAAAAGTTTGACTAGAATCATTATAACTATCTCAATCTTAACCTAATGTTTTATAAACAAATTAATAATATTAACGACTTTCGTTTAAAGAAAAGATCCTGACGTATACTCAAAGGCGATAGACAATATCCAAAAAGGTTTACTAGGGAGATAATTCACCACAAACGAGAGAAAAAGAAAATACACTCTCTTTGGGAAAAAATTCGGACATGCCTTGAGTTACTTTCAAATATGAAGGAAATTAATCGAATGGTTTAATGGTCAGTCCTTCACTGTCTTTACACTTGAGGCAGTGAATAGTGTAACCGAAGACCTCATGCTATTTTGGTCAGTCCTTCACTGTGAGTGGTTTATTTATGCCTCCACTGTTTTTACGCTTGAGGCAGAGAATAGTGTAACCAAAGACCCCATACTATTTTGGTCAGTTTTTCACTGTCTTTAATTAACTCTATAGATCCTTCTTTCACAGGGATCACAAGTATCCAATACTCGACGATTCAATTATCATGAAGACAATGCCATAAATCTGCGCGGAGGTTAATACACAGGTGTCGGCGAGGTTATGAAAGCATTCTAGTTTTGACATTTAGTTCATCAATGATTGGCAACGTGTTAAAGTTTTTACTGTAAAAGAGGGTCTTTAAGTTAAGTTTTTGACATGTTCAGATTAAACTTAAATACTGGGTAGACAGTGTCGGCTGTAGCCATGTACAAGCAAAAACCGTTTCTATACCTTTCAACTGATTCCGTCTACATATTTTGAAAGTTGTGTTTACGCAGGCCTTTAGAAGTTACTTCCAGTTATATATTAACAATGGGCTCCATGCACTTGTTACTAAAGTTTTTGCATTATACTTACCTCGCTGACATCAGCATGTCTAAATTGTCTGCTTCAGAATGGTCGATCTTGTGAAATCTTTATAAACCCATGAGGGTTTATTTCTATTTGTAAAAATGTATCTAAATTCTATGTAAATCTATTTGTGCATATAAACTTGTCTAAATAAATCTGTTGTTTTCTCATTTTTTTATCTTACTTGTTCCATTCTTCTACAGCTGTGAATATTTGTTTGGTAGCTCCTTCAAGCGATTCCAAAAACACCCCCAGAACAGAATCAGCACTCGAGACTTTGTCTTAGGACGGGTTGTTTCGGACAATTTGAACAATTCTTTGAATTTCAAAGTTCGGTTATTATGTTAGTTCCGTCAAGCAACTAGCCTATAATAATATAATAACAGAACTTGAATAGGACTTTCACAGAACCCGAAAATTAATATTGAAAATTGATGAATTGTTCAAATCCTCCAAAAGAACCTGTCCTTAATGTCCCATCGTCCCATGGTTTCACTTGACATTCACATTGTTTCATTGGAAATACATATTCATTGTTTCATTGGAAATACATATTCATTACCTTTTCACTTTCAACCCTTGTGAAAAAGTGATCCCATAACAAAATAATTCATAAATATTTAAACAATACATACTTACGTATTTCTCTTCTAAGGCAATATATCTAGTATGTTCGAAGGGTTGCACAAATGATGAAATATAATTGCATGTACAGACG
This sequence comes from Hesperophylax magnus, assembly GCA_026573805.1. Taxonomy (NCBI): domain Eukaryota; kingdom Metazoa; phylum Arthropoda; class Insecta; order Trichoptera; family Limnephilidae; genus Hesperophylax; species Hesperophylax magnus. The sequence continues at coordinate 3,391,938 of JAIUSX010000977.1, read as the reverse complement.
TAATGCGAGCAATGCTGAGTCTGTTCTATAGGTTTTTCAATGGAGCCTGCTCTAAGGAGCTAACAGCATTGATCATTGTGCACGTGTTCACAGTTAATGTTGCCTTTGTGAGAACGGGTAGTTTCTTCGACTCGTTTTTGTATAAGTCGGCTTGTATGTGGAACGAGCTACCGCATCTGTTTTTGCTCCATCATATAATTCGGGCCCCTTCAAGACCAGCATTAGTAAATTCCTTCCTACAGCACCTACCTTAACCCGTCTCAAAACTCTGTTCAACCGGACAGCGACATAGTTCCTCTGCCTTTACACTACACTCGAGTCATCACATAAAAAAAGTAAAGTACTTTCATATAATAATGGTGTATATAATAGCAGATGTATAAAATCATGGGATATTATAATTTTAGGATTTGTGAAGCTGAAAGAATTTAGAAAATATTTGCCATTCTTAAAGTTAAAAAATTACGAAATCTGTAAAATTTTTAAAGAATTTTGAATAATTTTTTTTTTTTGAAATATGAATAAATAAAGAGAATATATGACGCAAATGCGAATAATAGCAGAAGTTGGGAACTCCAGAGGAAGACATGGCACGATCAAGTAAATCAGATACTTGAGTCAGGCCATGTCAAGAGTCAGAATAATAGAAGAGTATGTATGAATATGAATGAAGCAAGAAATGTGTTCTAAGACCGAGTTGTTTGGCGGTCCATCCTCTCTGCCTACCCCTGCGGGGAAACGGCGTGATGGTTAGTTAGTTAGTTATGAATAAATCAATTAAAATAAAATAATTTTATGATTGTAGCTGTGTACGTACTTTATTGCTCGTCTGAATTATTATTCACACAATCAGTTCAAATTTTGTTATTGACACTTAAATTCAAAGCAAATTTGAGTTCATTGAATTCACACAGGAATAACTAACGCACATCATCGCAGACAATCGAAATTAGTATATTTGCTACTTACTAGGAAGCAAAAGAGTCGATATTGCTAAAATAAATTACGTATGTATACCTTTTATGACAAAAACTAGATATCACCTACTTGTAATGGTGAATATCATAAGCTATGTACACACGTATATTCATGCTCGACGCTTTTGCTCGATCGAACACGTTGCTTTAGAAGCATTCCCGTTTTTGCGTCTACACGCCCGAGCAGCATTAGACATATTCACATGAGCGTAAAACCATTGAGTATGAACGAGCGTGGCTACATAGCTTTACCTTTGAAATGCAATTTTTTTTATATATATAAAAATGGCAAAGTTCTTTAAAACACTTTGATGCTCCTAGGCCTCAGATGGACCAATATATTGATCATCTGTTCAAGAAAGAATCTTATCTGATCTGATCGATTTAACCAGAAGTAAGGAAAAAATTAGCTTACTTTGGGCGCACGGACATTAGGGTGTGTCAATTATTTCAACTTTTGAATTCAGAAACGCCTGATGTCTCAAAAGTTGCGTCTTACAAAGAAAATGAGAACTACATTTAATATTATTTAAAAAAAAATGGTTATTAGCTCGCTAAAATGCATTGAAAAACAGAAAAAAAACCCAAAACATGTATTTTTAAATAATGGTAATTAATATTTTCTTCACAATAATTTAACCTTTAAACGTTTGTTTATTATTAAAAACTACGTATAGTTGACAAAAATTAAATAAAAAAATCAATTTTATTAATGCAAGTAAATCTACAAGAATACCGAAATTAACAAAAAAATGATAAAAATCCACTAAAACGTTTTCCATTGCCATTTAGTTTGCTTTAATTTTCAATTATTGGACTTGGTTTGATATTTGAAGACTCAAATGAACATCTCCCCTTTCCTTTCGTCTGCTCCACCACCTCTTTCTCCTACCACTGTACCCCTACTCCTGCCACAATAAGATGTTTGTTTTTTGTCAAGTTTAAGTTGTTAGTTCCAACAGTTTTCAGATTCTGATGAGGAACCAGCGCTAAGTGAAGATCATCAATCTGCAGTGGCTCATGATACATTATCTCCTCGAAATATACAATATTCGAAGATGAAGAATCCCTTGACGAAGTTATCTCAAATTTGTGATCGATGCGGCGTATCACACAGAGCAGCAGCTGCCATTGCTTCTGCGGTTTTACAAGATGTAAATGAAGCTGGTCCGTCTACCGTTATAGATCATAGTAGATTACGAAGAGCTAGAAAGCAAACTAGAGATATGTTATTAAATAGCCGTAAATTGACAAATATCGAAGGTTTATTTTTCGATGGGCGCAAGGACAAAACAATGTTTATTATCAAGAAAGGAAGTAAATTTTATCGACGAATAAAAGTTGAAGAACAAATAACGCTTATGCAGGAGCCAGGATCAGTGTATCTCGGACACGCTACGCCATCATCTGGTACTGCTTAAGACAGCGAAAATGGCATATGTTCTCTTTTGGAAGAGGAAAATCGTCAAATGGAGAAAATTGTTGCAGTTGGTTGTGACGGAACAAATACAAACACTGGCCGGAAAAATGGAATCATTTCAAGAATGGAACAGAGACTTGGAAAGCCATTGCAATGGCTTATCTGCCAGATGCACGCCAATGAACTACCATTGCAACATCTGCTATCTTCATTAGATGGACCGACTAGCGGACCTGTAGCTTTCTCGGGACCAATCGGGAGAAACTTAAAAAATTGTGAGAACTTGAAAATTATTCGGTTTGTTCCCATTCAATCATCCATACTGGAAAATATAACAGAAAAAATAAGCACGGACCAAAATTATTTATGCAATATGTGTCTGGCTGTGTCAAAAGGTATGATAACTGTAGATTTTGCAAGGAAACAACGAGGGAAAATGTCTCATGCCAGGTGGCTAACAACTGCAAACAAAATATTACGGCTATATGTTGCAACGGAAAACCCAACAGAAAATTTGCAGATATTGGCCACCTTTATTGTGAGAGAATATGCTCCAACATGGTTTACCATAAAGTGCAATAGTTCTTGTATAGATGGAGCCCGTAATCTCTGAAAGTGGTTAGCATTTCCAGATATCTTTCAGCAGAATTGAAAGCTATTGTCGACCCCGTGATTCAGAGGAACGCATATTTTGCACACCCGGAAAACATTATTCTATCAATGTTAACCGATGACAGTAAATGTATAAGGGAGCTAGGATGTAGAAGGATCATGTAGGGCCCTTCAAACTTCAGGAGTGAGAGAGTTCATAATTCCAAAAATTAATTTCAACTGCAATAGCTACATAGAATTAATTGACTGGCAGGCCACAGATTTAATTCTGACAGAACTTCCACTCCTGAGCAACGTAAAAACGGACGAATTACTTAAATTGTGTGATGAAGGAAATGTAAAAAGGTTCGATTTTCCTAAATTTCCTTGCCACACACAATCAGTGGAAAGGTGTGTGATGTTGACCACAGAGGCGTCTTCTTCTGTTGCTGGTTACAATGCTAGAAAAGGTTATATTTACGCCAAGCAACATTCAAGAAACATAATGCCAAATTTTAATTCTAAGCAAGATTTTAAATAATTACTGTTTTAACAATATGTTTTCATTCAATTTTGAGCATCCATTATTTTTTATTCGTTGTATTTTAGTCAAAAATGTTGTCGTACGTTATTGTTTAGTATCTTGAATTTAACCATAAAAAGTGTTATTTTCCCCTTTTATATTTTTAACAAACACATCACATATGTATGAAAAAATATTTATTTTTCGTTCTTTGTACTGCAGTTATGGAAATAAAATTAATTGTGCTACAAAATATACAATATGGACCCACTGTTTTATTTTTTTCCCAAATCACGAAATCTAATTTTTTTCAAAACTTCCGGCCATTTTAGCGAGCTAATAGTGAACACCAATTTCATTTATTTTTACGTTTTCGAATAGCTACAGATCATACGCAACTTTTGAGACCCCGGCGTTTAAAAATAAGGCAATTTTTTTTCTCTCTATGGAGAGCGACACACGCTAACGGACATGCCACAATACACTTTTGTCGGTTAATCTCTTCAGTGCGACATCAGTGTAATAGACATAAATCATTTTTAATATTCAATAAAGAATTGAATTGAAAAATATATCGTTGCCCAACTCAGTCTGTTGGTGAACGCGACGATCGGAGAACCTTTTGATGAAATCTTTAGACGAACAATTGAAAAATTAATATTTAAATAAAATTTGCAAGTAAACAAGTACAATAATAATTTTAGTATAATATTGATTTAATGATTATACAATCTTTTTTTAAATATACATATTTTCACGTTCAGATAATAGCGGATTCTTGGAATATATAAGATAGTTCTCTACAACAATGGTGAGTAATTACACATTAATTTTATCTTTATTTGAAATTCAAATATTTTTTTAAAATAAATATATTAATAGGTTTTAAAAATAAATTTGGTACTTTCCTTTTATTAGGAGACTTTTGTTCAAATTCCCGCAAATTCGATGCCCGCAACAAGGTATCGCTTATACATACTTAAACATCTACGTTCACATTTAACCACAATCTACATATCTGCTCTGATGATGAACACTGTAATGATGTCTGAAACGTTTTATAAAGAAGGAAGAAGGGCAAAACCCTAAAACATAATAATACTTTTGGCCGTGAAAATCTCAAATCATATCGGAATAACATATTTTCTTAAAAATTTGGTAACCAGATCTGAATAGAGAGATACTTCCAAACCTTCATCTTTCCTGTCGTCATTCCCATCAGTTTTACGAAATACCCCAATCGGGGATCTCATAGACTCATTGTCTTTGTTCAGCCGAGAGTAGTTAGAACTTTCATATAGTATTCACACAAACAATAAAAAAATTTACTTTGTGAGTACTTTCTAGATTATTAAATATCACAACTTCACACTGTGTTGATTTATTGTCATTAAAATTTATGTTACAAAATGTCACATAAAAAACATATGTGTTTTATAAGTACAAAATGTTAGTATCTACCTACCTAACCAAAGATTTTTTCCAGAACGTTGGTAATGAATTAAAATAATTTTCTATAATATTATTAAATATTGAAATTTATTTGCGTCCGCCCGAGTATCGAGCCTCATGTCTTTTTATCCAAGGAACTTAACTGCTCGGCCACCGAAGCCGTCATGTTTGGTTGACTTCCAAAGAAATTTAATCCAAGCACTTTATAAGTTAAAAAAGTATAAAATTTCACAATGGATTTCACCAATTCAAAATACTCTGTAGAAAACATTGAAAATAATAATAATAAATCTTATATTATCTTCCTTTTTTGTAATAAATAGAGATAGTGATATGGGATCTCTATCATAAGGGTAATATAAAGTAATTATAAATTTATTATGCTGCGTACAGACATGAGAAAAATGCGCGAGCCGAGCTACGAATTTCGGGAAAGAAATGAAGCAACAGCAAGTGGTATTTTGCGCCGTTTGCGGTTGCTTCATTCCTTTCCCATAAGTCGTGGTTGAGCTCGTCAGTTCGGCTCGCGTGTTTATATGCACCATTATGTAGTGTTTTTTTCTGAAATAATTATAAATACATTATTTGGTGTTTTTTAGTGAGTTGAGTGGTTTCGGTTTTAGTCTGTATTTGGTGTATGTTTGAAAACAATAAATTTAATTTTGAGGAAAGGTGTTTTTTTTTGATTTTTTAAAATGTACACATCAAAAAAGTTATTAATTATATATTAACCCATCGGAGCCGGTAAGAATATTCAATACATAAAAATACAGGTCAACATGTTCCCATATCCTTCATTCATACTCGTATGTTAAAATTTATTCTGTCATTCCAGAGAGTCATATACTACTTGACAGTCCTGACACTGGCCATACTCCAGGGGGTGCTGGCGAAGGCGCGCTGCGGGACCCTGTACCCCCAGGACTCGGAAACCCGCGAGGTCAAGTCCCTGAACGGGATCTGGAACTTCCGCCTGTCTCGGCAGAACCCCGAGTTTGGCTTCAAAAACTTCTGGTACAAGTCAGACCTTGATAAGGTACAACAAAAAAATAAATGTTAACCGAACAAATACACCGACTTTTCACAGTGGTTCGACTGGTTTACTATGGTAAATTGTTAAAAATTGACTATTAGGCCAGTGCAATTAGCGCCAAAAAGGGGGTCGCGATCGTAATTATTCCTGTAGTCCCATTTTTTTAATATGTTTTATAAACTGATCCCCTGATGTAAAATCTGAGTTTCCGACCTTGGCGCACCTGTACCTGCGCCGCCATTTTGAAGAAACCGGCCGAAATCGCGTCAAAATCTAGTTTTTCCCAAATATCTCATTTCCAATGCAAATTTAGGCTAAATTAGATTAAAAAGTATAGTAGAACATAAAATTACCTACAACTTTTGTGATAAACAATTTTCTTCTATCTCTAAGAGGTACCGAGGTAGAAAGTCGTAAAGGTGCGTATATTTTTGAAAAAGTTTTTTGAGCGACTAGGTTTGGTTTTTCGTAAATACCTCGTTTCAAGTACTATTTTGTGAAAAATTTATTGACACTAATTATTTAGAAAATAAAATTTCATAAAAGAAACAGGTATATGATTAATGTTTTTTTTCTCTATTACGTATCCATGCTCTAATCCACCAAAACCAGGCCAAAAATTGAAACAGAGGTAAAGTGTTTTAAACTTGGCATTCCTTGATTTTATTTTTCTTTGACAATTATTGTTGTAAGAACATATACGTTGACAAAAATCGTCATGCCTGTGTCAGACCTAGTTATAAACATAAATCAACTATCTAGTTATAAATATAGTAGATGGCCTATTTCAGCATATCAGTAGTCATACATTCCCAATGGGAAGACCACTAATATAGGCCAAGCCACTAAATTTATACTCGCAGCTAGGTCTGACATGCCTATCAACGTAATCACAACATAAATTTAACATTATTAATATAATTTAGATGATAAGGTACATAAAAAAGAGAAAAATTGGGATTTTCGTAAAATTAACATTTTCAGGGGATCAGTTTATAAAAAAATATTTAAAAAATTGGGACCATCGGAATAATTAAGATCGCGAATCGCTAATTGCACTGGACTATATCTTCGTGGCCGAGCGATTGAGAATTTCGACTTCCGATCCAGAAGTCACGGGTTCTAGACCTGTGCGATCAGGTTTTTATGCTTGTTGTGGGGTGGTGTGGCTGGTACTTCCCGGTGGGGTCCAGGACCAACATCTCTCGCCCACTGGTAAAATCCAAAAGAGGCCGAACAATATTCGTATGTTCGGAGGTAGTTGATAATGTTGTTGCAGTCACACGGTTGTCAACCTTGCGGTGCAAAAACTGTAGAATCGCCAACATAGTGATTAATAAAATAGGGACTTTCCAAGTAAAAAGGGATCCACTCATGAATTGTACAGTTACTCTTTGGTTACGAAATGAATTTTTTTAGGTAGTTCAAATGTAAAAAATATCATAATGGTGCTGATTAGTTGATAAATCGTAAGTTTGTGTATTACATTATCCTTGGAGAGTCCTGGTAATAATAATTATAATATTTGGATGATTTGATTAGCGCCGTTTTTTGTGCAAAATCACCTCAAGGGCGCTGTACAAATATATAATACATTTTTACAACGATCTATCTTATCACTAACTATAGACTTGTCAAACTACTTTCAATTTATTGCATCCTCCGGTTCATCAATCACTAGTACATGCACAATACATTTGATTAATGAACGTGATGCTAGAATGTACATATTTATTTATTTATTTATTGTTGAGGAACATTAACAGACTATTAACATAAGAAAAAAAAACATTAGATAAGCGCTGCAAAAAAAAGGAAATGTCAACAGTCCACTTAAAAATGTTCACATCATGCACAGTTTAAGTGTCATTATACACTATGTATTAACAAAAAAATATATAAACAGCAAAACGTGAAAAAGGCAAAAAAAGAGATATCAAAAACAAAAAATACAGATACATATATGATCCAAAAAACAAAAGAAACAAAAATAAAAACAGAAAACAAATAGAGTAAATAAAAAAAAAAACAAACAAACATTCATAATCTATTGCTAATTTGCTTTTTAAAATAAGTGAGACTATTTGCATATATATCTATGTTGTTACACTCAATAGAATTGTACAGACGACACATTCTAGATAATGGATTGAAGTATGCAATATTGTTCTTAAATAATTCTAGATGGAATATATTATGATTCCTTAGATTACGTCTATTAGGAATTTTAATAAGAATATTGCTCACAATATATATATATTATTGTTTATTTATATTTTTTACAGGCAGATAGATAATATACAGACCATATACCATCGATAGATACCACATACTCAGTTTGCAGTAAAATTTCGTTCAAAACCAAACGATTGTAATAAAATAGCATGTGTTATTATTGTTAGTCCATACTTCTCCGCGTGCTTTGCAGATGTTTGTTTTACCAATACTAAAATGCCGAGTGTTTGCGATGTTTGAGTTCCTTGCCGACCACATAAATCTGACACCTAACCACGTGTGTTCAACTTACCGACCCTCTTAAATTATGCAAATAATACCACTATAGTATTATGGTAACTCTTGGGCAAATCCATTTAGGTATAATTAAGTTAAATATCATTGCTAGTTATCTAATGAAAATAAATGTGCACAGTTTTTGTTCTGATTTTCATAAAATCATTCCATGAGAAACCCCGAAACTTTCCATATTCCTTTCCAAAGAACCAACTTAATCTTTTGCGAATGTGTAGACTATAGTATACATATAACATCCACTATATTTAGGTGGTGGCAAGATAATTCGGTGTCCTGCTTTCTCCCTCTAGTTACTTATACCCAAGGAAGCAATGCTCGTCTCAAACTGTCCAGCCACCTACATATGAGAATTGCATTCTTCTTCTTTGAGTGCCCTCTACCATCGGAAGTTGGCTATCATCAGGGTAATCTCTACACTATCTACTGCAACCCAGAACAACTCGGCGGAACTTCACTCAAGTCATGTAGATTTTAAAGCAATTATTTGATATTGACATTAGTTATATAAAATCTAGTTTATCATTTTAATACATGGATTGTATGAATGTTTATAGACAGGGCCTGTGGAGCCCATGCCCGTGCCCAGCAGCTACAATGATGTGACACAGGACCCCGAGGTACGCGACCACGTGGGCTTCGTCTGGTACGACCGCCGCTTCTTTGTGCCAGACGTGTGGAAGAATGCCGGCAGCCGCGTGTGGCTACGATTTGGTAGCGTGCACTATGCAGCACAAGTTGTAAGTGCGACAATGTATATTTATTATATTGATATGTTATGGTCCTGCCGCTGAGAACACTGTTGTCAACCCGAAATGAAAGATTTTTAGACAGTGCGCTTCTATTCATTAATAAATTTGATAAATATACAGAAAAGTGGGACTCTGTTTATAGGCACATTTTATTTGAAAATACTTTGTGTCTGTTTGAACTATGTCAGTAACTGAAAATGGATTTTTTTAAAAATAATAAACTAATTTTTATAAGACAAGGTTTTTTTATGCATAGCACAAAGGACAACAAATAATTATAAGCAATAATTAGTCGCCTGAAACATCTATACAAATTGAAAATATCTCCAGAGATATATATAAATGCCGCCGACGGGAATTGAACCCGGATCTTCTGATGTCCGGTCAGGTGCTCTGGACCACTGAGCCATGTCGGCTTATTTCCAACACGCCAAATAATTCAATATACTAGTACTTCAATCAACAATTAAGAGACATGTTAAAGGAGCTGAATATTTTGACGGTGAAGCAAACTGTGTATTTGAATGTACTTATTTTTATACATAAAATTAACTTAGGGATGATGTCTAAGGAACTGAAAAGAAAAATAAATTACAATAACGAGATACACGGACACGGGACGAGAAATTCTAAGCAAATTAGATTGCCAACAAGAAAAAAAACAAGCACCCAAAAATCTCTGATGTACCAGGCCGTTCAACTCTATAACAAAATCCCGAAGGAAATTGCTGTCATAGAAAATATTAATAAGTTCAAAAATGAATTAAGAAAATATGTCTATCTCAATTATTAATGTTTCTTTTTTTGTGACTTTATTGAAATATTTAAAGAAAGATTATGTTTGCCAAACAATGTACATGTTTATATGTTTATAAAACTATTAGCACACACGAAGATGTGAGCTAACTTAAGATTAATAAATAAATAAATAAATTACTGCTTTTTATATTTTTTTGGCCGGACGTCAGAAGGTGCGGGTTCAATTCCCGTCGGCGGCATTTATTTTTACTCGGTAGATATTTTCAATTTGAATGGATATTTCAGGCGACTAATTATTGCTTATAATATTTTGTTATGTTTTGACATAATGTTAAAATAGTTTTTGAGGCTAGTTTATTTATTTATTTTTTAATTAACCCAAATTAAAAACCTATTTTAGATTGTTAGATTCATATTTTGAGTTAAAAAAGAGATGAAAATACTAACCTTAAATTTTACATCAATAATAATGACCGCCTAGTCAACAAATGTATTATTTTCCATTTCCGGAAACTGAAATAGTTAACTTATTTTTCATTCTTTTTTAAATGATTATGATTCTTTTTCTGAGTGTGTACTAACTGTGTCCCACTTGTCTGTTTATTTACCATATTCTACAACCGTTAATCATAATTTTATCGCGCCTTAAAAAAATTCTTACGTCTCAATTATTTTGACAAAACTTTTTCATTTTCAGTGGGTGAATGGGGACAAAGTGATGACTCACGAGATAGGACACCTTCCCTTCGAGAAGGAAATAACCGCGTACATCAACTACGGACTGGTAAATAGGCTCACCGTGGCTTGTGACAATAGACTTCACAACGACACCATTCCACAGGGAAAAGTTATTGAAATAACAACGTAAATAAACGTTTTTTTTATTCCTAAATAAATTAGCTTAACTTCCTGGCAAAGCGGCAATGCCACAATCATAATATTTAAACTGTGATATTATTTATTATTCCAGCGATAACGGGACCATCAAACTGAAGCAGACCTATCCATTTGATTTCTTCAACTACGCCGGTATTGGCCGTCCGGTGGTCCTTTACACCACTCCCAAACTCTACATTGACGATATTATCGTCAATACCAACATTGACAACACCACAGGTACATAATTAATATACTTTTGATGATCTGGTTTGTAGATCGCACAGACCATCAAGGAATAATTAATTTCCTATATAAAAAAGGGCCGATTGCAAAATTCATTCACAGTACAGGCGGCGTAACAATATTATCCATCCAATCACCAAAATACATAAAAAATAGAGGACTTACCGAAGATATCATCCGTTTTGAGAGGGCTCCAAATCCTTTCCACAAGGTTATTCTTCAAATCGGCAGCAGTCGATAATCAACAACATAAAATTATCACTTGTACCATGAAAGAACAATATGTCACAACCAGCTCTCAGAATTTTGAAAACCCAAATCATCACATTGTGATTAAAAAAAACTGTGTCTTGCAACAATACCCAGTCGCAACTCATGGTACGAAAATCGACCAAAAACTGGACTAGCAGTGTCTAGTATTGAAACAGTTTGGGATAATACCCACTATCCATTTCCTTCCTTAAAACAGCCTTACCCACATTGGAAAGAAGAAGATCATTTTGTTGCATTGTAAATGGTCGCAAGTCCATACATTATTCGCATTTGTTGCAAGCAGTTGCTTTTGTTGTGTCGTCGTGAATTGGAGTCGTTTATTCACATGCTTTGTGCTCTGTTTTGCAAATTATCATCTCGTTTTGGAGGAAATTTCACCCTGTGTACAGTGCCAGTTCGTCGAGAGCCATATTACAGGGATTCATGGGAATTCAAGGTAGGCTGTTTCCATCATTCCACATTTCCCGTGATTTTCAAACCCAATTGAATGTGCTTTATATTTTCATCCTTGTTGATTTGGTTTACAGTAGATTCCGTGTAATAGAATACGGTAAAAGCAGTGCCATCTCTAGTCAAACAACATAATTCAAATAAATCCTGCTGTCTAAATGCACACAGGTAACTGAGCTTCATTGACACGCCCCCTGCAGAGCTGAATCTACTCAAAGATGACCAGAGATGTTTGTACTATCCACTGTTTAAAAAAAAATTAAATTAAAAATGTTGTTTAATATATAATACTACAAGAAGTCTATCGCTTCTCCAGACATTGTGAAACGGGCAAAATGTACAGAGGAAAAGTAATAAAATAATTTTCAGGTTGCCGGCAATGAAGTGAAATCAAAAATAATCCTTTCTATAATGCAGGAATTTCTCAGGATTATCTTTATGTTGAATATGATGCTCATTCTCGTGCGTAGATGGCAGTTATTCAATTATTTTAGGAAAAAACACTTTTTGAAAGTTACTCTAAAATATCAAGATAAATTTGTTTACTTGCCCCTTAAACACAGAAAACGGATTTGAGTAAATGGTTTTGTCCCCATAAAAACTCAATGCTTTCAATAAAGGCTTACAAATTCAATATTGGATTCATTGAAGCCATTTTAAGTTTAACCTTTGTATAATTTTTTGTCCCCAGGTATAATAGCTTACAATGTATCATACGGAGGTTATTCTGGCGACCAAGAGGTGCATTGCTATGTCAATGTTTTGGACAAGAATGATACCATTGTAGCCAAAAGCCAAGGCTTGATTAACAGCATAGAAATACCAAATGCCAATCTGTGGTGGCCATTCCTGATGCATCCCGAACCCGGGTATCTGTACATACTGGAGGTAAACTTATTAAGCAAAGCGATCATAAATATGTTTTATAAATCTATTCCTTTCCTAACTTAGAACTTAAATCTTGAATACTGATTGTTTTCACCAATTTACGCACTAGAATAGTAACTTCTGTAGATGGGATACCTCTGTCTTCTGCACAAAAATTGAAAAAGAAATTTTTGTTGAGCGATTTTAACCCTTACGTACAAACAGGGCGGCCCTGGGCCAAGATGTCTTGGTAGGTGATCACTTTAATCAATAATATTTGGATGATGTGTATTTTTGTATAGCGCCTTTTTTGTGAAAAATAATCTCAGGGGCGATGTGTTAGGACTACATATTAGGTGTTAGGTATTATCAGCTCTTTGGCGCATTGACAATTCGGCGCCCGAAGCGGTCTGCTCTAACTATGCCCGCATAAGGCCGGCCCTGTGTACAAAGGAACTGCATGAAGAATAAGTTCAGAATCGCGTGCGCTAAATATTGCTTTAGAAAATACTTTTAATGTGATGCAAGCAGCTTCTCTAACGGCTTTGGAATAAATCATCTACGATTTTTCAGGATGTAATTTTTTCTCAAGGTCACGGATGTCATCACAGTCAACATTCAACCCCATTCAATTTTCAGAAAATTTTAATGTAAATAGTAACTTACTCAACCTGCTATTAAATACTTTAATAGATAACTTAAGTGAGTATCTGCTTAAGAGTTAACTCCTTGTACAGACTTTTGTTACTTAAGTGCAAACTTTTTGTATCTAAGAAGCTACTTAAATTCTAATTTCTTGCAGCTATCTAGGTATTTAAATACTAACACGTTGTGGTATGTATCAGGTTCATATTAGCACAGACTCTATTCCAAACGCTGACGTCTACAGATTAAAGATTGGCATCAGAACGGTGACGTGGACCAACACCCAATTCTTCATCAACAATAAACTCGCATACCTCCGAGGATTCGGCAGGCACGAAGACTCTAATGTAAGACACATGTTACTATATGAATCGTTTTAATGCATTTACAGAGGAGCTACAGTTTGACATCAATATGTAGAAAATTTTATAGGGTGGAATTAAAAAATTTCATTTCGTTTATGATAATTTCAGATTCGCGGTAAAGGCTTGGACCTGGCTTTAGTCACAAAGGATTATAACTTGATTCGCTGGATCGGCGCTAATGCTTACAGGACCTCCCACTACCCGTATGCTGAGGAGTTGTATGACTTTGCCGATGAACAGGGTATTATGATCATCGATGAATGCCCAAGTGTGGACACAGAGTAAGTTTGCGTAGTTTTCTTTTTATAATTATCATGTCCGGCTCCAGTCCTCTTCAATGCGATTGCATAGATTTATCCACCTCTTTTTCGACCTGCCTCTGGCTTACTTCCACTGGGGAACCCACACAGTCATGATTTCACAATCAATCACAGTGTATGTAATGAAACATATCACGACAGATACATACATACATTGAACTGACATTATAGGCATTCGTTTCTGCTTCACTCTTGAAATAAAACACCCACAGCCTTAGTATTCGTCGCTTATTGATAAAGTGACGCATTAGGTTCCCGTCATTAAAAAGTTATAGCCCGGCTACACTACTCGCGAAGTTGATCGAAGTTGACCGAATACGATAGTGTGGGCACGAACTTCGCTTCGCTTCGGGCAACTTCGCTTCGCTTCGCCCGACTTCCGATTGTTGTCGGTAAATGCGCCCGAGTCAAAGGACTCGAAGCGTCACGGCATAAATAAACCAATCACTGACTGAGTTGGACTGAGTTACTCGCGAAGTTGCACGAGTGTGTGGGCACGCACTTCGAACTTCGGCTAACTTCGTCGAAGCGTCGCAGCGAGTAATGTAGCGGCCGCTTTAGAGTTGTAGTGGTACGCCACTATCCGATTCGGACGGTGTCGGGTACTGCTTAGTACTCAGTACCAAGCGCTAATGTGCTACGGTACCTAGGCCGTCGTAGAACTTCGGCCGTTGCCTAGATGTCAAGCCGGACGGTACCAGAAACTACCGCGCTATTCTGGGTATTGTAAGGCACTGGAAGACCGCTAGAATCTTCAGCGTAACGGGTGGCAACATATTGTAGCGATAATAACTAGAATATTCGGGAACGTTCTTAGTGCAACTTGAATCGCATTAGAACCTACTAGCGAAACACCGTAGGTACTGCCCATCTACCTACTCGCTGGATTATTCTCGATGCATTCGCACCTTATATAAGCGACAACGGGAAGGTACTCAGGCGGTCAACTACTTACATATTTTTAACACGCCAATCAAAACAATTTAATCATTTCGCGCCGCAATTACTTAAATAATAATTGCTGTGTCTGTTGCGATTAATTACTTGTGTGGTAAATGAAATAATGTTAAAATCTATTCATGGCTGTTTTATCCCGGCAACAGAATAAATTTATTAATAAATATTACATAGTTTCATTTCAACACCGATAAAAAACAACATTCAACCTTCGCAACAGAGTTTTGGTTATTCTCTGGGAATTATTATTATATTAAGCGAAGTGACAGTTTTCTTGTAGATTCTTCAAATAAAAGGAGTGTTTTGAAAATTGGGTCTTTTATTATTATATAATCGACATATAAAGTGAAGGGACAGTTTTATTGTATATTTTTCAAAGATTGAGAAAAATTTTGAGATTTATTTTTTTTTTAACTTTGTTTATGTTTAAAATTATTAATCTAAAAATGTTATTTGTTTTTAGGATATCATCAAAAATAAATTTCAAGTTTATTCAACAGATAACAGCCACTCTTTGGGTGGATAAACAATGTATTTTTTTTTTTTTTTTTTTTTTATGTGACACCTCACAAGAGTGTCCCTGCCTGTGCAGTGCACAGACAGGGGAACTATGTCACCACCCGGTTGGGCGGCGTTGTGAGGCGGAGTAAGGTAGGGGCTGTAGGAAGGGATTTGTTAATGCGGGCCTTGAAGAGGCTCGGATTATAGGAGGGAGGAAAAACAGATGCCGGTAGCTCGTTCCACATACGAGCCGACTTACACAAAAACGAGTCGTAAAAACGGCCCGTTCTCATGAAGCCAACGTCAACCGTGAACGGGTGTTCAGTTCGTGTCCGTCGAGTTTCGCGCACGTGCACCGGTGCATCAGGAATCAATGCTGCTAGCTCCTTGGAGCAGGCTCCATTGAAATACCTGTAGAACAGACACAGCATGCCTACATTGCGTCTATGCATCAGAGAAGGCAATCGGTCTGTTAACAACGGATTGTCAATCAGACGGATCGCTCTCCTTTGCACAGACTCAAGCAGGTTTATCAAGTATTTTGGGGCACCAGCCCAAAGGTGGCTCCCAAATTCAATAGTTGGGCGGACTTGAGACTTGTACAGGGTCAGCAGCTGGTCACTGTTGAAGAATCTCCTAGCCCTGTACAAGACGCCCAACTTTTTGGAGGCCTGATTTACTCGGGCTTCTATGGATCCCCGATACTTGAGCTGGTCTGATATAGTAACTCCAAGCATTTCAATGGAGTCTTTATTGGGGAGAGTGCTCCCATCAAATTGCACCAGACAGTCATTGATCTCCCTCTTTGCCGAAATCAGACACGCTTGGGTTTTTGAGACGTTGAAACTGACCAAGTTGGCCTTACCCCAGGCACGAACCATCTCTAGGTGGTGGTCAATTTTTCGCTTCAAAACTTCCCGAGCTGTTCGTACATCATAGGTGGAAGGGGGCCTGTCAAAAAGATAACCCTCGTGAACGGTGCTGTCATCAGCGTAGCAGTGAATTGGTGCACATTCAACGAGATCGTTGATGTGCAATAAAAACAGCGTCGGAGACAGCACAGATCCTTGTGGCACCCCCGCATTGATTTGGTGCGGTGAGGAAGAAGAGCCGTCAACCACGGTTTGAATTGTTCTTCCCCTCAGAAAGTCCGCAATCCAACTATGCAGGGTTGGGTGGATCCCATACGATGGTAATTTCCCGATAAGCGCCCGGTGCCAGACTCTGTCAAAGGCTTTGGAGATATCTAACCCAACGGTTTGGGTTTCACCAAAACGTTCCATGTACCGCCCCCAAATATGCGTTACATATCCGAGTAGATCGCCACACGATCGGTTTCGACGAAATCCATATTGCCGATCGCTTAGGATATTGTTATTCTCGAGATATGTGAGCAATTTGTTGTTAACCACCCTTTCTAATACCTTCGAGAGTATGGAAGTGATGGCTATGGGGCGGTAGTTAGAAGGGTCGGAACGGTCCCCCTTTTTTGGGATTGGGTGGACGATTGCCTTTTTCCAAAGATCTGGCACCTTTCCACCTTTGAGAGAGAGCCTAAATAATTTCGCGAGCACTGGAGTCATTTCTGCAGAACACCTCTTGAGGACCAAGGCAGGTATTCCGTCCGGCCCACTGGCTTTGTCGACTTTCAGCTCGTTCAAGACTCGGAGAACCTCTCTGTTCCGGATCTTCGGTTCCTCCATTTGAAAACCGCAGTGCGGAATGGAAGGGGGAGTCTCTCCGTTATCTTGAAGAGTTGAGTTTTCCGCGAAAATTTTGCCTAATAATTCAGCTTTCTCGCGGGCCGAGTTAGCCAGCCGACCATCAGGCTTGGTCAGAGGTGGGAAAGTGGTTCTGCAGAAATTTCTTCCGATCGAGCTAGCGAGTGACCAGAAAGCACGGCTGCCAGTGGGGCAGTCAGCCAGCTTTTTCGCAATTCTCTGGTCGTGATCGCTCTTAGCTCTATTTAGAACTCTCTTACAATCCCTTGCCCGTTTTCGGTATTCCGAAAGGTTATTCATGGAGCTAATCTTACGGAGTGCATTAAAAGCCGTATTTTTGAGTCTGACAGCTTCAGCACAGCGATGGTTAAACCACGGTTTTGTGCCCGCTCCAGAGGATTTGACGGAGAAGGGAATGTAGAAATCCATTGCTGATGTGATTACTTCTTCTACCTCGCGTGCACAAATTGATGGGTCCTCGGAGCTAAAGCATACAGTACTCCAAGGAAAGGCGCCGAAGAAAGACCGCATGCCGTCCCATTTTGCTGCCCTGTAGTGCCATACCTTCCTCTTTACATGTTTGTCGGGTTGACGGTTCATGGAGGATGGGACAGAGGTGGTAATCAGGCAGTGGTCAGAGGATCCTAAGGGCGCTGTCACCTCCACTCTGTACCCGAGTGGCTCACTAGTGAGAAACAAATCGAGTAGGTTGGTTCGATGTGATGGGATGTCTGGTATTCTGGTCGGAGATTCTACGAGTTGGCTTAGTCCATGGATAAGGGCAAAGGATTCTGCTGATCTACCGGCAGAGTTTGTTGGGCCCGAGAACTTCAGCCATTGTTCATTATGAACATTGAAGTCCCCCAGGATTACAAACTCGGCCGATGGGTAACGGGGCAAGAGAATATCTACAGTGTCACTCAAGTATTTAAACAACTCAACAGTGTCTGATTCGGCAAGGTTTGGTGAGCGATATAGGCACGCATAAATTCTCATCATACCGGTGAGATCCACACGTACCCATAACACTTCGTGTTTTGTGCTCTCGATATTTGCGAGACGAGCGCAGCTGATGTCAGCACGGCTGTAAAGGCAGACACCTCCTTTGGGCCTGAAAAGGCTTTCCAGATGATATCCTGGGCAGTTCAGATAGGAGGTATCTGGGGGCTCGGCAATCTGTGTTTCCGTAAGGAAGAGGAGATGGGGATTTTGTGAGAGAAGGTGGTGGTGGATGGGAGTTAGGTTGGTGTGCAGACCGCGAATGTTAGCGAAATTCACCTTCATCCTCGGTCCACACTGAGGACTCCTACTGTTCGCTGTCGCTGAGTTTATATTAATTTGTTGTGAGTTCATAGTTTTTAAGTTTGTTTTATTTGTTTGTGGGATTTAGGATGGGTTGGGAAGGATTAGGTTAAAAAGGTTGGGTGGGGAGTTGGAGAGTGGAGCAACTGGATACACCAAATGTAAGGTATGTTCTTCTGACTGCGGTTCTAGGCAATGGGCAGGAGAGTCCGGCTGTGGAGGTCGCCCAGTGCGCCCCAAACGCTAGATGCTGGGTCCTCACCGGTCACGAACCGGCACAACATCAGCGGCAGGGTTTTTTCGCTGGCTGATGGGGCAGCCCACCCTTGGTCGTGAGCCCAAGGGTCGGGCCCCTGTACTATCCAACGGCCCGGACAGCGATAACCGGTTTACTGGATCTCCCTCAACCGGCCTCTCCCAGCCCGGCCCGCCCCGCAGTGAGTAGGCCGACCCATTCATCAGTGTGATCCAGAACGCACAACCCTCCATGAGCCCGGGCACCCCTGCTAAGTCACCAAACGTAGCGAACCACTTCAGGTGACCTGTGGCAGAGGTGTTGGTAACCCAGAGTATGATTCCCGGGGCGGCGGTACCCATTGACCACCTTCCAAATTAAAAATGTATAAATCTTTCCATGAACTTTTTCATGGCCGTTAAATTTCAGTTTATATTAGTAAGGTTTTAATAAACACGATCGTTATCATGATATAAGATATTCACCACGTTTATTAGTAACGCTGTCAGTATGCAAGTATTCACTGTTCTTATTTTAAGTTAGCTCCCGCCCGTATGAAATATCGTATAAATGTGATATTTAAAAATTCACGGTTGGGCGTGTGCCAGCTTCAATTATATGTATATACAAAAAAATTGCTCTTTGATCTCTTGATTAAAACGAGAGCTAATGTTGTTGTTCCTTTGAAACCTGTATTATGTAAAAGCTGCCCGAACTCAACAGATAATCTCAGTGCTGAAGGAACAAAGCCCCTCTGTGTCTGTGTTGGGGTTAGACGATAAATATAGATGTGAGAAGTTTCACTTTATAATTAATGTTTTATATATTTTCAGAAATTATTGTTAGTGTTAATGTTAGTTGAATGGTCGTCCGTGGACTTATTGACAATCTTGTTTTTTTAGTCTTTTCTTCGATGCTCTGTTAGAGAAGCATAAGGCTTCCTTGACAGCACTGATTAAGAGAGATAAGAATCGCCCGAGTGTCATAATGTGGTCCATCGCTAATGAACCCAGGTCTGACCTCAATGCTTCCGATGATTATTTTAGGTAAGTTTACGAAAACGTAATATATATATATATATATATATATATATATAGTTATATATTCATATATCTAATCTGAAATGATTGATAATTATCATTAAACTGAAAAATACAATCACTCTGTTCTGACAGAAAATTTAAAAGAGTTATCTAAAATCTTGTTAGATTCGTATCTTTCAAATGGCAGCCCCAAAGATTGGCTCGTGACCCGAGGGAAATGTTTTCCCAATAATCTAGTCTATTTTTCTCAATTCCGAAATCAATTAATATTATTTTATTGTCATTATTTTTGCAGGAATGTTTCTAAACATGTGAGAGACTTAGACTTGTCCAGAGCTATAACATTATCCATGGCTGGAAATGCGTCCGAAAATAAAGTTGTAAGAATACTTTTATGGTAAACTAATCATCTGAATTTCTATATAGTTGTTTAATGGCTTTCATTTTCCAAGTGAGCTTTTGCAGTATAAGCTCATACTCTGTATTACTTCTACTGTCTGAGGTTCAATTCAATTTATTCATAAATTTTTATAAACATTATGAAATTGTTCATTTTAATTCGTTTTTAAATACATTTTTTACGGAAAGTTCTTACATAAATATAGAGGGTGGGCATATCAACTATAGTAGTAACAACAGAGCTTGTCTTTTAAAGTCAGCTCATTGATGCTAAAAATGTCGATATCCGAATTAATTCTGTTCAACGGAAAGATTTCTCTCCCCACCGCATGACCATTGGCAAGTTAGTCCTTCAGGCTGGGAGATAGAACAGTCTATGTTGTCGGTGACGGAGATAACTATCGGGAACATAGAAATGAATGTTCTCCATGATGACCGAGTTTTCAAACCATCCACGAATCAGCCTGAAGAAATGTATAACAATGCACACATCCCTCCTGACCCCTAGATGGTTCATTCCGTGCATACCCAAAAGAAAGTCGGTATTCTCAAGAATTTCTTCTGAACTCTCTCCAACATGAGAGAATACTTTACCTGGTGTGGATTCCAAAATACCGACCCACTTTCAAATCTACTCCTTACTAAGGAATAAAACTATGAGAAACCGGGTATCTGTAAAATTCCTTGCAGTGCGTAGAACAAAGCCCAGCATTCTCAGTGAAGTGCTACAAGCCGTCTCAATATGAGCATAAAATGTCAGCGTACTATCAAACATGATTCCAAGATCCTTCATGGTTGAGATACATTTTAAACTTCGGGCGTCTAGTGAATGACAAAATTAAAAATTTAGAAACATTAAACTCAATATGATTAATTTTACTCCAGTGAACAATCCTATCAATATCCGACTGAAGTTGAATGCAGTCTTCTAAAGTTAGTATTTTTAAGCTTAAAGTCATCAGCAAAGAGAAGAAATCTAGAGTGCCAAATTACTTCTAAAATGTCGTTAATAAATATGGAAAAGAGGAGTGGGCCTAAATTAGTGCCTAAGGGTACCCCCGATTATACAAAAAAAATTATAAACTGGAATAGCCGTGATTAACAGAATCGAAGGACTTTGAAAATTCATTGTATGAACAATCTATTTGATGGCCTTTGTCTTATGATTTTGATACGTAATCC
Source organism: Hesperophylax magnus (assembly GCA_026573805.1). Lineage (NCBI taxonomy): Eukaryota > Metazoa > Arthropoda > Insecta > Trichoptera > Limnephilidae > Hesperophylax > Hesperophylax magnus. Next base: position 3,370,520 of record JAIUSX010000977.1, on the reverse strand, counting down.
GTAAACACCATTAGGTTGGTTCCTGACCTGTTCTAAATCCACAATGTTCAGAAATCAAGAACGGTTCCATTTGCGGTAGTGTGAATTTATGAAAAATCGATTGGAACAATTTAGCCGGTGCAGATAGTATTGCCACAGGTCCAAAATTTTCCACAGAAGTCTTTGTACCGTTTTTATAAATCGGACATTTTTTTGATATTTTCAACAAATCAGGAAATAGACCAGTTTCTAGGGAAAGGTTTAATAAGAATATCGAAAAATAAGATAATCTGGAAGTGAATGTGTATTTTTCGTCTTCCGAATGGAAGATTCTTTACCTGCGATTTGAGGTAGTCCCAGAACATCTTGGGATCATGTTTGCTATCGTGTACAATGGAATTTACATTTAATTGGAAAACAGTGCGAATATTGCGCCTAAACACGGCTAATGCGCTCTTAACAAATCGTTGTCACGCCGACAGCCTTCCATTTTTTATAGAGAGCATGTTTCACCCTAAAGCTCGTGATGGTATCTCGACAGAACCACTTTGGATATCGACGACCACCTATATTGGGAGGTTTTCTAGGAAAACAGGCATTAAAAATATTATAAATACAAACATAAAAATGGTGTAATGGTTTATGGTGCAAAAATTATAAAGTTCTTGCCAATCTAATTGGTTCATCATATTGTTTAACTTACCAACATCACCCTGCCCAAAATTCCATCCACGTAAAGCATGCTTGTTATTTTTAGGAATTTTTGCAGCTTTAATATTGTTTTTTCATGAAAAATAAATTCTAATGCGGGATGATGTTTGTGGGATGAAATAATGATGTATTAGGATGTTTGATTACCACTATTTATTTGTTTCTATGGTAAAGTTTGTACATGATGTAAGTATGAATCAATGGCACATCACTAGTGTTTGATGTTCTGAGGTGACCTGTAGTTTTAATATTTTTGTATTTAGTTTCTACTTGTCTTTACATTGTCTTCATAATGTTTGCTAGTTGATTATAACTCTGTTCTCTCAGCCATGTTTTTACTTTAGTTTTAAATGTATTAATTTCTGTTATTTTTTTGTTTGATTTGGTAGAACATTACTTATATAGTTTCGTATCAAGAAATTTAATTTTTCTCTGTCCAAAAGATGTATTAAAACAGCGGAATAACCAGTAAATTTTGGCTTATTGCCCTAGTTGAGTATTTATGTTGTGCAGAGGAGTATTCAGTTATTTTTATTTTAAGTTTGAATGAGGTTTTTGTACATTGAAAACTTGAAAGTTTTTTAATATTTTGTCTGTCGGAGTTCTAAGAACTTTCGGAATTGTCTAAAGTATTCATTTTAGGGCTATGACGAACCACTCTGTTTGAGTGCACAAGGCAGTTATCCAGTAGGTAATCTAGTTGTATTGACAAAAAGCATAGCAAACTTGTGTAATATTGTTTATGTTGAGGATATTACGGATGTTTATAAAAAAATACATGCAATGTTTTTTTTTTTTGTAATTACTTACGTCAATGGGTGAGTTTCATCGGAGATGAATGTTAGCCAACTTCCTTTCATCTAACGTTGGCACTTCATAAAGCCAATCTATACTTACAGTAGTACTGCAATCTTACCAGTAAGTTTGGAAATCATGAGATACGGCATCTTCCGTCAATCTTCCCCAGGATTATTGATTGGATAAGTTATATTTGTCTCTCCGATATCATAAACAGTAACAACTGTAATTTGTTTGTTCACTCTAGGGCCAGCACCTGGACATCATAAGCTTCAATACGTACAATGGTTGGTACAGTAATACGGGCAGGTTGGACATGATTACAGATCTGGCTGTGGCTAAAACCAAGGCCTGGCACCTTAAGTACAACAAGCCTGTACTCGTGTCTGAATACGGAGCTGACACCATTGCCGGATTACACATGGTTAGTTACTTAACGCCATCGTAATCAGTAAATTCAATTAATTAACTTCACACGAGGAATAAAAAAATTGTTTACTTTTTAAACTAGGCTGAATTTAACAAAAAAAATAATTATTCGCTTTGGAAGTGATTTACGTATCATCAAATATTGATTTCAATTGTATATTAGTATTGCTTGAAATGTGGTTCAATATACTCATATTCGCTTTGAATTTAAGTGTCATTTTCAAAATTGGAACTGATTGTGTGAAGAATGATTCAGACAAGCAATAAAGGAGGACCTGCTTTAAATATAATGTTTTAACAGAAAATTATTTTTACAATTTAAAAAAAATGGAATTATTAAATAACATGATTTCTAAAGGATTTTCACTAGTAATTTCGTATTTTGGAAAAATAAAGCAAATACAATTGAAGAATCAAATTGTATTCCTACACTTATCATTTTAATTACTATTTGGGAATACCGTTGGGTGCAACGAACAAACCCCCAGTCATATTAAAAAACAGATTGTAAACTTGATAAATCATGTTTCACTTTGCAGCAACCAGAATACGTGTGGTCTGAGGAATATCAAGTGCAGCTAATGTCGAGGCATTTTAAAGCCTTTGATGAACTGAGAGGAATTGGTTTCTTCATCGGTGAATTCATTTGGAACTTTGCGGACTTCATGACTGCTCAAAGTAAGTAACTCAGAAATTAGTACCAGAAAGAGGTTGTATGATCGTTCTGTTCCTTCTCACAAGTCTTGTATGAAAACTAAAAAGGCAGAATAGGATGATGACGTCACGTAAAACCTTTCTCTGGGACTACTATCCCACTGAAACCTCCATTGTAACCTTTCAGTTTTTCTTTACTTAGAAGATGCTTAGTGAAGGTGTGGTTAATTTCAATAAATACAACACTAGACTCCCTGCTCCGATTAAGGCTACGCAAGAGTCCACTGCCCGTTGGTTTCGTGAAGGCCCCACGACGGAAGATTCCACTCCCCCTTGGTTCCCTGAAGGCACCACCAGGGAAGAGGGCCTCATCTCTCCTTTTCACTCCTCCTTGGTTCCCTTCTATAGTATATCTACCTACACATCTTTCCTTAATTTCAGCCATACTTCGCGTCGGAGGTAACAAAAAGGGCATCTTCACTCGCGAGAGGCAGCCCAAGGCTTCGGCACACCATCTCCGGGGCAGGTACAACCTCCTGGCACAGGAGCTGGACGGAGTGAACCCTCCGGCAGATCTGTTCTCCTACCTCACCCCCGGCCACAGTAGCTGGAGTAGCGTCAACAAATCCCACTCTGAGCTGTGATTTCAACCATCAGGATCCGCTGTGTAGCAAAATAATACAATCATTGTAAGGTTATTTTAAGATCTGAATAGCCAGCTTCGGCTTCACTGGCTCCGGGTATTTGCACCTCTTGTGCATTCATTACAAAAAATAAAAATAATTAATAAGAAAACAGTGCTTAAAACTAACTTATATTTTATAAGCCCTGATAGACAACGATTCGGAATCGAGATGTTGGTTAAAATGGCTTTAACCATGTTTAGCGACCATATCTGAATAGCCAGGAACTTCCCAACCTTTCCCCTCCCTATCTCTTTCCTCTCCTCACTCCCCTGTTGTACAATATTAACATTTTTTCCCTCAAGATTCCTACAGATTAGGTTGTTTACTTGGCTTCTAGAACAAGGATGGATGTAGGAATGGACATTTGTATATACCCTCTGTTCGAGGAACGAACAAGGGTTGGTATAGCCGTATTTTAAAGGGCTATGCCACACAGATAAAGCATGGATAACGCCTATGGCTTATGACAGGCGAATGCGATAACACAATTTGTAAGGTTAATTCACAGTCAGCTTACCGGGTGGCGAACGAAGTCTGCATCTCGAGAATCATCTGTCAGCACTGGAACGCGATAATTGCGATAAAATACGTTTAAGGGATTTTATTTATTTATTTTATTTGGTACATTATTTTGTTACAATTTATGTTTTCCAGTAATGTAGGCCTCACTGGGTGGCTTGCCCGTGCTGAGGCCTTCATTTTATAATATGAAAATCTAATCTACATATTACATTTAAAGAGAAGATAGTAAATTTGAAAAGAAAATAATAAATTTAAAATTAAAAATAATAATACATAATAATATTATTCCGATAAATAACCGGCGATAGTACACACATTGGTTTTGACAAGATGAACGTTTCGATGCGATTGTTCGGCTCACGGCCCTCCGTGATTATAGTTGACGTGTGTGATTTCAAACTGTACAGTTCAAAATCTGACCGTACTATTGATCAGCACGCGGCCCGTCAAAAGCAAATCGGCGTGACGGAACACCCTCTTATAAAGGTAAGACATTCACCTCTGCTGCACTCTTTCTATTTTGAGGATATGTTCTGAACTTTTCTCCAGGATGCTGCCAACAAATGCTTCATGCATTAGTAAATGATCTCACATTATAGAGAACAAATATTGGCACGGGAGACAATGCCATTTAATGTGAGATTTGAAAGAGAAATTTGGATGTAGGGAGATGATAGAGATTCGAAAATCAAGCCAAGGTCCCTAACCTCATTTTTGAGTACATATTAACTTAATTTTGTTCATGTTTTTGCTAACGTGTTTTGGATCTTGTAAATAAGGTGAATTGAATAAAGGATGCTGAAGGGTAAGTTGTTCAGTTCCGACCATTTGACAGGAAAATAATGCAGAAGAATGGACTCTTCGATCTTTGATAGCTCTGAAAATTAAGATATCATCAGCGAAGAGGATATATTTTGAGCGTTTAATGGTCTTGCCAATGCCATTGAATGAAATAAAGAGTAGGGGTGCTAGGCTTGATCCCTGGGGAATCCCTGACACTCATGACAAATATGGTGTCTCTAACTGACATATTGTTTTCGATTGTATAAGTAGCTAGTCATGATAGTGAGGAAATTCTGAGAGTTTTTTTTTCAATAACATACATATACTGTGTCGAAAGCTTTCTCGAAATATGTATAAATCACACCGAAATGTATCAAATTTTTAAACCATTTATTGATATAGGTAGTGAGATTCATTACGATTCGTTGAAGGTGACAGAACGGGCGAAATCCATGCTGATTCTCGATGAGTGCATGTTTTTTAAATTTATAATATTTGCGAATGAGAAGGGTTTCTAAAAGTTTTGCTGGTGCTGATAAAACAACTACAGTCAAATGCTGATTTTTTGCCTTTTTGTGTGTTGATGTAAATTTTATTAGCCTCCATATTTCAGGAAAGATTAAAGATGCGATAAGATTCAGCACGGTTAAAAATGTGCTTTAGAGGTTGTATTTGACAATTTGTATATTTTCGAGTATAATACAAGTATTTAGATTTCAGCTTATGAAAAACAGAAGCAATATCCTGATCGTTAATTTCACTACTTTGTACAGGTAAAGAATTTATTATATAACGAGGAAGCCATACAGGCAGGGCCGGCACTGAGCCCGTAAAAACCTCAAGGACACTGTGTTAGGTGTTAGGTATTATCAGCGCCTTGGCAAGTCGGCACCCGGAGCGGACTGCTCCAGTTGCACCAGTTGGCCATGTGTAGAGGATAGATCAAGATTTGAAATATTGTCACCAAACACAGATTGAAAATAACCAGCGAAACGGGCCGCGATCTCAGAATATTTATTTGTTTGTTTATTTAACGACTAGAGGGCTTTTACATGTAGGTGGTACAATTTTGATGACTGACAATTTTGAAACATAAGAAAGAAATAATAAAAATAAAATTACATTAAAAAATACACACAAGAAACAAAAATAATAAAAAAAAGAACAAGAACACAAATTAAAAAATACACCGATTTCAGTGGTTTACAAAAATACAACTTCTATTTAGGAGTAGTGTTGGAATAAATAATTCGCAAAGTTAATATTTATGTCGACTTCGCCTAAGTATTGGTTTCCCACAGTGTGAAACCGTTGTATTGGGGAGTTCGTAATGTAATTGCACTTATTTGTGCTGCAGTGGAATAGTGTATTTTGTTTGTGTTGTTATTGTAGGTATTCGAATGTTTATGAGTTGCAGAAGTTCGCAACAGTCAAATGTACAGCTTAGAGTTTTGAATAAAAAATTTAAGTCGTTTATTTTACACCTGTCTTCCAATATGTATATTTTTAGAGTATTTAATAAGAAATGATGTTGTAAGTTTTCTAGTGGGATATTTTATTTGATTTTTTTTGTATTCGTTAAATGTTATTAATGCGAATTTTGTAAGAGGGAGACCAAACTACTGAGTTGTATTCAATTATGCTTCTAACTTGAGATTTGTATAAAAGTTTTTAGTTGTTCTTAATACGAAGCCTAGTGTTTTCATGCCTTTGTTCACAATTTGGTGGATATCATTGGCGAAACTTAGTTTTTCATCCAACATAATTCCGAGATCTCTCATTTCCGTGACTCTTTCTAAAGCTGTATTGTTAAATTTATGGAATATTCAAATTAAATGGGATTTTTATTTCTGCAGAATATCAAGGTTTGTTTTTTTCTACATTTAAAAATAGATTATTTTGTACGCACCAATCTAATATTTAATGAAATAAAAACAATATTTTTTGTTTAAAACCACGAATTTTTATTAATTTTAAGACTGAACGGTTTCGCTACACTCGAGCATCGTCAGCGTACCCTGACGATGCTCGAGTGAAGCGAAACCGGTCGGTCTTAAAATTAATAAAAATTCGTGGTTTTAAACAAAAAATATTGTTTTTATTTCATTAAAATGTTAAACCACAAAGTGATTGCTTTCTACAAAAAAAAAATAAAAAAATAAAAAAAAATAAAAAAAAAAAATAAAAAAAAATAAATAAATAAAAAAATCTAATATTTTTGACTGTAGTATTTGGCAATGATTTACATCAGATATTTTTTTGTATAGCTTGATGTCATCAGCAAAGAGCAATACCTCGTCATCGTCGAAGCACTTTGTTATACATATTGTTAATGAAAATGAGGAACAAAACCGGACCAAGGTTTTGTGCCTACCTTGCGGTAGGCCACTGGTCGCACAGAAAGCTTTCGATAGCTAAGATTTTATTTTAACAAACAGTTTACGATTTTTAGCTAGTAAACCATTTTAGCATGTTATCTCTTCTTCCTAAGGCGAATAGTTTTCGGGTTAGTAGCTTATGGGATACTTTGTCGAATGCCTTCGAAATGTCTGTATATATGCAGTCGACGTGTTTATTTTTTGCAAAAGATTCTATTATAAAGTTTTGAAATATTGTTAAGTTAGTTGCGGTTGATCTACCTTTGATAAAACCGTGTTGTTTTTGGTCAATTAATTTTATCAATTGGGATGGATTTCATCAAGGACCAGTGATTCCAAAAGCTTAGGAAGTACTGACTGTATAGAAATGGGGCGATAATTGTTTATGTCAGTGTCGTCTCCTTTTTGAAGATCAATTTCCAAGTGTAATGAAGCTCGATCTCCAGTCTTTTGGAAAATATCCAAGGAACAAGGGTCAGCTGAATAGTACTGTAAGTGATAATGCATTGGAGCATTTTTTAAGGAATATTGGTGGAATGTTGTCTGGGCCAGCAGATTTGTCAGTGTCTAAGGAAAGTAATTTCTGTTCGCAAGATTTTTGTGTGATTTTTTAAATTTGTTAAGTGTGTGGTATTACTAAATTTGTATTCGGGTATTTTATCTTCTGGGGTTTCGTCATCGTATACGTTTTTAAAGAAGTCTGAAAAAAGGTTTAAATGTCCTGTGTATTGTTTGCACCGATTCCATTCATTTGCATTATTGGTGGGTAATCCGTGTTTTCATTGTTTATTTTTTTAAGAAAGACATTATCCTCGATGGTAGTTATGTACATTTTGTAGTATTGTTTGGAAAGATCTTTACATTTCTTAGTTTCCCTAAAGTTTAAATAATCAGCTATGGATTTGCTTTGTTTGAATTTTTGTGTTGACTTTATTTTGCTGAAGAGAGGAGAAGTTTTTCGGTGTGTAAAAAGGTATATAGGATTCAATAGTGTTAGACAATGTTAAATAAAGTATTTCTTAAGATTTATCAATGTTTCATCGGACAAAAAAGACCAGTCTTTATTTGAGTGATGGCAGTTAGTTGAGTCAAAGTCTGCCCGTTTAAAGTACAGAGTTTTTTGTTCAGGTTTGGTATCGTTATCACATAGTATGTTTAATTTCTTGTATAGGGGAGGATGGTTATTGTCGGTAGGAGCGGATCAATAGATGGTTCTAAAGATATTTAAGGAATATTTGATAGTACCAAGTCTAGTAAGCGATCGTTATTGTTATAGATAAAATTGTGCTATACAGGTTTAAAATATATACAGGTTTAAAAATTTTGCTGTGTCCAAGATTTCTCGTGCCTGGTCATTTTCGCTTTCGTTTGTGATGTAACCGCTGTCGTTGGATTCCCATTTTAGATTTGGAAGATTGTAGTCTCCAAGAATAACAAGTTTTAAGTTTGGTATTTTCAAGAGATTTTCAACGTCTTCTCAATGGTTTCTACATGTTTGAATATCGGAGAGTGGTGGTAGGTAGGTTGTTCGAATAATAATTCTTTCCAGTTCAGTAGAGATTTTTGTTGAGATGTTGTTGTTTTTCATCTGTAACTTTCTAGATGAGTATTTTTTAATTGCTATTAAAACACCTCCACCTCTTGACTCCGAGCTTGATCTGACATTTCTGTCACAACGAAAATTTTGTAGTTAGTGAGTCCAAGTTCAGATGATTTTATTACAGGGTCAAGCCAGGTTTCTGTAAGTACATATAGGTCATGATGATGGGATGGAAGAGCTGCGTGTAGATCGTCGAGTTTTTTTCGTAGTCCATGGATGTTTTGGTAGTATATTTTCAGTTTCGTTATACTCGTTTTTTTGGATGAATGTTGACTATTTTAGGTGAAGAATTTATATACTTTATAGTTATGTCCGTTTCTCCATTAGCTTTTCGTTTTTCAAGTTCTGTCCGTAAGTCCATTAGGTACTTTTGCTGTGCCGGAGTCGAATTGTTTCCTTGTAGTATTCTAGCTGTCTGGGAGTCTTCAAACTGGATATTAATTGGTCTTGGTTTGTTACTGTTATTTTTACCAAATTTTTATTTATTTATTGGACAATTTGTATAGCGCCGCTTTTGTGAGATATCACCTCAGGGGCGCTTTACAGTTGATGCTGTATGAAAATAAATTAAAATTAAGTTAAATAAAATGAAGTACAGGAACAGGTAATGAAGTACAGAAACAGGTGACACGAAGATGGAAACTCTGCAGCAAGAATCCTAGGTGGTGAGGAAACTGGACCAGCTGCTGCACCGCTTCCACCAACGGTAAATTTTTACATATTTATTTTTTGCGGATACATCTATATTGGAAATTATTTCCGTTACTGCAGTTTGGTCATCTAAGATTTTGTCAGTACCTTTGCACTTTCAGGTACATTGCACAAAATGATGTTTTTGAAACTCTCAGCATATTCATTAATTTCGTGAATTACCTCATAGATATTGATGTTGTTTTGAGATGGAATATTTTTTTGAATTTCTGTATTTGCCCGCAGTTTACCTTCCAAGGTACCAGTTTTGGTAGCTACCGCTACCGACATGCTGTCAATTGCTGCTAAGATTTTGCATGCTATCGGAGTAATTTTAGCTATTTGGTTCTTGTTAAATTTGTTAACAGGTTCAAGAAGTACCTTGTTTATAGCTTTGACTGCTTTTTCTTCATTAGACATCCATTGCGAATGTAAAAATATGTTATTATTATTATTTTTTTGTTATATAAATAATTAAACTTTATTTTAGAACCACTGGTTTAACTTCACTGAGTCATGTTTCGGATATGTTTTTTGAATAGGCACTTTGCTTGTCAGTTACTTATTGACATGTATCAGTGTATTTAATGATTCTGTTTTCGATCTGTTGACACTGGGACATTAAAAACTGCGGTTTTTACACTTTATTTTACTAAAGTTAGCACTTTTTGTTAATATTATGTGTTGTTTTATTCTTCAGATTTACTGTAAGAACGTTTATTTTTATTATTTAGACTGGAGAAGAATTGTCGACATTTGCACTGCCAAAGAGTATTGTTTTGAATATCCACCAGATTTTGTATCATTGAAATTCATGTCATTTATCATTTATATAGGGTATAAAATAGTATGGGGTCTTTGGTGACACTATTCTCTGCCTTAAGTGTCAAGACAGTGAACGACTGACCAATTAACCATTCGATTAATTTCCTTCATGTTTGAAAGTAACTCAAGGCATGTTCGATTTTTTTTTCCACATAGAGCGTATTTTTTTTTGTATGCAGTGAGTGATCTCCGCAGTAAACCATTTTGAATATTGTCTTTCGTTTTTGAGTAAACGTCTGGAACTTTTCTTTAAACAAAAGTCGACAATACTATTAATTTGTTTATAAAACATTAGGTTTATATCGAGGTGGTTATAATGATTCTAGTCAAACTTTTCCAAAGCAGAAGTGGAAGATCTGAGTTTTGTGGAAAATCCGACCTATATTTTTGTCCAGGGACAACATGTCTGGTTTTCTACTTGATTTAGTTATATAATCCAATATGAATGAAAGTGATGGATGACGAATATCTTCTTTGACCAGTCTAACATATGTGCGTTTGTATTGTAAACAGTGTATACAAAAATAATCAAAAATAACAGTTGAGTTTTTCCCTGACGGAAAATTAAAATCAACAAAGATAATAATATTTTTATTATTATTTGTATATGTTATCCTTATATCAAAAACATATTTATATTTTATATAATATTATTTCATTTGTTTATATATTTTATAATATAACCCCCGATTCGCATGTGGTCAATATTCCACCGTGATAAGTTCCTACCTTTAGTGACTCATTACAAACCGACGATATTTATCTTTCTCATCTCATCAATAACACCAGGTAATAAGGTAATTAACTCATCCCGTAAAACTTGCACCTAGATAAGATTTTGAACATTTATCAATAAAATAATACTTATACTAATAATCTCAATAAAGGTTTCCATTCTGATTTCAGTAAACACAGTTGAAAGTTGTGTCATGGACGCAAAGGTACGTCAATAACGCTATTCTTTCATATTTGTTTAAAATATCAAATGATTATGGTGACCGGGTAAGTCATCAAAGTGACAATTCAATACACCTCAAAAAAGTGATATGAGTAACTATTAAACCTTGTTTTGTTTCATCACTTTTACTGACTCTATATCACGTTTTTAAAGGTTTGTTGAATTTTCATTTTGATGAAATATCAGGGAACCAAAAAGTATTACTGTAAGCGGTGATTAATAAGTTATTACCAATAAAAAAAACTTATGTGCATTTAATAAAATTATGACAAATAATAATTATTTAGCTATTATAAATTAAAATCAAAGAGTCGATTCTTTGTATTCTGATGAGGAAACCATTGGTTTTGAAACGAGTTGAAAATATTCATTAAATGGTGGTGTAAACAATGTTTCTTATTTAATTTTTTTAAAACACCGCGAAAGTTATTTTGCTAATAATGAAGAAGTAATATCAATATAGTCAGGGTCATTTAAAAAATATAGTTAACAGAATTGACAGAATGGTCAATCATTTAAAATTGATTGCTTAAAACTAATAATTCCTATAGTAAATGCTCAGGTGGCATTATTTGCAACAATAAGATTGCTAAAAGTAATTAATTATTCAATGATAAGTAACAACCTGATAGGAAAAAAAATGATTAATATTTCATTCCACTTTTTCAAAAATATATTTGGAAAGCAGTTATGGGTACCGCCGCTCCGGGAACCATTCATTGGATAACTAACACCTCTGCCATAGGTCACCTCAAGTGGTTCGCTACGTTTTGTGACTTAGCAGGGGTGTTGGCTGGATTTGGAGAGTAGTACCAGCAGTACTCTCTCGACCCATCGCCCTGCGCCGCAATGGGAGGGATGAAATCAATCTTCCGTCACTGCTGGACACACTGACCCCAGGATTCCTACCCACTCCTCATACATTTTTCCTTCCCTGATCTTCCCCTTCTTCCTTTCTATAAAAAAAAATTGAACAAACAATGCGCCTTAGGTGAATTTTTTTTTTCTTTTGAGGTCAATTTTTTTATAAAAATATGTAAAAAAACATTAATAATTAATGATTTACGAATTGCCCCCAAAACATTCAAACTGTCTTACCTTAACAATCTTAACGTTCTAGAAGGTGACCTACTACTTGACAGTCCTGACGCTGGCCATGGCGCAGGGGGCGCTAGCGCAGGCCCGTGGTGGGGTCCTGTACCCGCGGGACTCGGAGACCCGCGAGGTCAAGTCCCTGGACGGGATCTGGAACTTCCGCCTGTCTCCGCAGGACCCCGAGTTCGGCATCACAAACTTCTGGTATCAGTCGGACCTTGAAAAGGTAGTGAAATATTATGTTGACCAAACGAATACATTACATTAAACACCAATAAAACTAAATACATAACCTATAGATAGTACCTACCTATTAATATCAAATAATTATATCAATTCACATAAGTCTAAATTAAAAGATCTCTAATCATATTATTGTCACCAAATTACCAATTCCAAACATAATTCTATCAAATATCTATGCTCCCAACTTGTCAAAAAAATGTACCTGTCGAGATTAACCTTAAATGTAGAAGGTACCTAGGTAAATATTAGTAAACTAGTCTGTCTCGACATAGGATATCCCTAGTGAGACAGACTAGTGACGGGTCACACTAGTCTGAAACCCTACAAGATGCTTGGATTTGAATTCAGAAATCGCGGTTTCATCTCGTTATGCTTCTCAGCCGACCACATTTTTCACGATTCTTTGCTAACTTACAAAACACATTTAATATATTTTTTAGCATGATATAAATTATATTTAAATCACTTAATTAAATTTGTTATTAGTCAATTCGTCAGAATATAATTATTGAAATTTTTTTTTTATATTTTAGACAGGGGTCCTGGGTTCGAGTCCCAGATTTGACCGTTTCCTTTTCTGATTTTTCTGTTTCAGATTTTCGTTTAGAAATCACTAATATTGTCTTCAATATTTTTTATAATTATTGATTTCAAAATTTCTTTTTATTTCTCCACACATTTTCTTCCTATTTATTTTTTGTTAACAGTACACCACATCACCCAATACCACATTCAACATTCACTTATTAAAGTTAAGGCCCCGTAGTAAGCGTTCAAAGATGTTTTGAAATGGAGTTATGTAAATACAGATGTTAGAGAGAGCGCGCTGATATTAAAAAAAACGATAATAATTAACTGAAAATGCTAAGTATTTAATAAAACACGACTCGTTTGAAATAGAGCAAAAATCTTTCGACAAATGCTTTAGTTGCAATTAAAGATACTGTGTGAATTTTTTTCATGAATATAACATATTAAATAACAGAATTTTTAATAATTTTCAGAGCTTTCTTCGAGAGAATTTCATATAATTAACTTTTCGGCATAACAAATGTATTGATATTATCTTCAAAAATAACTTTACTTTTGGAACTTAAAATCGGTAGAAATGGGGTATGTGTGGGCTTAAGATCAAGAACTATTCTCGTCCTAGAGGAAATTACTTAGACATTTTATAGATACACTTAATAGGGACTTTAACTATGTAAAATTTAATATACCTACCTTATCGCTTGTAATAAAATGTACTGTGCATGTCTAAATAAATTGTAAGCCAAAACAGGTAGGAAATTAGCGTTAAACAAAAACCACCGGAGGTTGTTCAGATTTAAAAAATTCAAAATGCCGCTGATTGTTGACTTGATGATCATCAGATGTGACAAAGTTTTAAGCACTCCATTTTAAAGTAGATTAGGAAGGTAATTTGGAGGTGTGTGTGAATTATCGCCAATTTAAATGGATTGTTGGCTGGATGATTCTGTGGTTCTCCAATCGGCAGAACCCAAGGTTGCGTGGTTACTCTCTGTGTGCAAAATCAGAATCCGAATATTTTAAATTTAGTTTTATTTTAACTCACGTTACAATAATTTTATGAACAAAAGCAGAACGCGTACGTTAGAGGGGATTAAGGGCTAAACCAGCGGCTGAAACCACTGGAGAGAGAATGAATTAATTGCGCCCAAAGGGTCTGGCGTCTGGATTGTAATAATACCAGTCTCAAATAAATGTAGGGACAAGTAAACAATATTATCATTTTGGGAGATGTAAACTCCCTATAATTTACCCTACAGTAAGTTTGCGTTTTACATTACATCCTCTGCGCTACAACCTTTGGGGTATACCTTTATATTTCACATGGTCGATACTTTCAGTATAGCCCTCGAGAAAGACATCCATTCAGAATCGAAGATTTGCATGATATGGCTTTATCTATGTTTGGAGACGAGATCTGAATAGCCAGGTACTTCTCCACCTTCCTCTTCCCCGTCTCCTTCCGCTCCCCACTACCTTCAGCGTCATAACATACCCCAATTGGGGATGCCATAGTCTCACCGCAGAACAACTGCTTAACTGCATACTCATATCAATCACATGGTTTAAGCCTTTTGTGTTAGTATTTGTTTTTTTAATAATTCCAGACAGGCCCTGTGGAGCTCATGTCCGTGCCCAGCAGCTACAACGACGTGACACAGGACCCCGAGGTGCGCGACCACGTGGGCCTCGCGTGGTACGACCGCCGCTTCTTTGTGCCAGACTCTTGGAAGAATGCCGACAGCCGCGTCTGGCTGCGATTTGGCAGCGTGCACTACGCAGCAAAAGTTGTAAGTAAAAATAAAAAAAAAATGTGTCAATTATTACATACTAGCTGACGTGTACCCGGCGTTGCTCCACTTTTCTCTACTTTCAATAAATATAATATCCATGTATAAAAATCTCTAACTGATAGTGAAAACCCTATCAAACTCCGTTGCATAGTTTAGAAGAACTAAGCGCACAAACAGACGGACACGGATAGTAACAGTAGATGTTACTTTTGAAGCTGTCATTTTTTGACATTTGACAAGTAGAAACTACGAAATTAATAAAAATGGAACCATACACGCTTCAACAACGCATTGAAATTTTTAAAATTCACTTGAGTGAATCAAATGCAAATCATCTTGAGTGATGAGGCCATAGACATATGAATATTAGTAGACCTGCCCTAAGTGATTAAAAGCGTATTATCCCCACTCCCCATACCGGTTCCATTGGAGCCGGCTGTGCTCGCGTATGGGCCTCAAGTGAAATTTGAAAACGTGACGTCATCATTCTTGTGCGAACTATGGTCGAGGCATCATCGGTTCATTTTACGAAATAACACGGCAGAATGTTGACTTGTGCTATGAAAACTTGTAAAAATAGATGTGAAAAAGAGAATAAACCCAATTGTCGTATTACATTCCATATAGTATAAGCATTATTTTACTTTATTTTAAGCATATTCACATCGTATAATATAGATCAGTTGTTACTATCACATCGAGAAACGTCTGGACGCGAAACACAATGCTGGTTGGTTGCTGGGAAGTAAATTATGAACATTTATAAAAGTGTCTTAACTAAATACTTAAACGAAATATTCGACTCTGAAAATGGAACCGAATTTTTTTGCCGAATTTGGACTTCGCAAATTTGTTCATAACGTGGCGAGTAATTTGCGCTCCCATGTAAAAATGTCTTTTCATTCAAAAGCAGATTTTACTTTTAAGAAGTAAATGGTGATATTATAATGCGAGATGCCTATTTACTGTCAGATTGATTTATTGACGAATCACAGTCAGCTTCACTCCCTTCGTTCTTCAACAGTTGATTTTACCCCTCGCCATTATCTTCTCGTCTATTAATTCCTATGTCTGTGGATGAGGTCCATTTCCACCTCGGTGGCTTCGTCAACAAGCAAAATTGTCGCATCTGGGGCTCGGAAAACCCAAGAGTTATATTGTTGAAAAGCCTTTCTATCCTCAACGTTTGGTGCGGTTTATGGTCCGGCGGAATCATTGGACTTACTTTTTCAAAAATGAGGCTGGAGCAACAGTTACGGTGAATGGATCGCTATCGAGAGATGATTAATGATTTTTTATGGCCGGAATTGGATGGTATTGATCTGGACAACGTTTACTTTTAACAAGACGGCGCTACGTGCCACACAAGCAACGAAACCATTGATCTTTTACGATTAAATATCAAAATAACACCTCTTATTGGAATACCCTGTATTTAGAGATACCAATGTACTGTTACGATTACGAATTTACTAAAAGTTTCAGGAAATGTCTATAATCTGTCTGTAATCGCGTTTTTAATTCATTATGATCTGGGATGTTCTGGGATGTTCTCGAACGTTCCAGATTATAAAAATTAATGAAAAAAAGTTTCTGAAATTTCTAGAGGGTGAAACTTACAGCCCTTATATCTTCAAAAGCCCGCCCTTCAAGTAAACGGGAACTTTTTTCATGGATGGGGGATAGAGGGCTACCACACCTTATAACTCCCTTGATCATACCGGGACTTGTTTCGAGTTGTACACATACTTTTATTATATATATTGATATTTATAAATAATTGTAGTAATTAGCCCTTCTTAATTGTGGATAACTCGACAAAGGTGATTGAAAGTGGTAAACTTAAGATTGCTAGACGGTACACGCTACAACTATTTATTTAACTCCCCAAGCCTCTGCCAAATTTTGACTTAAGATCGAAGATTTAAACGGAATATTTCTGAATGTATCCGAAAACTTAAAACTGTTTTTGAAAGGACATAAAATTCGCTTTCAAATTTTATTATTTTAAATAAATAATTATTTTTTGAAACACTAAAATTTAAATGCGAAAAAAAACTATACCTTTTTTGTATCTAAAATCACTGATAACGAAAACATATATAAAAACTCAAACTAATTTCATTAGACAAATTTATTACATACGTTTCTGTCACCGTACTTTTTTTATATCAGTTATATAATAATTGTTAATTAAAAATTCATAAATTTCATTTTTTTTTCAATTTGCATCATTCTCTTTCTAACCCCTTTTAAATTATATTTCTCACCATGACAGTAAGGGAGATTCAACGATTTCTGTAAGACCATATGAGCTGTTCCGAAAAGTGAACAAGTAACAACCGATATTCATAGTTTTAATTTCCCTTACAAAATAAAAGATTAGTAGTTAGGTAATATAAAACAAAATAAAAAGATTAATAGTTAGGTTATATGAAAATCTTATTAATGTTTTTTTGACGAAGGTTTTTAAATTTATTTTATTTTCAGTGGTTGAATGGCAACGAGGTGATGACTCACGAGATGGGACACCTTCCCTTTGAGCAGGAAATAACTGAGTACATCGACTACGGAGTGGAAAATAGGCTCACCGTGGCTTGTGACAATAGACTTTACAACGACACCATTCCACAGGGAGAAGTTACCGAAATAAAATCGTAAATAAACTTTTTTTTCAATTACAACTAAATTAGCCTTCGTGGCAGAGCGGCAAGGGCACAATCATTATATTTATTTCAGTAAAAAAATTTAAATCAACTATAACACTGTGTTATTATTTAATATTTCAGAGACAACAGGACCATCAAACTGGAGCAGACCTATCCTTTTGACTTCTTCAACTACGCCGGTATCGACCGTCCGGTTGTCTTATATACCACTCCCAAAGTCTTCATTGACGATATTATCGTCAACACAAATATTGACCATGACAACAGGACAATGATCACTGGTAAATAATCAATGTACTTCTCGGAATAGACATTGTTTAGCGAGGCGATGATCGTACCTATTTGTACATACAAGGAGAAATAAAAACTAGTACTAATTCGTATTTTATTTGGCGATTGACTGGTTCTCTGAACAATAGACCTCGCGTCAATGTTTCCATGTTTCTAATTTTCTCTGATCAAAACCAAAATTTCCTCTGAAATTATATTAAGGTTAATTTGTGAGTAAGTACCTAATTTTAAATATTTAACTTCACTTTTTTTTTAATTTCAAATAAGGAATTATACAATTTATATAAAGAAATATCACCATCTCAATGAAAATTCTTTTTTAAACCTTTCTTCAGGCCGGTAGGTATCATAATATTGTTTATTCCGGCAGCTCGTAGTAGGAACCACGATCATCCAAACTCTGGAGGAATAAACAGGTAGTACCCAAAAAGGGCTGCCATCTTCAACCGGAACCGAAACGAAACAAACAAATCTAGAAAGATGAAATTACAGATGGTCGAGTTAAAATAGGTCTTCGTTACACTCTCTCACACTGTCAATAATAGTCAGAGTTGTCGGCAATTAATTGAAAGCAAAAATAATACTATCTGGAACGCAGGAAATTTGCAGCATTAATTTGGTGTTGAACAACAAAATTACTTAAAAACTTAGCATTGATGCAAATTCTGAATTCTCAAACATTAAAATAATATCATTTTTTGTTCCCAGGTATTATAGCATACAATGTTTCATATGGAGGTTCTTCTGGTGACCAAGAGGTATATTGTAATGTCAATGTTTTGGACAAGGATGACACTATTGTAGCCACAAGCCAAGGCTTAATTAACAGCATAGAAATACCAAATGCCAATCTGTGGTGGCCATTCCTGATGCATCCCGAACCCGGATACCTTTACAAACTGGAAGTAAGGCGATCATTTAAATAAAAATACATATTTATTGTTTATTGAAGATCTCGGGGAGGGTGGTGCGATCTTACGAGCTCCATGTTTCTAATACATACAATACAGGGTGTTCGGGGGTAGTGGCCTAACTTCGGGAGGTGATTCTAGGTGATAGTACAAGTAAAAAACTTTAATGACTTTTTTCGAAATTTCAACTTTGACGGGTACTTTTCGGGTAAAAACGTAAAATTGTTCCGCCGCGTGGGTCTGGCATTATTAATGCGCTGTTGCTAAATCTACAATCTCGCGTACAAGCGCTGTCGTTCTGGCATATCATAATAATTATCTGAGTTTAGCATTGTTAATCTTTAAAAACTTGATTGTTTTAATCGAAACTTGTTAATGTAGTGCATCTTTATCTTAGTGTGCATTTAAAAAGACTTACTTGAAAGAACATCTCGATTCAGTGCGTGTTTTCTCCAAAAACTTAGTTTTAACAATGTTTATTTTAGAGTCATTTTTATTACTGTGACAATGTCTGGCTTCACCCACGAAGAATGGGCAGACATTCATTAGATTTACGGGCTACATGATGTAAATACACATGGAAAGTGGACATTTTAAATATTAGTAAGTGATTGATTGTTAAGAAATTTTATTCCTAGAAGTGTTAACTACATTTTGTTAATTTTAGTACAGCTCTCTTTTGAATTTGGTTTAAAACATATGAATTGTAGCATAATTGAAAACTTAAAACACTCGGCCTAATGTTATTGTTTACTTGCGGTTTCTATGGATCACAATATTACCACCTGGTTCTCGGCAAGCTCACAGCGAATTTATCGGGTAAATTTGTCTTCACAGTAAGGATTTTTAGTAGGTATGTCTTTTTTTATGGGAAAAAAGTTGTAGTCATCTTTTTTACTCCTACCATCATGTAGAATCACCTCCCGAAGTTAATGCATTTTACCCCCGAACACCCTGTATATTATTATCATTATTAAGGTAAAAAAGGAAAAAAAAAACACTAAGAGATTTAAGAATTGGCTGCTATGCTTGAAAATGAACCGGAAGTCAGTGATGTCATCGCAAGAGCTTTTAGGCCCGTGTGATACGTTTTCTGACTAGACTTTTGCAAATATTATATCAGGGCCAGGACAGTTTAAAAAGCATTCATTTCGAGTTGTCATATTGTATTTGTTTCCGTTATTTGCTTTGTTGAAATTGGTCTACAACTCCGAGGTGTACAGGATGGCGCAGTGGTACGCCCGCCTAGAATAATAGCAACACAGATTTAGTTTAGTTTAGTTTAGCGGTATTTTATTCACAAAACATAGCTTTTACAACCCCCCCCCATATATAGGAGGGGAGTTGTAGGACTGCATAGTATTCCGCCCGGAATTCTGATTTACCAAGAGGTACCAAAGATGTATCATTGTTGCTTAAAAGATTTCTCGTATTGTATGTTTGACATCATGACCATGTAAACAGTCAAATATATAAAGTATTCGTGTAGTGTATTGTATTGTAGTAGGCATTGGATAGAATCTGGGATAAGCTTCTCTCTTGTCTGATGACGGATCCCGTATTCCCTCGTGTTGACATCTTATTTTTCCGGATAACACTCTTCCAGATTCTCTTGCTGATGATGCCAGACTACCAGAATGTTAAATATTGAAGTGGGCGCATTACTTTATTTAGTTCACAGCGCCCTTGAGGTGATTTTGCACAAAAACGGCGCTATACAAGTCATCCAATTATTATTATTATCAGATATTTTCTCAAAACAGCGCATGCATCTAGAAAACAAGCATACACCGTTGACTTTCTTATTGTAATGTTAAATACTTTGTTTCAATCTGAATGTGTTTTCAGGTTCACATTTCTACAGACTCCATTCCAAATGCTGATATCTACAGACTGAAGGTTGGCATCAGGACAGTGACATGGTCCAACACCCGATTCTTCATCAACAATAAACCCGCGTACCTCCGAGGATTTGGCAGGCACGAAGACTCTAACGTGAGACAAATGTTACTATTTATCATCTTAATGGCTATACAGTGTAAATGTGGAAAAAATGAGATCGATGCAATTCTTTAAATTGCTTAATATGGCAACACCAAGGTTATTCAATTATATTGTATTTCTACATATTATTGTCAATTTGCTTTCGACTGTACTTGTACTGAGTTGGTATGTGCGTCAACTTTAATTGACATTGTAATCAGATTCACGGGAGAGGCTTGGACCTGGCTCTGGCTACCAAGGACTATAACTTGATCCGCTGGATCGGTGCCAACACTTACAGGACCTCCCACTACCCGTATTCTGAGGAGTTGTATGACTTTGCCGATGAACAGGGTATTATGATCATCGATGAATGCTCAAGTGTCCGCACAGAGTAAGTTTACTTGCTGTTGTTTTTATTATCATTACCATCACGGCTCTTCCTCCCAGGGGCATTTGTGATTTGACCTCCTCCACAAATGATCTCTACTATTACAGTCTTTCCCGTTCTGCTCCAGTCCTCTTCCATGCAGTCTATCCACCTCTTCCTCGGTCTGTATCTGGCACGCTTCCACTGGTGCACACAATCATGGAATGGTAACGTGAAACTTAAACGTATGGATAAATAAATGGTTTCAATTGAATTTTGTCATCGGGTGCCCGTTTTTTTGTCAATATTACTTTATTTTTTCAAATGTTACTAAACAGTTAGATAGTTTATAACGGTTTCTTAACAGATTAATTTTTTACATTAAGGCACGGTATATATAACGATATTATTTTAATCATAGACTTAAGATATTTATAGAAAAAACATCATAATCAGAAAAAAACATTTTGTTAATTTTATTTAAATTGGGTAGCAACATATTAATTTTTAATAAAACTGTGATACATTTATTAAAATTACTTGTGGTTGATTTTTTTTATTAAATTGTTAACATGTTGTTAATTTTTTGGGACATTGTATGAAAATTTTCAGCTTTTCTGCCTAGACAATTAAGATCTTCACTACTGTATTTAGCTTGCAACGTCTTTTCCTTCATGAGAAATTGAGGATGTATAGTTAATGTAAAAAAAAAATTGAAATTTCCTAATCCGTCACAAAACAAGACAAATGGCCATATTATATATTTTTTTCATATCTCTCATCATAATGTTTCATCAGAAGTAATTTTAATGTAAATGTGAAATGTTTCCTTTTAAAATAAAATACAGTGTGTGGCAAGCCTACGCACGACGGAAGTGAAACTTTTAGTATTCTTCTCTCTTAAAGTCATAAAAATATGGGATTCGAACCCGGGTCCTGCATAACTAGTGTCGAACGCTCTGCCTCTAAGACCGCGGTTATTACGTATTCGACCAAAATATCATATAGTCAAAATATCTAAAAGTCGCAGCACGAGAGAATTTTATCACTTTAAAAAAAAATATTATTAAAAAAATCACAAAAAGAAAATTAAAAGTTATAAAAATATGGGATTCGAACCCGGGTCCTGCATAACGAGTGTCGAACGCTCTGCCTCTAGACCGCGGTTATTACGTATTCGAACAAAAGTAGTAGTCAAAATATCTAAAAGTCTTTTATCACTTTTAAAAAAAGCATTTTATCACTTTAAAAAAAATTATTATTAAAAAAATCACAAAAAGAAAAAAAAAATAGTTTAAGCGCTCTGCCTCTAGACCGCGAAGCTGAGTTTGGAGAGTGACCTAAAAAAAGGTATATAATATTGGCTAGGCTCCTATAGCGAAATGATCACGGTTTTTCATGACGGTCATGAGTTGGTTTTACCCCTGTCCTCGAAATAACATAACGCGCGTAAAGAAGTTTCACTTCAATAAATATATTTTCAGGCATTTTATTGCTGCTTCCAATGTTTGTCGAAAGGTTCTCAGATTGTCAGTGGACTTATGGACAATCTTGTTCTCTTTTAGTCACTTCTCCGAGGCTCTGTTAGAGAATCACAAGGCCTCCTTGACAGCACTGATCAACAGAGATAAGAATCATCCAAGTGTTATCATGTGGTCCATCGCTAATGAGCCCAGGTCCGACCTTGATGCTTCCGATGTTTATTTTGGGTAAGTTTTCAAGAATAATAATTTGCAATTGAAGTCTTCAATTGCGAATTATTATTATTCGGAGAGTTAATTCATTTTATTAGGTTAGTTTCGAATTAATCCATCACTCATTGTTCCATCAGAAATGTGATCTTGTTAAAGTTATCCTTCACACAGCATCTCCAATGAAAACATTTGTCCCGAGAGAAATGGTTTCCCTCAGGGTTCCTGTATATAATAAAAGAACATTATGATTTCGACCAGAACCATCGGCATCTAAATTGATAGACTTGACCTAACATGAAATCTGGGTATCATTTCGACGAACCACGTGACCATATTTTTAGCACCAGGAGGGTTCGAGAATGCTTTGAATAAACTAGGACATCAGCTGTACACTGACTGCCGAAGAGCGCACATTGAAATGACCAGACCCTATGCACAAAAGTAAAGTTTGTCAAAGTAAGGCAAAGGTTTGCAGCGCAGTCCATTGGAAGACTTTTCTGAGCAGGATCTAAATGTTTATTTATAAACAAACCGTCTAGAGTATTTACGCTGAAAGTGAGTGAGGTGGGTAAATTATAACACAAGTGTCCAACTAAATAGTATAACAAATTATTGAATTTTGGAAACAAGCCGGACCTTTTATTTACCCGACTTAGGATCTGTAGTTAAGTTTTACGCAACCAGCAATTTGCGCTTAGCGATTTAGCTACACTGTTCATAACCCGAGGGTTGGTAATTCTCTGGTTCGAGAAGCTTGTTCCCTGTCAATATCATCTCACAAGTTCTTGTTACACTCTAGCGACATTTGTCGGACTCTGGATTAAGCTTTATGACCAGCGCCATCTATCGCTTAAATACTCAACCTTATAATCCATACATCACATTTATTGACAAACCACAGAGAGGGAGACGGTTACGCCGCCTCCCGCGCTCCTCGCAACTGGTTTGTTCCTCTCCTTGATTGGCCAGTCTATCAATTTGAATGTCTATGGCCAGAACGGAGAGAATATCAAGTATTCCGAGATCATACTTGACATTGTCATCAAATCAGAAATCAGCAATCAGCGCCATTTAAAATTTTTTCCTTTTGCCACTTACATAAATACCTAGAAATAGTAGTAGTGCTTTGCAATTAAAAAATATGATTAGCAGTTGTACATAAAATATACTGTAAATTGTATTCTTCTGGACATTTTGCTCAATTCCAAAATCTGTTTTTATTTCAAAGACATTATTTTTTCAGGAGTGTTGCTAGACATGCTAAAGATTTGGATTCATCCAGAGCTATAACATTATCCTTATTTCGAAGTTCCTCCGCAAATAAAATTGTAAGAATACTTTTATACTAAACTAATCCTATAAATTCCTAGATCTAGAAGACGTATCGAGATAGTCATTTTAATTCCTTTCATTTTCTAGTACAAGGTGCTGCAAAAGTCCTCACTCAATTTCCTAAGACAATAACTTTAATTGTAAATAAAAAGAATTCATTCTGTTTGTTAATTATGTTTTTATCGACATTAAAATTTTCTTTCATTAAGTCGCAAAGATAATATCGGTTAAGTGGGCGCTGCCAGAGATGACGCACTTCGGGTTCGTTTCGAAACATTTTCCGTGACTTTTCTTAAAACTTCTGGTGATAAATTCTACACTTTTTGTCATATGTTCTCCTTTAGGACTGGCGTGGTTTGTGGCTTGTCCGTATAGACCCGTGACTTTATAAAACCCCAGTGGCCGTGAAAAGCTTTATTCGGAACGTCCACCGTCGCTCGTGCTGTGTGTGAGGTTGCACCGCCCTGCTGGAACCACATTATGTTCTCCAAACGCAATTCGTCAAATTCGTAGGCGCGAGAAGTTGTTGATCACAGTTCTGCAGCGCTCACTAGTCACAACACAGGGTGACGCCTGAGGCTCTTTACTGGTTCACAGACCTAGATGTCCTCATCTGATTCCCCAACCAAAGAAGAAGAAGAAGGTAGCCCCTCCATAAAGGCAATCTTTACATACAGTAGAACTGAAATCTTACCAGTAGAGTAAGCTTTTAATCATGATGTGGTGCATCTGCCATAAATATTTCCCAATTGGATAAACTTGTATTTTTCACTTCTCGAGGTAACAGTAGTTTATTTATTTGTTCTAGGGGCAACACCTGGACATCGTGAGCATTAACAGCTACCATGGCTGGTATAACAATACAGGCCGGCTGGACATGATCACGGATAAGGTGGTGGAAGAAGCCAAGGCGTGGCACGCAAAGTTTAACAAGCCCGTCCTCGTCTCCGAATATGGAGCAGACACAGTTACTGGATTACACATGGTTAGTTACATTGCTATATCTCTAAATAGTATAAATCAAATTCACCTTATGAGATGCATCAAAATAATGTACTATGGAATTGAATATCTAAAAAAGCCCACATAAAAGTCCAGAATTTCATATGTCTATCTCCTAAGGATAACCCCCAGCAACGCCGTGTACACGTCAGCTAGTAACATATATGTATAGGTACCCAGTTCCATCCATGATAATATCCAGTTCCAAACAGAATATTAAATAATCATATTGAATGCTTTGTACTGATGTAAACTTGAAAAATCATGTTCTGCTTTGCAGAGTCCAGAATATGTGTGGTCCGAAGAATATCAAGTGCAGCTAATGTCGAGGCATTTCAAAGCCTTTGATGAACTGAGAGAAATTGGCTTCTTCATCGGTGAATTCATTTGGAACTTTGCTGACTTCATGACTGGTCAATGTAAGTAACACACAAAGGCATACATTTTGTAGCTCCATTGTAACCCCTACCACTTTCTTATAAACGACCGACAACTCTTCGAAGAGAGAGGTTACAACAACTTACCTCCAACATAATATTTTATATACATGTTATATAAATAGAAATTTAATGTAAAAATTGTTGGCGGAACCAAAGTCTCTAAAGTTTTTCTTAATTTATCATTATGAAAATAGTTCAACACATCATTATTGAAGATCTTATTTACATTAAAACTGCTTGTAATCTTTTTTTATACACATAGAAACAATACGATGCTTATCATAGGGCATTTATTATTGATCATTTGGTCGCTTTTCTAAAGTAGACATTTGGATGGTGACCTCTGAATAGATAATAAATGCCTTTTATGTCACCTCTGACTTAGTACCTTTTGGTTCTAGCCCTTTTAGCACGTGTTCTATCTTTCTTAAACTGTCTGACATTGTATATCGCTTTTACATTGAGATGAAAATTTCATAATGATGATTTAACGCAAAAATTATTTTTAATTTACGTTTGATCGGTCTTGATTTTTGGACCACAAAACACGCCTACATCGCATTTCTTGTGTTCTTCTTTATTCTATGATGGTGACCTTATCGAATATAATTTGTTTTTCATTTCAGCAATTATCCGCGTGGGAGGTAACAAAAAGGGCATCTTCACTCGCGAGAGGCAGCCCAAGGCTTCGGCACACCATCTCCGGGGCAGGTACAACCTCCTGGCACAGGAGCTGAACGGAGTGAACCCTCCGGCAGATCTGTTCCCCTACCTCACCCCCGGCCGCAGCAGCTGGTACATTCCCCACTCCGACTTGTGATGTCATCCCGCAGGACCCTCTAAATTGTAGATCAGTACAATCATTGTAAGGATATTTTTGTTGTTTGTTTTTGGGGTGTTATGCC
Source organism: Hesperophylax magnus (assembly GCA_026573805.1). Taxonomy (NCBI): domain Eukaryota; kingdom Metazoa; phylum Arthropoda; class Insecta; order Trichoptera; family Limnephilidae; genus Hesperophylax; species Hesperophylax magnus. The sequence continues at coordinate 3,344,245 of JAIUSX010000977.1, read as the reverse complement.
GTGTTGCGCTAACTCCTTCTTTAGCCGACGTTTCGGACAGCGTTGCAGTGTCCATCATCAGGGCAGATCCGGTAGATCCGAAGATGGACCGGATCTGCCCTGATGATGGACACTGCAACGCTGTCCGAAACGTCAGCTAAAGAAGGAGTTAGCGCAACACGGCATAACACCCCAAAAATAAACAACAAAAATGCTTTTGGCCGTGAGAATCTAAAAACATTGTAAGGATAGTTTAAGATCAAATTTTGATCTGAATAGCCAGATACTTCCCAACCTTCTTCTTCCCCAACTCCTTCTCCTCCCCGCTCCCTTCAGCCTCACAACATACCCCACTTGGGAATACCATAGTCCCACAGGCTTTGGACAGCTGGGAGCAGTTGGAACTCTCCTGTGGTATTCACGTAAAATAAAATAATTTTTAAAATGCTCTTTTCCCCCCTCCTACCTTTCCAAACATACATAGCAAATAAACCAAACTGAATAAAAATATTATAATATACATCCCACTATAATATCTGCGTTTTTTCATCAGATCGACATTACTGCGTCTATCTGAAGGACTTGATGTTACATATTCTTAAATAAAGTATTTATTATTATTATCATTACCTGTTTTTTTCTTATCATTTATCACTATTTCTTTTTGTCAAACTGAAATTTATTTACTTAAAATTATTCTCGCTTCATCTTAATCTTCTACATTCACACATGAATTGTATAATAAAAAAAAAGGATTTTATTTTATCTGTCATTTTCATAATATTGTGTAAACAAAAACCTAGAAAACAACCGCTCTTTAAATTGCCATCTCAACACAGACGTTTCACACCTAGTCAGATGGGCAAAATGCCATTATTGTAATTACAATATTTAATTAAATGTAAAAAATTTAGCGAGGTATTAAAATTTGATGTCCATTTACCAATGTACACTCCTTTCATATTTAATGGAGTAAGGCATCCAGCGTATATTTTCTTTCATTCTATTCACAATTTTGCATCCAATTATATATTTCATTTCATTTTGCCGACGCATCGACATCTTGCGACGCTGCCGCTTATTTATTTAACTAATTATGTAGTAACTATTACTAAAACACGATTATATATCAGTACAAATATTATGTGACTCATTTTACTTTTGCGTACCTTTAAAGAAACCGTAGTATTTGGAAAGATGAATCATTTATTTATTTTTCCACATCTCATTCCCCTATCCATTACCTTAAACCTCACAACATGCCAGTGGTGGCTCGTGACTTTTGGATTTACTAGAGAGCTAATATTAAATAAAATGGCATTATTGATGTTGTTGTAGCCAGAAATGTTTTTATTCTTCTCACGAAAATTCGATATTTTGTATGAAGATTTTCAGTAAATTTCATTTTGTGCACTGCACCGATTTCCTGAAAATCTTCAAAAAAAATTAAAAAACTCTTTCGGCTACAACAACATCAACAATGTCATTTTATTTTAATACTAGCTGACGTATACCCGGCGTTGCTGGAGGTTATTTTTAGGAGATAGACATATATCATGGTTCACTTTTCTGTAGGCCTTTTTAAGACATACAATTCTGTAGTACTTTATTTTGATATATCTCATGAGGTTAAGCCCGCGTTAGCAACGTAGTGCCCGAAATATGTATTTTACGTCTTGATTATAAAACATCGATTTTTCTCTACTTTCTAAAAATATAATATGCAAGTATAATATATGTAAACCTTCAGGAAGACATTATCTAAATGATGAAAATGTAAAAAACCCTATCAAAATCCGTTGTGTAGTTTAGAAGAACTAAGCGCACAAACAGACGGATAGCGACTTTATTTTATACTATTTACAGATTAGCACTCTATTACTCCCAAAAGTCACGAGCCGCCACTGCAACATACCCCAATTTGGGATGCCATAGACTCACTGGCTCCAGACGGTTGGAAGCAATTGTAACTCTTGTGCGGTTTCACATAAAAAATGGAGTTAACCCTTGTTATTATGTTTCTTCACAAAAAAACTGTTTTTCTCACCAAATATTGATATTATCTAGTTGGGAGTGGTCTCATTCGATTCAGCAACAATGAAAACATTGTAAACGCTACCCAACTCGACCAAGTTTATTTATTTATTTATTTATAAGAACATTTTATATTATTAATACATTTATTTAGAGAAAATATATTAGAGCACCATACTAGGCAGCTGCCTGTTTCATGATGACAAACACATATTGTAAACACATATTTTTCAAAAATATCCCCCTCGAGGTGTCTCCACCACTTTCGGCGGATCTTCGTTTTTACTGCCAAGATGTTGTGTATCGATAATAATTAAATGGTGGTTTGATGATAAGATATAAATTGTAGGTAGTAAAATAATTAATTCTAATTTTAAATATCATTACGATTAATTTGGGCGCCAGTTCCATATAACAACGATGGAACAAAATTTATTTAATTATAGTAAACTAAAATTTAAAATAAAAAGAGAAACTAAAGGAATGAGAATGCATGTTGATACACCAAAAACTTCACAGTTCCGTGTTGAACGCCATCTGCGGAGTTCCTCTTCCCCGTAGTCTGATTGCATTGCAAGCGCCGCTCTCCGAATGCTGAATAGAGGTGAGGCGTATTTATCATACCCAGTACAAGTACCGGGTATTTTCATGCGATACTTTGTACCTGTGACAAATCTTTAAAATACCTGGTTTCAAAATACTCACAAGTATTTTATACTGCGTTTAAATATTTTTAATAGGTACTTTTACCAGGTATTTTTGATAGGTATTTTTGATGGGTATTTTTAATGGGTATTTTTGATGGGTATTTTGTGGGGAAGTACACATTTTGTTGAATTTTTTTTTTGTTGGGAATTACGTATCACAAAAATTGAGGGGAAGCACAAATCTGAAATTTTTTGTAGGGAAATTAAAACATAATAATTAGAAATGAGTGCAGTTTAGAAATTACTTATTCTAAATCTATATTCAGGTCGGTATTAAATACTGTTGAGTATTTTGTCACCGGTATTTTTACCAGGTATTTCTTTGTACCTGTACTCATTGTACCCAGTAACGAAAAGTACTCATAGGACCCACCTCTAATACTGAATCCAAGACCCGAGTCCTTCCGTCAGCAAACTACGAACCGCTCTCCAACAGTGTCGCCAGATGTAAGTATTTATTCCGTTACAAGGTGACCAAAGTTTCACAAATGTACGAACAATGTCATTTATTTCTACCATTTTGTGAACTATTTTACCTGTGATCTTGAAGATGTCTTCTTTATTCCATGACTTATTAAATGCCATATAAGGCCTTGTTCTGTGTATCGTATGCCTATTATCTGCTTTCATGTCCGTCGATATTATTATCAAGTTTCGAAATTGAAAGCCGAATTAATTGGCCGTGGCAGGAAACTCTCGGAATTAGCGAGACGACCATGATAACTCTTCAATTGCAACTTCTAAGTACGAGAACACAACAACTGTTGTACTCTCTAGGCCAGTGATGGCCACTGAGTTCGCTTGCTGGAGAAACTGAGGCATTAACATAGGTACCTACCGACCTTATCACAGTTATTAGGTACCAATTGCAGCTTCTATGTTCTAATTTACGTGTTCACATTTCTTAAATGTTTGCAGGTGTTTTCCTGTACTTTGTTTGCCTTTGTTGACTGTACGGACAAGTCATGTACATAAAACTCGTAGTACAAGCGGGAAACCGGTGAAACTGCATCATACTTGCCCAGAGAAAACTTACTGATATAAAATATTTTTATATAAGCTTTTAAGGCTTCTTTACAGCCCATAATTACAATTCAAAGAATAATTATAAAAATCATCCTTAGGAAACCATATGACTCCCCTACCTTAGAGATATTTCGGGAATTTAATGTACCATCTATCACAGAATTGTATAAGAGAATCGCCCTATATCAAATTTATAAAGAATATTTTATTTATAAAATTCACCCCTCAGATAGCATAAGCAATATATTCAAAACTAATGGCTTAATAGCCATTCCTATGCTTAGAACGACTACGGCTCAGCACCACTATTCGTATTTAGGTGTGAGATGGTATAATATATTATTGTCCGAAAATAAAATTAGTCTAACCGAAACTGAGAATTATGAACAATTCAAAAAGTTAATTAAGTCCCTAAAATTGGATAATGATATATTGTACCCCTAATTTTCTTACACTTACTCAAATCTGTAAAAAATATATGTATATATTAATTTAATTGTCTTTAAAAAACTATTTTTCTAATTTGTTTACCTTATATATTGTACCCTTAATTTCCTCACGCTTACAATCTGTAAAAAGATATATTATTTTAATTATCTTTAAAAACACACTTCTTTAATTTGTGTACCTATGTTAATATTATGTTTGTATTTATATCAAAAGTTTTTGATTATTGTTTAAAAAATCATTAGAACTAAAGGTAAATACTCCTCCCATAAACACGAGCTCCTGGAGCTCAACTTATGGAGTAGTAGAATAATAATGAAAAAATTGTATCTATAAGTCTGCATATTGTAATCATTTATAATGTTAAATAATTTACAAGTAATAAATAAATAAAAAAATATATTTTTATTTGAATTTGGAATTTTTAGGTTAAATCTGTCGCTAGGGGTAAACATCAGCTGTTTGTCTAATGTTTTTTTTAATTTATAGATTACCTAAATAAATTGAGAAAAGAATTGCTATTACCGCACTTCCATTTTAGAACCGCATTCCATGATAATAACCCCGGAGCCTGTGGAACTATGGCATATCTAACTGGAGTAAGTGACGAGAGCAAAGGGAGTGGAAAATTAGTTACAACTATCGTAAGGCAAAGCTTAATGCTAAATCGCTATTTTGATTGATCTTTATAACGAATTGGTTTACATTGTGAATACCAAAAAATATGCTTATGTTATGTGTCCTCAACGTGTATCATTTTAGCATCTAGCTGGGGCCTCCTCCGAAGTTGGGCCCCTATGGAAAATTTGATGTATTATTTTCCGAGGCTTAGTCCTCAATATGTACCAAAGTATATAATACTCAACTGTAATTAAGTATTTTTACACAGATAATGAGTATATAAAGAGACACTGCGAACAATGAGGTATATAGATAGAGTCAGCTTTGGCATTCGAAGTATGGGTGACGCATATTTTAGATTATTGTCCGATGCGAGATATCTCGGACATTAGGAGGTTACAAGGATTACAAGCGCTCGCCGGGCACAGGTCTCCAGCGATAACTTCAAAACGCCGACATGTACGCTGAGATATTGTACAAACCGTTCTGCAAAATATAGGGAAAGCAATGGTTTAACCTTTCATTGGTAAGTAGGGTTTTACCATAATCAGTAATCGTGTAAATTGACTTATTAATTTTAAAAACTCGTGGAGCATTTGCAAGGCGGCGCGCGACCGCCGCACAGTGGGCTGAAAATCGCCTTTCATAGACATAGAGACTTAAATTTTCAAGGGTATTTTTTTGGATAGAAATGGATTCTGCTGATCATTACTATGCTATATAATTTCGTACGAAGCAATTGCGTGTACAAATGAAGGAGTTATCATTTTTTTAAGAAAAATTTGTATGGCACTGACATTAAAAATGAGGCTATCTCTGGAATCATAAGGTTGGCCATTATATCCTTACACACAGATATACTAATATTTATTTATTTTATTTTATTTTTTTTGTTTGTTTTTGGGGTGTTATGCCGTGTTGCGCTAACTCCTTCTTTAGCCGACGTTTCGGACAGCGTTGCAGTGTCCATCATCAGGGCAGATCCGGTAGATCCGGTAGATCTTCGGATAACACCCCAAAAACAAACAACAAAAATGCTTTTGGCCGTGAGAATCCAAATACTATTTATTTGTATTTTTTGACATACTTCGTATTGTGGCGCAACTTGCGCTTTTTTTTTAAAATCCTAAAATTTGAAAAAAAAACTTTTATGTTGATGATTCATTTTAATGCTTAAATGCTTTACATATGAGTATGCTTTGTCTAGTTTACAATATTTTATTGACACTATAAACCAAAACAGTCTAAGAAATAACAAAAGTTTTTTTTACCAATGTAGCGATATATCTACTATTCATAGTAGGTATTTAGAACTTTTAATTGTATTGGATTGTATGATTAAAAAACAGTTGTACACACACATTTGGTTTGTATTAAAAAAAAAAATCATCAAAAATAAAATCAGTAACTAAATAACTAATTTTAAATACAGAATTAGTAGAAACAAGGAAAAAATACAATATTTAAGAATCAATAGACAATAAAAGTTAAACTTATTTTAAACTTCTTCGTCACCATCAGAATCCACTTCAGAATCAGGCTCTACAATTGACATTACATCTAAGAACTCTATCGGAGCTTCCTGATCCTGAAGTTTAAGCAGGTCTAAAGTTTCCTTAAAGTATGTCTGCCTCTTATGGGCATCCATTTTTGGTCTAATTGAAGTAATAAGAGGATCAGAAGACTCTATAAGCATATTGAGGACATCCTCGTTTGATGCTTGTCTGCTCTTCTTCCTCGAATGGTGTTCTCTGAACCTCCTAAAATCTTTGTTTCGGGCCTCAAAAGCTTCTTCCGGAAGACTCCCAATTGTTTCCTCCCAAAGAAGTTTCCTGGTTCCTCACCATTACAAACAAATCCAAGTTTGTAATTATGCTTTCCATTATTCACAATCACTGAGACGCACGGTGCTATCAGATGTTAGCAGTAGAAAATCTCGAAATGAACTAAAGTTACGAACCCGATTTTTGACAATTTCTAGTTATTGACTAATGAGGGTATTGCATTTACCTCATTTCCCTCATTAAAGTGATCCCTTAAACCTAATTATTTTTTCTGCTTATCCTTTTAACTAATTAATTCTTAAGGTACATAAGTATTTAGACATACGAGGTGACTATCTCAATGAGGTCATTAACTAATGATGATAATGACGAGGACTTGACCATTAGAGGAGATTAAATTCAAAAGTGAATTCATAATTTAAATTTTGTAAATTTAACTTTTAAATGAGTTATTTTTTTTTTTATTTATTTTTTTTATTTTTTTTTTTATTGCACAACAGATAGATTATCCAATTACTGTACAATTCTCAATTTGACAATCTTAACACCTATGAAGATAATTATATAGCAGTAACGTCATTATAACTCCATTAAGAAAACCCTAACATTTAGTGTGGGGTAAAAGATTCCGAACTCCACATAATAACTCAGTCTTTGCAAATCGGTTTAACTATACTATTGACATTTAAAATCCTATGATCGTCTGATTGTTGCCTAATCACAGTTTGAGAATGACCTTACAAGTCGAAACAGCTGTAACTAAAATACAAAATAAAATACTTGAAAATTTATTATTAATAAATTAAATTTTTCAAAAATAAATGGAATTCTACGAATTAAACACAAAAACAATAAATAAAAAAAACTAACTTTTGTGATTTCTTAAACTGTTTTGGCTTGCAGTGTAAATAAAATATTGTAAACTAGACTAAGCATACTCACATGTAAAGCATTTAAGCATTTAAATGAATTATCAACATAAAAAAGTTTTTTTTTCAACTTTGAGGATTTAAAAAAAAAAGCGCAAGTTGCGCCACAATACCAAGTATGTCAAAAAAATACAAATAAATAGTAGTATATCTGTGTGTAAGGATATAATGGCCAATTGTATGATTCCAGAGAGAGCCTCATTTTTAATGTCAGTGCCATACAAATTTTTCATAAAAAAATGATAACTCCTTCATTTGTACACGCAATTGCTTCATACGAAATTATATAGCATTGTAATGATCAGCAGAATCCATTTCTGGCCAAAAAAAAGACCCTTGAAATTCAAGTCTCTATGTCTATGAAAGGCGATTTTCAGCCCACTGTGCGCCGGTCACCTTCGACTCGTTCGTTGAGTTCGTTCGCGGTCGGAAGGATTCGGGCGACATCGACAGCTGCCACACCTCCATTCCTGCTTGCCGCACGTGAAAAATATTTCACACTGATATTACAGGAATATTAACTGTATTTGTATATAAAACTCAATGACTGCGAACCCACACTGAAGTTCAAGAACTACATTTGTGAATTCGAGATTTTCCCCATGGCAATGCTAAATTCGGTTAAATTATTTTCGAATTCTTCTAAGTTCAAATACACCGATTGATTGCTTGCAAAAAACAAATGATTATATATTTTGATGGTAGGTAGGTATCATTCGTACCGCTTTTCCAAAGGCCGGTTAAAGTGCCAACCAAATTAATAATGTCAATAGTTATGTACCTACACAACACAATGTGCATTATGTACGTATCTATGGTACCGATAACCAAAATTAATTAATCTTTTTTAAAACGAATACAGAATATACCTGGGGCGCTTCATAACAGTTTACAATACAAAAAAAACACAGTAATTATTTTAGCAAACTAGTTCCTATGCCGAATATTGACCTCTTGAGACTTAAATGATCATGAAAAATTGGATAAGCTTCAATCAACAATGATAATTTGTTCGAATTAAGGTTCCTCCTTATTAGCGATGAAATTCACATAAAGAGAATTGCGTACTATACAGGGTGTTCAGGGACGTTCTTGATTTACTTTAACCAGTAATTCGTGACATTATTAGGAAAAAATAATGTAAATGAAATATACGTCTCCGATGACATTCTTGATACCTATGTTTTTTTCGAAAAAGAACAATTTTTTTTCTTCCACACTTCCTTCAATAGTCACTCCAAGTATTCAATATCATCAAAAGTATTTTTTCGGTTGTGTGTCTATCCTACGTAGATCCTGGTTCAATGAATTCTACAATTTGGATTTGCTTTGAATTTAGGTGTGAAATTTTCAAAATTGGAACTGTTTGTTTGAAGAATTCAGATCATCATTGCCATTTAAAAATTTGAATTGATTTGTTCATACCATACCGTTATTTTTCACGGGTCTGCTTTAGACTTTATATTAAGAACATAAAAGCAAAATTTAAATGTTCGTTCTTATTTTGTGTAGGCCATTTCAAATATTGACACAACACATAAAAGTCAACAAACATGTAATATTTAATTTGTTCCCTTGGTCGATAGAAAATTTTAAAAAAAAACATCGTAAATGTTTTATTGCTAGAAAGAAATTGTCAATATTCAATGGCAGTAAAAAAACATTCTTATTTATCTATCACCTTCAGTTAAATAAACAAATTTTCCCTGTAATAAATAGGGCTGTCATTTTGCATTAAAATTCTCTGAAAGATGATACTTTTTTATTTTATTCATTTTATTTATCGGACAATTTGTATAGCGCCGCTTTTGTGAGATATCACCTCAGGGGCGCTTAACAGTTGATGCAGGTATTACAAGAATATAAATATTACAAAAATTAGTGAAATTAAGTTAAATAAAATGAAGTACATGAACAGGTGATGAAGTACAGGAACAGATGATACGAAGATAGCAGATGGAGACTCTGCAGCAAGAATCCTAGGTGGTGAGGAAACTGGACCAGCTGCTGCAGCGAAAGAGCCCACCGCGTCCACCAACAGTGCCAGCACGAGGTTCGTCATCCGTCCAGGTATGTGTCTGCTGATAATTAAGCGCTGACACAGTATCCTCACACAGATAACAGACCTTGGCAGCACCGCTGTGACGTTCGACGAAGATAGAGAATGGAGACTCTGCAGCAAAAATCCTAGGTGGTGAAGAAACTGGACCAGCCGCTGCAGCGAGAGAGTCCACCAACAGTGCCAGCTCGAGGTTCGAGGTTTTGCTGCTAATTAAGCGCTGACACAGTATCCTCACATACATAACAGATCTTGGCAGCTTTTATTTATATTGGTACAATATTTTACATTTCATAGTACAATCCAGTAATGTTGGCCTCACTGGGTGGCTTACCCGTGCTGAGGCCTCCAGAAGCTATCAGACTAAAATAATGAAAATATGGAATAAATAACTACCTGTTTTAAAATAAAAATTGCTAGTATCGTCGTACATGAAGTTGTAACCTCCATAATAGCAATTTGTAACCAAATCGGTTTGAGAGATCTATCAACTTACCATTTACATATAATATTTAAAGATGAACACGAGAAATGTGAGGAGGGTGTGTTTCGTGAACCAAAAGTCTGACCAATCGGGTCTCGAATATTTCCAATAAAGAACTGTGTTTCATTATCATTGTGAAATTCACATGTGACTGGCGATACACGAAGTCAGGCAAGTGTAAGAGAGACAGAGGGCTTTTCTAAATGGGCTAGAACCAAAAAGTAATTGATATTGAGGACGGTGGCGATATTGGTTTCCATAATAGAGCAATGCAAGGAGAAAATTATTCGTATTCCGGTTAAAAGCGGGACTGCAGGCCTGTACGAATGAATCGACAGGTTTCCTAATAAACTATCAGTAAAACACGTTTTCGTCATTGTGTATTATCAGGACAAACGCAGGTGCATGAACACGCGTTCCGATATATACTGATGTAGTAAAGGTTTGTTAGGAAACTGCATGCTATCCCGTTTTTAATAGAATTTTAATAAATCAGCAATACTAATTTATAAATACTTAATATTTTCAAAAGTAACTAAAAGTTTAAAGTAACTAAATTAGAGAACAATAAAACAGATACTGATGATATTTATACATAAAATAATAAATAACCTATTACCAAAATTTTATAAAACAAGGACAAACACAGACATAACTCAAGAACGTGCAATGAAATTAGGCTACCAAAAAAGGACAAAGCCAATACACAAAATAATTTACTACACAGAGGAATACAATATTATAATGTCATATTAATCGAAAGAAAATGAAATAATGTAAGTAATATTAAATTAGGCATTTGTAAACTTCGATGTCCAAATGGCTAAAATAAAATCAATAATGAAAAAACCAATCTTTGGCATTTCTAGTGTGGATTATTTATTCGATGCTGGGAAAGCGGTTCGCTGTTCAGTGTTTGAGATGATCATTTTTTTTGTCGCCAGGAATGCTGCCGCCAAAATATAATTTGCATTGGGTTGTATATTATTTATCGACCGAAAAGAGCGTAAGAATATCAGAGAACATATTTATATTATGCAAATTATGGCCAGTCAAACACAACAGTAATACTTGTTTATACCGTTTGCATTGCATTTTAATCGCTTGATTTTTTAAATAACTGTACTAAATTTCACGATCCTTACTAATAAAACATCAATATAATAATGTTTTCTCGATTTGCCTCGATACAAACGATTTTCGTTGTAATGCAAAAATATTTTCAAATTTTCATGAACACGTGACATAATAATAATGTGTTTTATTACTTTTTTGTAACAAACAGATATAATGATATCGTCACTGGTATCTCCCGTGTTGAGGATTTCATTTACACATGATTAAACTTTAGTAGTATGAATAATGTAAAGTAATTATAAATATATTGAATAGTGTTTTTTCTGAAATAATTGTAAATATATTTCAAGGAGTTTTTTTGATCAGTTGAGTTGTTTCGGTTTCAGTCTGTATTTGGTGTCCTTTAAATTTTTTTTTAAATTTAATTAAAATCAAATTTAAATATAATTATTAAGTTCTGTAAGAATTTTTTGGTTTTTGTTATTGTTACAGCTGTTTCCCTTACATATATAAAGAAAGGGCCTCAGAATAAATTTACTTGAACATTTATAAATCAATAAAAGAACCAATGACCCTAATATAACATTAATTATTATTTATTCCCCACTTCTAAGTATGTTCACAAAACCTAAACAATATAACAAATATAATTAAATTAATAGCAGCCACATCATTATTAAACAATTAAGATAACATTAATGTGGGGAAAACTGACTTCAAAATACCTCCACAGAATATGAAATCTACGGTCACAATTATTTTATCAGTAAATCGGTTTAACCGGTAATAAATCATTTTAAATTGGGAGGCGGTGAAATAGAATCAAAGAAATAAGTCGTCTAAACGTGGTTATAACCACAGTTTGAAAATGGCCTTGAAAGCCGAAACAGCTATAAACATAACATTTTTTTTTTTAAATTTTAATTATATTTAAAAAAATATATATCTATTGCTGATCTCCCTATGTTTTGTTCAGTTGAGTTGTTTTGATTACAGTCTGTATTTGGTGTCAGTAAATTAACTATTTCTATCCCCCCTATGTTTATTATCATAAGTAGGTACCGGGAACATATAATTTTAAAAAAAATATTTCCTCTTGATTGATTTATTTCAATCGAAGATTTTAGCTATTAATCGCTAACAAATTTAAATACCTATAGCTGCGCTACCCATACCAAAAATCATTTTTCATCAGTTGTTTCACCGAATTTGAACAATTCATCAAAATTCAAAGTTGTATTTCAAGTTCAGTGAAGGTTCTATTCAAGTTCTGTTATTATTTCAGTTTCGTGAAACTACTGACCAATAATGATATAACAGAACTTGGAAATCGCATTTGAAATTTGATGAATTGTTCAAATTCTCGTAACTTAATTAGGTTCGCTAACAAAATAAATTCAATTTATTTGTACACGTACGGGATTCGAACCCGCTGCCTTTCTTTGGTTTGAAGCAGGAAAATAAATGCAAATATTATATGAAAATATTCAGCACGAGGGCAAGGGTGGTGAAAAATAAAAAGCTATATCGTCCGAAAGTGGAGAAAGTTTTTGTTTAGGAGACATAAAAAAACGCCATTAAATGATAGAACGACATCTGGACTTGGATATATGTACCTACTAACTATACTTACCTACTAATATTTTTCATATGCTTAAGCTGGGAGCCATATCGGGGAACCGTATCAAGGGAGCCGCTGCGTGGGAGCCGTACTGGGGGAGCCGTTTCGGGCGAGCACAGCTTTCTCATTGGTCATAACTCGACTCTTTGAGCCGTACGAAAATATAGTCATGAGTGTCATGAGTCATGACTCATCGCTACTCCAGATTGGTGGATACTACCTACGTACGCCATTCTTTATCTATACTCGGATAATGATATAAAATAACGATTGTCGGAAAAATATTTTTATTTCATTTAGCCGTCTAATAACAGAAATGAAATTAATTTACGTCCGGCGTACGTGTTAGCTATAGTATAAAAATATCATTAATTCTATAATACAAAGGTGGTTACAATTTAATGCCGTAGGTGACTGATAATTCGGCCTAAATAACTACAAAATAGCGAGCAACATTGCATGTCATATTATTTGCATAAATAATTTAATTAACATGGAATGCCTAATACCTGCTTGACTGATGTATATTATGCTTGACTCGTTCCAGAATAGTAGATACTCTGAGTATCCCTCTTTTATGTGAACACCGCAGCCCCAACTGCTCCCCAACGTCTGGAGTCAGTCAGTTTATGGCATCCCCAACTGGGGTATTTTGTGAGGTTGAAGGTAGTGGAGGAGACGGGGGAGAGGACCCGGCTATTAAGATCTGGTCAACAAACTCGGCTAAAGTCATCTCAAACAACGTTTCAATTTTGAATGGTAGTCTTACACCTGGTCGATAATAGTATCTTCCACTATTATCTTCCTCTTCCCCAATACCCATCTCACTATCGTCCCCTCTCCCTCCAGCCTCACTACATAATCCCAATTGGGGATTACATGATTCCACGGGCTCCACCCAATTATTGGTATATTAAAAAAAACACTTCTGAACCAACATTAAAAAGATCGACCAGTGATAAAAAAATAAGTACACCAAAATTCATAAAAAACAAACATACAATAAATCAGCGGCATCAGAATTCCTTCTAATAATGGTAAGTGTACGAGCCACGAATTACGGGAAAGGAACGAAGCAACTGCAAGCGGCGTTTTTCACCATTTGCGGTTGCTTCGTTCCTTTCCCTTAAGTTGAGGTTCAGATCGGCAGTTCGGCTCGCGTATGTATACATACATATAAGGTGAACCATTTGTTTACGATCGTAAGCAAAAAGATCGTATGTTTATATTTAAAAAAGATCGTAATTATCATTTGGTCGTAAGCGCATTTGATCGAATTCGATCATAAATTACCATTTGATTGTAAATTTAATAAATTTAATTGTAAGTATTAAAATGCATTGTTCAGTATGCAGTGTACTGTACATTATCTCGTCAAATAAAAGATTACATGTAAATTATATTAAATCTTATTTATTTTAACATAACTCGCAGACACTATTATTTGATTTATTTTATTTTTATTTGGTACAATATTTTTTACATTTTAAGTTTTCCAGTAATTTAGGCCTCACTGGGTGGCTTGCCCGTGCTGAGGCCTTCATTTTTTAATTAAAATCATTTGCTTGTTATTTGTTAACGATCCTTTTGTATGTGATCATTTTACTTATAAACTTTTTTTACTCGTTCTTTACCTTAGATGGATAAAAAAATAATAGCATATTTCAAATATTTTTTATGTAAAACGTATTTTGTACTAATTACAGAAAAAAACCTGTTGTATTGCAGTCATTCGATTTTTGAAAATAAGGGATTCCATTTAACTGAAAAAAACTGTATTTTTTTACAAATGTCGATTTCATTGTTAAAATAATTTTCAAAGTTTGCATGTTTCAAAGCCCTCCAAAACGATCGAGATCTGGTGGGGTACGCGTGACGTCATTCGTACCTCGGTTAACAGTAAGGTAATCCCTCTCGGGTCTGTATGAAATTAACAATTCCAATTTAAGTATGTATTTAGCTAGATTTCCAAAAAACATGAATTCTTTAGAAATCATTTATATACTGCCGTCGTGTTCCGTTTGCGAATCTACGCAGCGCAATTTTGCACATAATTGTCCGCATTGACACGTGAGGTAGCGTGTAAGTTCTGTCACAACCCACCAACCAATCACATGGCGTTTAAATCTCTTACGGTTTTAATAGTTTTTAAATGATGATTTATTAAATTTATATGCAAATATATATTCAGAATCAGAGTTTATTGAGCTATTTATATACGTGTTTTTATGCCATAATATTTTTCACCCAAGTTCCTTATTATGAGAAAATACGTCAACACCGCCTTCTCAAAAAATCAGAAATGCAGATACGTTTCTTTTGAAATACATTACCGATATATTGTCCTTCTAACTCCAAACTATCGAGTCTACAACTTGTCTACAAGTATATGTAATTACATTTTGTCTGGTTGTGCCAATTGATCCGGTATCTGGTTATGTGGTCCATTCATCTCAGATCAGATGGGAGATGGGAGCACATGGCAAATAAGTGCGGGAACTGATTACTGTCCCGCTACCTCTGATCTAGAGATCCGGTCACCAAACGCAGGAGGAACGAACTGTCGGTCCACGATAACTAAATAAAAATAAAATATTGAAATAAATAAATGGACCTATAAATAAATATATTTATGTTCCTATGTATGTAACAAAAATATATTAATAAATTAAAAATGTGTCAGTGGGTGAAATTTCCCAAGGAATCATTAAATGTAGACATGCATTATTAAACTTTATTTTTTATTATTATTGTAGAAAGCAATCACTTTGTGGTTTGTCTTATTTAATAAAAAATAAACACTTATTTTTTGTAAAACCACGAGTTTTATATTTATTTATTTACCAACCGGTTTCGCTTTGCTCAAGCATCATCAGTGTAAAAATTAATACTAAACATGAAATACATAGTGAGCGCGTATATATATATATGAATAGGTAGACAACTAGATAAACATTTAACAAATAATACAGAGGAAAAAGAATACATTTAAATTAATATAAAGGAATGGGAGAAACCGACAGACAATTATGTAGATGAATGGGTTATAATAATAAATCGAAAGTGACAAAAAAAATTTATTAACAATGACTTGTGACAAAATTAATAAACACAAGGCAACTGCCCTCTTACTTTATCGCGGTGTAAATATTACACAACGCCTAAGCTCGGAATAGAGAATAACTTGACTTACCACGGCGTCGGTAGTAGGAATGGTTACGGCCGATTTAACTATAACAGCCATCGAATATTCCATTTCCTCAACAGCTTAGCGCTCCGTCTGACTTGTACTCGCCTGACCTCGTAGATCTCCATCCTATTTTAATTTCAAACACAGTTTTGTATTGAAAATTTAAGCATCGATTAGACAAATATTTGAATCACGAAACACGCACGAAAAACACGTGTTTTATTCTTTATTGTATGATACCAACGATGAACCAAAGCGTTAGCATATAATGAGACGAATAAAACTGGAAAATGTATTATTTTCCAACTTGAATCACTTTGAGGTAATTTTGGAGATCCAGAATGAGTTTCGTCTGATGAATCTAAAAAAAAGGTTTGCAATTATTCGTATTTGTATTATAAACATTAGTTTATCATTAAAAAATACAAATATTTTATTCTTTCCACGGGCATCCGGACTTAATAATAAACCTTAATTATTGGTATAGTAATGCGTACGGAACAAATAAAGAAACATGCATTTATAAATCTATTGATTATTCAATAAAGAAAAATAAGAAAAGGTTGCGTTGAACTGGTGTCAGTAAAATCCCCTGTATTTAGCTGTCAAATCTCTCGCCACCCAATGACCCGACTCAGTCTGTTGGGAAACGCGCCCAGCGGAAGGTGTTTACCGCGGAGCGTTTTTTTTATATACAAAAGACGGAAACTGTAAAACAAACAATGAACTAAACTCGCAAGTAAGATTAAATAAGTAATTTGTTGTTACGTTGTTATAATAATATTCTAGCAAAATATTCACTAATACAACACAATCTTAAACGGAATTCTCTGAATATTTGTGATAATATTTACAGTGTGTGTAACCAGTGGCGGATAACGTGTCATTGACATTTATTCATGTTTGATAATTCATATAATTCATAAAATTTGACACTTTTTAATTTACTGGTGACAGTTCAATACAATGGTGAGTATTTTTGAATTATACACAATAAATATTATAATAATTAAAACTACAAGGGCGGATTGTTTTACAGAATCTGAACAATTCATCAATTTTAAAAGTTGATTTGCAAGTTCTGAGAAGGTTTCATTCAAGTTCTGTTATTATTGAAGCTAATAATGATATAATGACAGAACTTGAATACAACCTTCACAGAACTTAAAAGTCAGTTTTCAACACGTCCTAAAATTATTTGTTATCTGTGAAAAAAGCTATGGTTTTTCAGTTAGTTAGTTTGTAGTAAAAATACGGGATATACATAACTTTACTTACCAAGATGATAACTGATACATTTTGTTTATACATATTCAAAATATATACCATATATAACAAATAAAAGTACTGAACCGATTTCACTGAATATTGTAAGTTTGTTCTTATTAGTGCCAGGAGTGTTTAGAGAGTGGTTGAATGGTAGAAGAAGTCGGGAACGCCCTCATTATCTCTGCACTGGAATGAGATGCTGAGTGAATAAAAGTAGATATTTAATACATGGTGACCGGATAAATCGTCAAAATGATAATTCATCACATCTTTAAAAAGTTAAATGTCATGGAAAGTGATAGAAACTTTAGTAACTGGGTTAAGTAGGTTAGGTAAGGTTTAATTGTAATTTTTTTCATCGTTTCTAATGACTTTATATAACTTTTTAAAAGTGTGTTGAATTGTCACTGTTATCATGGAACCTTAATACATATCAATACAAATTGAAAATCGAGTAAAAATAAATGCCGCCGACGGGAATTGAACCCGCGCCTTCTGATGTTCGATCACATGCTCTGAACAACTGAGCCACGTCGGCTTATTCCCAACACGCCAAATAATTCAATATGTACTAGTACTTCAATCAACAATTACTGCTTATTATATTTTTTCACCTCTAAACAACCAACTTTATTTTTGTAGGAAAAGCTTTGTTAGTGCTAAATTTCCCACTAGATGGCGTTACGACATATTATATCTACATTTGTTGGTGAAATATTTTGACTTTAATATATTATTATTTTTTTAAATGATGAACTAGTTGATAGGAATGAGATGCGTAGTCGAATTACAGTCGATATAATTTTTTTTTAATAATACTATGTGGATTTCATGATTCTACGTGAAGTGGATGGTAAAAAAAGTCGAAGGCGTCCGAGAAAGACATGGCACGATCAAATAAATCACCGGTCGGTGGCTGAGTTGACATCGCGTTTGGATCCCACCCAGGCGTAGTGTGTTCAATTCCTCGGCTGGCTAAGTCCCTCATCACAACACAAGCAACATTTTCAGCTTACCGTGGGGGTAGTAGGAGATTTTCAAACATTTTCAGGTTATTCGTAACCCGAGAATGTTTGTCTTTCATTGAAAAAAAAAAACTTATGTGTGGTAAGACGCGGCATATGTGATGAAAAATGTGAATATATCACGTGGAAGGGAATGGTAGAAGAGGTCGAGTACGACCGAGGAAAATGTGGTACAATCAAGTGTAACAAATACTTTAAAAAATAAACTTATTTAATTCTTTAGAATAATATTATTTCTACCTTAAGAATACACCCAGTTTTCACGTTCACTAAAATTGACAATTTCAAAACATTACTACAAACCATTCATTATCTCGAGCAACGCCGGGTTCACGTCAGCTGGTATAGAATAATTAACAAATGTCTACTACAATAAAAAATATTATAGGTAGGTACTTACCTATTTTATCGCTTTTCTGGATTTTAATTTTCTCAGCAATTCCAATTTTGAAAATGTCACCCTCGTTCGAAGGCACAGAGAAATTTTCAAAGAGAGTGGAAATTACGAATATAGATTACAATGGATAATAAAAAAAATTACCTAACCTAAAAAGAAAAAAATTTGTCTGATATTAAATAAAACCTTTTGATTCACCTTAATTACTATAAAAGTAAACTGACTGCATTTGGGAATGTTTTAATTTTAATTTTTTATTAAAAATAGCGATAGCGTGGCCAACTATCCGGAATATTTACAGAATAATTTATATGCTAGATATTTATGTTTTGTTTTTAGTTTCCTTCCCGCCTTGTTATTATTTGTATACGTGTGTAATGTGTTTTGTAATCGATATTTTTATCGCTTTTTTAATTGCTTACCATGAGACTAATGAGATAATATATATATTGTTATTGTAATTTATTACTTTTTTTGTGATACATTTAACAAACAGTGTGTAAACTGTGTTATTATTTACGATAACACTGCATATTACTTTGAAAACAATTTCACTGTAAACGAAAACTCCATTTCTTAAACGAAATGACGAATAACTAATAAGAAGTTCGTTTTATACCATCGGTTCCCAACCTTTTTGGACCCATTGTTCACTTTCAATGGGTTAAATTTTTTTAATCTTTATTTTATAGGCCCATGCGGATTCTAGTTCGGGTACATTGAAATGTTTACAATTTTGTATAAAAGAGTTATAAACAATGTTTGCAAAAAATAATTTCTTACGTTACAGTGGCTTACAATTGGATAAAATAAGAATAAAATATTATAAACTGAAAGTATCAGAAATAACATCTTGACAAAAAAAAATGATTAAGTAAATTTGTTACATTAAAAATGTCTATATCGTTGGTATATTCATTTGCTAAGGCGAGGAATCAGCGAATTTGATAGATAATTTGTTTGTGAAAGGTGACATTGAAAAAGGTCCCTGTACCTAGTGCGTCGAGAAGGCACTCTTAAATTGACCAGACTTAGAAGTTCGCAACAGTCGAGCTCTGAATTAAAAATTTTGAAAAATAATGAATTGTCGCTTATCCTACGCCGATCCTCAAATATATTTATTTTTAAGGTATTTAATAAAAAAATATATATTTTCGCAGAATTTTTTCAACATTTTTTATGTCAATTTTATAATTTGATAAGGTGGTAAAACGGAATCCATTCAAACTGTCAATTACATCGCTTACAAAGAAAGCGCCGCAGGCGAAAAAAAACTTTTACCACGGACCAAAAACAAACCAATAAATGCAGTTTATTCTTATCGTTCAACAAGTCATATAAAAAATATCAAACCACAATCACAATTGCACCAAACCACAACCTTTCAGATATTAACGCTCGAAAGTCACATTCCAAAGAAATAAATTGAATCCAACGTACAAAAAGCTATGAATTGTCTACATTGTTTATAATAAGTGCACAAAGTATGTCTGTATCCAAAAATCATATTGAAATCGCCCCTCAACCTCATTTTAACCCACAAGCGGCTGGAGCAATAAAAAAGTGAAAAATATGTGTACGAAATGGTCGAGTTAAGCGCAAAAGTATTTTTTATACATTGTGATAAATTTATAAGAATTTTTTTTGGTCAAGATTCCATAAATTATCTTTTTAGAACATACTTAACATTTTTTTTTTAATTTTGCACGTAGAAAAATTAATAATATTGAATATTGCTAATTTATTATGATGACGCATTTCATCATTGTGTATCATCAAGGAAAATGCAGGTGCATGAACACGTGTTCCAATATGTTACGAAATTACTAAAAGTTTATCAGGAAACAACCTTCATTCTGTTTTTAACCGGATTACAAATAATTTGAAAAGATTTTTAATAGATTATTAATACTCACTGTGATCAAGTGAAACTGCAGGAAAAGGTTATCAGGAAACGGCCTGCAATCCGTTTTTATCGGGATTACAAATAATTTAAAGAGATTTTTTATAAATTAGCTATATAGGTACTCATTTTTCTCCCTGTGTTCAAGCGAAACTGTTTAACGGTACTGCTACTGGTTACGGTACACAAAACGCATATTTTTTTGGTTTTTCTAACGTAAATCGTTTCATAGTACAGATTTATTAAAATAAGAATTTTACTGATGGCTTCTACCGAAATCGCACACTGGTGGGCAATATTGTCCAGGAAATCACTTTTCTAGACTTCTACGAGAGCATTATTAGAGATCTTCTCCGCTCTGCTTATATATAAAAACACTACCAAAGTACATTTTTAACCAAAAAACAACATTTCAACAAACGCAAACTAACATTAATATCCTCGTCGACAGACCTCGACTAGACCTCCATGACAGGTTGGCAATTCTCAGATATAGTTCCAGTGGGGTTGAATAAATTTTGTGCGAGTCGGGGCGGACAGAAAAAAACCCCTAATAAAGCCAATGAGAAACTAATAAACTCAGCTAAGTTAATGTTACTGAATGATCCAATACGTAGAGAATGCGCTGCGAAATATATTCACGTAATTTTGCTAATGATTTGGAAGAATTATAATTAAATCACATTATATCAATTTGAGGTTGGAAGTTGATCAATTAAAGCACGAAGAATTAAAAAATATAGCGCTAAACTTGTGCAATTTACGGGCCGTGTCGGTACTACGTACTTTACGCTTCTGGACTTGAGAGGTCGGGTTACAGTATAGTGAAAACCCTTGGAGTGTAAATAAAATATTGTAAATTAGACAAAGCATACTCATATGTAAAGCATTTAAGCATCAACATTAAAAAGTGTTTTTTTCATACTTTGAGGATTTAAAAAAAAAGTTGCGCCACAATAGTAGAAGTACGTAAAAAAAATACAAATAAATAGTAGTATATCTGTGTGTAAGGATATAATGGCCAACCTTATGATTCCAGAGATAACCTTATTTTTAATGTCAGTGCCATACAAATTTTTCTTAAAAAAATGATGACGAATTGTTTCATACGAAATTTTATAGCATAGTAATGATCAGCAGAATCTATGTCTATGAAAGGCGATTTTCAGCCCACTGTGCGGAGCGGGCTTTTCTCGCGATTTCAATGCTGGTTGATTTATCCCGTTAAAGCATTGGTTTCTGTCGAAGGTGTTGGAGGACCAGCCTAAGATGGTCTCCCTGGAGTGGGCCCCTGTTTTGATCACTTTCAGCCGGTGAGAGGACGTTCCAATCGAAGGAAACGAATGGAAGACGTAGGAACAAGGCGGATAATGCCTATGCTATCCTTTGCTGACGTATGTGGGATATTTTTTCGTTGGCAGAACGAAGGGATCGTGACGAGAGTTTTTTCGACAGCCTTCCTGTTACATCCAAGAAATATTTACCCAAAATATAGGAGCAGAGATCATCCAGCATCAGGTTTGAAATGGAATCTGGACGAAAGCGTTGGAGGTGACGAAGATCGGATGATTTCAGATTCACGACCTGATGATTTATATATCCCTGATTTTTCCTGCTGGGAGCCGACGACACTATTTTCTACCTACATCGATATTTAAGGCGACCAGGAGGTAAAGAACGATAGAGCGAATGGCCATGACATCTGACACCTTCCGTCGCATAACCATTCGTTATGTCGGGGAGCTACCTTCACTCAAATTAAATATTGCTATGACTATTATGACTGCGGACGAAAGATTGGTGTATGTTCTGTATTGCACATATAATATACTTATGTTATTACCTCTACTGGGACGAGAAGCTGTATAAGCAGAAGCCAGGAACTATCGGAGAGTATTGTGACATCAGATGTGAAGGCAGGGAAAACCGAAGCCGAATCTTACTTATAATAGATACTAATAATTAGCTAAACATCTTTTTCCTCTAGCCATTCCTAAAATACCTACTCGTAGAAATAACTTAAGTAACAAAATTAACAAACCGTAGTTAAATTAGTAACATAGAATTGGTACATCTTGTATTGAATTTATTTAGAAGTGAATTCCATGTACCTGTATGTAATTGTCCCATCGTATTAGCACTTCATCGACTGTAGTAATCAGACACTTATTGGTGAACAAACAAGATAGGGAAAAGGTAGTTAAATTCAAGTGAATTGGTCATTGTCTTACTTAAAAACCATACAGAATGTATCACGCCTTCATCTTAAAGAACCAAAGTAACAACAACCATAAAATAAATCCTACAATGAATTAACATACGTCAAAACAAAAATTTACACAACGTGACAGATTAATTCGATAAAATTGAAGTGTTGACTTACCGCGTAGCTAGAAATTGCTAAACGCGTAGATCGGGTGAGACTAGCGTAGCTAGTACTAGTATTTTTCCAGAAGGGAGCGATACTTAGTTGACGAAAGGAGAACATTACAGCAAAAATGAAGGAAACAAAAAAAATCTCAATAAATTTAGATATGGATTAAATAACAAAAAAGGCTATATAACAACAAAAAAATCACTCGAAAGAATTAAAAAATATATAAATAGTACAGAGATTATACACAACCGAACCAATAATTACACACATTTTGTCTTTGTTATTTTTTTTATTCCTTACTATTTCATTTAAATTCATTTAAGAAGAAGATAATACTGAGATGAGACCGTTATCTTTTATTTTCTGTGTCTTGTTCTGTTTCATGTTTCGTTTAGATTTGTTAGTATCATCTTCTTCAATGATATGTTACGTTGATGGGTATAACCTCCCTAACTTGAAAAAATTTTCAATACAAATTGTAATTTCATTTACATTTGTTTAATTTAACAAGATTTCAATACAGTCCATTTTATTAACATTAGGTATATATTTTGTTATAAGAAATTATAAAACGGGGGCCTCAGTTCTGGTAAGCATTGAAGCACCCAGTGAGGCTCACATTACCAAATAATACTATTTAAAAAAATATTGCATAAATAATAATGTATCAGTAAAAATAATAAAAAAATACATATTGCTTGTACCAGTTCATCTATAGCTATCATTCCAACAAGGAATGAATGAAGTTGTCTGCCATTTAATTGCCTAATTTATATTTAAACTGTTCGTGCTGCGATCTACGACATAAAATCGAAATTTAGTATTCCGAACGAACATAGCTTTCCCCGCGGTAAGTCAGTAACAATTTGTCTATGATTTGACTCAATAGCCGTTTTTGACAGCACCGTAAATAATATCAATATAGTGTCAATAAAACAACCTAATAACATAACCCGCTTAAAAAAACAATATATAGTGATACGCTAGACAAAGTGGCAGTATTTGTGACGGTGGCAGTGAAATTAATCATTTGTAAATTGAAGTGCAAAAAGAGTATTGTCATTGTGACCCAAAATCAACTTTGGTGAAAACATACAATAACCATAGACAATACAAATCTATTTCGCCATAGACAATTTACATAAATTAATATATACTTAGGGGCATTTTTGTTCCAACATTAATAAAAATATAATTAATAAACCAAAAAAAAAAAAAAAAAGAAATAGAAAATGGCAAATACAAGAGGAAAGGGAGTTATAACGGAAACCGAAGAAAAATTTAACATTGATAAAATTATACAGATTATTGAAAAAAAATTTGAATCCATGAAAAAAGAAATTATATCAAAAATTGAAAAACAAACCCAGGACACTCAAAAAAGCATTGATTTTATGAGTAGTCAGTACGATGATCTAATAAAAAAACTAGAAATAACAATTCTACAAAATAAAAAAATTGAAAATGATTTTGAAAACATAAAAAAGGAACACCAGGAAAAGAATATCATTATTAAACAACTTGAAATAAAAATTTCAGACCTCGAATACAAATCTCGGTCTAATTTCTTAGAAATAGCGGGCATTCCTCAAAAAAATGGAGAGCAGCAGATGGAGATAGTAAAAAGAGTTGCGGCGGCGGCAGGAATGGAAATCCAGCACAATGATATAATTGATATAAAAAGGACACATGATAGAAGGAACAATGCGCCACCGAAACTGCTAGTGGAATTTGCGGAAAAAAAGACAAGAGACAATCTTCTTTCTAAAAGGAAAAATATTAATTATGCAGCTATAAAAGATATCTCCACCGAACCAATCTATATTGCAGAGGAATTGAGCCCATATCAAAGGGAACTGCTCTGGAAAACGAAAAAATCTGCCAATGAAAAAATGTACTCCTACGTTTGGTTCAAAGATGGAAAAATAATGACGCGAAGAATGCCAACCGAAAAAATAATTTATATAAAACATGTAGATGATATAAAAAATATTGTATAACAAAAGGGCACAAAAACGATTACGAAAAAAAGATAAAAATGGCTGACATTATATTAACCTCGGAACCAAGTGATCTATCGAATTTAAATAACAACTCTTTCAATATACTACACAAAAACATAAGAAGCATAAGAAAAAATTTTGATGAATTGCAAATTTTATTGAAATATTTAAAAGTTAATTTTCAAATAATAATACTTACTGAATGTTGGATAAATCATAAATACATGAAATTGGAAATTGCTGGATATACAACCTACTCAAGTTTGAATAACAAAAAACAAAACGATGGTGTAATTATATACATTAAAAACGAAATAAAAGCCGAAGTTGAAGAAATTATTATCACAAATGCCAATTGTTTAAAAATTAAAATCAGTAAAGAAAAAGCTATATTAGCAATCTATCGATCGCCCTCAACAAAAAACATCGACCCATTCCTTAAATCCGTAGACGAGGAACTCTGCCTTCTTAAAGAAACGAAAAACATATTTATTATTGGAGATGTAAATATAAATATTTTAGAAAATGGACACCCTAAGCGAATTCAATATCTGCAGATGCTAGCATCCCATGGACTGGAAAGCTTAATAAATGTTCCTACTCGAAAAGTGGACAACAGTGAAAGTTGCATAGACCATATAATGAGTAAAACAAAAGACATTACTCAAACTGTTGTATTTAATTCAACTATAACCGATCATTATACAACTATGCTTTCAATAAAAATAAACAAGTCAAATAAAATGAAGAAAAAACCATTAACAACAGAAAAAACAGAAATCAACTGGAATATCATTAAACATAATCTACAATGTACCGATTGGAAAAAACTGCAAAGTATGAACAATACAAATGATGCATGGAATTATTTCATAGAACTTCTTCAGAATAATATACTATCTAATACCACAAAAATTACTAAGAAAATCTCACACAAAAATGTACATATTAAACCATGGATTACACAGAATGTTATAAACTGCATAAGAAAAAGAGACGAGTTACACAAGAAACTTAAAAAAATTCCATACGATATACACATGTTAAGATACTACAAAAGATACAGAAACATTTGCAAAAAAGTTATTATGTGTACAAAAGAAACCTACTATAAGAAAAAAATTGTAGATTGTAAACAAAATCCCAGGAAAATGTGGCAAATAATAAATGAAATAACCAGTTCTAAATCTGCCAACGTTACATCAATTGACGTGCTGAATATAAACAATGTTCCCAGGACATACGCTGATAATCCTGACCAAATACTTGAATACGTCAATAATTTTTTCATAAATATAGGATCAAATCTAGCAAAGCAAGTTACAAAATGTAATGAAGATGTACAAATAAACGAACCACCTGAGCAAGGAAATCAGCTCAATTTTAAACAAATTACAGCTGACGATATCAAAAACACAATTTCTTCTTTAAAATCAAATATTTCTTCGGGGGAGGACACAATCTCAACCAACGCAATAAAATATCTCTGTAAAGAACTTATCGAACCACTTACATACTTAGTCAACATGTCTATAACGAATAGCATATTCCCTACAGCCCTCAAAAAAGCGATTGTTATACCAATATTTAAACAAGGATGTAAAAATGACATAAACAATTACCGACCAATAAGCCTACTAAATGCATTTTCAAAAATATTGGAAAGAATACTAAAAAAACAACTCTTATCCTACTTAGAAGACAATAAAAAATTATCAAAAACTCAGTATGGATTTAGAGAGAACTTAAGTACTAGTGACGCCATAGAAAAAATTACCGATATGATCACTAAAAGTTTAGACAGTGGAGAAAAAACTTTGGCAATCTTCATAGACTTACAAAAGGCTTTTGACACAATAGATCACAAAATACTTTTTTCAAAACTTTCAAAAATTGGTATGTCATGTACAACACTAAACTTACTAAAAAGCTATATGACGGAGCGTACACAGAGCGTCCAAATTAACAAGAGAAAAAGCAAACCTCTTCTTATCAACCATGGAGTACCACAAGGAAGCGTACTAGGTCCGATATTATTTTTAATATACATTAATGATATCTGTAACCTAGAAACAAGAGGAAAAATCATTAGTTTTGCTGATGACACAGTAATTTTATTTAAAGAAAAAGATTGGATAAATACCTACAAAGAAGCTGAACACGGACTTGGTCTCCTGCAAAACTGGCTTAAAAGAAACTCCCTGACGCTTAATGTCAATAAAACAAAATATCTGACATTTTCTAAAACAGCCAGAGGGCAGCCGTCAGAGGACCTTAATCTCAAATTACATTCATGCCAAGGAATTTATCAAAAAAATCAAGGCTTATCATGCCTCTGTCCTACTATAGCACACTCCAAAAGCATCAAATATCTTGGAATTGAAATTGATGATAATCTCCGTTGGAACTCACATATAGATGTAATTACAAAAAAACTAACCAGGTACATATACTTCTTTAGAAACATTCGCAATATCCTCAATATAAACGATATTAAAAAAGTATACTATGCTTTGTGTCAATCACAAATAGAGTACGGAATAACTGGATGGGGGTCTGCCTTGAGCACTCACACAGAGCGGCTCAATATAGCACAAAAAGGAGTATTAAAGACTATACTGAAAGTTCCGCTTAGGACTCCGACAGAAGAAATATTCAAAAACTTCAATGTTTACAATGTACAGAAACTATATTCAAAAAATATTTTATTTAAACTGAAAAAAAACATATCCGAATACTCCACTGCCCAACATAAATACACAACCAGGGCAAAAAGCGAAAATATCCTGATTACTCCCAGTTTGAACACATCCTTTGGACAGAGAAATAATAAATTCCATGCTATAAAATTGTTCAATGCTCTACCAAATGAAACCAAAAAAATAAACGAAATGAGTATATTTAAAACAAAAGTCAAAACATGGCTTAGAGATCAAAGTAATAATCAACTTACAAACATTATGAAGACAATGTAAAGACAATTCAAAACTAAATACAAAAATTTAAGAAAAACTACAGGCCGCCTCAGAACAGGAAACCCTAGTGAGGAGGACTGTGAAAAAAATACAAAAAATATACTTATATTATACTTTAAACCTACATAATGTACAAATTTTGCTATTGATATTAATAAAAAAAAAAAAAAAAAAAAAAAACCTCTTTGAAATACATTATTAGACATCTGATGGCATTTTCAAATTGCATTGTTTGATTGTCAAACGTCTCTTAACTTTCGCGAGGATCAACATTATGAATTGGAATTGTTCACTCAAAGTAAACAATTAAGCGTCTTGTATAGTTCTAGTAGATTATTCGATAGTAGCCAGCTGCCAACCCTATACGAACCCCAAGTACGACCAACCTCTGCGCTGGAACCCCACAATACTTGATAAACCTACGCGATTCTGTGCAAAGTAAGGCAGTCCGTCTGATTGGCAATGCATTGTTAACAGAAATATTGCCATCTCTAATGCACAGACGCAATTTGAGCATGCTGAGTCTGTTCTACAGGTATTTTAAAACGACGAAAAAACGTGGGGCCTATTTCATCATAGCAGATTGCAGTCTCGTACATGTTTGTTTTACCGGTTTTCTACTGGAAATCTTGCATGCATATTCAACAGATTATTTTAACCTATCCAATAATTTTGTTTATAATTTAAACGAATCTTAATTTATTAAATTTTCTAAATTCTAAATTTCTTAAATTCTCAAATTATTAGTAATCCGGTTAAAAACGGGATTGCAGGACTCACAAATGAATTCACAAGTTTCCTGATAAACTTTTAGTTAATTACGATTATATTATCATGATGTCGAAACACGGGTTTATAAAATCCCGACAAATCGCTAAAATATTCGGATGTGTTCCGACATCATGATAAGACATTTGTAATTTACAAAATTTTTTCAGGAAACCTGTTAATTCATTCGTAATTCCTGCAATCCCGTATTCCACCGGATTACCAATCATTTGATGAGATTCTTAATAAATTAGAAATACTAATTTTTCTCCGCGTTATAACGTGCTCGTAACATCACTGGAAATGATCCACTTTGTAATACGATAAAAAATGATTTAAAAAATTCCCCATTAGGGTTTTTGAACTGGAAGTGAATTTGACGATTGTGAACGTGGAATGCGGATTTTTATCTACTAGTTCGTATTGTCATTTTAATGACTATACCGTTTAGGATTGTTGTAAACGAAAGTAGCACCCTCTTTTATTTTCAAAAAGAACCAGAGAACAAAAAGAAATTGAGTAAATGTCAAAAAGGAAGTTAACAAAAATTTTCAAAAACTTTTACAGAATTTCCTGACACATTTTCCTGGCAATTTTTTATCATTTTCCAAATTTCCCCGAACAAATTTCTTGAAGATAAAATAATTTAAAATTTCCTAACTTAAAAAATTAAAAATTCCCAACCCATTTCTGACCTATTACCTAGGTAAAAAAATTTCCGCGACAGCAGGTTTTTATCTGCTTGAACAACATTATTTGTTTACAAGATGATAAATAGAATGTTCACTGTCATTCGTGGCCTCATTTCGCGTGCTGCTATTGTTTTCATATCTAAATAGGCGTATTTCGCATTTAATTAAGCGTTAAATAGTGAAAATTCGATAAGAATTAACGTTCTCAGCTTGTTTAGGCATGCACACAAGGCACACCACACCAATATGGCAAACTGGCGTGTCGACGGCTATTAGAAAATTAGGTTTTCGTTTTCAGCGGAGAAATTCATCACGTTGTTTTGACAAACCACAGGTCAGAAGTAAATCCATCACCGTTTAATTTTATTTTAAAAATGGTCTTTTTTGTTCATTGTTATCAATTATTATTATTATTATTACTCAATTTATTATCATCTAAAGTTCTGGTGAGCAATTATTACATATTTTAAAACATTTTTGTTGCCTTTTTATACTTGACTCATTAGTCAATGTTGCCTACCTATTCATGTTGGAGGTTTGATTGAAGCTAAATATTAAATAGGCATTTTCGCCAAAGTTTATAAATACATCGCGTTTTTGTCATGTCCCACAATTTTGTTTGACTTTTTCATAGTTACGTATTCATAATGTTCTTAATAAAATCTGGAAAAATATTTCAATCATTATTTCTGTATCAAAAATATATTTTCTTGTAATTTAGTGCTTAATTACACATTCTTTTATATTTTATTTAAGGCGATGCACTACGTAGTAATTTAAAATCATGTGTTTGTGGTTTGAAAATTTGGTCGTCTAGAAATGTTTCAGATGCTTTAATTAAATACTGCGAGTAGAATACATCTTGGCCTTTGAAATAATCGAGTATTTTTTAGATAAGTCTTTTTATAAGCCCAGAAAAAATAATGTAAAGGCCTATGAAAACTGCTTTAAAGTTCAAAATGTCCTACTTATGAACTTATTTTCGGTTATGATTTTATTGCATAATGTGGCAAATTAAGTTATTTATAAAATGATCGAAAAAAAATTAAATATTTATGCCGGAACATCCACAAAATAAAATAAAAGGCACTTTTTGGCGATGTTTTTTTTCTTGCATAAATCAAAACAGGCGGATGGTGTTAAGCGGGAATTTAAACCTTATCGCCATCTACGTAAGGGTTGTTATTAATAGCGGCTCAATTTAAAATATTACACGACGTAGTGCATCGCCGGATTATTGGAAAATTATGTATTTTTAACATGCAAATTTATTAATTTAGTTATATATCAATTTATAAATATCAAAGTTAATTTTCAAGCTATTCTCTTTTCAAAAATTCACCCCAATCTGGGGATATTCTAAAGAATTGGCACCTTGTTCCGTAATCCGTACCGGCTGGCTTTTTAAAAAAAATATTTAAAAAAAAAATATTTTTAAAAGTATTTTCGCACCCATTATGTCCCGTTTTCCGGTTTATAAAAAAAGGTTCGATTTCACTGATTGAAGTTTTAAAAAAATTGCCATGTTTTCATATATACGATAAAAAACAAAAAAAATGGCGCAATGTCTTAAATTTTTTAATAAACCGAAAAAAATAATAATGGTATGCAAGTGGCCCATTGAACAAAGTCTGATTTCGTAATAAAATTTAGGTGGTCTAGAAAATTTGGCGTCTCTTAAATAACTTACGTAATGTATTTTTGTAAAATATACAGTTTCGACCAACGTTGATTCTGTATTTATAGAATCAGTTAGATCCACTCCGTGACCACCTTTATATATTTTGACTCCCTTTTTAGGGGCTTTAACATATGAATAGTTTATAACATTATAAACTATTTTATTACTTTTTAAATTTAATATAAATAAAATTTAATATAAATAAAATTTAATGTAAATAAAATTTAATATAAATAAAATTTAATAATATTATTAATAAGTTCGGCAAGTATTTCGGTTTTTATTATTGTTACAGCTGTTTCGACTTTTAAGACCATTTTCAAAATGTGGTCATACCACGTTTAGACGACTTATTTATATGATTCTATGTTACCCCCTCCCAATTCAAATGATTTATTACCGGTTAAACCGATTTGCTGATAAAATAATTGTGACAATACAATTATTATTCTGTGGGGTATTTTGAAGTCTGTTTTCCCCACATTAATGTAATCTTAATTGTTTAATAATGACCTGATTGTTATTAACTTATTTAAATGTGTTATATTGTTTAGGTTTTGTGAAAATACTTAGAAGTGGCGAATAAATAATTTTCCTTAGTTTATTAATTAATGTTATATTAGGGTCATGTTCGAATGTGAATCAGATTTATTACTAACGGTGCTGGCCCAATAGGTGAAGATATCTAACTGATGGTTAGTTCCTTTACAACATATAAGGATATCATCTACGTATCTAACATAGTATATTATATACTAAGCTAATGGAGAACTTGCAGAATTTAATAATAATATTATTAAATTTGATTTATACTAAATTTAAAATGGAGTTCTACGAATTAAACACAAAAACATATGTATTATATTA
Source organism: Hesperophylax magnus (assembly GCA_026573805.1). NCBI lineage: Eukaryota > Metazoa > Arthropoda > Insecta > Trichoptera > Limnephilidae > Hesperophylax > Hesperophylax magnus. The sequence continues at coordinate 3,312,330 of JAIUSX010000977.1, read as the reverse complement.
ATATTGTACAGTTTTTTATTCTTCTTTTAAACTGCCCTTGTAGGAATCTTTAATATTTATTAAGTGATAAATTGAAAATGTTAATTGAAGAATCCTCTTTAGTATTTTGGGATATAAGAACTCACAACCCTCCACCAGTATTCATCCATAGTGATGTGGGACTACTTTATTTCCCCCCACATGTGGCAATACTAACGCGAATTAATCCGCTGCTATACGCAAGCGAGCGTGAGAAGAGGAATCTTCATTCCTGTTTTAGCGTTCGATTCAACCGCCAGTACTACCACTCTTTCTGCCACCGTCACCGCGTTCTGTATAAATCGAATAAACTAAATCAATTGTGCAGACACTCGTTTCAATCTCCCATCTCCTGAACACAATTTACGGTTTGGGCAGGCGCCATAAATTACAGCAAATTACAACCCACAAAACACCACAGCCACAGTGGATACATAATTATGGTAGTTAGACTTCTAATAATCTGGTGTCGGTGGAGACTTAAAAATAAAATGCAAAAGTTATGTAATGGAAAGCACAAAAAAGGGACGTTCAAATTTTAGCGAGAATGTTCAAATTAATGTTTTTTTTCACATGTAACACTTTGAGGACATACATAATTATAATAATAACTTTCTTTTTAATACCACTTTATTGTATATATCTCTACATAGTATAAAATAAAGTCGCTATCTGTGTCTGTCTGTTTGTGCGCTTTCACTATCATTTAGAGAATTACTTAATAGAAGATATATGTAATATAATAAAATAATACATAACAATCATAATTAACTAATTACAATTCCCGGTTAGTGGAAAATTGTTCTCGAGTCTAACTGAGTAGTTCGTCAATTTCCTAATTTATTATTCTTTTATTATTATTGTTATATATTTTTTATGTTCTCCCATAATAAGCAATTACTTGTGTGTATGGGATGAGGTATTATTTGTTTATTTTTATTATTTAAAAAATATATATTATTATTATTATTATCCATGCATGTTATATTTATAAAAAGTAGACCAAAGTCTCTCACGTTTAGTAATCAAGTCGTAAAAAATGTTTTTTCGGACGCTTACAAGGAGACTGTATGATTTGCAAGTGAATGGCAGGAGAAGTTGAGGACGCCCCCAATTTTCTGGTACACTAGAATTCACAACCCCAAAACTTTACTACAAACAATTCAAAATCCTACGTCAGCTAGTAATACATAATATGAAATGGATCACATTTTAATATTTCTATTTCCGTAACTTTTAATTCTTTTTGGATTTCAATTTGAATTCCAATTATTTGCTTTGGACTGTAAACTCATCGTAACGGTTTTTCCCTGTTACGGGCATTTTTAGGCTGGCAATTTATTTGCTTGCATAATCATGACATCTAGGTCAGGTTTGAATAACCTAGTTCCTTCAAATGTCCCGGTAGGCCACACGCAATTATCGTTTAAATATCTCCGTGGACCGCACGCAATTATTTCAATATCTCAACCCTTTGGAGATATATTGTTTTCTTTGGAATACGAGATGTCTTTCGCTTATTTCCCATCTTTGAAAAAACAATATTTATGAACTGATATACGCTTAAAATTATCTATAAATAGGCAATAGATTTATCTCCCAAAGTACGCATTCTGAAAAATAAAACAATACCTGTCACCTTTGTTACACAATATATAAATAATTTATTTTTATAATAAATATTACCTACGTAATAGTAAATAATAATATATTCATCAAATCAAAATTTATATTTTTCTTCTTACCTTACAATGTCCACCATGCGTTTTTGTTTCGAACGAAATAGTCTTTTTTGTTGTTTGTTTTTGGGGTGTTATGCCGTGTTGCGCTAACTCCTTCTTTAGCCGACGTTTCGGACAGCGTTGCAGTGTCCATCATCAGGGCAGATCCGGTAGATCCGAAGATGTCCGAAACGTCGGCTAAAGAAGGAGTTAGCGCAACACGGCATAACACCCCAAAAACAAACAACAAAAATGCTTTTGGCCGTGAGAATCTAAAAACTTACCCGAAATAGTCTTTTCTTAGAAATACGAGCACTTTTTCGCTTATTTCCCATTTTCGGAATACAATATTATTATTTACGATAAATATTATTTAGGAGAAATCACGAAACGGGGAACAACACGACCGTCCGCGAAGCTCTCTAAGCAGTGACTGAAAGGCAGATAGCGTACGCGCGTGAGGAAGTGAGAGGGGCTGCAATAATCATGCTTAGAATCATAAGACGTAAGCGACTGTTGTGAAAATGTTTAATAAATCACGGCGTATTTAAAAAATAGCAAAAATCACTTTTGGGGTCTATTGAGTAGCATTAAAAGAAGCATTGTGATTTTTTTCATACATATAACTTGTAAAATAACAGAAATAAACGTGTTAATAATATTTTTCGGAGCATACTTTGCGATTTATTTCTATCGAGGGAATTTCAAATAATTACCGTTTCGGCTTTTGGAACAAATAGATACTATCTCAAAGAATAACATATATTTTTTTAAGAGCTTAAAAACTTCAAACTTTTAAGGAAAATATGTCGGAAATTGGATGAAATTCGAATAGTGGGCCCTTAAATTTCTCCGTAGACCGCATGCCGTAAATGCAAATGTTCCAGAAAACACAACACATCAGGAGGTCTACTCGTAATACAATGAAATCGATAACTTTACAATATCGGATTGATAGTCGTAACTACCGATGATTTTATACCGGTTTCCCGAGCACGGTCGCGATGATTGATAACGCAATTAATCAGAATCTATATACAATGGCAACACTGGCGCATCTCTCTATGAATTGACATTCCTAAACGTCAGATGGCTATGGAAAAGTAAAAAATACTAATAAATTGACAGTGTCGAATTAAAAAATTAACTTTAATATACATTGGCAGTTCGCATATACTTTTTGACACTATGGAGGGAGTTAATTAGTTCATGAGGTCATTAGTCATAATTCATAATATACATAATTAATAACTTTTCTTTCTCGAAGCTGGAACGGAATCAATTGATCGCGTCTTAGACGAATTAATTAAGACTATGGATCGTGTATATGATTTCCTTCAGTTCTAAGAGCTTAGTTAGTTCACCTCATTCATTAACCAGTTATTTTGCATAACAAACGACATTATCCAAAAAGTCGTGTATATTGACAGCTTATCCGACAAATTGATGGCTGCGCTAAAAGTAGTGGCTTTTGTCAAACGACTGTCGGAATCATAATAATAATAATAATAATTGGATGACTTCTACAGCGCCGTTTTTGTGCAAAATCACCTCAAGGGCGCTGTACAAATTTATAATACATTTCTACAGTGATCTATGTTATTAGTTATTACTAACTATTTATGGAGATAATATACAGTACAATACTTACCTGTTAGGTCACTTGAGATTAACACTTAATCAACATTATCTAATTGTTTATTAGCGAAATTTAGATACAGGATTTAGGACACAGTTGGAAAATTGAATATAACTGGACTTTCTCTCAGGAATGGTATATTTAATTTAAGGGTATGACAGCTTAAAAAGGTTAGTTTTTAGTTTAGACCTGAATTCTGTTGGACTTGTTATGGATCTTAGTTCCGGAGGGAGTTTATTCCAAGCCTTCGGCTCAGATACTCCGAAAGCGCCATCACCAAACTTAGTATTTGGCTTGCGCTTAGGTTCTATCAGTCTGCCTACAGCTGATATTCTGATCGTGTTCCAAATATTGCTAACTGACTGATTTCGTCAATATCGTATTGACGTGGGGCTTTATTTATCGTCCGTGCTAGGCCTCCTGATTGATTAAAAAAATATTCACATTATCTTATCTCGCATAAATGTCTAGATGTACTTTGACATAATGTACCCATGTCTTCCTAAATAATTGCCAAGACGATTGAACTCCCAACGACCCAATTAGTCTTCGATTCTGCGATTGGGCTTGTAATTGGTATATAAAAAATATTAATGATTGTTAATTTTAATTTTGAAGCCTACTTTCACGTCTTATACCTGAAATGTACATTCTTGAAAATGCCAATGTTCAAACGTCAACGGTTAGATCAGCAACCAAACAGTTCAACCAGGAAGGTCAAAGGAACAAAAACGAGGTCCTGCCTTCCCGGTCTTTCTCTACGATTTGTAACATGGTAATGATAATGATGGTCATATTATTATATGGTTTTACGACACAGATGCCCCAGGCAGTGGCGTAGCTTTAGCATTCATATGGGGGGGGTTCGACCCTAGGAGGGGGGAGGGAAGGTTCGACTCTAAAGGGGGGGACCTCTAATTACCACAACTTATCTTTTACATCACATTGAAGAGATGGTGCAAATAAAATTGTTGTATTTTCCGGGAATGTAATCTACAAGCACTATTCTCTTTTTTCCTACGCAGTACTGACACTGATGGAAGTTGAAACACCTAAACTCCCCCCCCCCCCTCCCCCACCTCCTTATGTACGCTCTTGGCCCCAGGGGGTTAATGAAAATACAACACACCTTTAAAAAGTGACATTAAAAGTGATGCAACAATACCTAGATTTAATAGTTGCCTATGTAACCTATTTAACCTAGTTTTTGTTTCATCACTTTTCATGACTTTATATCACTTTTGTAGGTGTGCTGAATTGTCATTTTGATGAGATACCCGGTCACCGCCCGAGGATCTCATTTCTAGAGCATTCAGTTTCTTTCATAGGTACTTCGTCTGGCAGTTTCGTGCTCCATTGCCATACATCAAGTATCAGGGTTAGTATCAGCATGCCATTGTGGACTGCTAACTGCTAGCCTCCCTTCATTTGACGTTTACTGGTGTTTATTTCTTTCTATACTTAAAATATTGATAAAAAATACCATAACTTGCGTTTGTTACCGATTTTGAATGTGCATTGTTTCGCGTATATTTTTGATGATTTGTTGACATGTGATCTATGCTTATATTCAAGCTGTTGCCATTTTTTGACGATTTAGTACAATGCGAAAATATTGTATCTTTTCTAGTGGCAACAATGGTCGTGTAAAGCAAATATTTTCATATTAGTTTCGATAAAGTTTTTATGACTATCGGTATGAAAAAAAGTATCGTGTGAAACACCTATTAGTTTTGCTTGTTTGGTCAACTACGAAGATTTTTACATTGATCATTCCAATGAGATAATTATAGGTACGGCCGCTTCAAACGAGTTTTGGGATTCCACGAAAACACAATAACGAAAAAACAAGCAGAAAAACAACAAGCCAACGCTAAGCCGGCATTTTTAATAAACAGTCGAACAATAATTAACGTTTCAAAAATGTAAATAATAATAAATTATTATTGATGTTCCCTGTAACAGTGTGAATGTATCGAGAGGTCAGTGGGAGAGAGAGGTCGGAAATAATTGATTCATGAGGTCATATTGTTGCTGTTGCTATCTCACAAAACACTATTAGAATTTGTGAAGTAGGAGATTGGTTCATCAGGCAAGATCACGATGATTTGGTTCAATTCTATGTTATAAACGTTTTTTCCTAAATGAATTTTGTAAACATCCAGATACGCTGGAGATCCTAAATAAAACTGGTCCCAGCGAGAGCTCGTACGGACGTCATCGACGTTCGTCCTCTTCTTCTCACGCGTCTTGTTTGAAAGCGAAAATGACAGAAGATGCTAGAACGTTGACGTCACGTACGATCTCTCGCTGGGACTATTATATTTAATAACGACGATGAGCATCTTTGTCTGTCTCCGTAGAAGCAAAATAAAGCATTTTAATATCTATTTCATTAAGGCCCCGTAGTAAGCGTTCAAAATGGATTGAAAGGGAAATATATAAATACGAATGTTAGAGGGAGCGTGCTAATATTAAAAAAACGATAATAATTAAGCGAAAATTGTGAAAATATTTAATAAAACACGACGCGTTTTAAATAGAGCAAATATCTCTCGACAAATGCTTTACTTGCATTTAAAGATACACTGTGAATTTTTTCTTGCGTATAACATTTTAAATAACAGAACAAAACGTATTTTTTTAATAATTTCCGGGACTTAATTTGCGATTTTTTCAATCGAGGGAATTTCATACAATTAACGTTTCGAAATAATAAATGTATAGATATTATCTTAAAAAATAACATATATTTTTGGAACTTAAAAACTTAAAGAGTTAACGAGAAAGTTTTTATAAATCGGTAGAACTTAGCGGCCATCTTTAATATTCATCACTATATGAAGACAGGTTTTGAGGTTAGTTGAATACATGTTTTACACATACGAACAAAAGATGTTAAATTATCCGTGTATTAATTTAAACGATTTTTTTTATTCCAACGATGTCCCGTCAAATTGCTTGATAGCCGATATTATTTGAGATTTTCACGGCCAAAAGTATTATAGTGATTTATTTTTGGGGTATTATGTCGTGTCATGCTGCCTCCGTTTTTAGCCAACGTCATCATGTTGGACACTGTCATAAATAAACCACTCTGACACCGTAATGCTGTCCGAAACATCGGCTAAATAAGGAGGTAGCGTGACACGGCATAATACACCAAAAACAAACAAAAAAAATAAAAATCTACAAATATGTTTGTAAATTTAAAATCTGTAACTATTATATAATATTATTATTTTAAATCATAGGCATAAGTTCCGTAGTTCCCAACTGTGTCCTCTGCGTGCGAACTGTTAATAATGAAATAAATTTCTCTAATAAACAATAAACAGTGTTAATCTTAAGTAAGCTCCAGGTAAGTATGGTCCTATATATTTACTGCCCGTTCAGAACATAAATAAATAATAATATAAATACAATGTACATTCTAATGCAGCATCACATTCATTGACTAAACGCATTATACATATAGTTTTAAACATGAAAATCCGATTTAAAAATACAGTCAATAGTTTATTTTATTTTTGGAATAACTTCATGATTTTGGAATAACTAAAACCAAAAATTGTAATGCGTATTTAAGGCGATGCACTACGTCGTGTAATATTTTAAATTGAGCCGCTATCAATAACAACCCTTACGTAGATGGCGATAAGGTTTGAATTCCCGCTTAACACCATCCGCCTGTTATGATTTATGCAAAAAAAAACATGGCCAAAAAGTGCCTTTTATTTTATTTTGTGGATGTTCAGGAATAAATATTTAATTTTTTTTCTATCATTTTATAAATAACTTAATTTGCCACATTATACAATAAAATCATAACCGAAAATGGGTTCGTAAGTAGGAGATTTTGAACTTTAAAGCAGTTTTCATAGACCTTATACATTATTTTTTTCTGGGCTTATAAAAAGACTTATCTAAAAAATACTCGATTATTTCAAAGGCCAAGATGTATTCTACTCGCAGTATTTAATTAAAGCATCTGAAACATTTCTAGGCGACCAAATTTTCAAACCAAAAACACATGATTTTGCATTAGTACGTATGGCATCGCCTTAATTATTGAAGACAATATTAGCGACTCTGAAACGAAAACTTCAAACAGAAAAATAAGAAAAAGATTCTGTGGCATCTAGCAAATGAACCCAGGACCTCAGCCTTGCCGGGGCTTTGCTCTGCCACTGAGCTAATTCGACCCTACCTCTTCGGTCATATACTGTTTCATACTTCGATTAAGAACTGGCAACATTATCTTCACTTTCTTAACCCATATTTTTATTGACAGTTATCTTATACGTGCGTGTGATTGCAAGATTCTAACTGAACTAAATGCAATCTAGATAGAGCAAAGGCTTACCGGAATTTCTCCGCAGGGGCAGGCAGAGAAGATTTAACAGCACACACCTCAATCTTGATTAATTCACTCACTAATAATAACAGAATCTTAACGACATAAGTCAAGCAGCCGTGCATACAAATATGTGACAATGGTGTATTGGACAGATCTGCGATTGAATTTGTCCCAAATTTGTCAAATCTCTAAAATAAAGTGAAAATCTTAACGACATAAGTGATGAAGTCGTGTAAAAACAATATTCTGCGCGCGGCCCGGCGTAATGGGTGGATCTACGGTCGACTTTGCCCTAGCAAACCTAGAAAATCGAACATTTCCGTATGGTTTATTTTAATTATTTCTTTTTATTTATTTTTCTGAATAACTTTATTGAGTATAACCTCAAATTGTAATATTTAAATATTGAAGATAATATTAGTGATTTCTAAACGAAAATCTGAAACAGAAAAGGAAACGGTCACATCTGGGACTCGAACCCAGGACCCTTGTCTTTCCGGGGCAGTGCTCTACCAACTGAGCTAATGGGACCCTATTCCCCTCGGTCACTTTTTTTTAACTGTATCATACTTCGAATAAGAACTACTAACATTGTCTTCATTTTTTCACCGCACATTTTTATTGAAAATGTGTTAATGGTAAGGTCCTATTTAAGATCCCTCTAGAAACACTCCAGATTCTAGTAATACGTTCATCATAAATAATTTAAATGTGAAATGTTTAAATGTAAGATTTTAAAAACTTCGTAAAAGACTGATTGCAGTTAGTTGATTTCGCACTTTATACATCATCATCACCAAATCATCACTACAAAATCATCACTACAAAATCATCACTACAAAATCATCACCACAAAATCATCACTACAAAATCATCACTACAAAATCATTACCTACTACAAAATCATCACCACAAAATCATCAATACAAAATCATCACCACAAAATCATCACTACAAAATCATCACTACAAAATCATCACTATAAAATCATCACTACACAATCATCACTACAAAATCATCACTATAAAATCATCACTACAAAATCATCACTGTCCTAAATAGTTGTTAATGGTTTTATAATAAATCCATTAGGTTTCATCCGTGTTAACTTTAAATTGAGGTTTTTTCTCACAATATATCGATTAAGGCGATGCCATACTTAGTAATGCAAAATCATGTGTTTTTGGTTTGAAAATTTGGTCGCCTAGAAATGTTTCAGATACTTTAATTAAATACTGCGAGTAGAATACATCTTGGCCTTTGAAATAATCGAGTATTTTTCAGATAAGTCTTTTTATGAGCCCAGAAAAAAATAATGTATAGAGCCTATGAAAACTGCTTTAAAGTTCAAAATCTCTTACTTACGAACCCATTTTCGGTTATGATTTTATTGTATAATGTGGCAAATTAAGTTATTTATAAAATTATGGAAAAAAAATTAAATATTTATGCCTGAACATCCATAAAATAAAATAAAAGGCACTTTTTGGCCATGTTTTTTTCTTGCATAAATCAAAACAGGCGGATGGTGTTAAGCGGGAATTTAAACCTCATCGCCATCTACGTAAGGGTTATTATTGATAGCGGCTCAATTAAAAATATTACAAAAATTTAAATATTGAAGACAATATTAGTGATTTCTAAACGAAAATCTGAAACAGAAAAATCAGAAAAGGAAACGGTCACATCTGGGACTCGAACCCAGGACCCCTGTCTTTCCGGGACAGTGCTCTACCAACTGCGCTAATGGGACCCTATCCCCCTCGGTCACTTTTAACTGTATCATACTTCGAATAAGAACTACTAACATTGTCTTCATTTTTTCACCGCACATTTTTATTGGCAACTATCTTTATGTATGATCGCAAGATTCAACCCGAACTAAATGCAATCCAGACAGCGTCTTTTTAGATAAACCTATCTTATTTTTTTTTTATTTAATGTGCGACATCTGTTGACTTTTCTGCAAGTCTAGAATGAATATTTATTTTTCGGAATAACTTTATTGAGTAAAATTTGAGGTTTTACTCAATAAAGTTATTCCGAAAAATAAATATTCATTCTAGACTTGCAGAAAAGTCAACAGATGTCGCACATTAAATAAAAAAAAAATAAGATAGGTTTATCTAAAAAGACGCTGTCTGGATTGCATTTAGTTCGGGTTGAATCTTGCGATCATACATAAAGATAGTTGCCAATAAAAATGTGCGGTGAAAAAATGAAGACAATGTTAGTAGTTCTTATTCGAAGTATGATACAGTTAAAAGTGACCGAGGGGGATAGGGTCCCATTAGCGCAGTTGGTAGAGCACTGTCCCGGAAAGACAGGGGTCCTGGGTTCGAGTCCCAGATGTGACCGTTTCCTTTTCTGATTTTTCTGTTTCAGATTTTCGTTTAGAAATCACTAATATTGTCTTCAATATTTAAATATTACAATTTGAGGTTTTACTCAATAAAGTTATTCCGAAAAATAAATAAAAATATTACACGATGTAGTGCATCGCCTTAACAGTAATTTTATTGACGTTAGTCAAATGGAATGGCGTTTGATATGGTTCCATGATAACTCATCAACATGACAATTCACACCTACAAAAAAATGTTATAAAGTTATGAAAAGTGATGAAACAAAAACTAGGTTGCATATGTAACTATTTAACATAGTTTTTGTTTCATCACTTTTCATAATTTTATAACATTTTTTATAGGTGCATTGAACTGTCATTTTGATGAGTTATCCGGTCACCTTATTATATATACCTATGTATTATGATGCATAGGAATCTTAACTTAAATCCACTATACATCTCTACAATCTCTACTTAAATCCACCATACATAAAAGTATGATATTTTGAATTGTTCTACTTTGGGCAGGGCTACGAGTAGGAACTGATTCTGTCTCGCAGTCCAAAGCGGCATTATTTGTTGTAGATATTCTCAGTATCGCCCTGGTACAAGACCACCATTCAGTATTGAAACGGCTTTAGCCATGTTTCGTGAACAGACATGAATAGCGAGGTTCTTCCCCACATTCCTCTTCCCCATCTCTTTCCCTACTATCTTTATCCACACAACATATCCCAATTTGGGATGCCATAGTCTCACTGGCTCCAGACGGTTGTGAGCAGTTCGGACTCTTGTACGGCATTAAAATAAATAAAAAATTGAAAAAGGTTGCCCATCCACAATCTAAGTGCTAATAGCATTAAAATACTTTGACATACTGCTTGTTTTAAATTAATTATCTCTGGTAGAGGCAATGACCTAATGATCGACTGCTACTAGCTACTAACCAGATAAATGTTTACTTAATAATTATGTCACACCTACTTACATTAGATACGCAAAAGAGAAATCATTCATATTCCAATAATCAGCAGTTCCGGATTTAGGAGGAGCCAAAGGAACAGGGGCTCCGGGCGGCAGGTCTAGGGGGCGGCAAAACGGACGCTGCAGTTCACCGAACGTCAAAGTGCAAGGTTCTACAATTTTATTGTTGGTTAGCTCATATAAGGGTAGAGCCATGATTGGTTAGAATGTCGTGACGTAGCTTGGCGTCCTCTTTCCGCCGGGACGACGTTGGTAATTCAAAGAATTATTTTAATATATAAGGGAAGTATAGTAGATACATTAATAGTGTTCTTAACAAATAAAATGATATTTAAATGCTACTGTTCGGAATGAAAGGAAAATATCACAGGAATATTATTGCAGTGTTACTTCTTCATTCATGTCATTGGGGATGAATAACATTGTCTTGTTCATGTACTGATGATCATCACAATATTAAGGACGGTTTGTTTTACAGAATTTTAACAAATTATCAAATTTCAAAGTTGATTTTCAAGTTCTGTGAAGGTTCTATTATTATTTCATTATTGACCAAGTTGCTTCACAAAACTTAGATAGAACCTTCACACAACTTAAAAATAAACTTTGAAATTTGAACAATTCATCAAATTTCAACTTTCATCTTAAGTTCTGTGAAAGATTTTTTAAAGTTTTGTTTTATTTCAGTTCTGTCAAGCAACTAGCCTATAATGATATAATAACAGAACTTTAATAAGGCTTTCACAGAACCCGAAAACGAACGTTGATATTTGATGAATTGTTCAAATTCTCCGAAACAACCCGTCCTTAAGGGGCCGTTCAAGTATTATGTAAGCACTATAGGGGGGCAGGGGGGTCTTTGCTTTGCTTATTTTTGATGACATGGGGGGGGGGGTGGGGGGGTCGAGATAGTGATTACGTCAGCACTGCTCAGCAGTAGTTATTTTTTTTTACACATTGGCAACCTTGAAAACCGAATACATATTCGGGGATTCCCACAAATAATTAATACGTTTAGGTACTCGCTTAAAAAACAGAATACATTAACAGAAAAATGCATATAGGTACCAATTTTTACGTAAGCATGGGAGGGGGGGGGTAAGAGCTTTGCTTACTTTTGGTGACAAGGGGGAAGAGGGGGTAAATATTTGTAATAAATCTGCTTACGTAATACTTGAACGGCCCCTAAGTGTCGAGAAAAAATTGTAGTTTTTCTCATTTAGAAAATTTTGATGGCCAGAATATGACAGGGGAAGTATTGATAATAATTTTACCCACGAAAATGATCACACCGATCACTAAACTGTTATTTAATTTAATATTTTGAAATAAAATTTGAAAGTTACTTTACCGTGTTACTTCCACATTGGATATTGCCATGTTGCTGATATCCAGATATTTGGTGTCGTGAATATAATATAATCTTTATCTCAGCCAGGACAGAAGAGGGAATTATTGAGAAGAATTTATATTCATATAGATATAAGATAACACCAAGCACTAAACATGTGAATACTGCAAAAGAGTCACAACTAGGAGACAAGGAAGAGAAGGTGAGGAAGTTCACATTTGGTCAGTGGGTAAAGCCATTTCAAGCAACGGTACGGATTTCGATACGGAATGGTGGTCTTTCACCAGGGCGATACCGAGAATATCTACCTCTCTGAAATTTGCCTTAAATATTATTTAATAACGAATTAAATCTATAAAATAAAACAAATTGATCAAATAAACCTATATATGCGCACTACCAATAAAATTTACCGGGAATTGAACCTGCGTCCTCTGTATTCATTTCGACCACTTGACTGTCATTATTAATTTTAACTCGTTATTAATTAGAAATTACACTTTTTAAATCAGTAATTTTTATTCGTGTAAAACTTACAATACTCATTATGACATGGGTAATTTCGAATAACGATATCACAGGTAACTCGTATTATGGAATAATAAAATGTAATTATACAATACATTTGGCGCAAAAAACATAATTTTACAGAAATAAGAAAATGATGTTCACATGGATGGATATACAAGTTAGATGGACGTACACGTATAAGTGAGGGAAAATGTATAAAGAAAATTATTTCACATAGCTGGAGATACAAGTTAGATGGACGTACACGTATAAGTGAGGGAAAATGTATAAAGAAAATTATTTCACATAGATGGAGATACAAGTTAGATGGACGTACACGTATAAGTGAGGGAAAATATATAAAGAAAATTATTTCACATAGATGGAGATACAAGTTAGATGGACGTACACGTATAAGTGAGGGAAAATATATAAAGAAAATTATTTCACATAGATGGAGATACAAGTTAGATGGACGTTCACGTATAAGTGAGGGAAAATGTATAAAGAAAATTATTTATAAACAATATTATTACATTTATGTAAATTTTTTTCGTTACTCCACACATGAGGAAAACAATTTCCCTCAGGGCCTATGTCATTTTTTAGGATGCTGTGTGGTGGGTTTTTTTAAGGAAAGGAAGGACAGGAAGATCTGGGAAAGGTGTGAGGGGTGGGTACGAATCTGGGTGTCAGTGTATACATGAATGACGAACGTTTAAATTTGTCCCTCCAACTGCGGTGCAAGGTGATGGATCGAGAGAGTCCTGCTGGAGAGGTAAAAAGATCTCAACCAGTCTCTCCAAATCCGGTCGGCCACACAGTAGGTGGTCAGACGCCTCCGCCGCCAAGACCTAGACAATCTCTCCCCCGTGAACCCGGAAACCCCTGCTAAGTCACCAAACGTAGCGCATTAATTGGGGTCACCTTTGGCAGAGGTTTTGGTTAACCAACGAATGGTTCCCGAGGCTGCGGTACCCATACCCGCCTCCCAAATTGAACTACTAGATATGCACACAAAAATATAGCTAACTTTGCCCTCTGAAAAAATGAAGCGCTTAGATCAACCAATGTTAAAAAATGAAGCGCTTAGATCCACCAATGTTAAAAAATGAAGCGCTTAGATCCACCAATGTTAAAAAATGAAGCGCTTAGATCAACCAATGTTAAAAAATGAAGCGCTTAGATCCACCAATGTTAAAAAATGAAGTGCCTAGATCAACCAATGTTAAAAAATTAAGTGCCTAGATCCACCAATGTTAAAAAATTATGTGTCTAGATTCACCAATGTTAAAACAATAAGTGCTTAGTTCCACCACTGTTAAAAAATGAAGTGCCTAGATACACTACTGTTAAATTGATGTAATTTCAATCAATCAAGATTTACAGAAATACAGGAAAGCTATATTTGTTTGCAAACAGAAATAAGTACCTAATATTATTTTTCAGTACATATCGTCCTAGTGAGGGATTAGTGAAAATACCATAAAGCAAATTCTTCCGCGAAACTCTTAATTTTACGCGAAAACGCGAATATTTGCCTTTTTCAAGAGAATAACGCAATTTTCGTGCAAATTTCCACAATTTTTACGCAATTTCACGGATTTAGTAATATAATTTTTAATAATAAAAAATATACATATATATTTTTAAACGGCGTTCGCCACCTATTTTGGTGCGCACAATTCCAAAATGTAAACATAACATAAGTTTTGTTTTACAACTTTTTTTGAGAAATAACTCCACAAAATAACGCGGATTTGTCCAAAAACGCGAGTTTAGTAAAAAAAATAACGCGAATTTAAAAAAAAATTCTCTAGGAAATTAATCAAATTTGCAGGTCCATGTAATAAATTACATGGTTTGGTAAAATATCTGAATAACTACTATCTTACTTTTCTCATTTCATTAAAAAAATGGCATCTCGATTATTTCATGGGAATTATATATCGATGGCCTAGCGCACACATTTTGAAAATTCAATTTATTAGAATACTCCAAGTTAATTTTAAGATGTAAAGCATATGAAAATTCGCTTTTTACTCATTCTAGATGAAATAAGTATTGTAAATTTCCCTAGACACATCTATTACAAGATTACTTACAAGGTAAGGCAATCTGATAAATACTTTACAAAACTTTTTTTTACATAAAACTGCACCTAAATATGTGTGCGTTAGACCGATATATGTATGATAACGTCATTGATGGGTACCATTTTATTAAAATTGGTTGTGACGTGTCTCCCTTTTCTGAAAATTCGGACTTGAATAAATAAATTCAAGTAAAAACAGCATTGTATTATGTTGTTCGATGTAACACTATTTCTACAATAAAATAATCATTATATAATTAGTGTACGGACATTGACCACTAATAATATAAATGTGTACGTAATAAAGATTCTTCCTTATTCTATTCTTCTTTGTCTAGTGTGTGTTTAGTATGATTCAGCGAGTTTATTTCGATGTTATTAGTTAGCATATAGTTACAAAACTTGCGTACAGATAGCGCTACTTCCGCCTGCGTTTCGCACACGGATAATTCCATCAGCCTTATTTATACCGAAAATTTGCTTCTATTAGTTACTCTGGTTTCCCTTCAATAACGAATAAATCTTTCGCCTTTTACTAAAGATTTCCGTGGAGGGGAGCACTCAAATGAGTCTATAAACCAATTTTTTGTCCCCTGCTTCTTGAAGTGGGGCCTTTAACGATGAAACTGGAGGAATACCAGGTAGAGGTGAGTCCTGTGAGTACTTTCCGATATTGGGTACGATGAGTACACGTACAAAAAAATACCTGGTAAAAATACCCGGTACAAAATACTTCCGAATATTTTATACCTACTTTGAGTATCTGGGTACTGGGGACGGAGAGTGACGGGGACCTGAGGCGTGCTGAGGTACAAAATATTCTTAAATATTTTATACCTACCATGGGTATCTGGGGACGGTGACTCACGGGGACCTTAGGCATGGGGGCACTGAGAAGGGAAGTTGAGGGGAAGGGAGGGGAGGAACAAGAAGGAATAATATTCTTACAGGTGTTCAAAATAAACAATGTTTGCAAGTTTTGTTATATGATTTTTATTTTTGTACATTCGTAGCGTAATGTTGTAAGGCGTATTACACTGCCTAGAAATTATTTATTAAGCATGAAACACTAACATCATTTTAACAAAACATATATTATATGGTCATGAAAAATTAACACGTTTTCCTACATTGCTGTCTGTAATATCATCTCTATAGGTAACTTACTGTTAACTCAAAACCTGTTTAAAACGCCTCGACATCGGCAGCAGAATTTGGATTTTCTGGTTCATTCCAATCAACGCTAATACTCATTCCTATTCTTCCTGAAAGCATTAAAGCAATGAATTAATATATTTATTGGTTTTGCCAATGTTTTCGTTTCAATTGATCGATTCATAACACTTTTTCAACACAGGCAATTGGCCGGTGACATTGCTGATGAATTACATGTAAAATAACAAGTTTTCTCTTCTACTAACCATTCTGCGTTGCCCTGAATACATCTTCGTAAAGATGGTAGACCCTGGTGTGAGATTTGTTCAGAGTATGTGCGCACAAGTAGTCAGCAATACCTAGGAAAATACCAGAACACATCATAACCTTACAAAGATCTGTATTTTATTTTCAAGACATAAGATTATTGTTATTGAAGGTTTATGTTGATTTTTTACCTGATAAATTCAATGCAGAAGCCTTTCCGTCACCTCTACCGCCGTATTATTCCTGGAATACTACGGAAGGTTCATCAAAAATCAACTATTTCGTGACTTTATCTTCGAATGCGAATCGAAGTAATTTTCAATAGTGGAGTTCGGCCACCCTCCACTATCTTGTAGCGGATGTGGAAGATCCCAGTGGTACAAAGCCATCTCGCTCATATCGGATAAACAATTTATTAAAATCTGAAAATAAAATCTCCACAACGGCGCAGTAACTACACAAAGTTCAAGATGTGAAAATGTCAAACACCATGCCATAGACACTCAGCTGTCAACAGTTTTTCCATAGACACTCAGCTGTCAACAGTTTTTCCATAGACATTCACCATCAGACAATGGAGATTACCGTGGCTAAATACTCATAACTATCCTTTTTCCTCGTACACCTTTCTAATAGGAACGAGCGAAAAGGCATCTGTATTTTACAGTGCCGATAGCAAAAATATTTCTTTGTCCCTTTTCCTCATATAACTTTCTAACCGACGAGAGTGAGAAGTCAGTAATATTTTAAAGGACGAAGTACTTCTAGACCTGTGGTACAAATATTAAACCAAATATTTTGGAACCAGGTATTTTGGAGATTTGTCACAAGTAAAAAGTACGGCATGAATATACCCGGTACTTTTACTGGGTACGATAAATACGCCTCTCCTCTAATACCAGGTAGAGGTGACTCTAGAGGTGAGTCGTACTAGCTCTTCTTGGTACTCGGAACAATTGGTACAAGTATGAATAAATACCTAGTCCAAATACCTGTTCCCTAGTAGAGGTGAGTCCTGTGAGTACTTTCCGATATTGGATACAATGAGTACACGTACAAAAAAATACCCGGTACAAAATACTTCCAAATATTTTATACCTACTTTGAGTATCTGGGTACTGGGGACGGAGAGTGACGGGGACCTGAGGCGTGCTGAAGTACAAAATATTCTTAAATATTTTATACCTACCATGGGTATCTGGGGACGGTGAGTCACGGGGACCTTAGGCGTGCTGGGCACTGAGAAGGGAAGTTGAGGGGAAGGGAGGGGAGGAACAAGAAGGAATAATATTACTTACAGGTGTTCAAAATAAACAATGTTTGCAAGTTTTGTTATATGATTTTTATTTTTGTACATTCGTAGCGTAATGTTGTAAGGCGTATTACACTGCCTAGAAATTATTTATTAAGCATGAAACACTAACATCATTTTAACAAAACATATATTATATGGTCATGATAAATTAACACGTTTTCCTATATTGCTGTCTGTAATATCATCTCTATAGGTAACTTACTGTTAACTCAAAACCTGTTTAAAACGCCTCGACATCGGTAGCAGAATTTGGATTTTCTGGTTCATTCCAATCAACGCTAATACTCATTCCTATTCTTCCTGAAAGCATTAAAGCAATGAATTAATATATTTATTGGTTTTGCCAATGTTTTCTTTTCAATTGATCGATTCATAACACTTTTTCAACACAGGCAATTGGCCGGTGACATTGAATGAATTACACATGAATTACATGTAAAATAACAAGTTTTCTCTTCTACTAACCATTCTGCGTTGCCCTGAATACATCTTCGTAAAGATGGTAGACCCTGGTGTGAGATTTGATCAGAGTATGTGCGCACAAGTAGTCAGCAATACCTAGGAAATTACCAGAACACATCATAACCTCACAAAGATCTGTATTTTATTTTCAAGACATAAGATTCTTGTTATTGAAGGTTTATGTTGATTTTTTACCTGATAAATTCAATGCAGAAGCCTTTCCGTCACCTCTACCGCCGTATTATTCCTGGAATACTACGGAAGGTTCATCAAAAATCAACTATTTCGTGACTTTATCTTCGAATGCGAATCGAAGTATTTTTCAATAGTGGAGTTCGGCCACCCTCCACTATCTTGTAGCGGATGTGGAAGATCCCAGTGGTACAAAGCCATCTCGCTAATATCGGATAAACAATTTATTAAAATCTGCCAATAAAATCTCCACAACGGCGCAGTAACTACACAAAGTTCAAGATGTGAAAATGTCAAACACCATGCCATAGACACTCAGCTGTCAACAGTTTTTCCATAGACACTCAGCTGTCAACAGTTTTTCCATAGACATTCACCATCAGACAATGAAGATTACCGTGGCTAAATACTCATAACTATCCTTTTTCCTCGTACACCTTTCTAATAGGAACGAGCGAAAAGGCATCTGTATTTTACAGTGCCGAAAGCAAAAATATTTCTTTGTCCCTTTTCCTCATATAACTTTCTAACCGACGAGAGTGAGAAGTCAGTAATATTTTAAAGGACGAAGTACTTCAAGACCTGTGGTACAAATATTAAAACAAATATTTTGGAACCAGGTATTTTGGAGATTTGTCACAAGTACAAAGTACGGCATGAATATACCCGGTACTTTTACTGGGTACGATAAATACGCCTCTCCTCTATTCCCTAGTATTTCACTTGCTCATTACATGGGGGGGGGATTGTTAGAGAATTTCTAAAAAAGTAATTCCCACAAAAAAATGTGATTCCCACAACGACTCAAGCGAATTTTCATTTTATAATGAAAATTAAAATGTAAAAATTTAAATTTCCCAGATGCAGATTGCCTTTTATAGTAATTAAGGTGAAACAAAAGGACGACACAGTGCTACTAATAAACATGGACGCAAATAAACAACATGGCCAACACAGATACATCAATGAACTAAAAGAAGTGGTTTGACATAAATTTACTACTTAACACTATTTAAAAAAAAAAATTATTATGTACAATTCTGCATAAAAAACAAGGAACACTAAAGAAAAATAAATTATAATCTACTCTAAGCAAATACACAACATATCTGCAATATCTTGTGTTTAGTGATAGAAAGCCAAACAGAAATAAAATACCTATACATTACAGTAGACAAATTAATGGATAAAATCGTCCACACACATTAACGTACTCAAAGACAGAGTGAGGAAACTAAGATACATCATAGATTCAAAAAAATAATAATTAAAAAATAATTCCACTTAAATTAAGGTACATATTCATCAGAACTTCTGTTTAAAGAATTTAAAGTCAGAAAACTAAATGCATTATTTTTTGTAGTATCCTGTAGATTCACCTTAAAAGGGGCTTGGATTCAGGATTGATAAAATACATAAGGCTGGTTAAATACTTTACAGAGATCGTTTATTGCTTGTTAACTGTGAGACTACAGAATTAATACCGAATGACAATACAGACTACCGCCGAAGTGCTCCCGCACCTCGCGGCCCGTAAAAAGGTATCACGTAATTTTACAAATTTACAAAGAAAATAGTCTAAATAAAACTGCACCTTTTAAAATAATAGAAAACCCAGATAAACATCAACTCTCACAACTCGAAAAAGTAATTAAAAAAACAGTGCAATTCAACTATAAATATCTTGGAGTGAATTTTTTTTAATACATTATCAGAAAGTATTAGAAATAACAATAAACATTTTAAATACCACCTTAAAAATACACTGAAAATATAAACAGAATACTCATAGTAAAAATAACGAACATAATATTACACCCCCACATACACAAGCCAAGCTTTATTATGGTGGTGCATCTCAACAACAAAGATTTTAAATGCCAACAAAGAACACAGTGAAAATATTTTTTTATAAAGCCCTAATATTTTATTTCTAGATGGCGCCACTTTCGTTCACAGTTCGCACAAGATAGCTTCCAATTTTCGAAAGCGAGAAATCATTAGCCGTGCACTAATTATGTGCACTAGGTAGGAAGCGCCCGGCCGGACCTCGTCTCGGGCGATGCTTTTGTACTCTTGCTAAAACCTTTTTTAACTGGTGGACGCATACTGTCGGAATTTATTGACAATACCAGTCGAGATCGCGCTGATCGCGATCCACTAAATTCAGTATCATATCCTTTCTCGCTTACTCACCAACATAAGAAGAGTGTTTCCCTAATATTTAAAGATTAGGGAAACACTCTTCTTATGTAAGCGAGTAACGAGATGCCTATACATATGCCCCGCCCTCGGTATGAATACGCGAGACGCGAGACGCGCAAGACTAGCAAGACGCGTAAGACGTCCAATACTCGCAAGACGTGCAATACTCGCAAGACTCGCAAGACGTCCAATACTCGCAAGACGTGCAGTACTCGCAAGACGTACAATACTCGCAAGACTCGCAAGACGTGCAATACTCGCAAGACGCGCAAGACTCGCAAGACGCGTAATACTTAAGAACAAATACTAAGTACGAAAGTCTCTTTGAAATATCTGTTCCAAACATCTGTTCTAGTAAATACGCTTCACCTCTAGGTGACTCGTACTAGCTCTTCGTAATACTCGGAACAATTGGTACAAGTATGAATAAATACCTAGTCGTCCAAATACCTGTTCCCTAGAATTTCACTGATTACATGGGGGGGGGGATTGTTACAGAATTTCTAAAAAAGTAATTCCCCCATAAAAATTGTCATTTGAAATCCATCATGGGATTTCAATTTCAATGAAGTAAAATAAAATTAATTTTTAACACTTTATTTATTACTGTCTGAACGAACCGGTTTCGGAGATTCTCATCTTACCTAACCTAATTAATTTGATAAATGAGTCTTAGCACGGAAAACTTGCTACCTAAATAAGAGGCCCCGAGAAGTTAGATTATTAAATTTTTTATTTTTTTTATTTATTTATTTAACGCCCAGAGGGATTTTACATGGTTGGTAGTATAATTTTAATTTGACAGATATTTTAAAACATAAAAAATAAGAATAAAATTACATTTGATAAAAGCTATGCAACAAGTCATACAAACACAAGAAACAAAAACAGAAAATTACAGCTATTTGTAGGTTTACATGATGTGTTTAGGAGTATTGTTGAAATAAATGTTTTAAATGATCCACAATGAATAAATGTTTTAAATGTCTGTCATCCCATACAACGAAAGCGAATTTTCATTTTATTTAAATGAAAATTAGAATGTTAAAATTTAAATTTCCCAGATGCAGAGCAGATTGCCTTTTATAGTAATTAAGGTGAAACAAAAGGACGACACAGTGCTACTAATAAAAGCTAAACATAGACGGAAATAAACAACATGGCCAACACAGATATATCAATGAACTAAAGAAGTGGTTTGACATAAATTTACTACTTAACACTATGTTTAAAAAAAAATTATCATATGCAATTCTGCATAAAAAAAACAAGGAACACTAAAGAAAAATAAATTATAATCCACTCTAATCAAATACACAACAACATAACTGCAATATCTCGTGTTTAGTGATAGAAAGCCAAACCGAAATAAAATACCTATACATTACAGTAGACAAATTAATGCATAAAATCGTCCACACACATTAGAGTACTCAAGGACAGAGTGAGGAAACTAAGATACATCATAGATTTAAAAAAATAATTCCACTTAAATCATATAGGTATAGAATTTAAAGTCAGAAAACTAAATGCATTATTTTTATATCACGTAATTTTACAAAGAAAATAGTCTAAATAAAACTGCACCTTTTAAAATAATAGAAAACCCAGACAAACATCAACTCTCAAAACTCGAAAAAGTAATTAAAAAACAGTGCAATTCAACTATAAATATCTTGGAGTGAATTTTTTTTAATACATTATCAGAAAGTATTAGAAATAACAATAAACGTTTTAAATACCACCTTAAAAATACACTAAAAATATAAACAGAAAACTCACAGTAAAAATAACGAACATAATATTACACCCCCACATACACAAGCCAAGCTATATTATGGTGGTGCATCTCAACAACAAAGATTTTAAATGCCAACAAAGAACACAGTGAAAATATTTTTTTATAAAGCCCTAATATTTTATTTCTAGATGGCGCCACTTTCGTTCGTAGTTCGCACAAGATAGCTTCTAATTTTCGAAAGCGAATTTTCATTTGAAATGATTATGAAATTTAATATATCTACAAAACAATTTAAATACAGCACTAAAAAAAAACTGTGTAATTATGTTAAACAGTAATCACCAAAGTTGGAGAGTTATTGGCTGTTAAAATCCAGCGCGATCTCGGCAGCCATTGTCAATAAAACTCCGGTAATATGCGTCCACCAGTTAAAAAAGGTTTTAGCAAGCGTACAAAAGCATTGACGGAAAGGAGGTCCAGCCGGGCGCTTCCTACCTAGTGCAGGTTCGTAATGCACGGCTTAGTGTAAGTACCTCGTCTTTGTTTCCGAGACTTTTGGTACTAAATTCAGTATCATATCCTTTCTCGCTTACTCACCTACATAAGAAGAGTGTTTCCCTAATATTCAAAGATTAGGGAAACACTCTTCTTATGTAAGCGAGTAACGAGATGCCTATACATATGCCCCGCCCTCGGAATGAATACGCGAGACGCGAGACGCGCAAGACTAGCAAGACGCGTAAGACGTCCAATACTCGCAAGACTCGCAAGACGTGCAATACTCGCAAGACTCGCAAACTCGCAAGACGTGCAATACTCGCAAGACTCGCAAGATGCGCAATACTTAAGAACAAATACTAAGTACGAAAGTCTCTTTGAAATATCTGTTCCAAACATCTGTTCTAGTAAATACGCTTCACCTCTATAAACCAGGGTAGAGGTGAGTTCAGGAGGGTCTTATGAGTACTTTCTGTTGCTGTGACATTGAGTACAGGTGCCAAGAAATACCGGAGATTAAATACTAGAGGTGGGTACTACGAGTACTTTTCGTTACTGGGTACAATGAGTACAGGTACAGAAAAATACCGGTGACCAAATACTCAAAAGTATTTAATACGACCTGAGGATTGATTCAGAATACGTAATTCTAATTTAGAATTACATTTCTAATGCATTCGCATAAATTCTGCCCACATTTCCCCACAAACGTGAGCTTGATTCCTTCGTTTATTATTCGAATTCCATGGGGGGGGTTGTAAGACATAATTCCCCACAAAAAATATTCAAAATGAGTACTCCCCACAAAATATTTGCTATCCATGGGGGGGAGGGGGTAGCTACGGAATTCCGTTTCGAAACATTCCTCACATTTTTCCAGTCGCAAAATATCGTCGTAACAAATACCAACACCAAATACCATCGAATATAACCGTCAAAATTACCTACTAAAAATACCTGCTAAAGATACCCATCGAAAATACCTACTAAAAATACCCATCAAAAATACACATCCGTCATCGAGGGTCGAGTTTTCCGGAAACATTTTCCCTAATAGGTTAGCCTTTTCGGTGGCGGTGTTTGCTAGTGAGCCGTCAGGTCTGGTAAGAGGTAGCAAACTGGGTTTGCGAAAATTCCGACCTATTGAGCCCGCAAGCGACCAGAATGCTCTGCTGCCATGCGGGCAGGCAGCCAGCTTTTACAGAACTAAATACCTGTCAAAAATACCTACTGAAAATACCCATCAAGCATACCTACTAAAAATACCCATCAAAAATACACATCAAAAATACCCATCAAAAATAGCCATCGAAAATACCTATCAAAAATACCTACTAAAACAACCCATCAAAAGTACCCATCAAAAATACCCATCAAAAATACCCATCGAAAATACCTACTAAAAAAACCCATCGAAAATACCTACTAAAAAGACCCATCAAAAATACCAACTAAAAATACCCATCAAAAATAGCTATCAAAAATACCTGGTAAAAGTACCTATTAAAAATATTTAGTCCCGGTATAAAATACTGATGAGTATTTTGGAAATTTGTCACAAGTATCGCACGAAAATAAATATAAATACGCCTCACCTCTACTTTGTACAGTGAGTACAAGTACAAAAATATACCGGTTACAAAATACTCACAAGTATTTTATACGTATCTGGGGACTGGCGACCGAAAGTAATAAATACTCAGTCCATGTATAAAATACTTTTGAGTATTTTAGAACCAGGTATTTTGGAGATTTGTCATAAGTACAAAGTATTGCATGAAAATACCCGGTACTTTTACTGGGTACGATAAGTATGCCTCACCTCTAGATGAAACTAGTTGGAGGTTAGACTGGTTAGAGGTAGGTCCTATGATTTAGAGGTGAGTCGTACGAGCTCGTTTTGATACTTGGAACAACTGGTACAAGTATGAACAAATACCTGTTCCCTAGTAATTCGCAATAGTACTTTTACAAATATTGGTATGCCAAAAGGAATTATTGTATGGGGTAATGCTCACTCGGTGCTGGATTCTCCACATTTTACATATGTAACTATTTAACATAGTTTTTGTTTCATAACTTTATAGCACTTTTTATAGGTGTGTTGAATTGTCATGTTGATGAGTTATCCGGTCACCCTTTTTCAAAGATCAATCACTGGTATATTCGTAAAAACGAAGTTATTATTTAATATTCTGGCTCTTAAAAATGGAATGTCGATTTATTATTAAGTATTGGGACCTATCAGCAGTGAATCACTAGCAAAACGGAGCTTTCGGATATGTCGCAAATAAAAAAAATATATTACATCTGTTCGCGCATAAATACCATTGAATAATCGTATCGTATAATATAGGATTGAAGAAGTATCGTATAATATAATATATTATACGATAA
Organism: Hesperophylax magnus; assembly: GCA_026573805.1. NCBI lineage: Eukaryota > Metazoa > Arthropoda > Insecta > Trichoptera > Limnephilidae > Hesperophylax > Hesperophylax magnus. The sequence continues at coordinate 3,287,073 of JAIUSX010000977.1, read as the reverse complement.
CCTCAATGACAAATGCCCACTATAAAACATAAAAGTACCTATTTCAATCTATCAAATCCGCAGTATGAGTCATTTAGCATAGATAGTTAGGTACCTGCGGAATCTTATATGTATCTGTAAAACTGTGCCTCGGCTGAAAACATTACATACCAAGCCTACGACACATACATACTACAACAGTGTATATTCATTACGCCATTCTCATAATAAACAGAACAGAATAAGATTTAAAGTGTTCGCGCCGCGGTTCACAGCAGACGCGAGCACGTGAGACACCGCGCGGATGTTTGATAAACTACGTCTTCGCGCTTTCCGGGCGTATAAGGTTTCGCTGTTTTCTTTAATCCATAACAAACCACTTAAAATGGCTAATCACACCACTAAAACACAATCTTATGCTGGCATGAACAGCTTCCGATATCTCAATAACCTAAAATTGTTCGTTCATTTGTTGGTTTAATCAGTTTAGGGGGCGTGTGTTATTTTGGTGGGATTGGGAAAATGACAGAAGGCCGGGCGTGGGAAAATCTGTTTTATCATTTTTAGCGGAGACGCGAACCCATCGCGAACCTAAGACAGGTACGTAATTTTTATAGTGTAATGCTCATGCAAATTTTGGGAAATACTCTGCCGCTGACGATTTAAATTAATAAAAAATATAAATCTCAGTGTTTTTTTTTTATTTTAATCTTTTTATGGCACATGGTTGACTCAAATCCTGTAATCTAAAATGTAGTTCCACAATATGGGCAATATTATGATGTGGGAAGGAGGGAGGGGAAGTAATAGGATAGAGGAAGTTTGGTTCATTGTTGTCTGTGTGAAACACAACAAGCAATGATAAGTTTGTACAAAACTAAGAAATAACTTACAATTAGAGACTCTAGGAAGATAGCAACGTTATTAAATGCCAACTGAAGATCTTCGTCTGGAGCCTACTTCTATGTTCCTTATTTTTTTTATTTATTTAAGTTTTAATCCAGCAGGACTGGAAGGATAGTGCAATCCCAGTCTGCCATATTACATGAAATGCAGTAAAACAGATAAACAATAAAATAAAGTAAAAAATTATAAAATTATCTTATGATAAGGACAATCTTCACCCTGCCGGCTGCAGCCCGGAACAACTCGCGTAACTCCATGCAAAAAAATAATATTGCAGAACCTGTAGATAAACTGTCCAGCAAAGCTGGCGATCAGCTCCATTTTGTTTTTTTTATATTTGCAATTTAACGTCGATTCTCGGTCTTTTCAGCTTTTAATCAAATTAGCTCGCCAGAAACAATAAATATCAATTGTCTACGCGATTGACATTTTCAATTGAAGTGCGATTGGTGGAACTAAGAGACAATGACCTTTGTAACGTCATTGGATAGAGAGAAAATTGTTGAAGAAACCATTGTCAATCGCACAGCAAAACGAACATTTCACAGCGTTAATGCTTATTTAAGCGCTCCATCAAATTACCAATCATTTTACTGAGATTACTAAGTTGCAAATGTTCAGCGTGGGGAGTGTGGCGAACCCATCACTCAGGGAGTGGAAACACGACCTGCAATAGCCATCCCAAGCTAAGGTGTTCCCGTGCTCAGGCTGAATGACCTGGGGAACAGTGTCACGAACGGTGCCTCCGAGAAACAGGGTCGCATCTCGGAGTATTTAGACCTTACTCCAGCTCTCGGGGCTCTGCTGGAGTAGACCTTCTATTTCCCTAGATAACCGTGGGATGAATATTGGACCATTTGAAAACTCCCTTTTCCCTCGTGGGGCCTCCAAGGAACCGAGGGGGAGTGGACTCTTCTGCCATGAGGAGGAGTAGACTCCTTTGTCGTGGGGCCTATAGGGAACCAAGGAGGAGTGGAGAGGAGAGACGAAACCCTCTTCCATCTCGGGGCCTTTAGGGAACCAAGGAAGAGTGGAGAGGAGAGACGAAGTCCTCTTCCATTGTGGGGCCTATATGGAACCAAGGAGGAGTGGAGAGGAGAGATGAAACCCTCTTCCATCCCGGGCCTTTAGGGAACCAAGGAGGAGTGGAGAGGAGAGACGAAGTCCTCTTCTATCGTGGGGCCTTTAGGGAACCAACGAGGAGTGGAAAGGAGAGAAGATGCTCTCTTCCTTTTTGGGGCTTTCAGGGAATCAATGGGGATTGGAGAGGAGAAACGAAACCTGGGAATACACATTGTGGAACCAGAAGACATAGCCACATATCCAATAACAACCCTGATGAACTTTATAAAAGGGACCAGGTGACTGTTAAAGGAATGAAGTAAAATGGGAGATAGCACAATGGGCATATGGCCTATTTGGAACTATGTGTAAACCGTGCCCGCTCTATAAAAACAAAACAAAAAAAGTTGCAAATGTCAATCGGCTCAACTCTGTAAGTGATCAATTAGCATTAAACTGTCCCATCGGTGAGATAAATTTAACATATCTATTGACAATAATTCATAATGATTGTCTCCGGGGCACTTTATGCTTGACAGCTGATCACAGTTTTATCAAAGGCCGGGAATCGGCGTTTAGCGGGAACTGTTCAACTGTCGTAAATTCAAAATGGTGCTGATTGTCGATTTGACGGTCATCAAAAAATGATGTGTTAGTTTTGAATAACCCAATCTGAGTTGTTCAAAATTAAGTGAAACTAGTAGATGAATGAAAGTGATAAATAATAGAAAGTGAAAGTGAATGTTTTGTTAGAAAAGAATCTTAAGTTAAAAGTAACGTCCGTTATAATTTATGTGTTCATAGATGGCATTAATTTATGGAAGTACACTTATGCAGATTATGCTTTAAAATACTAAGACAGATTATTTGTTTACGGCCGTACACACGTAATATGAATATATCGTTATGTCTGTAAAAAAAACTAAATTCTTTCAAGAAAGAAATACAAATTCAGTTTGATTGATTCACCGAAATAATTTTGTATTTGTTTGCCTTTATGGAAAGAATTGGGTTTTCATATGGACAAAATATTTATTCGTATTCATATTACGTATGTACAGTCTTGTTAATATTTTAAACCATAACTTGAAAAAGTGTATTTTCATAAAATATTTAAATTTATCCCATCTATGAACGCGTAGAATATAACGGACATTACATTTATTCTTAAGTTATCCAATAATAGAGATTCATGTATCTCTTACTCTGATACTTTAATATTGTATTTGATATCAAAATATTATGACATCAAAATTATAAATTGAAATGTAGAACGTCCCTCTTGGCCACAATCAATATCAGTATGAATCACCGTCTATTAAGAGACCCCGAAACTTTCCATATTCCTTTCCAAAGAACAAACTTAATCTTCTTCTAACCTCTTGTGCAAATGTGTCGACTATATAATGTCTACTGTAGTTGAAAGATTCCAGACAAATTTTGCCCTAGCCCTCATAAGCTGAAACTTTACAAAATTTCTTAAAAATATCGTGTTAACTTGACTTCCTCGATTCAAACATTATGGTCTCTTGTTTGTTTTTTTTTTGTTTACGTTATTGGACGATTGGTTTTTATTTTTTTGTTATCTGTTGTGTATATTAAATAAAGTGAAATTAAAATTAAATTATTTTCACTCTTCTTTTATGTACTTTACGTGATATGTAGAATTTCACTAACCTCCTCACACTCCGGATTAATGAATAAATTAAATATTGTTTCTCTATTTCCAGAGAGTAAGCTACTACTTCACAGTCATGACGCTGGCCATGGCCCCCACGCGCCGAGTACTGCAGGGGGCGGTAGCACAGGCGCGCGGTGGTGCCCTGTACCCCCGGGACTCGGAGACCCGCGAGGTCAAGTCCCTGGACGGGATCTGGAACTTTCGCCTGTCTCCCCAGGACCCCGAGTTCGGTTTCAAGCACTTCTGGTATAAGTCAGACCTTGATAAGGTAATTGGATACTATTTTTCATTTTTGTCAAGAGTATATAGATATACTATATATATTTGTGCAATCTACTTTCTTACGCTAGTTAGCTACTTTTTGTTTTATGTCCTATGCATCTTATGTTCCTATTTATACAGAGTTTACCAGTACTTACCCGAAAGACTTTAACCAGAGATTTCTGATCATATTTGGAGTATAAAATATAGATGTCATTTTGCTGTCTGATATAAAATATATTTTTCCATAGTTAGTTGATTGATATTGATAGTTGATTTATGAGATACATACTCCGTATTGTTCCAGCAGCACTGTAGAGACAAGACAGAGAGGCATTATGATCAGTGGCAACGTGAGGTAGAAATTGATTTGTTTTTAATTTTTTTTAAAATCATCAGATGGCAAAATGACATCTACAAGTTTTGCTCCAAACATGCTCAGGAATTGCTATTGGGTAAGTGAAGATATACTCTGTATAACAGGTAGGAACATTAAAGTTATGCCGATGGGTACATGCTGATTGTGATAATTGTCCCCAATTGGAAAACGTTGACCATGTAACTTAGCTAGGTGTAAAAATTGATCAAAATTTAAAATGGACTGAGCATAATATTAACAATTTAAATAATAAAATTAAAAATACTAAGTTATTTCTTCAAAACCATCAGGAATGTCCTTAGTAAAAAAGACTTAGTAAAGATCTACATGGTTCTTTGCCAATAGCTCTTAGAGTACGGTATTTTCGGATGGGGAAAGTTCAAATGACAATTTCCTAAAATCATTCATTAAAACCCAAAAAGTCGTAATGATAATTATTCTGAAAGTCCCTGTAAGAACTAGCACTGACGAAATCTTCAACAAACTTAACATCATGTCACTTAAGCAACTCTATTCTAAAACAATACTCCTTTACATTTGTAATACAAAAAACACAAGAAATAACAACTAACACATATATTAGAAACACTAGAACTCATTGTCAAAAACATATCTAACAAGCAACTACAAATACTACATTTGGGCAAAACAGCTTCCTATTCTCTGTTACTAAACTCTACAACAATATTTCAACATTTAAATCTCAAATAAAAAGCTGGATACAAAACATAAGGAGATCAGCAATAAATAATAAACTGACACCAAATACAGACTGAAACCGAAAGCATTAAAATGAACAAAAAACACCTTGTAATATATTTATAATTATTTCAGAAAAAAACACTATTCAATATATTTATAATTACTTTATATTATCCATACTACTAAATTTTAATCATATGTAAATGAAATCCTCAGCTCGGGAGTTTCCAGTGAGGATATCATTATATCTATTTGACAATTACAAAAAAAAGAAAATAAAACACTTATTATACAGAAGGTGTTCTGAAGTTTTCAAAATGCAAAAATAATATTGTTGGAAAACATGTCATGTAGGTCACTGTGACAATACATTTTGTTTAACATTTATATATCTAATATAAATAGTGTCCCATTGATATTTTGATAGCATAATTGTGTTTGAATTGGTTTTAGTAATTTTTTTTTTTTTTTTTTTTTATATTTACTCCACACAGGAGGCCCTGAAGAAAATAATTTCCCTCAGGGCCTATGTCATCTTTGGGGATGCTGTGTGGAGGGTCTTTTTGTGGAAAGGAAGGAGTGAACATGGGTCTTGAAGAGTCCCATGTTGTAGGTGGGAGGAAACACAGAGGCCGGCAGTTCGTTCCACAGCCGAGCTGTTGAACTTAAGAACGAATCGTAGAAGCGACCCGTTCTCATGTGACAAGTGTCAACTGTGTACAAATGTTGGGCGCGCGTTTGGCGTGTATCCCGACTACGCACCGGTGCCGAAGGGATCAATGACGCTAGTTCCTCAGAGCATCTTCCATTGTAATACCGATAGAACAAGGACAGCATACCTACCTGACGCCTGTGCTCTAAAGATTGCAGTCCGTTTGTTAAGATTGGGGAATCTATCAAACGGACCGCCCGTTTCTGCACAGAGTCAAGGGTTTTTTTCAGGTATTTTGGGGCTCCAGACCAGAGATGGCTGCCAAATTCGACAGTAGGGCGCACTTGCGATTTGTAAGTAATGTAGTAGTATAAAAGTTTTCCCAGATAAAGTAATTTGTATTCAGCCCGCGAGGTCAGATAAACATACTCCACATGAGGTCTACCTCGTGTGGAGTATAATTTATAAAATGACACAATGATAATACTCCGACGTCTTAGAAAAACAAGGTTCCGTCTGACCTAGCAATGTTATGCGACAATGGTCTCTGGAGGAAGCTACTTTAGAGCTTATTATCTTATAACAGTGCTGTGTCAGGCAGAAGCCCAGGTGTCGATAGTGCTTCTACCCATCAAATCATTCATAACAGTAAGAATAAATTTGACCCATTTAAGAAATTAGATTTTAAGGGGTGTCAATGTGCATACGTCATTGACAATATGCATTGAAGTGTAATTGACAGAAATTCAATCGACCCGTCAATACTTTCACCCCAGTTGCTTTGTTGACTTCTGCGGAAACAATACCTAAAGTGTGAGAATACAGTGAATTTTTTTGATTTATCTTGCTTTCCATAACTCAATTGCGATAATGTAATTAGATATTAGTAAAACAAATCTTGTTCCGCAATGAAACTGAATTCAATATATAAAGCAATTGAATGAACGATTGTCAAATCGCACAGTGAAACGATCATTCCGCTGCGTCAATGGCAGATGTCTGTGGCGTCTATGCTCTTAATTAAAATACACATCATTTCCTCCGTCAATGTGAAGGCTGAATAATTGCCAATCGCTTGAATTGCGCCAGTAAACGATCAATTAGCAATATTGTCAATCGCATCAATCACATAAATTCATTCTCAAATTCCGTTCCAACGGACTAAGGTGTTTTCACTTGGCTTGACTATAATAGAAGAGGAAGAAGTGACCAATCAACTACTATTTATAAACATATGTACTAAAGCGATTTGTGTTTATATATACCACATTATTTAATATCATCCCTCAATATATTAATATGGACACATTTGAAACTGCTTACTGCGATTTAAAGTCAATGAATCCACCTAGATTTCACCGTTTATCCCAAATTTTCAGGTTCTATAAATTTGACATATTATGGTAAGTGATCGCTCAAAACAATGATGTTTAACAGTTGATAAGCATTGGTCTCTGTAATTATTGTGATTATCAATAAAAATAAGTATCCTAATCTAAAACTCCGGTACTAAATCAATACAGTTTTGTAAATAAATGTAAGTGTGAATAAATGTAAAATTTATTCACACGTACAACTGTCTGTTTCCTAAATAAACTAAAATAAATTAAAAAAAAAAAAAAAGTTTTTGCAAACTTGCCATATTATGCCAATAATCGCTCGAGTGGATATTAGCTCGTTTAGAGGGAGTTCCTATATTGCTAGAAATAATATCAACTATGCACATAATGCTGACCTGTATTACCAATGAGTGAAATGTATATCATACTAGTTGATGCCGCAATGCTTCGCTATTGCTAATGTCTTTCTCGGGCATCTCCGACTTCCTCCACCATCCACTACTGTGTATCATAATGTTACTGTTAAAAAACTACATTACATCGACTTTAATTCGACTCCATATATCATTTCGGTGCGGGGTGAATTTTGACGTGTACCCGGTGTTGCTGGGAGTTTTCCTTAGGAGATAGACCGTCGTTAACTTTTCTGTAGGTCTTTTTAAGTTATACAATTCCGTAGTACATTATTTTTATATATATCATAAGGTTTAGCCAGGGTTGGCAATGTAAGCGGCCCTAAGTATTTTTTTACACTTAGAAGAACAGAACTTTTGTCTAAATAGACAGACGCGGAAAGTGGCTTTATTTTATACTATTTAGAAATTAAAAATAGATTGAATGGTTTGAGACTAGATTATGATCTTATTTTTTTACAGGTTGGTTGTTTTGAGCAGCCAACTGCAGTGCTTATACCATCCCTCATCCCTTGGAAGTTCATTCGGTCTCATTATCTGCAGTTTTACTATACGCGTCGCACTGAAAGAATCTAACCACTGCTGTTAACAATTAAACAGGCAGAGGAGATGCAAAATGAAAAAATTCACTATGCTCATCAATAACATTGAAAAATCATTACATCAGGGCATTTTTTAAAGAAAATAATTTCCCTAAGGGACTTTATCATCTTTGGGGATGCTGTGTGGAGGGGTGTTTTTGAGGAGGAAGAAATTTATTTTGTACGATGTAGGAAGCATGGAGGATGGCAAATCGTTCCACAGCCGAGCTGTTGAATCGTAGAAACGACTCATTTTTGTGTGACAAATGTCGACTGTGTACAAATGCTGGGCGTGCGTTTGACGTTCTTCCCGACTATGCACCAGTACTGAAGGGATCAATGACGCTAGTTCCTGAGAGCATCTTCCATTGAAATACCAGTAGAAAAAGGAGAGCATTCCCACAGAGCTCTAAAGATTGAAATCTATTTGTAACGATAGGGGAATCGACAGGGTCAAGGGTTTTTTGAAGTATTTTTTGGCACACTTGCAATTTGTACAGGGTCAGCAATGATGCCCAACTTTTGAGAGCCTAACTTGACTCTGGCTTCGATGCAGCTCTTAGACCATCCGTGAAAAAATAAGTATATATTTAATGGTTGTGTCTGCTTAAAGCTTCGTTCTAACTTCTTGTTTTATTATATGATTTATTGATGAGGAAAAGGGAGAGTTTACAATAAAGCTATCAAAGATACTTATGTTTTTATACAACAATTTGTGAATGTTTCCAGACAGGCCCCGTGGAGGCAATGCCCGTGCCCAGCAGCTATAACGACCTGTCGCAGGACCCCAATGTGCGCGACCACGTGGGTCTTGCGTGGTACGACCGCCGCTTCTTTGTGCCCGACACATGGCGGAAGGCCGAAAGCCGCGTGTGGCTGCGCTTTGGTAGCGTACACTACGCAGCTCAAGTTGTAAGTATGACAATGTGTTATAATGTGTTACAATTCTTAAACAATTTTTTTTAAATTTAAAAAGATGTATTTATTACTTAAATACATGATATTTAATTAAGACGTTTACAGAGGACAGATATGTCAAATCACCATACTAGGCAGTTGCCTGTTTCATGGTGAACAATGGAATATAGTTATTTTATATGAAGGGTAAACATATGGATTAAAAATATACACCTAAACAAGCAGAAAATGTAATTGAAATAACATGTACAGAAATATTTATGAAGATTATGTTCCTGAAAAAGGTTGTGCTTCATCCCTTTCATACATATCATTTTAGATGATAGCATGCATATTATACACTGTATCTGGAAACACGTAGTACAAGCGGGGAAACATCGAAGCTACATCTACATCGAATTTCTTCTAATTTTTAACTTTTCTTTATTTGGCCTTTCATTTTCGAGTAAATTGAGTTCAAAGTTGAAATTTTTTGGACGAATTTGAAAAAAAATAGTTGCCAAGGGGTTAATATCATTCGTTTAATGTCTTTTAAAATGCGATGATGTGTAGACCTGGTTCCAAAAGTTTTTTTAACCCTTTAGTTGCTGAAGAAAATAAATATATTATATATTGTAATGCTTAGATCAAAAAAAAAGTTTTTTTTGACACCGTGTATAATTTAGCTTGCTTTACATAGATTCACTATTTTAGTCCACTGTCGATGGTTCATCATGTTAACTAAGATATTGCCACAGTAGCGTAGCATACTCACGGCGTTATGTCGGTGCCGGAAAGGTTTATTGTACTTTACTGCTTTATCGCATATTATGCTTCTTATATTCTTTTAAATTCTATACTTCTTATTTTCTTTTATATCCTGTACTTTTTATATTTCTTTATATTCTTCTATAATTCGTTCTTGATATATTCTTTTAAATAATTTTAATATACTTTAAATATAATCGACCACCACAACACGGGCATGTGCCTAGCATGGTGGTCGAAAAATTCTCAATGACTAACAAACAATGCACTGAATAAGTAAAATTTTTAAAAAGTATACTTTTTTTTTTGACAGTAATGTTCTCAATAAACTGGTAAGTGGGAACTGACAAAATATGCCGATAACGATAATGATAATATATTAGACCTTATCTGTCATATTAAAGACATCACTATAATTACAGTTTCAATATTCTGTAAATAATCTCGGTGTCCTGCACATCAGGGATGTCACCAACATTTCCAATTAAAGTGGGGGTACACCAAGGATCTGTCCTCAGCCCATTGCTATTCATAATGGTCATGAATTACCTAACGAGTCAAGAAATGAACAGTATTCTCAAGACTATGCTTTTTGCAGATGATGTAGTACTGATAGAAGAAAATCATTGTGATCTACAAAATAGCCTGGAAAGGTGGAGAAAGATCCTGGAGGATAATGGACTAAAAATTAGCAGGAAAAAGACGGAATATTTGTATTTACCATTTGAAGACCCAAATGCTGTAACTCCTTCGATGCAATTGGATGGAGTAACATTAGCCAACTGTGACTCATTTAAGTATCTGGGCTCACTCATCCACAGAGACGGAGGATGTGCAGCGGATGTCAACCATAGGATAGGAGTGGGATGGATGAAATTTAGATCCGTAACAGGAATTTTGTGCGACACGAAAATGCCAATAAAACTTAAAGGAAAGACATACCAGACTATTGTTAGACCCGCGATAATGTATGGCTCCGAATGCTGGACTATGTACAACTCCTACTCTAGGCAACTCGAATCAGCAGAAATGCGAATGCTTAGATGGACGGCAGGAGTATCATTAAAAGATAAAATTAAAAGCTCACGCATTCGTGGTAGCCTGGGTGTCACTGACATAAACAGTAAGCTAGAGGAACGACAGTTAAGATGGTATGGGCACATAAGACGGAGACCACCACACCACACAGTGAAGCAGGCAATGTCTATAGAGCTTCAAAGACAGTCATCCGGAGGTAGACCAAAGAACTCCTGGATGACCCAATGCTCCAAAATCCTACAAAGAAACGGCCTAGATGAAAGCGACACTCAGAACCGAAGAAGCTATAACCTGAGAACGAGAAGAGCCGACCCCAACAGCCCACCTAGGCAATGAGTTGGGATAGTGCTAGGAAGAAGAAGAAGAAGAATCTCGGTGTCCTGCGTTAAAATTTTGGCCTAACCAGTTCCTAAAATTTCTCCCACTGGAGCGATTTTGGCCACATTATAGCCAATTTGCAAACACCCGTGAGCTTCCGCTGTCCAAAATGTGGCCAATTTGAAGAGATATTTTAAAACATTTATTGGAATTATTTCAATCGTTCCTGCGGATTGGAATCTTTGATTAATGACAAAGCTAACTTTTCTTTCTTACTTTAACAAGAGATGTCTCACATGTGTTCTGAATTATTTGTTACTGACATTCCAAGAACCGAAATTATTGAAATATGTTTCTTACAAATCATCGATAATGTGTTTACATTTAAAAAAATTGATTTCTGAATTTAAATTTATATCTGCGATTATCAACAAGGCCATAGACAACACACCAAAGTCATAATAATTAATATTACTCCAAGTAGGTTCCACAATTGGCAATTTTACAGAAAATAATATACAGAATTCATGGGTTAATAAATTTTAAACACGATATTTTTATAATTTTATATGAATCCTAAAAATATGGGATAAACAGTCGAAAATAGGTCCATTCAATGGCTCTCTAACACTATAAGCAGTTTTTAAGTCTCCATATTAAAATTCTGAGCTATAATTTTTTGAAAGACGGCGAGGAAATTTTCAAATCAAACGATTTAAAGTTTCCAAGCGATCATGGCTGAAATTGATTACTTTGCGGAATGCACCAGTAATTTTATGCTACCAGCATTTCTATTATATTCCAACATGCAATAATCTGTTGGTTTTTCATTATTTTAACGAGAATTGAATTATTCTTCCTTGCTATCATAAATGGTACCAGCATCTTTTCATAAAATTTCTCTGTTTCTGCTTTATCCTAATTTCTCTCAAATTATTGCAGAGTTTATTCAAAAAAGGATTTTTTTTTTATTGAATATACAAACACATTACAATAATTTACAAATGTAGATATTTCGAGGCTGATTGCGAAAAAATTAGAAATTTTTAACGAAAACTGCCCAACTCAATTGAGAAATTATTTCTCGTGTTTGAGTTGGGGAGTGTTGGGAATCATTATAGTTTATAGGTTGTAAAATTTCACTAGTTGATGTAGCTAAAAATTAACAAATAGTTTAAAACTAGATTAATGTTACATCATTTACAAAAAAAATGTTACAATGTAATAATAATTTTATATAATATAATATATTATAAGACGTAATCTCATAATTAAGCTGAGCTTATTGGTATGGGGGGTGTGTTATATATTATTGTTAGTTTTCAGTTTAGATTTTCAGTGTGTTTTTAAGGTGAAAATTAAAATCTTCAAAATGTTATTTATATTTCTAAATCTTTCTGGTAATTAATTATGTGGGACAATAAAATCAGGTGTTAGACACCATCAGTGTAGAGTGAGACAGATATATTAAAGTATATAAGCCCTTATAATAGATGACGGGTAATGCTTCCGTATCCTTATAAATTTCCTTAGCAAAAACATCCGTCTAATGAGACATACATTAAAATACGTGAAATGAATTGTATGCTAGTTCTAGACTGACACATAGTACCACAATATAATAATATAATTAAATGGGTACATTATATTTGTAAGTTGACAGTAGTGTGTGTACAATGTATAGTATTTACATGCCCCTCTCCATTTAACTGTCAATTAAGTATTGTCTGTCATTTGTCAATTATCTACCGATCTTTCGGCAGGAAGCTTGTCCTTCCTAGTCCATTTTTAGAACCGCAGCCGATAGATAATATATTTTGTTTTTGTAGAAACAATCAAAAAAGGACGAAGATCAACGTCATCAATATGAGCTCTCGCTGGGACTAGTTTAGTGTCATCTAAATCAATCAATCGCTGTGATATATAATGTAGAACATATTTCAATGCAACTTTAAATAAGTCTAACACACATATTCATTGTATGTCTATCTTTGTCATACGTGACCAACGCTTTAATTAAGAATTTACTGGATACATAAGTGTGTTTACTACTTACCACATTATGTGTCAATTTTATGAGACAATGACGTGTCTATAAGTTTGTAATGTCATTGGTAGTTTGACATTTTATATGAAATATTCATATTAAACGCTATAGAGTTACATAAAACAGAGGAGTCAGCCCATACAGATGTAGACTTAAAACTTGTTCCATTTTGTCCGGGGAAGGTATGTAGTGTGGAGATGGGATTCCTGTGGTTATTAAGGAAATTGTGACATCTCATAATATTTTTTTTTTAATAAATCTGTTTATTTCTTTTATTTTCAGTGGGTGAATGGCAACGCGGTGATGTACCATGAGATAGGGCACCTTCCCTTCGAGCAGGAAATAACCAAGTACATCAACTACGGAGTGGAAAATAGGGTCACCGTGGCTTGCGACAATACGCTTCTCAAAGACACAGTGCCACAGGGACAGGTCAATGAAATAATAACGTAAATAAACTGTATTATTTGCATGGTCTAACCAAACTCCCTTACCATTGTTATTAACTTTATCTTGGCTTAAATCGGCGGCAGAGTAGTGAGCTCTTAGGTTTTGGGACCAACAGTTGCAAGTGACAATATATATATATATATACATCTTAACACTATAAAAGAAATATATGTTTGTGTGAGAATCGAGACCCTAACCTCGCTACATCTCCTGGTCGGCAGTAAAATGACTTATAGCAATGTATCATTTTATATTTCAGGGATAACGGTACCATCAAACTCAGACAGACTTATTCATTTGACTTCTTCAACTACGCTGGTATCGACCGTCCAGTGTATCTGTACTCCACACCCAACCTCTACATTGATGACATTATCGTCAACACACACATTGACAACACTACAGGTAATACACACAATGTTGCAAGCTAACAAATATTAACGCTATGTTATGTTTTTCTTATAACCACTGAAGCATTCTTGGCAACGCTATCTGAATATAATATATTATTTGCAATCTAGATGATGTCTTGGATATGTTCATCCGATTTTATTAATAGGGGACATCTATTCACTTTTTCGATAGGTCTAGAATGAATTTTATTTGGTATAGCCATAAAATAAAGAATAACACAAGAAGTGCCTTGTGTTATTCTTTTCATGATCCAAATATTTGCCTGATTGAGGCTTAAATTTCCAATACAAAACTGTATTTACGAAATTCAAGGGGGGTGTTGATGTATTGGGCTAAATGCAACATTCGTTTCCATGCAAATTTGTATGAAAGGTACTTCTAGTTTTCTTATTTATTCTATGGGTATAACTTATTAAAGCTCATATACTTTATTGTAATATTTAATCATTTAAGAATATTTGTACTCCTGTCTGATTGTTTTATTTTTACAAACTTCAATCTAATAACATAAAATTAATTAAAAACTTTGTTCCCAGGTATAATAGCTTACAATGTTTCATATGGAGGTTATTCTGGCGACCAAGAGGTGTATTGCTATGTCAATGTGTTGGACAAGAATGACACCATCGTAGCCAGTAGCCAGGGCTTGAAGAACACCATAGAAATACCAAATGCCAATCTGTGGTGGCCATTCCTGATGCATCCTGAACCTGGTTATCTTTACAAACTGGAGGTAAACTTTTTTGTACTGATCCCTGTATCACAACCAAAATTAAAGATCTTCACTATACACAATCATTATTTTAATACTATTTTGTAGAAAGAAATACTATTTTGGGACAGTACAAAATCGTCAAAAAATGGCAGCTCCTTGAACGTAACCATAGATCACAATCTTCAAAGCATCTGTCACTGTGATTTGTGTGCTGTGTCACGTATTTGGTCATTATTTAATCGATGTTTTCGTTTAACCGTTTGTTGTTTGAACCTTCATCATAATGATTTATATAGGTACCTATGCCATGGCGAAATTGCCTGCCTGATTACTGTGTGTATGTATTTGAGATGAAATCACAGCAGCGCAAACTACCTACACGCCAACTCTTTCTCTATCCAAATTAATAAAAATATGTTTCAATATGAAGTTAACACCCATAGATATTCTTTATTCAATGAGTTAACTGTACGTTTGTAAAGTTCTTGTGTATTATTGTAAAAAAAATGTCAAATCATCAAACACACATGCGAAATTCACATATTGTATGATTATTCAGCGGAGACGGTAGTGTTGATTATTGCGTGAGAGATTATTTATGTTTACTACATAGTAATAAAATAGTAATTTCTTAATAATATAGAACCTTATATTGATTTCTTTCATCCACTTAAGTGATAAGTATGTGTATTTTAGTATCTACTTAAGTCCTCAGGTTAATTTGTTCTGTTTTGGGAACAATCAGCTACCTAATACCCATAGAGTCAATTTGTTTGCTTTTTAGAACAGCTCATATGGTCTCATAGAAATCGTTGTGTCTCCCTTACCCTCATGGTTAGAAACATGAACTAAATGGTGCTAGAAAGAGGAAAAAAAGCTTTATATTTAAATACAGAATAATTCAAGCTAACCTCAGAATAATTCAAAATTACACCTCTATGAAACCAAAGGTTCCAACCGCAATATGAGAAAAAAATTTGAAATATTTTACTCAATAATTTCATTTGAAACAACAAAAAAGTGAGGTGGCAGTAATTTTTATAATAAATTTGCCTAATAAAACATTTACAACATCAATAATTTTAGCTCAGTGTTTAATCGAAAAAACATAATGTGAGAAATTTTTAAAACTTTTTTATATTTGATTCCAAAATTATATGTTTATTTTCATTAATAAAATTTGAAAGCTTATTTCACGACCTTTCAAAAACATCTTTTTAGTTTCCGGATATTTTCAGAAATATAGTGTTTCTTTTGATTTTATTGAGATGCGGAAATACACACAAATTCTTCTGACACCTACTATCTTAAATTCTAAGAGGTTGTGGTATGTTTTCAGGTACATATTGCTACAGATTCCATTCCAAACGCTGACGTCTACAGACTAAAGGTTGGCATCAGGACGGTGACGTGGTCCAACACTCAATTCTTCATCAACGACAAACCCGCGTATCTCCGAGGATTCGGCAGGCACGAAGACTCTGACGTAAGACACATTTTACTATATCAATTGCTAAAATATCTTTACATAGATTATACAATTCATGATCCCGAGTTAAACCAACGGATTTAATCAAAACTTGTTTTACTTCTCGGACTGTACATTATGAATGTTAATTGGCATTATGTGTGTCGTTGCTTATCCAGAATATATAATGTGAGATATCGCGCTTATTTCTCGCCAGCGCCGTCGCATCTGCTGCCGTAATCTTGAATTTCCCGCCTTTCTTTTTGTAACACCCTACAGTTGTCTATTGTCACCTTAGCAGTTGGCGTCCTGAGACGCCATCTTGATTCAATTTTGGCGTTTTTTCACCCACGCCGGTCGTGTATTTTTCGTTTGTGATTGTTTTAACGAAAAGAATATCTGTTGCTACCCGCAAATTGTCGTAATTTTTTATGAAAATTAGTGCTAAGTGATAGTACGAACATTTTTGACAGTTATTAGCGTCTTCATTTTGTGCACGGGGTTAAAATGGCCTCAGACAAGGACCATGTAGAAGATGACGTAACCTCTAAACGACGTGATCGAAAGAGGCGACGCCGTTCAATATCAACAAGTTCGTCGAGCTCGCAATCTAGCGGTTCGGCGTCGCAAAATAGTAGGCGACGCAGGCGCACGAAGAGACGTAAGCGGAATGACAGACATCTGCTCAAAAGATTAGCATGTCAAGTCAAGACCCTGCAAGATTTTGTCATGGACAGGTCAACGCAGGAAGCCACTGTCAGCACGCCAAGTATAGTGGCACCCTCGCATGCATCTGGGAGCGTTTGCTCGTTGTCGCCTGAAAGGCAGTATCAGATGCCGGGTCCCTCTACTGTTCTGAAGGAGTCTGCAGCGCCAAAACCTTCTGCAACACATCTGGGTTTGGTGGAGAATCTCCAACGCTTCAACTCAAGCGAGTGGGCCAATGTCCGCTACGCATCCGCTTTAAAGGAATATGTAGCTGATCCAGGCTTCAAGGAGCTGGAGGTGAACTGCGAGGTGCTGGCATTTGACTCCGCCTCACCAATATTTCCGGCTATGGAAAAGATGCTGGCTGCGGTAACGCATGCCTCATTGAAGCAGAGAGAGTGCCTTCAACAGGCTCTCCAAAAACTCATCAAATGGGGAAGCAGTTCAGAAAGTTCTCTGTCAGGCGAGGCTTTAGAGGAACAACTGGACAGCCTGTTAGGAGAGGACTCCGAGTTTATAAAATGCTCTGACGATATCTTGCAGATAACCTGCGGAAAGCGAGCTGAAATCATTCAGCACAGAAGGGATAAGATTTTGAGCAGCTGTAAGACTGGAGTGGAACGGAAGCTATTCAGCAGAATTCCTCCTTCTTCCACTCATCTTTTTGGGGAAGAAGCACTGTCCGCACAGTTGCAGAAACTGGGTGGTATAACAAAGTGCTTTAGTCCAGTGCGCCTACCTCAGGGTAGCCACTCGGCGCACAACCGCCCTTCAACATCTAAGGAGGTTGTTGCCTTTCCCCCCAAGCAGACATCAAAGGAAAAGATGGCATTTCCCTCGTTTCCCCGGCGGGCAGACCACGGGCGAGACCCCCAGTATTCCTCCCGAGCGAGGGGTAGGGGTAGGGAACAGAAGCGTGGCGCGAGGGGGCAGACCTCTCGTGGCCGCTTCAACAGATGACTATCAACCATTTCGGGCCGGTCAACTACAGGATTATTGGATAGAATGGCGGACCCTAGATGCCCCAGAGACCATCTTACGTATGATAAGGGGATACCGCATACCATTCATCCGAAAGCCCTTGTTGATAAGTCCAAGCCAAGCTCTCGCAAGGAGATTCAAAACAAAAGTAACCCCGGAAATGACACTCGAAATAAGAAAGATGATGAGAGATGGTACATTGGAAAGAGCTGGCGACAATGCCTCCTTCCTATCAACACTTTTTCTGGTTCAAAAGAGCGACGGCTCAAGAAGACCAATCTTCAATTTAAAAGCTCTCAATTTAGATGTAGCTTGGAAAAAAATTTTCTCTGATATCTCACCACAAGGTCCCACACTTTCTTCAAGCCAACGATTGGATGACAAAAATAGACCTCTCACAGGCCTACTTCCACATACCGGTCGCAAAAGCTCACCGTTGCTTTCTGAGATTGTATTACGGAGGCCTTCACTTACAGATGACATGCCTGCCTCAAGGCCTGAGCAGTGCACCACAGGCCTTTGCAGCCATCACAAATTGGATTGCAGAAATCCTGCGGAGACGGGGTATCAGGATCATTGTGTACCTAGACGACTTTCTCCTGGCTCATCAGACCAGAGAGGTCCTCCTCAGTCAAACACGAGAAGCTCTTCAATTATTGGAGCGGTTAGGTTGGTTGGTAAATTTCCAAAAGTGTGTCCGTCAGCCAGCACAGTCAGTGGAATATCTAGGAATTGTTTGGAACCCCCATCTGAATCAGAAGACCTTAACCGAATACAGACGACAAGGTCTTTGGAACTCACTTCAGAGCCTCGTGACAAAGGGAAGATGGACTCTGAAAGAAGCTCAGAGTATTTTAGGAAAGTTGAATTTTGCTACCTTTGTGGTCCCCAGAGGTCGACTCCATACTCGACTGATACAATTACAGTTGCAGTTAATGCTGAAGCTGACCCCTCAGCAGAAATCTCCGATAAAGAAGGAAGTCTTGTCGGAAATGAAATGGTGGATGAACAACTTAGATCATGTTTCAACTCTTCATGTTCCCAGCCCAACACATTTTCTGACCACAGATGCGGCGGATCACGGCTGGGGAGCCCTGATCGACGATGTACCTCTGTCGGGTTGTTGGACAGACAGTCAGAGGGGGGACATTGCAACATGAAGGAGATGACAGCAATCTTAAATGCCTTAACATCTCTGACTCAGAATTTGAGAAGTTCTTCGTTACTCATTCAATCAGACAACAGGACAGTTGTAGCCTACTTGAGGAACGAGGGAGGCACCAAGTCAATGGGTCTCCTTCATCTGACATTTCAGATTCTCGCGCTTTTGGACAAGCACAGAATCTCTTTACAAGTGCAGTATTTGCCGGGACGCTACAATGGCCTCGCGGATCATCTATCCCGAGGGATGACGTTACCAGAATGGCACCTCCTACCCCCAGCGGTAGGAGCTGTCTTTCACAAGTGGGGCAGTCCAGTAGTGGATTTATTCGCTTCTTCGAGGGCTCACGTCGTGGATCAGTATGTCTCGATAGATCCCCACGACAAGAGAGCGATGTTTCACAATGCGTTCAGCAGGAGTTGGCATTTCCCCTTGGCATGGATCTTTCCTCCCCCCTGCTTAATGCCACGAGTGCTGGCACACCTGAACAAGTCGTCAGGGGTGTATCTGGTTGTAGCCCCAGATTGGCCAAAAGTGTTTTGGTTACCAGACCTAAAGAAAAGAGCCCTAGACCAACCTCACATAATACCCATGTTGGTCGACAACTTGATAGACTTATCGACAGGACTTCATCCTCAACAGGTCCAGAAGCTCCAACTACAGGTGTGGAAGATTGGGGGTGGAGTGAAGCATTGAAAGATTGGTCACAGCAAGAGAAAGCTCTGTTGAATGCGGGTTGGCGCAAATCTACGCTTTCAACTTATCACATGGCATGGAAGAGCTGGAAGGAATGGTGCTCCATTAACAATACCTGTCCTAATAACCCTTCGGGATCTCAGCTGGCACGGTTTTTAGCATACCTAAGAGTGAAAAAAGGCTTGGCTCCCAGTACCATAGCGCTTCACAAGTCTGCAGTGTCGGTTTTGTGTGACCCCAATGGCGATTTGAGGACTAGTAATCATCCCTTGGTCAAGCGAGTGATGAGAGGTATAAGGAATTCTGTAAATGAGAAGCCTAGAGCATTTACTTGGGATCCAGGACTCTTGGTGTCTTGGCTTTGTAAAAATCCTCCAAAGGACCTGACTCTTTTCGAAGCATCTCGTAGATGTGCTGTTATTTTACTACTGGCGTCAGGAAGACGAGTACATGATCTGACCTTGCTACATACATCTCCTGATAATCTTGTTGACAATGATGATCACATTATATTATGGCCAATTTTTGGTTCTAAGACGGACACCTCTACACATAGACAGTCTGGTTGGAAGCTTTGCAAAGCAGAGGATCGTAATATAGATCCTATATTTTGGTTGAGAAAACTTATGTTCTTGAGTGAGAACAGGAGACATGAAGCTGGTGTTGAATGTCTGTTTATTTCCACACTGGGGCCTGCAAGACCAGCCTCAAGAACTGTTATTGGTGGATGGATTAAAACTATTTTGAAGGACGCTGGGATTGACGCCTCCCCTGGGAGTTTGAGATCAGCAGTCGCCTCAAGGAGTTGGCTGGAAGACTGCCCTATAGACACCATTTTGGAAAGAGGAAACTGGCGTTCAGAAAACACTTTCAAGAAATATTATAAAAAGCAAATCAGAGTTCTCAATGTTGAGGTGCTGAATCCCCCCATTCACTCTCAGTCTTTGACTAAGTTATTTCAAGCAATACAGTAATAGTCACAATTTTGGCTTTAGAATTGTCACCAAGCGATAACAAACACTTCTCACATTATATATTCTGGATAAGCAACGACACACATAATGATGGAGTTTTACCTACCATTAAAACTCTTATTATGTTGTCTTGCTTATCCAGAATATACTTAAGCTCTGCTTGGTGAGTCCAAATTGAATCAAGATGGCGTCTCAGGACGCCAACTGCTAAGGTGACAATAGACAACTGTAGGGTGTTACAAAAAGAAAGGCGGGAAATTCAAGATTACGGCAGCAGATGCGACGGCGCTGGCGAGAAATAAGCGCGATATCTCACATTATATATTCTGGATAAGCAAGACAACATAATAAGAGTTTTAATGGTAGGTAAAACTCCATCATTATATATAGTCTACTCATACTTACGTAAAAAGTCAAATAAATATGTATATAAAATGAACTGCCTGGGGCAACTGAGGAAACTTGGGTCAATAATAATAGTCAATAAGGTGAACCAACAGCTTGATTGGCACTTAACTACTTTCAACCAAAACCTGAACATAAATGCATACATTTTAGCTATTGTAATAGATTATATCATGTATCTATACTATCATATATTTCAATCAATACTAATCTAACCTAGTCTACCTATAAGTTTTGCATGTACTTGTAACTATAAACTAACTAACTTTTTATATCCATCTAGAGTTTTTGTTAATTGTATATTTTCTGATACCACTGTTTATAATTTACTGTATATGGTATATTTTATACCGTTGATATTAAAATAAATTATGATAATTTTAGATACGCGGTAAAGGATTAGACCTGCCTCTGGTTACTAGGGACTATAACTTGATCCGCTGGATTGGCGCCAACACTTACAGGACCTCCCACTACCCATATTCTGAGGAGTTGTATGACTTTGCCGATGAACAGGGTATTATGATCATCGATGAATGCCCAAGTGTCGACACAGAGTAAGTCTAGATAGTGTTATCTGTTCAATCAATCACTGGATGTGTATGGAATGAGATACATCCATAGAATGAAGAACACTAGAAGTGCCTTTCATACAAATTTGAATGGAAACCAATTTTCCGCTTAGTTCAACAGCGCTTTATCTCACTTACACTCACCTGACATCGTAGATCTCATTCCCATTTGAATTTCGTAATTTCACAGTTTTGTATTGGAAATTTATGCTTCGATTAGGCAAATATTTGCCCACAAGGTACTTCTTGTGATATTCTTAATTCTATAGATACATCCAAGTATAACAAACACTATTTTCTCTAATAGCCCAAGCGATAACCGTAATAACTAGAGACTGGATTATATGCAACAAAAATAGCCCAAAATATGTATGCAAATATGCAATAAAAATAGCTAAAATATGCACGAAAATCCATAAAAAGGGTCAAAATATGCAACATGAAATAATACAGGAAGTCGTATTTTTACATATTTTTTTTATTTTAGTAAGCTATTAGTTCTCAAGGATAACAATTATATTTTCGAAAATATCAATTATAAAATGTATTTAACAATAAAATTTAGAATTTACCTTTAAAAACGTATATGACTAAGTACTGTTCTAAATGTTCTGTAGACAAATTGTGTCTACGATCGCTTAATATATTTTTGTAATCGGAAAAAGAATGTTCTACGTCTACTGATGTGGCTGGACAGAATTTAAATTTGGGTGCGATTTTTGAACTTATTGTTCCGGGCAAAATTTCACCTGCCCCGTTGATGAAGTTATCAATTTGGCACAAAGGTTCAAACCCTGGGTTATTATTCAGTATGTTTTCAAATTTTTCTTTGAGTTTACTCGGGAATAGCTTTGGCAACGAGGAATTCATAAGGCGAATTTCCTTCATAACCTGAATAGATGCATTCAACGCCAATCCATGAGTTTCAAGCGTTTTTATACTTACAGGTATGTAGGCATAATGAGTGGTAATCATAGCTAGGTTTTTTTTAATACTGGCGTCATCAAACGATTCTTTGCACTGGAAAACTGCCAAAGCCTCTGCACTATCGAAGTCATTGATAACACCCTTGATGGCTTCAAAATGTTCATGGTAAAACATCGCAGCTTCGATCCACGTACCCCAACGTGTTATTACTGGCTCAGGAGGTAAAGGGATATTTGGCAGTTTTTCTTTGTAGGCCTTTATAAGAGCAGGCGCCTTAAGAAACACTTTCTTTGCTGATGAAATCAGGTTATTTACATTCGCAAACGTGGATCTCACTTCTTCGGCGAGTCTGTGAATTCCGTGAGCAAAACACGTCACATGAATCAAATTGGGATAAAATACTTGGAGGGCTTTGCCTGCTTTGATCATATAGGGGGCAGCATCTGAGAGCAACACATACACATTTTCATCCGCAGAAGATTCAGGAAATATTTTTTTTATACCCTCATTCACAAATCTGGCGATCGTAGAATGATTTGCTTTTTCAAGTTCTCTGCAGGCCACCAAATAGGAAGTTGAAGGTTCAAGTTTTAATGCACCAACAATCAAATTTGCAATGTAACGGCCGCAAGTGTCGGTGGTTTCGTCAGCTGAAATCCATATGATGTTATCCTTGAGTTCATTGCGTATTTCTTCCAGCACGTGTAGATAAATTGATGGTATGTAATTTTTACGTAAAGTAGATTCATCCGGTATATGTATTTTGATTTATGCAATATTTTCTGAGAAAATCCTTCAAGGCAGGATTTGTCAGTTTGTATAGAGGGATATTGCTTGCAAGAAATGCTTCACATAGATCCATGCTAAAGTGATTTTGTTGTTTACCTTTGGAGGTTACTTCACTGTTACTGCTACTTGCCACTGTAAAAACTTGTTGTCGTGGGCCCTTCTTCTGCACTCCTGCGATATGAACACTGGTTTTGACATGCTGGTCTATTTGGAACTTTTTTGTGCTAGAAATATTTTTCTCGCAAACTCGGCAGTATAAAACTTTTCCGTCGTATGTAAATATTCCAGGATATTCAGCTATCCACGTATGGGCACTTTTTTATCAGGGGGCATGGTTCACTTTCACAATGTACAACTTCGTGCAAACAAACAAAACACTAGACGAAACTCTAAAGAACAGCGCGTGCGACCAGTCAAAAACAAAATTCGCAATTCACTGAATTACCATAAAAATATACCAAATCACCCCTCATACGAATGAATGAATTGTTTTCGGCAATTAGCCGAATTAAGCCGAGTAGGCGCGAGCGCAGGCGAAGATGAGAGAGGTTCCCCCCCGCTCCGGCCGTCGGCCGTAGCGATCAGTAAGATCAGTTATCAGTTCTTTGCTCAGCTTCGCTGGCCACGCGCCTTGCTATCTGACGTCTATAGTGTCGCTATGTGAGGCATCTGAACGATATCAAGCGTAAATATGCAAGATCTCAAATTATTTGCTAAAATATGCAACTACCGCTGAAAAGGGTCTAAATATGCATTTGCATATGCAAATATGCAAATGCATATAATCCGGTCTCTAGTAATAACTATATACTATAGGCCTCCTCAACCAAACGAGTGCTGGGCATTAACAGCAAATAAGATTAGTAAAAAAATTGGTTCTGCCAGATTTCTACTCGGGAGGAATCTTGGAAAGGCATGACTTGGCAAAAGTTCACAACTAATTAGTTATGAAAAAAAATGCATTCTGGCAACATTTGTATGTCTGCACCTTGCAGACGATCTTGAAGGTAACCTCCAGAGGCAGTCAAATATCTCATCCACCACTCGAATGAAACCAATGTCAATATTTAGATATGAGTCTTTAGGAATTATTGATGGGAACTCTGTGGCAAACGTTCTTTTATATTTTATTTAAAAACAATGAATCACAAAGTGATATGAACACTGTAATTTTTAAATTGTCACTTTAATCATCGAAATATGATGATTAAAATGACAATTTAAAAATTACAGTAATATTATTAAGGTAATTTAAAAATGTCACTATAAGAAAGGTAATTTTTGCTCGACTAATCATGTCTGCCACATGGTTTACCGTAATATTTGGTTGGCAAAACCATATATTCGTAATGAGGAAACCCTTACCTAATTCGGGCACATGTTTCATTCAGGTGGCGGATTTGGGTATTTGCTTCTCGATACTTCTAGGTAATTTAACTCGAAAAGAGTTCACTGGAATGACACCAGATGTCGTTCCTTTCCAGGATTCCTCCTAAGTAGAATTCTGGCAGAGCGCATTTTTTTACTAATCTTGTTTGCTGTTAATGTCCAGCACTCATTTGGTTGAGGTGGCCAATCGGATATAATTTTTACGATCATCGCTTAGTAATATATATTTTATAAATTTTAAAAGATTACAACTTTGGTGATTTTTTCAATCATACCCGTATTATGGTAGTCGTACATGATTTATGTAAGAATAACAAAATAATATTTTGTAGAACAAATAATAAAACATAAGTGTTGAGTGAATATGTTAAACAGAAAATCAGTGAGCTAAATCAACAAAAACTTTCTCTGCCTGGAATTTCAAGGTCAACGCAACAAATTTTCAGCTATATTATATCCATCACAAATGATTGATTCTCAGGTTGTCAGTAGACTTCTTGACAATCCTGTTTTCTTTCAGTTTCTACTCCGACGTTCTGTTAGCAAAGCACAAGGAATCCCTGACAGAATTGATCAAGAGGGATAAGAATCACCCGTCTGTCATCATGTGGTCCATCGCTAATGAGCCCAGGACTCAGCTGATTGCTGCTGATGATTATTTTGGGTAAGTTAAAAAAAATAAATTAACAGTTTCTGCCAGAACAGAGAGAATATCAACAACTTCAAACTAAAATTTGCCAAGTTACTTAACCTTTGGAACGCCAAACTCCCCCAAATTAGTACCTTCATGACCACCTCCGTGAACTCTTCCCTTGTGGTGCCTTCAGGGAACCATAAGGGAGTGGAGAGGAGAGATGAAGCCCTCTTCCTCGTAGGGCCTAAGCAGTTAAACCCCCAACATATAGGACACAAGAGCAACGGTCACGGAATTGAAATGTCCAAAATTTGAATAAAAGATAATACCTTTTCAAAATCAGATCTTCTGGATATTCCGGAAATTCTCGATTTTGGAAAATATTACATAATAATATTATTTTATTGATTATTCTTTTTTTTTCAGGAAAGTAGCTAAACACGTGAGAGCTATGGATACGTCCAGAGCTATAACAATAGCTCTTGCTAGAAGTTCCTCTGAAGATAAAGTCGTAAGAACCTATCATCATAATTATTATGCATTTATAATGTTTGAAAATGTACCATTAATTAACAGGTTTGAATGATAACAAATAAATTAAAGATGTAATCATAATAATTTTATACTAAATTGAATAATTAAATTTGTAAAATAACTTTACTTAGTTCCTGCTTTTGTTGCAACTATATGGCGACGCTCTCCCCCCACTTAAACATTTTCTCTGTAAACACACACTATCCTCTAACAACAACAGTTGAAACAAACTTTTGAAACGAGACTTTTCACAAAATAGACAAGTTGTAACTTTTGCACAAGATTCTCCAGAGGAAGTAGCGAGGATGATGTATGTATGCATGAAACTAATGGTATTCTATTTTTTCTAGGGTAAACACCTGGATATCATAAGCTTCAACAGGTACAACGCCTGGTACAGCAACACAGGCCGGCTAGACATGATCACGGACCGGGTGGTGGCTGAAGCCAAGGCCTGGCACGAAAAGTATAATAAGCCGGTACTCATGTCAGAGTACGGAGCAGACACAATTGCTGGATTACATATAGTGAGTTACATATTAATATAACCTAAAACACAGTATCCATCAAATGGCCCATCTTCAATGTCTTCTTCTTGTCCTATTTGGATTCTGAATCCATTCTTCTACAAGGCGCCTCCAGGTATCCCAGTCCTGTGCTACTTCAGCATCCAATTCTCGCAATACTGTTACAGTCCTTAGGAAACTAGGGAAACCTTTTTTTAACATTACTTTGCTCACTGGATATTATTTAATCTTTATAAAATAATTCTATTGTAGCTAGATAGATCATGCTCTATATTTTACTTTGCAGAACCCAGAATTCGTGTGGTCTGAGGAATATCAAGTGCAGCTAATGTCGAGGCATTTCAAAGCCTTCGATAAACTAAGAGGCTTGGGCTTCTTCATCGGTGAATTCATTTGGAATTTCGCTGACTTCAAGACTGATCAACAAAGTAAGTAACGCGCAAAGGCATGCCATCGATAGCTCTGTTGTAATCTCTCCTTTTTTTTCATAAATTATACATATAAAAGAATTAACTGACGTGCACCCAGCGTTGCTCGACTTTTCTCTACTTTCGATAAATATAATATCCATGTATTATATATATAAACCTTCCAAAAGAAATTCTCTAAATGATACTGAAAACCCTATCAAACTCCGTTGCATAGTTTAGAAGAACTAAGCGCCAAACAGGCAGACTCGGATAGCGACTTTGTTTTATACTATTTAGAGAAGAGAGGTGCTACATCTGAAACTATATACAAATTATACATCTTCAGATGAACTTGAAAGTGGACTGTAAATAATAATTTAACGACAATAAACTTTGATGGAATTATGTGAAACTGAATGTAGGATACAAATTTGGAGTTGGAGGAAAAATATAACCAAATCATTTACCGATCATCAGCTGGAGAAGTTTGGAAAAACAAGACAATCATAATAAACTTTTATCATAAAATAACTGTTACATACCTGAAAATAAACCAGAGCGTGGTAATCTGAAATACGATAAGACAATTCATTCTTCACTACAAACAAAATCAACCAGCTTCGAAGACAATCCTTTTCTTTCTTATTTCAAAACAAAAAACTCAATTGTTTAACTCTCCTGTTCCATTTTTTTTAAAATACATACATAGTTTCAAATTAAGTAGTGATGGTTAGGAAGGTAGGTACATACTTTGGATAAAGGCCTGTAGGAACCAAACATATTCTCATAATATCAGTTAGTTCCCATTTTGTAACATTACTACAAAAGTATTAAAAGAAACGGTTCTTTGAATAGTATTTTTTTTCTAGCTGTCACCCGGGTTGGAGGTAACAAAAAGGGCATCTTCACTCGGGATAGGCAGCCCAAAGCTTCGGCGCACCATCTCCGGATCAGACACCACCTCCTGGCGCAGGAGTTGGACGGAGTGAATCCTCCGGCAGATCTGTTCCCCTACCTCGCCCCCGGCCACAGCAGCTGGAGCAGCGTCAGCAAGCCCCGCTCCGAGCTATGATCTCATCCCTCAGGACCCGCTGTATAGCAAACCAGTCCTATTATTATAAGATTAAGAGATAATAATATAAGTTATTTTTATGCATTGTTTTGTTATTATTTTTTGTGTGTGCAGTTTTAGTTTTAGTTTTTATGTGAATACCTGGCAAGACGCCCAATTCAATTGACAAAATAAACTTTTCCGTTTTTCCTGCAACTAAATTACAGCTGATATTAACGCCCTGGTGACCGATTTTGTTTTCATATTTTATGAAGATTTACCAGAAAACGAAATTTCAAATCAAAAAAAGTTCTGCCACAAAATCAACTCCAAATGTGTTGTAATTTCACCAATACCCGCTTGTAGTGCAAGTTTGGAGCTGAAGTAGATACCAATGTCTCCGCTGCGAGAGAGGGTGATGGTGCCGGCCGTGTTGTTGAGTCATGTAGTCAATGGCTTTCTCGATGGAAGCCTAGGCGGAGAGGCCATCTGCAATGTGCCTCACGATGGAGTGGGCCAGACTGACCATCAGAATAGATTCTCCATACCCTGAAATGAAACACATCATGTTTGACACGTTTCATCCGCCCTGCTGATGGACGATGCAAGGCTGTCTAAAATGTAGATGATTGAGGTTAGCATGATTTTTAGAATGCCATAAAAATAGTCGAGTACCTACCTACAATTTACAAAAAAATACATACAAATATAAATTAATAATATCAATTTGGAAGGCCGGAATAGGTACTGCCGCCCCAGGAACCATTTATTAAATAACCCTCTTCCATAGGTTACTCCAAGTGTTTCGCTTGGTGCAGAGGTGCGCTGGTTCATCGGGTGAGGTTTGTTAAAGTCTTGGCAGTGGGTGCTCCTGTCCACCAGCTGCGTGGCGGGCCTGATTGGAATAGGTTAGTTAGGGAGACCCGCTGACCTTTCCAACCAAACTCTCTCAACCCATGGATTCAAAAGTCCGTCACACGTAGACAGACTGAAACCTAGATTCCTACCATTACCCACCCCTTATACCTTTTTCCTTTGCATAACTTCCTGTCATTTCTTTCCTTAAAAAGATCCTTCACAAAGCATCCCCAAAGATGACATAGGCCATATTGTGGAAAACAATTTTCTTCAGGATCTCCTGTGTGGAGTTAGTGTAAAAAAAATTATAATATTTACCAGTGGTAGAAACTCCGCAAGCAAAATCATCAGCGTAAGTTCCGCTGCTGATCTGCGGGTTGTCACCTATCCGACCCACATACTTGCCGGTGATGCCACCCGTTGAGGCGGCTAAGGTGATCCGTCCCTCGCTGTCGATGACCACTGTCCCCACGGTGCCTATTCCGCCTTCTTGGACACGCAAACAGTAACTTCCTATTTTTATACATGATTAACACGGGGCCCTACCAGAAGAACATCAACAATATTAACTCCTTAGGCTAATTTGTTCGCTTTTAGTAACAGCTTGTAGGGTCCTAGAAATCGTTGAGTGTCCCTTGCTGGAGTGGTTAGAAATATGATCTAAAATATTATCGAAAATCTGCACACTTTAAGCAGTATCAAATGGATAAACCAAGCTGTCTGTAACTTCAAATATCCTACATTTTTGGTCTAATTTCACTTCCACCGTTGGCACCTCGTGAATTCGTGAATTTCGTGAAACTCCTTGATGAATTCTTCAAGCGCATCCAAAGCGTACTGGCTGATGAGACTGTTGGGATCGATAATCCCAAATCCCTAAAAAAGAAATTCATATTATAATACAGGTACATCATAGACATCCAAATTAATAGACTTGCCCTAACCTGAAATCTGGGTACCATTTCGAAGAGCTGGAGGCAACCACATGACCGTATTTGTTGTACCAGAAGCGTTCGAGAATGCTTTGAATATACTATGACATCAGTTGTACATTGACCGCCGAAGAGCGCACATTGAAATAACCAGACCCTGCGCAGAAAAGTAAAGTTAAAAATAAAGTAAGTAAGGCAAAGGTTTGCAGCGCCGTCCATTGTGGGACTTTTCTGCCCAGGATTTGAATGTTCGTTCTTGAGTGAATCGCCTGACATTGCGACGCTAAATTCGAGTAAGGTGGGTAAATTATAACATATTTGTAACAATATAGTATAAGGTATACCAATAATATACACATTTTTGGCTTGTAGCTTCCTCTTAAGAGGAAAGCGGCGCCGTTTTGTCCAAATACAAACGTATTCCTCAGTTTCCTCTCTGGATTTTGACACTATCGAAATTTATTTTTAATATAATATAAATATCGACCAATAGCATGTCGGACCGTTTTGCTTTTCTGATAAGTTACTTTATAAAGGAGTTAGGACCCTCCAAAAATAAACACCCATATGAGGTAAAAATTGTGAGGCGCAATGACGCCGTTCTATTCGTATAAAGATCATAAACTTTAAATTCAGTAAATTTAAATGATTCACCACTTCATAGCAAATAAGAATATAGAAAATAAAAAAGAGAGCAATAGTTTATAGAAATACCTAACGCTAAAATGTCTCAGCGTCCGGTTTTCCTCTTGGAACGAAGCAGAAATGAAGCAACCGCAAATGGTGCGAAACGCCGCATGCAGTTGCTTCGTTTTTTTCACCTAACCTACAAAAATAAAGTTGGTTGTTTACAGGTGGACAAAATATAATAAGCAGTAATTGTTGATTGAGGTACTAGTACTTATTGAATCATTTGGCGGGTTGGAAACAAGCCGACATAGCTCAGTGGTTTCAGAGCACCTGACCGGACATCAGAAGGCACGGGTTCAACTCCCGTTGGCGGCATTTATTTTTACTCGGGAGATATTTTCAATTTGAATTGATATTTCAGGCGACGAATTATTGCTTATAATTATTTGTTACCTCATAAACATTTAAATTAATAGATGAGCCAATCAGGGAGAGGGGGCAAAAACAACTTGCGCGGAGCGCGGGAGGCGACGTGACCGACCGACTTTCGGTGATTTCTCAAAGAACGAATCTGACATTACACAGGCAACACGATTTGTAATATCACCATTCGATCCTCGAAAATAAAATCTGCCTAAGAGTTACTTAAGTGACCTACCAGGTAAGTATGGTACTGTATATTATTTCCATATATAGTTAGTAATAACATAGATCATTGTAGAAATGTATTATATATATTTGTACAGCGCCGTTGAGGAGATTTTGCACAAAAACGGCGCTATACAAATCATCCAAATATTATTATTATTTTTACTAGTCTTTTTTACAATAGTGCGCAAATTGCTGGCTGCGTAAAAAACTTGGCTACATATCCCAAATCGGGTAAACAAAAGTTCAGGCTTGTTTCCAAGGTAATATCTGGTTATATGTATTGTAGGTAATAGGCATTAAAATCGCTTGACAAACGGAGTCTAGAAAAGTTCGATTTCAAGCACAAAACTGTTTTTTTATTTATTTTGTAAATAATTTTATAAGAAAGCAAAAAAGTTAATCAAGTGAAACTGTCACAGATAATCTTAGCTATAATACTGTAGTTTTTTCCTTTATGCGTTCATACATTTCTATTAACAAAATATTTTTTTTAGTAGTTTACATTTATATTTTAAGAGAAATTTATTTTTTTATTTGTATTCTACTCAAGCGAAACCATAGGAAAACCTTCAATTAATCTAAAGCATATTTTTTTGTATTCATAATGTAAACCAATTCATTATAAAGATTAATCAAAATGGTGATCAGGCTTCGACTTAAGTTGAGGTTTAGATCGGCAGTTCGGCTCGCGTATGTTTACGTAGCATATAAGGTAAATGGACGGTCAACTAATTATTTAAAGCATAAACTATTTGTTTATGGAAACCGACATTTTGATTGTAATTAAATGATTGTAATCAAATGATCGTAATTAAATGATCGTAAGCAAAAAGATCGCATCTAAAAAGATAGTAATTATCATTTGGTCGTAAGAGCATTTGATCAAACGAGTTTGTGAATTATCATCTGATTGTAAATTTAAAAAAAATTATGAAAATATATAAACGTATTTTTCAGTATATAGTGTACTGTACATTATCTTATAAAATAAATGATTACATGTAAAGTGTATCAAATATTTTTACTTGCAGACACTATTATTTGCTTACAATCACTTGCTATTTGCCTACGATCATTTTGCTTACGATCATTTGAAAGTTACGATCATTTGATTACGATCATTTGATTACGATCATTTTGTATATGATCATTTCACTTATAAACTTTTATTTACTCGTTCTTTACTTTAGATGGATAAAAATGTATATATTATGTTTCTTTGGAATTATTGCATATTTCAAATATTTTTTTAATATAAAACGTATTTTGGTACTGATTACAGAAAAAATACTAAAATACATTGCAGTCACTTGATTTTTGACAATAAAGAATTCCAGTCAATTAAAAAAAACATTGCAATTAAATACCTGCATTTTTCAAAGCCCTCCAAAATGATCGAAATCTGGCGGGGTACGCGTGACGTCATACGTACCTCGGTTTTGTCGGTTAATAGTAAGGTCAATCCCTCTTGGGTCAGTATGAAATGAATAATTCCAATTTAAGTATTTGTTAAGATTTCCAAAAAAACATGAATTCTTTAGAAATAATTTATATACCGCAGTGGTGGTCCGTTTGCGAGTCTAGTTCTGTCAGAACCCACCGACCAATCACAGGGCGTTTAAAACTCTTATGAAGATGATTTATTAAATTTACATACCATCATTCATTTACATATAATAAAACTTCATATTCAGCGTTTGTTGGTCCATATGAATACATGTTTTTAAGCCATAATATTTTTCACTCAAGTTCCTTATTATGAGAAAGTTCGTCAAATAATTTTCAAACACCGCCTTCTCAAATAATTAGAAATGCAGATACGTGTCTTTTGAAATACATTACCGATGTATTGTCCTTCTAACTCCAAACTCTAGAGTCTACAAGTATGTAATTACATTTTGTCTGGTTGTGCCAATTGATCCGGTATCTGGTTATGTGGTCCATTCATCTCAGATCAGATGGGAGATGGGAGCACATGGCAAATAAGTGCGAGAACTGATTACTGTCCCGCTATCTCTGATCTAAAGATCCGATCACCAGACCCAGGGGGACGAACTGTCGGTCCACGATACCTAATTAAAAATAATATAGCAAACCATTTTTGAAATAAATAAAAGTAAGTTGAATTTCTAAATGAATCATTAAATGTAGGCATGCATTATTAAACTTTTTTTTATTATTATTGTAGAAAGCAATCCTTGTGGTTTGTCATATTTAATAAAAATAAAGCACTTACTTTGTGTAAAACCACGAGTTTTAAATTAAATTTTTTACCGACCGGTTTCGTTTTGCTCAAGCATCATCAGGATATAAATTAATTTTCTTATGTATACATAAAGAGGGAGACAGCAAGATAAACATGTAACAAACAATACAGAGGCAATAGAATACATTTTCGTTAGTAAAAAGAAATGGGGGAAGCCGACAGACAACTATGTAGACTAATGGGTTATAATAATATATCGGAAGCGACAAAGCGTCAACTGAGCAAATTTTAATTTCAGGTGGGACTTGCAGAAGTTAGTTTTGGCCTTATTGTCGAATTGTATATTAAGAGTTTTTTTTAATGAAATTTTTGTTTTTTTTTTACCTAGTATGGGGTAGAGAGCTGATAAGTTTTTATTGGCTGAGTATAAGATTTCATCGATGTGTTTTTTCCAGGTGAATATACTGTCGAGGGTTTTTATTTATTTAACACATGTTACATTATTTTGAAATTTACATAAAGTAGATATAATGAATCACCATATTAGGCGGCTGCCTGTTTCATGGTGACCAATTGAGTGTAATTACTTTGTATGAAATATGAAATCTAGTGTAAACATATGAAATTAGTAACTATAGATGAAGCTAAAATTTTGGAAAAATTGTAATAAAAAGTAGAAGATAGAAATTAGAAAGGAGAAAAAAGTAAATTAGCATTAGATTGTAAAAATGTACATAATTATATATATAAATTTTAATATGTGTGCATGCAAGCACACATGTGTATATAGCAGCAGACATACCTATATACTGCTATGTTTATGGTTAAAACCCATCTGGAATCGAACAAGGTTATAAAATTGGCTAGCTCAGTAAAAGGGTAAGCAGATAAAACTCGTATACGATCAGGGGTGAGGAACTTCTTTGTTCATTACTTCGTCCATCGGTCAGGAGATTGGAAGGGCCAGTACAATAATAACACATTAGTAAAAGGCACAGGTATATTTAACATCTTCTAAAGAAACACAGGGTTGAATCGAAATCTCTACTCTCTCTCTAGGACGACCGGGTGAAACGGAGATTTTACATGAAGTTAATGGATTTGAACACAAGAAAGGATATGTCGAAGAAGCTTACGGGTTCCCAGAGTTCTGATGAGGGGTTGGCCTGACGTGTCGAGCTGGAGATAGCCCGCGCTTCCGGGAGAAGCAGCGGTAGTTTTGGTATCGTCACACACGAGGAATTTACCGGAAGCGAGACTCCATTGAGTACAGTTTGAGTTGAGGTATTGAAACATGTTTGCGAATTGGTAGCGCAATGCATTTAGTTTAAAACTGGAACAAGATCGCGTCTAATATCGCGTAATTTGCACGCCATGTTGGCGATCGTAGCAGTTTGCTCCGCGAGAGACACTGTTGTTGCAACCAAGGTCAGATTTTGACTGACGGCGCGGCGTGTTGCGACAAAGCTTGTCCGAGCGGTCGCTGTGTGGGTGGTCTGTCACGTACGCCGCGACCATCTTTCATGGGGTAGAGTGGGGTGACCAAGCCCTTTTTAATGTAGGGTGACCATATTACGTAACACATTCCCCCTCCGCCAGTAAAAGGCGACGTGGTAATGAAGCTTTAGGCGCAAAAAATCCTCTTCACCTTGTCGTGAGGGAAGTAGAGAGAGAAAAACAGTGTTGTTGAGAGTCAAAAAAAAAATTACATGGATAACCATAAGCAGCGATGAAAAGACAACATACAAGGTTATGCAGTGATGAAAAGAACAACATACAAGGTTATGCAGTGATGAACAGAACAAAAAGGACTCTAAAATTTCATTGGTCTGTAAGCTAAGTTTGAAGAGCGTAGTGTTTTCGTAGAGTACCAAGTAGACGTAATTTCACTGAAGTTATAAAGTTACACTTTCACTGTAACTTGACCCATTTGAGATTGCACTCAAGTATCACTAGGGCCTTAGAAATTGAACTGTGCTTCTTGGTTGTGGTTGAGAGATGATGATGCGGAGGGCAAGAAGTATCCGGGTTCTGTTGTCGTACCAGCGTGAATCTCATTATGCAGATGTGGAGGAGCAGTGGTTGTCAAGGTGAAATGAAGTTGGTAATAACATGAAGTAATACCAGTAAGTTGATTGATGGTTGATGCGTGTAATGGCTATTATGTTGAGTTTGCGCATCGGCAAGTGGTTGATTTGTACAAATGGTAAGTGGTTGATTTGTACAACGGCAAGTGGTTGATTTGTACAAACGGCAAGTAGTTGATTTGCACAAACGGCAAGTGGTTGATTGCACAACGGCAAGTGGTTGATTTGCACAAACGGCAAGTGGTTGATTGCACAACGGCAAGTGGTTGATTTGCACAAACGGCAAGTGGTTGATTTGCACAAACGGCAAGTGGTTGATTTGTACAACGGCCAGTAGTTAATTTGCACAACGGCCAGTAGTTTAATGACGTTCTGCAGTTTATTGACGTAATCTTTCTAACGGAAATAAATACTAAAAACGAAACAATATCTATGTTCAATATTCCAAACTTCATCGCGATTGCAAATACTCGAGAAAAAAGAAGAGGAGGACTTATCATGTACTTAAAAAACCATCATACTTTTAAAGAAACAAACAATTCTTTTAAAAGCTGCGAGACAATCTGCGGGGAAATAACCACTGTTTGTCAAGATATCATAAACATCCTTGCAGTATATCGTCCGCCGAGCAGCAACAAGAATATATATCTGAAGGAACTAAAGCAAATATTACAAATGACCTCATCTGATTCAAATTACTTGTACTGTGGTGACATTAACTTGAACTTATTGGATACCAAAAATAGTGTAATTACAGAATATCAAAATCTACTCAGTGAAAATGGTTTAGAAAGTGTAATATTAGATGTGACCCGGGATGAAATATTAAACGGTAAAAATGTTTATTCATGTATCGACCATATTGCAATACGTAACCGTTGTAACACTGTATTTTCATGTATTGTAACTAACAAAATATTGCACCATTATATAACAGGAGTAGCAATCGGGAAAGAGGTACTTACAAAGGATTTAAATAAAAAAAGGGAAATCATTGATAGTAAAATGGTATATTCTAAATTAAAACTAGTAAATTGGGGAAAACTATTACAAACTGAATGTCCCTCAGAACTGTACTATAGTTTGAAAAATATATTTGATAATATTTATTCGTCCTCGAAGAAAGAAATATCATTTGAAAATAATCTTAGGCACAGCAATCCGTGGGTTACTGAAGAAATTAAGATCATGATTAAAAAAAGAGATTATCTTTACCGAAAATGTAAGAATAGCCCAAATAACCCGGTATTTCGTTTAGAATATACTAGACATAGAAACAAAACTACAGAAAATTGAGGAGTTTTTACAAACAGACCTAAATAACATAATTAAATGGTCCCACGACAATGGAATTATTATTAACGCAAAAAAACAAAATATATGCTTATACACTCTCCATATGCAAGTTGTCAGGATAAAGAACTGCATATAACAAGTCATTCATACGATTGTTTTCACACAAAAAACCAATCTCTGCCATGTAAATGCCCAAACATAGAAAAAATTTACCAATATACATACCTTGGTCTTACAATAGATGTCAATTTTAACTGGTCAAATCACATTGAAAATGTATGTAATAGATTAAGATCCATATTAGGGAAATTTTATCACCTAAAAAACTTTGTCAATAAAAATATATTATACTGTATATATAATGCATTAGCGGAATCAATTATAGGATACGGAGTAAATAGTTACGGATTAACGTATAAAACGTACTTAAATAAAATAGAACAATTACAAATCCGTTTCCTAAAATTGATATCAGGCAAAAAAAAAATACAATTATGTGAAGGCGATTATAAAAAAATGTTTTCTTTGTGTAATGTGCTCTCTATACATAGTAGGATAGATTACCAAATAACGCTAGATGAATTCTGGAACACAGAATTCAAAAAACCTGTAAACCATAACTACCCTACTAGGCATAGAGAAGCACAAATGTTTATTATTAAAATATCGCAAAATGTATACGGAGATAGAACAAAAAGACATAAAATTCCGGAATTGTTTAACTCATTACCAGAAGATATTAAAAATGAGACATGTCATTCAAAAATAAAAACGAAAATTAGATCGTTCTACCTCCGTCAAACATAAAAACAATTAATATTGTGGTACCAAGATATCAAGTTGAAATTAAATATATTGTTATAAGCTAATAAATAGAAAAAGTGAGAGATTTCTTACAATTAAACTGATTGATCAGTTTTGTAAGATCTAAGTAAGAGAAAATAATGTAAAAAAAAAAATAAATAAATAAATTTAAAAAAAAAAAAAAAGTTGATTTGCAGGAACATAACTAACCTTGAGCTGGCATGCTCTGAGGTTGGTTCTTTTGAATGTGGTTTGAATGATGAGACAACTTGATTTGCTACTGCACGCACGACTCACACCTAATTTGGGTGCGGTCGGGTGTTTTTGGTACGCAGAGATTGGAGAGATGTGAATGATGGAAGTGAAGGCGGCAATGAAGAGAAGCTCAGCTTGCAGGTGATGAGGAGGGCTGCTGGTCTTCTTTTTAATCCAGGGACAGGTTATTATTAGAACCAAAATTCTTGAAGTTTACCTGCCTAGTAGACCAATGATGTAAAACGTTTGGAGAGAAACAAATTGTGTTCAAGAGAAAAGACAAAAAGACAAAAAAAACGTAGTTGGTTAGAGAGGAGAGAGAGTAGAGAGAGATTTCCTATGCTGACTATGCCATGAGTATCCCGAGATTGGGGAGACAAAAAGTATCACGACTGGCGTGAGGTTACCTATTTGATATACAAGGTATAGGTAGGTGGTTGTACAGTAGTAACACCAAGTTTCTGAAAGAAGTTGGCCTTCCATGGCCGGTGTTAGCGCTTGAGCGATAACAACTTACGACTTTCAAAATTACAAGAAATGTGTTGTTTACCTAGGAATGGGGTGAAAAGGAGATTATTTTGAAGCAAATCTCATGGATAAAGATTGTCTTATAGACAGACGATACGCTATGTGCGTAGGGTACACCTTCCAGATTCATGAACTTAACCTCAAGGATAATGAGGGATGAGAAAAAAAATGGCGTTGAGCGAGAAGGTCTGTTGGTGATGGGGCTGATTCCCCGTTCGATCTCTTTCAGAGAACGAAATATGGTCAACCAGCAGATTTCCTAACTTTTACAATTACACATGAGTTTGATGGAAGGGTGAAGGATGGAGGGTTGAGTAGCGAAAATTGATAGTGACTGAGCTAATTCTCAATTCGATCTCTATGTGAGGACGAAATATATCAACCAGCAAATTTCCTAACTCTTTACAAATATACATGAATTTGATGAAAAGGTGAAGGAGAATACACAGTTATAACAATCTAATCTTTCACGTGTATTTGGTGAAAGATTAGGGGTCGTATTTAATCTTCTACAGTTTGTGAGAACATGATAGACCCTTGCTCAAATTTCACAAACCTGGGAGTTTTTCTTATTCGTCTCCCAGGTGGTTTTGTGTCACTGTCTCGATTAACTCCCACGACACGATACCTCATAACCAAAAGTGAAGCTGATGGCTAGTCCATGGTCAATGGATAGTGGATGGTTCTTGGGTCCGCTGACAAGAAGTCCACAGGTATCAGTTACCGAAAAAATTTGCTGAATGCACAGCTTCATGTTTGTTTGAATAGAGCAAAAAATTCTCACTACAGTGAAGGACATTTCCCTCAGTGTCATGAGTTATACAAAAGGGTCCCAACTAAGGGCGACAAGTCAGGGTAAAATGATCTACGTCCGGTAGAACAAGTACATAGTGTCAACTTATTTAAAGAAAACAACAACAAGATATTGTATCGTTCGCACGAATCATGGTAAGTATTATAACGTCTCCACGTCTCATGTAGAAATTGAACGAATTACGAAAGAACCCAAGTATTGAAAGTACGGTACAACATAGATATTTATAACCATTTAATGGAACAAATTATCTCTTTGGCCACAGTGTATGTAAGCCAGTAAAAAAAGTAATTATAACGAACTTCT
Organism: Hesperophylax magnus; assembly: GCA_026573805.1. Lineage (NCBI taxonomy): Eukaryota > Metazoa > Arthropoda > Insecta > Trichoptera > Limnephilidae > Hesperophylax > Hesperophylax magnus. Next base: position 3,247,876 of record JAIUSX010000977.1, on the reverse strand, counting down.
CGTATCATGGTAGATATTATAACATTCTCATGTATAGTGTTAGATTTTATAACGATCCCTCGTCTCATGGTGGATATTGTAACATTCTCATGTATCATGAAAATAACATATCAACGTTCAATAATAAAAAAGTACCATTTCAATACCGGAAAAAGATACATACACAATGTCAAAAACAATCAAGTAGTGGCTATTGGTATTATCAAAAAATGACGACGGCATAAACTTTGGTTGGGTTTATGCGTTAAGTTGGCAATAATACAAGACATATGCCTACAAGGATGTCTTAAACAAGACACAAATATAGCAAAAGAGACCTATTTGGTTTTACTAACTCTTTGCTTTCAAAATGTTGTGATGGCATAACCTTTGGTTGGGTTTATGCTTTATGTTGGCAATAATACAAGACATATGCCTACAAGGATGTCTTCCACAAGACACACACATAGCAAAAGAGACCTACTCGGTTTTACTTACTCTTTGCTTACAAAAAAGGTTTGTAGTGGTTTATTTAAGACCTGTTAGGGTTTTACTTACTTAAAATGACCAAACAAAAACGGGAAACACACTTGGTGTTGCCAAAATTGCCACAAACACGAATGTTGTGAACTTTATGATACAAAAGGAACCTAGAGACACAGGATGACTTAATGTGAGTGACCTGGCTCGGTGTATTTGACAAGGCAAATTAATGCTTATTTAAGTCAAAATATGGTACATAATATAACAAATTGGGGTCAGGAAGTTGATATCTTAAGATTTTACATACTCAATGTGACCGAAAGGTGTTATGTATGATACAATGTTATTGATGAGGAGGACAAATCGGAGTTTGTTCTCCTTTACAACGACCTTTTTCAGAATTGACGTGTCAATATCAAATTCTGAAAAAACAAAATTAGATCAAATGGGAATGTTGAGCGCCATTCAATTTTTTAGAAAAAACTGAAAAAACTTTAAAACAAGGTAATTGTAACTTTTATTTGTTACACCTGTGTAAACTTGAATCAAATGACGATACCAAACTGGAATTTACACACAGGATTACAAGTTACAGGGGTAGAATATTCACCTCAATTGGGTGTATGTTGCAAAGGGCCATTGTTTTATGTACGATGGAACCCATTGGAATAAATGTGATGAACAAATGTGAAGAACAAATGTGAAGAACAAATGTGAAGAACAAATGTGAAGAACAAATGTTAAGAACATGAGAGAAAAAAAAAATATTTACAAAACAATGTTGTACGTGACTTTTTGTGGTAGTTATGACAAAAAATAGTTATGTATTTAGTGTCGTAAGTGTCAGAATGGTGACGACTAACAATTAATGTCCAGGGACGCGACTCCGGGAGCATCAATTGTTTGGGAAGCAGAAAAGTCTCTTGACTAAAATGATCAGTCATCAGAATATGAGTACAAATTATAAACATTACACGATGAGGTGTGACAAAGAAACAAAAATAACAAAGGGTTTATACAAAAGAGCATAGTAATACAAGTATGGGTGAGAAATGATTTAAAACCACAGTTGACACTTCTGTGTTTTAGAAAAAAAAAGGTTACCTTGCAGAGGTCGAAAATGCGAGTTTTTATATGAAACTAACGCGTTAAGACATGCTGTTTGTCTGCACGAGGGCCAAATCTCGTGGGACAAAGGTAGAGCCAAAAGTTTGTTAGTTATGTGTGTGGTGACCTAGTGAAGGTGGTGTCCATTGTGTTCACACTTCCTAGTTTGACAATATCTTTCACGTGATAGTTGCCGATGTGTTTACCAGAGGCATCCGATAGGGTGTATACTACATCGGAGATTTTTCTCAGGACTTTTGCTTTAACAAAGCGAGGAGCTAGTTTTGCAGAGAAATACAGAGCACCTTGTGAGAGTGTGTTGTTGCGTCTCCAAACTATGTCGTTTTCCTTAAAGGTAACATGTTTCCTGCGTAAATTGTATCTGTTTGCACTCTTTTTGTGAGCAAGTATCAACGCATCTGTGACTTCGCTGTAGATAGCGGAAAGTTCTTCAAGACGGTGAGCGTAGTTTTCTGATGGGTTATCAGTAGAAGGAGAAGATGATGGGAGGCTAGCATCCCAATGCAAGGAGCCATGGAAAATTTGTTCCATACCATGTTTGAGGAAGAAAGGGGTGTACCCAGTAGTGAGGTTCACTGTATTGTTTAGTGCAGCTTGAAGTTTTTCTAGATTTTTGCACCATGTTCGTTGATCTTTGTCAACCAGGATTACCAGAGCTGTGTTGATGGTCTGGTTGTAACGCTCTACCGTATTATTTTGAGGCGTGTAAAGGGTATTATAAAAAATATCTTTTATGCCATATTTGGCCAGAAATTCCTTGAATTCCAGAGCTATGAATTGTTTTCCATTGTCGCAAATGATGGTGCGAGGAGTGCCGTAGGGGATAAAAATGTTTTTTTCTAACAAGTTTATGATTGCAGAGGCTGTGGTTCTTTTTAATGGGAAGATCCAACAGAACTTGGTGAATACATCCACTATGCTAAGTATATGCATGTTTCCGGCGTAGCTTCTGGGAAAAGGGCCGATGAGATCCATAGAGAATGATTGTAATGGCCTGTCTGCTCGTTTGGGGTTATTCATGAGACCAGATGGGGGTGCAGTACTATGTTTGTATGCTTTGCAAGTGTCGCACTTAGAGATGTAGTTGCGGACTTGCTTAAACAGGCCTGGCCAGTAATACCTTAAGGCTATCTTCTTATAGGTTTTGAAAGTTCCTGGGTGTATGGATCCGGGGCCGCTGTGATTGTCGATGATAATTTTCTGTGTGTCTTCTGAGGGAATGACTAGCTTCCAAGCATAGTCCTCGAGTATAGACAGTGGTGGTTTGCAGTTACGATATAACCGACCTTCTTTTATAATAAAGTTGGGAAATTTTTGCGGGTTGTTCCTGCATTCCTCGTAGGTTTTTAAATACCAAGTGTCTTTGGTGGTAGGAGTTGGTGTTGCTTCTTCGGAGGTCAGAGTGGCGAGTTCTATTCTTGAGAGGGCATCTGGGACGATATTGTCTGCGCCTTTACGATGGATGACATCAAAGGTGTATTGTGATAGGCGAGACGACCAGCGGGCCAATCTACCAGATGGGTTGCTTAATGATACCAACCATTTTAGGCTACTGTGATCGGTGATGACTGAGAACTTACTGCCTTCGATATAGCCGCGGAAATGGTGGATAGAGTCCATGACTGCGAGTAGTTCCTTTTCAGTTATCCCATAGTTTTTTTCGTGTTTGTTAAGACTACGAGATAAGTATACCACTGGGTGTTCGCCGTCGGGGAATTCTTGTGTTAGGACTCCGCCGATTCCAACATTGGAGGCGTCTGTATGCAGGGTGAAAGGCAGATTGAAATCTGGACAGTTTAGTACCGGTGCAGATTGCAGTGCTGTTTTTAGAGAGGTGAAAGCCTTTTCAGTTTCGGTAGACCAAGCGAAGTTACTGACACCTTTTCGGGTACCGGTAATTTTATTAAGAGGTGCCGCTATTGTGGAGAAATCCCTTATGAATCTTCTGTAGTATCCGGCGAGACCAAGGAAACCTTTAACTTCTTTAGCATTCTTTGGCCTGGGAAAGTTTGTCATAGCTTCGACCTTGGCAGGGTCGGTCCTTAGACCTTTTTCGTCTATTACAAAGCCGAGGTAGCGTAGGCATGATTTGCAAAATTCGGATTTCTTTAGGTTGATTGTTAATCCGGCGAACTTGAGTTGTTGGAATACTTTTTCTAGGGTGGCGATGTGTTTTTCAAACGTGTCGCTGATGATTATTAGGTCGTCCAGGTAGCAGAACAAATTATTGTCGGATTCGGGACCAAACAGTCTGTCCATCAGTCTTTGTAGCTCAGCAGGGCTGTTTTTTTAAACCGAAAGGGAGTCTCTTAAAGTGGAACATTCCTCTGTCGGGCACTACAAATGCTGTTTTTTTACATGAAACGTCATCCAGAGGAATTTGCCAGAATGCTTTGGATAGATCTATTGAAGAGATGAATTTTGCGTTGCGTAGTTTATCCAGGATTGCGTGTACAAGGAGAAGTGGGTACGCGTCAGCCTCAGTGCAGGCATTAAGTCTTCTGCTGTCGAGGCAGAATCGGGCGGAACCGTCTTTTTTGGATACCAAGAGTGTGGGGTTGGTCCAGGGGCTTCTGCTGGGAACCACGATGCCCATATTTAGCATATCATCCAGTTCCTTCTCCAACAGTTTTAGTTTCTGGGGAGCCAAATTGTAATATCTTTGTTTGATTGGTGGGTCATTTGTCTGGATGTGATGTTTGACTAAATTTGTCAAACCAAGTCCACACTTTTTCGAACGAGATTGACTCAAATTTCTTGATCATGTCTTTCAGTAGTTCGGCCTGTGGTGGGCAAAGGTTCTCGTACGGAATTATTGTACGGATTTCGTTGACTGAGGTGGTGGGTGTGGTGTTGTTGCACGGGTTGAAAACCTGAGGTGCAATGTTGAAGGCTTTCCAAAAATCGACTCCAAGAATAAATTTCTGGGTGATGGTTGGTACGATTAGAAAATTTATTGGAATTGACAGGTAGGACAATTGCTCCTGTGACTTTTTGCGTGTTGTTATCTGCAGTGGTGACGAAAGCGGGGGGTTTGTTGATTGTGAATCCATTGTTGACAAAGGGAATGTGGGCGTTACCCCCGAGGCAGCTAACTGAAGCTCCACTATCCAGTAGTCCAGAGAAGACAACGTCATTAACAGAAAAATGCGCGTATGGGCGACCATCTTTAGCTTGAGTGCAGCTCACTGTAGAAAGTTGTAAGGCCTCTTTGAAATATGCAATGTGTTTCAACCACTCGGTCCATTCAGTAGACCTAGATATTGAATGAACTTCCGAGGGGTTGAATCTTAGTTTTTTGGAGTTCTCTTGGACCAATACGGCGGAGGTTTAGAGAAATCTGTGGGTGGTCTTGCAATTACATTTTTAGGAGGGTGTATTCTTTCAAGATTATTTCTTGATCTTTTGAAGATTTCTCTCAAGTTATCATGTTGAGAAGAATGGTCACGGGGGCGCTTTTGGTGGCCTCTGTTATCTTGGGTATACGAAAGTTTTGCTTTTCTGTAGCAAGATGATTGTGAGTGTCCGGTTCTTTTGCAGAAGGTGCAAAACTTCTTCTCGTTAAACTCTGGTTTGATTTGATTGGTTGACCGAGAGGCGAGGCTTGGTAGGAGGGGCTCGTTAGAAGGCTTGGTGTTTCTTCTTTTATCTTGATAGTTTTCTAGTAGAAGACAGACATCTTTGAGTTGTTCTACTGAGGATATTTTTTGAGAGGTTATTATGTTCTCATATCTTGCTAGGAGGCCATCAGTCAAGATAGGGACTAGCTCTGTTTCAGGGGCTGGGGTTGTCAGTTTGATGTTTAGAAGATCTGCTCTCTGGGTGTATTGTGCTACTGTTTCGTTGGTGAATTGTTTGATGGCAAACAGAGTAGACTTAATCCTATGCTGTGTTTCTTTTGGAGCGAAACTTTTCAGGAGTGCAGCTTTGAGTTCGGGCCAGGAGTTTACTTTTTTCTTGTGGATTCTGTGCCAGGAGAGTAGCTCGTGCGATATGAGATCTATGAAGTTACGGTGTAGTATCTCAGTAGGAATGTTGCGTATCGCGGCTGTTTCTTCAATTCTGTCGATGAAGTCTTCTACGTTAGTACTGCCGTTGTACTTAATTTTCCATCCAGTTAGGTCGAAGGGTTTTGTGGTTTCCTTGATGGGTGTAATTGGTGGTTTAATTTCTGTGCAAGTAGGTATGCTTGTGTCAGAGATTGTTATACTGCCGGGTTGAAATTGCAGTCTCCTAATATATTTCCTGTTGTAATATGTTGCGTATTTAATCAGGACGTTTTTGGTTTTGTTGAAAGGAGAAATATTCCTGTTTTTTAATTCTTTTTCTAGGCTTTGAGAACTTTGAGAGCAGATGTTGTCTATTATGCCTAAGGTGTTGTTTTGAGAATTCATTTTGTGGCTAGTTTAGTTAGACATTGTGAGAAGAAAAAAGAATTGTCAGAGTGTTGTGGCTGAGTTATTTAAAAAAAAAAAAAGGATTTTGCTTGAAATGATGGGTGAAGAATTTTGTGAAATTTTTCAAAGTCCCAATATGGAAAAAAAAATGGACAGCGGTTTCCTTGTATTTTTAATGGAAAAGTCCCTGAGATGCGAGTTTTTGAAAAAATTTCAAAGTCCTTGATTTGTGAAGAAAATTTCCGAAAAACTTTCAAAGTCCTTGATTTGTGAAAAAAACGGCCAGGGGTTATCCTGCATTTTTAATGAGAAAGTCCCTCAGATGTGAGTTTTTGAAAAAAAAAAAATTTCGAACAAAAAAAAATTTCAAAGTCCTTGATTTGTGAAGAAAATTTCCAAATAACTTTCAAAGTCCTTGATTTCTGAAAAAAACGGCCAGGGGTTATCCTGCATTTTTGATGAAAAAGTCCCTGAGATGTGCGTTTTTGAAAAAAAAAATTCCAAAAAAAATTTCAAAGTCCTTGATTTGTGAAGAAAATTTCCGAAAAGATTTCCGAAAAATTTCCAAATACAGATTTCGAGGGAGTATTGTTTGTTCTTTCAACCATTTTTTGGGAGGTTGTTATGTGATTCGTGACAAATTTGTCTGAGTTTAAGCAAGACCAGTTTTTGGTTATTTACACGCAAGCTTCTCTTCACTTTGCTAAGGCATCTTTTTAGGCAAAGAAGTAGCAAATGTCGGGGATTTACGTCAACGCGAAACTCGATTATATTTAAGGAGTAGGTCGGCTTTCTATTTTTAAAGAAAAAACTCGACCCACCTTCATTACATATAAAACGGATTATCAAATGGCAGAAAGGCTTTAATTATCCCCAGTTGTGTTCATGTCGACCTGGTTAACACGTTTTTCAACGCGTTACATACTCGGGCCGCAGGCGTATACGACTTATCAATTCCACAAACAAAAATTTATTTTGTATCATGTACAAGATTTGAAATTGTTGAATTGTAGTTTATTGTATTTCGTTCCCTCTAATAGTTGTACTTGGAAAGTAAACCTTTATGGTTTTGATCACTATGTGATGTTTAAGATGTCCGAAAAGAAGTAAACGTCGATTGCGCACTCTGTGATAGAATACCGGTACTTGAATTATTGTCGAGTGACGATTCGTAAAAGTTGTAATTTAACACAGAACAGATCTAATGTGACACGGTTGTTTTAGATTTGACGCGATGGTTTGTAGAACAGCTATGATTAATTGGAAGAAAACATAGTATTCAATGGTTATTACAAAACAAGACATAAAACACAGTGAAAAAGTACAAAGTTACTTCCAATTTGACCTCTTGATGGACGATTAATAAACTGAAAGAAAACCCACGTTGAAGCCAGTGCTATGTTTATGGTTAAAACCCATCTGGAATCGAACCAGGTTATAAAATTGGCTAGCTCAGTAAAAGGGTAAGCAGATAAAACTCGTATACGATCAGGGGTGAGGAACTTCTTTGTTCATTACTTCGTCCATCGGTCAGGAGATTGGAAGGGCCAGCACAATAATAACACATTAGTAAAAGGCACAGGTAAATTTAACATCTTCTAAAGAAACACAGGGTTGAAACGAAATCTCTACTCTCTCTCTAGGACGACCGGGTGAAACGGAGATTTTACATGAAGTTAATGGATTTGAACACAAGAAAGGATATGTCGAAGAAGCTTACGGGTTCCCAGAGTTCTGATGAGGGGTTGGCCTGACGTGTCGAGCTGGAGATAGCCCGCGCTTCCGGGAGAAGCAGCGGTAGTTTTGGTATCGTCACGCACGAGGAATTTACCGGAAGCGAGACTCCATTGAGTACAGTTTGAGTTGAGGTATTGAAACATGTTTGCGAATTGGTAGCGCAATGCATTTAGTTTAAAACTGGAACAAGATCGCGTCTAATATCGCGTAATTTGCACGCCATGTTGGCGAGCGTAGCAGTTTGCTCCGCGAGAGACACTGTTGTTGCAACCAAGGTCGGATTTTGACTGACGGCGCGGCGTGTTGCGACAAAGCTTGTCCGAGCGGTCGCTGTGTGGGTGGTCTGTCACGTGCGCCGCGACCATCTGGCATGGGGTAGAGTGGGGTGACCAAGCCCTTTTTAATGTAGGGTGACCATATTACGTAACAATACATATAACAACACATGTATACACACACTTATATGACGCATCCTCACGCATATAAACAATATATACACCTCTATCTGAGTACTTGGAATAGGCTACTAACACTATAACAATCACATATCAAAAAATCCCCGAGCGCTTTCCTGAAACTGTCGTATTTGGCTATTGATTTTATTTCTAACGTTAAATTATTGAATATTTTTGGAGCAAGAAAGTTAAATTGTCTTTGTGCCATTGAGGTTTTTATTGGGGGAATAGTATGATTGGATTTGTTGGAATATCTTGTATTATGTGTCGATTCAAAAATATTTTTTTTCGTAAGTTTGAATTTATAGTAGGAGGATATGTTTTTGGCGTATAAGGATTTTATGTTGAGTACTTTGAAGTCGTTAAATAAGTCCTTCGTGGGGTGAATATAGTGTACTTTGTAAATAGTCCGCATTATCAATTTTTGAGCTTTAATTAATGGATCTAATATCGTGTTAGAGCATCCTCCCCAGACTACTATAGCGTAAGATATAATTGATTGGCATAAAGAAAAGTATACCGTTTTTAGTGTATTTTTATTTAGAATATTTCGTAATGACTTGAAGATATATGCCAGTTTCCGTATACGGTTTGTAACATTTATTACGTGATCTTCCCATCGTAGTTTATTGTCAATTATTACACCCAAATATTTAATGGAATCTACTCGTTCTAGTGGATTGCACAGACAACTAGAGTTATCTCTACAAGAATGTATTTTTAGTGTATGATTGATTGAAGGCTGACTCGGAATATTAAGACTTAACGTTTTATATTTCGTTTTAGTTATGTTTAAGGTGAGTAGATTATCATCCAACCACTGTTTAATGATTTGCAATGTTAGATCGGCTCTATGAAATGTTTCTTCCCATGTCTTACTTTTTAGTACTAGTTTTTTAGTTATTCCGAAGTATTTAATACTTTTTTTCCACAGGATGTTTTCCCCGAATAGGTGGATGTTGGGATCCCTTATTAGGCATCTTTCTTAGAAAGCACAGGCGGCGCTTTTTAATCTCCATCCCATTTGAATTTCGTAAACACAGTTTTGTATTGAAAATTTAAACATCGATTAGATAAATATTTGAATCACAAAACACGCACGCAAAACACTTGTTTTATTTTTCATTCTATGATACCAACGATGAACCAAAGCGTAAGAATATAATAAGACCAATAAAACTGGAAAAGTATTATTTTCCAACTTGAATCACTTTGTTTATGGAGATCCAGAATGAGTTTCGTCTGAAGAATCTAAGAAAGTTAGTTTTGCAATTATTCTATTAGTCATTCACGGATATGACTTTCTGGAGGGATGAGTTTTATATAATACTAGCTGTTGTGTCCCCGGCGTTGCTAGGGGATTTTCAAATGGTTTGTTTGGGGTAAAGTTTTGAGGTTATATTATAGGTCCTCGACCTATTCAACCATTCACTTCCAAGTCATACATTCTCCTTATACCTCTTTCTTCGTTCATTACTTACGTCTAATTTTAACACAAATATTTGATTTATGTCTTCCTCGGGCATCTCGACCTTTTCTACCATTCTCCTCACGTAGTATCATCATGAAATCCACATTGTTACTGTTAAAAAAACTACATTATGTCGACTTTCATTCAACTACCTATCTGATTCCAGTGCTGAGAAAATGCGTTAAGTCTTTATCGAGCGCCCCCGACTTCTTCTACCATTCAAAACACAAACTAAACATTCCTGGCACTAATAATAACAAACCTTCATGAATGGTATAGAAATGCGTACGAAAAAAAACAAAGAAACCTGCATTTGAAGATTTATTAATTATTCAATAAGGAAAAATTTGAAAAAAGGTTGCGTTGAACTGGTGTCAGTAAAATTCCCTGCATTTAGCTGTCAAATATCTCGCCACCCAATGACCCGACTCAGTCTGTTGGGAAACGCGCCGATAGTTGATTTATGGACGCGCCCAGCGGAAGGTGTTTAATCCGGAGCGTGTATTTTTTTATATACAAAGACGGAAACTCTGTGAAAAAACAATGAACTAAACTCGCATGTAAGAATCAGTAATTGTTGTTACGTTGTGGTAATTATATTCTAGCACAATATTCACTTATTCATAAAAAATACATATATTATTTTGACGCGAGGGAATTCTCGGAATGTTTTAATAATATTTATACAGTGTGTTTAACCAGTGGCGGATAACATGTTATTGACATTTGTTAATATTTGCTAATTTATAAAATTTGACACTTTTTAATTTAAGGGCGACAGTTCAATACAACAATGGTGAGTAATTTTGAATTATTTATAAAAAATGTCATAATAAGATCTCAAAACTAAAATAATATCTTAAAAATATATAACATTTCAAATATATGGTAGAAGAAGTCGGGTCGACTTAACTCAGTATCTCCTCACCGTAATGACATACTGAATAGAATAAAAGTCGATATTCAATGTAGTTTTTTACTATGATAAACAGTAGTGAATGATTGAAAAGTCGGGGACACCCGACGAAGACTTAATGCATTCTATCTGCACTGGAATGAGATACGTAGTCGAATTACGGTCGATATACTTTTTTTTAATAATACCAATGTGGATTTCATGATTCTACGTGAAGTGGATGATAGAAAAATGTGAATGAAGAAAGATTTGAATGTATGACGAGGAATCGAATGGTAGAAGTCGAGTACGCCCGAGGAAAACGTGGCACAATCAAGTGTAACAAATACTTAAAAATAAACTTCTTTAATTCTTTAGAATAATATTATTTCCACCGTAAAAATACAGCCAGTTATCAGGTACACTAGAATTTCATCATCTCGAGCAACGCCGGGTTCACGTCAGCTACTATAGAATAAGTAATAAGCGTCTGGTACAATAAATAATTATTATGGGTAGGTACCTACCTAGTTTATCGCTTTTCTGGATTTTAATTTTCTCAGCAATTCCAATTTTGAAAATGTCTCCCTCGTTCGTAATCACAGAGAAATTATCAAAGAGAATGGAAATTACGAATATAGAAATACCTAACCTCGATTTAAAAATAAAATAATATTACTGCTGAAAATAATAATGTATAGGTTAGATATTGTTAGCATCAAGTAAACTGTGGGCGTGCTGCACGACCAACGAGATAATATAAATTGTCATTATAATTTATTACTTGTTCATAATTGTTATCATCATTTGTTTGATTGTGAAAATAATATTAAGTATCAAAAAGCGTGTAAAATGTGTTATTATTTACAATAACAATGCACAATACGCAAGACCGCTTTCTGGTAAAAAGATCAGTTGAAAATACATGCTAGATTTCCAGAGTTTTCTGATGTAGGGAAAAATGTTTGACAAATAATGTGTATTGTTATTGTAAATAATAACACATTTCGATAAATAATATTATTTTCACGATCTGAACATGTAATTATAATAACAATATATGTTATCACATTGGTCGTGCAGTCCGCCTACAGTTTATTTGATCCTGGGTAATTAAAAATGTGATAAAAAATAAATATCGATTACACAACACATTAAGTACATACTTATACAAATAATAAAGGAAACTAAAAACAAAAGATAAATATAATATAACCTAAGCGTTATTCTTCAAGCAGTCAAATTATTTTCTCTTTAAATCAAATAAATCAGAAAATTTCTGTTTCAAAAACTTTACAGAATTTCCCGACACATTTTAAAATTCACATAATATCAAAAAGATAAATATTTTTTATAAAAATTTCACGACCGACCAATTTCCTAACTAAAATTATTAATTTTCTCCTATTCCGCCTCACTCTTAATACGCAATATTTCACTTTCAAATAAATGGATTTAGCTTTATTAATTCAAAACATGATTTATCATGTCGGGGGAGACGGAAAAATACGCACTTTTAATTATAATTTCGTTTATTAAGTCACTTACGCGATATGTCAATTAGTATGCGGCGCCGCCGAAAGCGACTATATTCATATCAAGAGTTGGATTATATTCATAATATCGTAATTCATACCTACAAAATATTTCATAGACACTGCTGCTAACCAAAAAAAAATTAGTATTGCCATATAAAATAAATAATATCATCGTGTATAATTAATCCATATTATATGTAAGTCAATGTATTATTTCTAACAAATAATCAACATATAATTAAATAAAATAACCCGAATGATAAACAAATAGAATAAAATGTGATTAAACGTATTCCGTTTAGGTAGTTTAGGTTAGGTTAGGTTAGAACATGGAAAATAGGTATTAGAATTAAATCACAAACAAGTCTATACAAACCTAGCGTAGCCCACATACTATTTGAAAACTGGGATGTAACTCTAAAGGGGACGCGAGCAGGCGTTATTAAAGGGGCATTTTTTTGCTATAGAAAATCACAGTTAGATTAGGTTAGGTTATATATATATTAATTTAATATTATCAAGATTTTATTTTCTTTAACTGAATTAGTTCGTAGGTAGGTACTGTACCTAACCCGCGCACTGGCTAGGTAAATAACTAGTTGTATCAAGAATACAATGTCACATTATTTTGTTTCTTTGAAATCTCGTGTGACATATCGCGTAAGTGACTTAATAAACGAAATTAAAATTAAACGTGCGTATTTTTCCGTCTCCCCCGACATAATAAATCATTTTTTGAATTAATAAAGCTAAATCCATTTATTTGAAAGTGAAATATTGCGTATTTACCGTGAGGCGGAATTCGTAACCTTTACCGTAAAATTTTCCCGCGGAGTCGGGTTTTTATGAGTAACATTATTTCTTTATAAGATAATAAATACTGTATATTTTCGCTCTCATTCGTGGTCATTCGGCAACTTGCATGCTGCCATTGTTTTTATATATAAATAAGCATATTTTGTATTTAATTAAGCGTTAAATCAGCTTGTTTAGGCATGCACACATGACACCACACCAATATGCCGTGTCGACGGCTATCAGAAAATTAGTTTTTCGTTTCTCAGCGGAGAAATTCATCATGTTGTTTTGGCAAACCACAGGTCGAAGGTAAATTCATCAGCGTTTATTTTTTATTCAAAAAAGGCTTTTTTTATTTATTGTTATCAAGGTTAATTCACGTCACAAGCAACATTTTCCGCTTACTGTATTGGTAATAGAAGACTTTACCTAATTTGCATAGAGTAAATGGTAATAACGTCTTAACTAAAAATGGCTAATCACACCACTAAAACACGATCTTATGCTAGCATGAACAGCTTCCGATATCTCAATAACCTAAAATTGTCCGTTCATTGTTGGTTTAATCAGTTTAGGCTGGCCGCATACATACGTTTTCCGTATTCGATTTCCGAATTCGTTTTCCGTATTCGGAATTCCGTGAGACTAGCGCAAACGTTCGTTTTTCTTCATTCGGAATGTATAAACGTCAGTACCAGTGCTGCCAACAAGGGCGATATATCGCCATTTAGGCTACTCAGAGCGAGAATCGGCGCCGAAAAAATGTAAAAGGCGACTGGTCGCCAATTAAGCTACTTCAAAAACATCAATTTTAAACATGTCCCGAAATTCTCTAGCCACCCCCCCCCCATGAAATTTATTTTTCTGGGGACAAATTTTATTTTTTCTTGAAATTCTCTAGCCACCCTCCCCATGAATTTTTTTTTATTTTCTCGGGACAAATTTTATCTTTTTGAAATTCTCTAGCCACCCTCCCCCCCCCCACGAAATTTTTATTTTCACGTAAAAACATCAATTTTAAACATGTCCCACCTAACAGCAAATTCGGCTACTTTACGCTACCTTATGTATGAGAAACGGCGATATTAGGTCAAGATCCGTTGGCAACACTGAATTACGAACGGAAATTTCCGTACGTTTGCGTCGGCACAAACAAACTGTATGCAATAGCTGCGTTCCACATGACGTCATTAGGTTTTTTCCATTCGGCTTCTCCGAACGCGCCGGCTCGCATTCGGAACGTGCGTAAGGAATTTGTTCCGTTCGGAACTAAAACGAACGTGTGCGGCAGTTAATGTATTTTCTACTGATTCCGTGCATTCGGATGTCCGAATACGGAAAACGAATTCGGAAATCGAATACGAAAAACGTATGTATGCGGCCAGCCTTAGTGGGCGTGTGTTATTTTGGTGGAATTGCGAAAATGAAAGAAGGCCGGGCGTGGGTAAATTTGTTTTTATCTCTTTTAGCAAAGACGCGAACCTAAGATAGGTAGGTTACTTTTATAATGTTGAAGCTGCTGCCACACGCAAAGCTCACATCAAAAGTTAATGTACAGCGCATCATCTTTTCTACCGACACACGACGCTATCAAATATTTCTTCCTATGGTAGGAGAGGGGGTCAGTTGAATTCGAGAGCGGCCGAGGAACATAATTTCATCTGTCAAAGTGACAACTTTACTTACTGACAGCTTGAGCACGTTTTCGAAATGGATGATACTTGTCGCCTATTGCTGGATCTCTTGGACAGCTCATCCTCAGATGATGATGCCGCCAACTATATAATTATAAATGCTATTTATAAACTTTTTAGATTTTAAACAATCTGCGCGTAAATAGCGCATTTTCACATAACCTGACATAACCTCTCCGTCGAATCAGGAAATTCGCAGTTCGCACGCCGATCGACGAAAGCGACATATAATAAATTATTGTAAAATAAGCACACGTCGATTTCCAAAAATGTCGAAGGCAAAGGCGGCAAGGACCAACACCAGGGCAGGGAACGAGAAGAGAGCACGAGAGCTGACGAGAGCAAACCAGATTACCCAGGAAAACAATTGAAAACAATCAACAAACGAACAAACTAGAAGCTTCTCTATGTAGGTATCAGGCCGTCCAACTTTATCAAAAAACCGAATGATATTACCATATAAACATACTGAGATTAAAAATATGATTAATTTTGAAAGGGCGAAAATTTGTTTACTTCAAATTCAAATATTGATTATATTTATATTTTAAATATATGTTAAGTATGTTTGCCAAATAAAGTTTTTTTTTATGTTTCTAAATTTACTAGCACACATGACGATATGAGCTAACATAATAAATAAGAAATGCATTATTAGGCTGCTTATGTCATGGCTGTCAAAGGGAACACGGAACTTAGTTGGTAGCTCCGTAAGTCCGTAATTAAAATGACCCCCTCTCCTTTTTACGGCGGAGAGGGGGACGCATAACTTTTCAAATATCGCGTCGGGAGCGGTTACGTAAAATAAATTCGGTTAGCGAAGTTCAGAACCACACTTATAGCGCGTTATCTTTTTACGTGTGTCGGGTCTGTATGGGATTGTATGGCGAGCGCTATTGTGCTTTATATTATCTGTTGATGTGAGCTTTGCGTGTGGCAGCACCATGATGCTCATGCAAATTTTGGGAAATTCTCTGCCGCTGACGATAATAAATAAAAATATCAATTTCAGTGTTTTTTTTATTTTATTATATTTTTTTATGGCATATGGTGGACCCAAATCATGTAATCCAAAATGTATTTCCACAATATGGGCAATATTGTGATGCGGGAGGGAGGGAGGCGAAGAAATAGGATAGAGGCAGTTAGGTTAATTATTGTTTGTCAGAAACACAAAATGCAATGATAAGTTTGACTAGGAATTTTTTTGTGAAATTATAGGTCATGGAGTTTTACAAAACTAAGAAATAACTTACAATTAAAGACTCTATGAAGATAGTCTTAATAATAATAATTGGATAATTTTTAGAGCGCCGTTTTTGTGAAAAATCACCGCAAGGGACAACTCGTGTAACTCCATGTATCTATAAAAAAAGCAATAAAAAAAGAATATTGTATACGGTTTTCCAATAAGAGGTGTTATTTTGATATTCAATCGTAAAAGATCAATGGTTTCGTTGCTTGTGTGGCACGTAGCGCCGTCTTGTTGAAAGTAAACGTTGTTCAAATCAATACCATTCAATTCCGGCCATAAAAAATCATTAATCATCTCTCGATAGCGCAATCCATTCACCGCAACTGTTGCTCCAGCTTCATTTTCGAAAAAGTAAAGTCCAATGAATCCGCGGGACCATAAACCGCACCAAACAGTCACACGTTGAGGATAGAAAGGCTTTTCAATAATAACTCTTGGGTTTTCCGAGCCCCAGATGCGACAATTTTGCTTGTTGACGAAGCCACCGAGGTGGAAATGGGCCTCATCACTCAAGATGATTTGCATTTGATTCACTCAAGTGAATTTTAATAATTTCAATGCGTTGTTGAAGCGTGTATCGTTCCATTTTTATTAATGGCGTAGTTTCTAATTGTCAAATGTCAAAAAATGACAGCTTCAAAAGTAACATCTACCGAAATAGCGGGCTATTCAAAATAACACCTCTTATTGGAAAACCCTGTAGAACCAGCAAAGCTGGCGATCAGTTCCATTTGGATGTTTTAATATTTGCAATTTGACGCTGATTTCGGCCCTTTTCAGCATTTTATCAAATTAGTTAGCAAGCGTATCAAAAAGACTGAAAGCTCCCCAGAAACGATAAATATCAATTGTCAAGTTTTTACGCGAATGACATCTGAAATTGAAGTGCGATTGACAATCGACCCGTCAATATTTTTGCCCCGGTTATTTTGTAAACGTCTGCAGAAATCGTACTTAAAATGCGTGAATACAATATGATAAACTTTTGATTTTACTTTCCATGACTATGGACAGTTGCGTTTGTGCAATTATAAGTAAAACAAAATAGATAGAGCGAGAGAGAAAATTATTGAACAAACTATTGTCAGCACAGCACAGCTATCCCACAGCAAAACGAACATTCCGCAGCATCAATGCTTGACTATGCGTTCCATCAAAATACTTGAGAAGATTACTAAGAATATCAATCGCTTCAACCCTGTAAATGACCAATTAGCATTAAACCACCGCATCAATATTGTAAATTTGACGTATCTATTGACAATAAATAATAATGATCGTCACCGTGGCGCTTTATGCTTGACAGCTGATCACAGTTTTATCGAATGCCGGGAACCGGCTTTAGCGGAAACTGTTCAACTGTCAAAAATTCAAAATGATGCTGATTATGTCGATTTGACGATCATCAAAAAATGATGTGATAATTTGGAACAACCACAGACATAGGAATTAATAGACGAGAAGATAATGGCGAGGGGTAAAATCAACAAAATCAAATTCGGTTCTATTTTCAGAGTCGAATATTTCGTTTAAGTATTTAGTTAAGACACTTTTATAAATGTTAATAATTTACTTCCCAGCAACCAACCAGCTTTGTGTTTCGCGTCCAGACGTTTCTCGATGTGATCGATGTGTTTCTACAACTGATCCATATTATAGGATGTGAATATGCTTAAAATAAAGTAAAATAATGCTTATATATGGAATGTAATACGACAATTGGGTTTATTCTCTTTTTCACATCTATTTTTACAAGTTTTCATAGCACAAGTCAACATTTTGCCGTGTTATTTCGTAAAATGAACCGATGATGCCTCGACCATAGTTCGCACAAGAATGATGACGTCACGTTTTCAAATTTCACTTGAGGCCATACGCGAGCACAGCCGGCTCCAATGGAACCGGTATGGGGAGTGTGGATAATACGCTTTTAATCACTTAGGGCAGGTCTACTAATATTCATGTCTATGGGAACAACCCATTCTGAGAAGTAAAAGTAGTAGATTTGAAAGTGATGATTTGTGAATGTTTTCTAAGAAAAGAATCTTAAGGTTAAACGTAACGTCCGTTATAATCTATGTGCTAATAGATTCGTTAATTTAATTAATTTATGGAAATACACTTTCTGCAGCTTATGGTTTATAATATTAACCCTTTACGGCGCAAGAACTTTTTTTATATTTATTTTAATACCTCCAGGTAAAACAACAACTATGCATAATGGGAAAAATAATAAAAAAAATCCTATGTAAAAATATTTTTTTTTTGGTGTCAAAATGGTTATTCATCATGGTGTCAAAACATACAAAAAAGTTAGTAAGTATGAAACATTTGAAAACAGTTATTATTCTTGTTAAAATATACGGCCACACCACATTTTTTACATTCTGTTTGGGCTGTTTCTTTACATCCTGGAAGTTTGCATCTCAGCCTCTTTTCAGTCCATATAAGCCAGTGGCCTACCTGGTCCAATTTGACCTCTTTTGGTGGTATGTACTAGCATGGTCCTTTCTTCTTTTATCCTGAATCAGTGATTCTACGTCACTTTGGAGCCGGCTCGTTTTTTATATTTTACTAACCTCTCGTCTTTACTAGTTGTCAAAAAACAATTGATAGTTTTGGTTGTCAGATATGTCTCTGGCAAGTCGGACCACTACGTTAGATGACGCACCTAACTGAGGCTCACCATCTGCGCATATGTTCTCTTGGCCACTGTAGACTTCAAACTTGTAGCCATATCCAGATACACCACAAACCATAAACAGCTTGAAGCCCCATTTGTGAGGTTTACCTGGCAAATATTGCTTTAGGGTACTTCGCGCTTTGGTGGAACACATTTGTTCATCAACAGACAAATGTTGTTTAAAAGGCACTCTAGAAAAATTATGGTTTAATTTCTCAATCATAGGTCTGATTTTATACAATCGATCAGAATTTGGCTAACCATATGGTGTCATTTTGGCGTTATCATTGGAATGTAGCGACTGTCTCAAAAACTCGAACTGTTTTACCGTCATGGTCTTGCGTATGTGGGCGTAACCATATTTCTCTGACCAATACATTCGCACATTAGGCATATGAATTATGGACATGAAGAATATAATTCCTATGTCTTATTTCCTGGCTTGTAACATTTATAGACTTACTGGTATCTTCTTGCACGCTATACAGGTTTGTTTCCTCTCTAATAAGATCGATAAAGTCGTTAGTAAATAAATATGAAAATACCTGATAAGGTGTCTGCAGCTCTAATATTTCGTTGGGTAAGATAGAAGATCCCCGAAACATCATCTAGTCTTCGCTAAGCCCTAAGTTTTTATTTTTCCATAAAATATTTGTCTTAGGAGCACGTGAACTTCTTGAAGTTGTAGTTGAACTGGTACTCGGTATTGGAATACAAGGCGGTGTCTCATATTGCGCGACTGTAGTGTTGATATTGTCCTCCAAGTTTGGTGACAAGATGTTGTTGTCCTGTTCTTCTGGATCTGGTATTTCTGGTTCCTCATCCGAATATTCGCGTAAATTCTGCCCATTTCGTTCCAATATGTACGATGATCAGCTATGTCTCCGTCATCTGAGTAGTCTAGGCCATCATCACCATCTTGCCAATGGCCCAGAATGTCTTCAAATTCTTGAGTCGTCAAAGATGGAACTTTGGCACCTAAACGTGGAAGCCTCGAACTCATAATGAGACTAAAAGAAAAAAACATTCTTTCTAGAAACAAACTAATGGATTATGATCGTTTAGCGCAATGATGCATTACTGCATCATAACAAAAGTGTAGCGTATCCCTGTAAGTATAGTAAAATTCATTGAAAGTACATTAAATTTATGAAAAAGAAGGACTTACTGTTACTTCAGCACAATTTCACGGCGATATTTTAAATATCAGTAATAAAAACAAACAATTGAACACGCGTGCGAACTACACGAACCGGTTATGACAAGTTTTTATATTCAAATGACCACAAAATGTAAAGTAGCGCCATTTAGTAAAAATAAAACTAACTAATTCGTAAGATAGCTTTGCTGTGGATATGCAACGCTGCGCAAAATGGTATTTTTTTGTTTCTTTGAACAATTGAAGGAGTTCGAATGGTATGATGCAGATCTGCAATTCGGCGCCGTAAAGGGTTAAGAAGAATTATTTGTTTGCAATGCATGCAAACAGATCATTAATTAATACATGCAATATGAATAATTATTAAATAGTTTTGTCCGTATAAAAACCCAATTCTTTCAAGAAAGGCATACGAATATAATATTAGATTGAATCACCGATACAATTTTGTATTTATATGCATTTTTTGAAAGAATTGGGTTTTTATACGGACAAAACTATTTATTCATATTCATGTTACGTATAATATTAGCATATATTGCAAAAAGTGTATTTTCATAAAATAATTAAATTTACGCCATCTATGAACGCGTAGAATATAATGGACGTTTACCCTTAAGTTATCCAATAACAGAGATTCATGTATCTCATATTCCGATACTTTAAAACTGTATTTGATATATACATATTATTATGACATCAAAATTATAAATAAAAATATAGAATGTTACCTCTCTTACCCACAATCAAAATCAGTATGAATTACCGTCTACTAAGAGACCCCGAAACTTGCCATATTCATTTCTAAAGAAGCAACTTGAGAGTGGTTTCTTTATGAGCAACTTAATCTTCTCCCAACCTCTCGTGTGAATGTGTCGACTATATAACATCCACTGTAGTGAAAAGATTCTGGACATAATTAGCCTTATCCCTCATTAACCGGAACTTTACAAAATTTCTTGAATCTCTTGTTTTAACTTGACTTCACTTGATTCAAACTTTATTGTCTCTTGTTTGTTTTTTACATAACTGTGTACTTGTTGTTTTTTTACGTTATTGGAAGGTAGGTATTTAATTTTGGTTATCTATCGTGTATATTAATAATCTAAAATAAAAATTAAAAAATAAAATTATTTTTTCATATTTTCACTCTTCTTTTGTGTACTTTACGCCATATGTGGTATTTCACTAACCTCCTCACACTCCGGAATAATGAATAAATTAAATTAAATATTTATTCTCTCTTTCCAGAGAGTAAGCTACTACTTAACAGTAATGACGCTGGCTATGCCCCCCATGTGCCAAGTACTGCAGGGGGCGGTAGCGCAGGCGTACGGTGGTGCCCTGTACCCCCGGGACTCAGAGACTCGCGAGGTCAAGTCCCTGGACGGGATCTGGAACTTCCGCCTGTCTCCGCAGGACCCCGAGTTCGGCTACAAGCACTACTGGTATAAGACAGACCTAGATAAGGTAAATAGATACTTTATTTATTGGAACAACTTAATGAGTAAAACCTCAAATTGTAATATTTAATTATTGAAGACAATATTAGCAATTCCTAAATGAATAATTTGAAACAGAAGAATAAGAAAAAGATACGGTCACATTTAGGATTCGAACTCAGGACCCTTGCCTTGCCGGGGCACAAGATAATGTTGGTAGTTCTTATTCGAAGTATGATTCAGTTAAATATGACCGAAGGAGATAGGGTTCCATTAGCTCAGTTGGTAGAGCGTGCCCCGGCAAGACAAGGGTCCTGGGTTCGAGTCCTAGATGTGACCGTATCTTTTTCTGATTTTCTGTTTCAAATTTTCGTTTAGGAATCGCTAATATTGTCTTCAATAATTAAGAGAAAATTGTGACGACATTTCCATTTGACGTTCTTCCTGACTAAGCACTAGTACTGAAGGGATCATTGACACTAGTTCCTCAGAGACGGACCGCCCGTTTCTGCACAGAGTCAAGGTTTTATTTAAAGTATTTTGGGGCTCAATTGCGATTTGTACAGGGTCAGCAATGATGCCCAACTTTTGAGAGGCTAACTTGACTCCGGCTTCGATGGAGCTCTTAGACCATCCGAGGAAGAATAAATGTACATTTTACGCTTGTGTCTGTTTAAAGTTTCGTTCTAACTTCTTGTTCTGTTATGTGCCAATGATGAGGAAAAGATAGAGGTTACAATAGAGCTATCAACAGTACTTATGTTTTTATACAAGGATTTGTGTATGTTTCCAGACAGGCCCCGTGGAGGCAATGCCTGTGCCCAGCAGCTACAATGACCTGTCGCAGGACCCTGAGGTGCCCGACCACGTGGGTCTCGTGTGGTACGACCGCCGCTTCTTTGTACCCGACACATGGCGGAAAGCCGGAAGCCGAGTGTGGCTGCGCTTTGGTAGCGTGCACTATGCCGCTCAAGTTGTGAGTGTGACAATGTGTTATGAACAATTCTTACACAGTTTTAAAATTTATTTATATATTAACACACGGTATTTAATTAAGACGTTTACAGAGGATAAATACATTAAATCGCCATACTAGGCGGCTGCCTGTTTCATGGTGACCAATAGAATGTATTTATTTTGTATGAAAATATATACCTAAACAAGCAGAAAATGGAAAAAAAAAATGTATTGAAATATGAAGATTTTGCTTCATCTCTTTCATACATATCCTTTTAGATGTTAGCATAGATGTATATATTGTGTCCTGAAACATATAGGACAAGCGGGAAACTATGTCATTACGTGTACATCATATTAGGAGACGATTTTGCGGTCTAACTTTTCGATTTCAGCTTTCATTTTCGAGTAAATCGAGACGGAAGTTGGAATTTTTTAAGTCAAATTTGAAAAAAAACAATCGCAAAGAGGGTTGAAATTGTTTATTTAATGTCTTTTAAAATGCGTTGAAGTGCTGGTTCCAAAGGTATTTTTAATCCTTTAGTTGCCGAAGAAAATAGAAATATGTTTAAAAAAAATTGTAATGTTCAGATCGAAAGAATTGTTTTTTTTTTGTGGATTCTCTATGTAATCTAGTTTTCCACTTGAACTACGAGTTTCCAGACACCGTGTATAATTAGCTCGCATAACATAGATTCATAAATTAACTGCTCGGGTGTAGACCATGTAAACTGACATTTTTGCAAAAAAAAAAAATTTGCATAAACATTATTTTCTGATGTCTTCTTTTGCTAGAGATCACTCACAAGTTGTAGCATTGTTTTAACGGACATTTTGAGATATGTAATCAATGGTATCTGACATACTGTTTCAAGTAAAGAATGTTAACTGATGAATGAACAAGATGGCGGATGGCCGACACATAACATGTTCTGTGTCATCACAATTAATAGATGAAGTGATTGCAAATATTGTAAATTCTGTGGATTCTTTTGACAGTGATGACAGTGTAGCAGGTCCCACGTTTTCTACTGACAAAAATAACCCGAAATCTTCAAGTAAGGAAGATATGACCACAATAAGATTTGGGTGGATATCTAACCCGTTTCATGCAAAGCATGTTAAGTGTTATCAATTAACACGTTTTACACACTACAACTTTGATCAATTTAAAAGGCTTTTACCTGAAAATGTTGTTATTTAATGGCATGTCACATTATCGATCGATTACATCTTTTGTGGTTCACAAGGATCCTAAGATGACTGTAATGCTTCAGTAACCTTATCAATTTCCTTAGCAAAGACGTCCGTCTAATGAGATATACATTAAAATTGTGATGTTCATTGTATGCTAGTTCTAGTCTGACACATAGTACCACAATATGATAATATAATTGAATGGGTACATTATATTTGTAAACTGACAGTAGTTCATTGCACTGTGTGTACAATGTACAGTATGTACAATAATGTACATGCCCCTCTAAATTTAACTGTCAATTAAGTGTTGTCTGTCATTTATGAATTATCTACCGATCTTTCGGCAGGAAGCTTGCCCTTCCGAGTCCATTTTTAGAACCGCAGCCCATATATAATTTATTTTACTTTTGTAGAAACAATCATTTTATAGTTTGCAATGACATTACAAACTATAGACACGTTGTGGAGATCTCAAAAGAGGCAATTGAAAAATAAGGTAATTGCCGTACTTCCGATATAGTACATATTGTCATGCATCGCGTAAGGTTGTTTGCTATCTCTAACCAAATTACATAAAAAAGCGCCAAAATGCCCTTGTGATGAGAAAGTGTTTTCATTACTCGGAAAACACTAGTAAAAGTCAAGGAATAACATTTCAATCGTGAATACACTCAAATTATTTATAAATTATCATGAATAATTTTTTTTTTTTTTTTTAATAATATTTGCTAACAATAATGATATATAAAAATTAGTTTTCACATTTTTTTTTGAATTTTTTGATGTTTCTCTTTTATGGAAGCAGACGCTTGTGTTTAAAAGAGATGCTGAGTATCGAGATGAACATTATTTATGTAAGTATTCTTATTAATAATTTAAGGAGTTAAGAATATTAAAAATATAAGTGTATGTCAATGTACAATTTAACGATTTATAACGTTATATTAACAACATTCAACAATGTACAATTTAACGATTTATAATGTTACATTATTTAATTGACGAATTTCGTTATTTTGATTTTTTACCTTGAAATGTTCTTTGATCGCTTTGAGTAGGGTTTTGTCGTCTTCGATTTTTCTGATATTATCAGGTAGGTTATTAAAGTATTTTTTGCCTAGAAATGTGTAATGATGTTGTGCAAATGAGGTGTTACATTTTTGTATTGGAAATATATGTTTTTGACGAGTACGTCTTTCAGTTGAAAAACTGTGATTTTGTTTTTCTTTTATTATTTGAATTATTATGTTTTTTCGGATAAGATCATTAAATTTTAGTACTTTAAATTCTTCAAATATAAGTTGAGTTGGATAATCTTTCGGTTTTTTCAATATTATTTTAACAATCAGACGTACAATTTCAATAGGTAGGAGATTAGTTTTGTATGCGGATCCCCAACTGCTTACCACTGTATTGGAGATTCGATTGTACTAATGCGTAGTAGACTGAAGTTAAATTTTCCAATGATAGAAAGTTACGCAGTTTCAGAAAAATATAAATTAATTTCCTTATTTTGTTAATGGTAAGGTTAATTTGATCTTTCCAGTTAAGGTTTTTGTCCATTATTATTCCTAAGTATTTAATTTTATTTGTAATTTGTAGTGTGGAACAATTTATTGTACAGTGATTTGTATTATGTTCTTTAAAGTTGTCGTGTATAATTATGTCAAAGTTTTGTGGAATATCGTTTGCTTTTATTGCGAATGGCAATACTTGGGTTTTTTCGCTATTTAGGGATAGTAGGTTTATATCAAACCAGTATTTGAGTAGATTTATGTCTTCTGTTGCTTTTTGTTTTACTCCTTCCCATAAATGATTGTTTACTGAAGATTTTAAGCGCTATAAGAGAAAGTGAGATAGCAAAAAATGTAACAACACATACGTATAAGCAAGACAACCTACCGACAGAAGGTTGTCTCGTATAGTGTTCCAAATTTATCTTAGTGTAAGCGAGTAAGTGTATACTATTCCCTGCGAGAAATCGTATGTGACGTCATTGTTCTAGTATCTTCTGTCTTTTTTGTTTTCAAACAAGGTGTGAGAAGGAAGAGAATGAACGTCGATGACGTCCATACGAGCTCTCGCTAGGACTACTTTAGTGTCACCTCGATCACACCCGTGATGTAGAATGTAGTACATATTTCAATGCAACTTTAAATAAGTCTATTTCGTTTAAACACACATATTCTTTGTATGTCTACCTTTGTCATACATGACCAATGCTTGAATTAAAAATTTACTGGAAACATAAGTGTGTTTGCTACTTACCACATTTTGTGTTAATTTTATGAGGCAAGAATGTGTCTATAAGTTTGTAATGTCATTGGTAGTTTGACATATTATATGAAATATTCATATAAAACGAATTAGAGTTACATAAAACAGAGGAGTCAGCCCGTACAAAATGGATACTTAAAATCTGTTCCATTTTGTTTAGGGGAGGTATTAAGTATGGAGACGGGATTCCTGTAGTTATTTAGAAAATTGTGAAATGACATATTATTTTTTTTTAGTAAAGCTATTTATTTATTTTATTTTCAGTGGGTGAATGGCAACGCGGTGATGTACCATGAGATAGGGCACCTTCCCTTCCAGCAGGAAATAACCGAGTACATCAACTACGGAGTGGAAAATAGGGTCACCGTGGCTTGTGACAATACACTTCTCAATGACACAGTGCCACAGGGAGAGGTCAATGAAATAATAACGTAAATAAACTGTATTATTTGCATGGTCTAACTAAACTCCCTTACAATATTTATTAAGTACATTGTACGAGACAGTTATAAGTCTGTACAGATACTGTATACGATAGGGGACGGACACAACTTGTCACGAAATCAGCCTCGGGGAGTGTGGCGATAAATGCAGTGAAGCTACGTCAAAGTACAGAGAAGAATTGGTTTCTAAATCTGTCTTGACACATGAATCTACTACTAGGCAAATCTGATTATTAACTGGGAAAGAAACTGAATTTACTACTAAATAAAACACTTGAAAAGGTTACTTGGAGACTTGGTTTTGGTTTTTCAGAAGAGTTGTTTCTTTTTCAGAGGTAGTTGTTGAACTGACTTGACATTGAATCTGGCTCTTTACTTATAGGGCAAACTCGAGTAGGGTCTTCATGGGAAGTGGAATTAGTTAGGTATTTTTCCTTTCGTTGGCCTGTTGGCCGGCCGAGTATGCAACGTTATGGGGCAATACCACTAACTAAGTCAGTTCAACTCACCTAAACCATCACCATAAATCTCGTTTATTTATTTTACAATAAAATATACAGTTTTACATATTGGCCTTGATTCTTGACATTTTTGGATTGAACATTTTTTCAAAGTGCAAAAAATACAGTCGGTGTAAATTTTCAGGTTACTATTTTAGCGTATAGTCATTTTTTGATGTTGTTATTTATTTCCTGTCATAATTTCAACCAGAATCAGAAATGGTTATTTTGAACCCGTAATTATGCTCCTTTGCTGTGATTGGCTTTGGTTTTGGCCATTGAAAGTTCAAATTCCATCCGGTGAAGAGTGGAGGGGGGACAACGTAAATACTGAGGCAGTTCCTTGGCGGTAGTCATTTCCTCGTCTGGTGGCTCCGGGTGAAGAGATAGATGTTTCTTTAGATGTGTTACAGGATCTGTTACTATATAAGCATGTAAAATCTCTTTACTAATTACATATGACATATCGTCGGGTTGCTGGCAGAAGTTGGTAACTAACATTTTGATGTTTCTGAGATATTTGAATTTTAATATTTGAAGAACTCTATAAATCAGGGATCATAAGAAAAACACATGTTGCATACTTCAAAATGTTTATTATTTTACAAAGATACAGATGCAAAATAATTTTTTTCACCAAATAAGGAGGTTTTTATAATTTTTGAGACAAATCAAAAATTGGTTGCACTTACTGACTTCTGCTTGTCAATAGTTGAGCCTTTTAAGAAACTTATGTGAATGATTTCTTATGATATTATAGTGATTAAAATAAAGGCAAACCTATTATTTTGTGGCAGACAAAACTAATTTTGATCAATTGTTCATAAACAAACATACTAATAATAATAATTTAAATATTTAAGACATATTTGTTCAATCGTAAACTAAAAATTAATGCTACATAGTAGGTAACATTCATTCACCGTCTTCAGAGTCATCTTCACCAGACTCTGGTGCCACGTCTCTTGCAGTCTGACTGACGGGCCTGTGATATGGGCAGTAGAGTTGAGTATGCCTTCTTTATTTCTGTAGGCATGACGAATTGCCAACCTCTGCTTTTGGTAAATACAATATTAATATACGACGTGGTAAAGTCATAACAATACTGGAAACAATGTGGCTTAGATTTCTCAAACTTGACACATTTTATTTTCAGCCATTTAACGGTATCACCATTCTCATCTTTGTTACGGTTTTTTATGATTTTTTTTGATAAATCAGACAAATCTAACATATCAGAAAATGCCAGTTGATGGACATTAAATGGCTTAGCATTCTTTCGTTTCCTTGAAGACCGTGCCAATCTGAAAACCGTCATCCAATCATTTATTGAAAACATTGGTACATTTTTCTTTTGAGCTTCGATTGCACTGTGCGTGGAGTCAACTTCCATGTGAGTGTGTCCAGTTTCTAAGAATTTGTGCTCAATGCAATCGAAATGAAGTGTTTGCACCACATACATAAAAAATGCAGCTATGTGTTGATTTTGATTCTGACCTCCACAGCAATCTGAAAATAAAGACAATTCTTTAACAGTTTGGGGAATTTGTTTCAGCCAGAACCACAAGGCACTTCCTATTTCCGAACTACCCTTTTCCCATTCATTTCTGTCCAAACTTTGCAATACCCGTCATTAGGCAAGCGTGATTCGTATATCGTCAAATTGTAGACACAGATTTTGCGAGAGTAGTACAATTGAGAAGTGTCACTAGACGGTATTTGTAGCACACTTTGGAGATCGAAGGTTGCAGATAAAAAAGACGGATCAATGTTCGATCGCTCTTTATCCGTAGTTTTGGCTAACCGAGCATCTTCTATCCTTTTTCGGTGAAGCTGGTATCCTGTTGACAATGTTAGTTTAGCTTCATTAGAGGCACTGTCGTGATTGTTACATGTCACGCATTGATCCTTCTTAGGTTTAAAAAACGAATAATTGTAGTTCGTTGAAAATATTCGTCTGTACGATATTGTTGATACTGGAGATATATTCTGGCTTGCACACTCTGTCGTGTAAAGCTCGGACATCTTTGCAATTGAAAGCTTGGAATCAAAGTACAGCCTTTTGCTTGATCGACGACAATAGTGTGATTCCATTACAGGAAACTTTTCTATGTGTGATTTTACAAAATTTAGAGAATCTGCGGAGGTTTTATTTGACGGAGAGTGTTTACCTCGTTTATCTGGTCCTTCGAATACTCCCATATTGTTCCGTGTTTTAAAAGCGTGGATGATAGGTCCATCAGAAATACATAGTGTATTTTTAAAGAAAGTTTGACAAATTCGCACCTTTGCGTCACCTTTCTTGAAGAAATAAGACCTAGACAATTGTCGATTTCCTTTTCTTGTTTGCAACTTCTTTCTTAATGGTAAATTTTGCTCTATATTACCAATGTAAAAATCCTTTTGCCTATCATAATCCAATGACCAGAAAGTTCTACATATTTCAATTGTTTCTTCTTCAGTAAATACCTGTGAGCATTTAAAGCGACATGAATTATTACATGCCACTTTTGGTTGCTTTGCTGGTCTTTCAATTCCTTTCCTTGGTAAACATTTTTTGCGTTTACCTTTTTCTACATTGACCGACCAACTTTCTGGACGAGATATTGTCCAGCGAGTACGTTTTAGGGGAGCAATTTGAATTTCATCATTATCAAGTGTATTTTCAACTGTAACTGTCTCACTGTTGCCATTTACATTGGAAGTTTGGTCGCTGTGTACAATAACATAATTGCTTATTATAATTTGGCTTGATTCATTGTCCTAGTTAAGCACAGAAATGTGAATATTAGATCCGCACCATTTTCGCTCTCATGTAGTGTGCCTTCACTAAGATTACCCTGAAATTGAATAATGTAATTATGATATTTCAACAAAATCTACCAATTACCATCGTGTCAAAACGATTATGGAAGATATGAAAAAATAATAATATATATAAATACTTATAATGAATCACCGATAGTAACCTTACTTTAATTTGATTTGTAATTGAAGTTATAGTTTTGGTAAGTGCTGCCACCATACGGGAATATTTTCAAAATATGTCAGGCAAAAATAAGTAAGTGACTTTGCCAAGCAGTGTTGCCCATAGTGTGAGCAAAACCTAATCACAGAAGTCAGTAAGTGATGTTACAAATCTTAGCCTGTTCTATTTTGATCTTAGGAGCACTTACATTTATTTTGACTATGAAAAAGAGTAATTTATCCTTATAATATCACTTACAAGTTTTTACCAGACGAAGATATTGACAAAGTGATGACAAATATCAAAAAATATCATTTTACGAAAAAATGTAGTTACCAACTTCTGCTAGCAACCCGACGATATTATTTGATAGAGTTACTTGAATTAAATATTTTTTATTTGTCAGCGACACTGTATCTAAAGATTTCGGAGTGTTCTTTCAATTTTACGTAAATATGAATTTTATTGAAAATGCTGGCATAATTCTGGACAGGTATGATACATACATAATTATTATTAACTTTATCTTGGCTTAAATCGGCGGCAGAGTGGTGAGCTCCTTGGTTTTCGGACCAAAAGTTGTGAGAGACAATATATATATACATATACATCTTAACACTATAAAAGAGAAAATACGTTTGTAATAATTAGATTAAAATAACTTTCTCTTTAATACCAGTTTGTATAAAACCCTAAACCTGAATCAGAGTTATATAAAAAACATGTTTAACACTGTGTGTAAAAAACATATAAAACCCTCAATATGTATATCCACAAAAGTGTTTGCCACATGTGAAAAAATAAAACATGTTTGTGTGAGAATCGAGGCCCCAACCTCACTACATCTCCCGGTCAGCAGTAAAATGTGTAAAATGACTTATAGCAATGTATCATTTTATATTTCAGAGATAACGGTACCATCAAACTCAGACAGACTTATTCATTTGACTTCTTCAACTACGCTGGTATCGACCGTCCAGTGTATCTGTACTCCACACCCAACCTCTACATTGACGACATTATCGTCAACACACACATTGACAACACCACAGGTAATACATACAATGTTGCAACCTAACAAAGATTAAAGCTATGTTATGTTATAGCTTTAGATATTGCTTTATAATTTTCCTCTTGTAATATTTTAGTACACTTACAAAAACTTACTTATAAAAATGAACATAGTTACAAACAAAACTTGACCCAATTTACAATTCACAATGGTCAAATCCAAAACAAAATTTTATATGAAACGGACCAATAAGTTGTCCCAAAGTCTCAATCTTGAATCTTTTTAAATACGTCTAATTGAATTTCACTTTTGTTTTCGGTAATGAATGAATACAAATCTTGGAAGCACAAATTACCCCGATTGACATTTCCCGATATCCGATCAAGCTGAAACTCGGCAGATGGACTTGTTGTCGATGACAATGCATTCTATCGACAAAAGTTATTTTTATTTTGGTGGCAATCATGGCATTTGGTGGCACACACGCGGACATTTATGCATTTCTCTGAAATCAGATGACGTTACAGCAGTTAACCGGTTGTGTGCCATAAGTGCGTATACGCGCTCTAGGTAGCCGTGCTCACAAGGCGTTAACACGCCGTTTTATATGACAATTTGATTTCGCTGCCTGCCGGAATATCCATACCAAAAATCTTCCAGCAGAGAAAGGATTAATACAAAAAATAAATGTCGGTCCTACCCGATCGGCATTTGGCGAGGTTAGTAGAGTTAGTTCATCGGAAGAAAGGTTCAATCCTCACTAAAACCAATTTTTATAATTTTTTTACTATAAGTTTATAGCAAGCAGCTTAAAACAGATTTTTTTTTGTTCAAAGGAAACAAATACTTTGTGGTGTGACATTATATATTAAATGAAAAAACACTTTTTGTAAAACACCACTTTTATTTTTGAATTAACAAAGATAGCCAACCGGGTTTTGCTTTTCCCAAGCTTCGTCAGGGTTATTACTAAAGATAATTAGATACAGGCACATATATATGTATATATAAGTAAATAAAAACAATGGGTGATAGAGATAACTTAGAAACATGTACAGTACAGAAATAAAACATACCAAAAATTCGTATATCAGGCAAAAAATAATTACCTCTCAAAGTGACTCAAGAAAAATGTGGACTACACTTAAAGAAATTATAAGCGGCAAACAGAGGGAAAACATTAAGGAAGTTCGGTTTCCAGATGGAGTTGAAGATGATACACTTAAAATAGCCCAAAAATTTAACACAAATTTTGTACTTAGTGTCGAAAACATAAATAAGAGTATTCCATTAGTCGCAGATACCTCTTCTCAATCATCGGAAAAAAGAGAGAATAAAAATATTTTCAGGTTTAATAAAATTGACAATGAGTATTTAATGAAAATCATTATAACAATGAAACCAAAATCATCGCCGGATGGAATTACTATAAGCATAATCAAAGATGCACTGCCAGCTATAGGAGACAGATTAGTTGCACTAATAAATGAATCTCTGACTAAGGGAATTTTTCCGCAGTCATGGAAAACCTCCATAATAACACCAGTGCCCAAAATAATAAATGCTAAAAATTTCGAAGACTTCAGACCAATAAATGGATTGCCTAAATATGAACAATTACTAGAATGCATTGTGAAAGAACAGATGAGTAAATTTATAGAAAAAAATAACATCCTAGTAAAAGAACAATCTGGGTTTAGAAATAAATATTCCTGTGAAACAGCAATAAATTATGTGATAAATGAATGGAAAACAGCTATGGATCAGAAGAAAATCACAATAGCAGTGTTCTTGGATTTTAGACGTGCTTTTGAAACGATAGACAGAGAAAGACTAATAATGAAATTGAAGGACATAGGAATCCGTGCTAATGAATTGCAGTGGTTTATTGATTACTTAAAAAATAGAAAACAAAAAACCAAAATTGGAGATACTATCTCTGAAGAATAAGAAATCAACATTGGAGTTCCTCAAGGATCTGTTTTGGGACCGCTCCTATTTATTTTATATATTAATGATATAGTGAAGTGCTTAAAGTACTGTTCCATCAAACTTTTTGCAGATGACACACTTTTATATATTATAGCAAATAATATTGAAGATGCGTTGTCAAAAATACAAAATGAACTTAATGAATTATCTAAGTGGTTAAACATAAATAAATTGAAATTAAATGTAACTAAAAGTAAATTCATGGTATTAGGGAAAAAAACTAAACGTACATACTGTCCTAAATATAGACAATCAAAATATGGAAGAAGTAAAAGAAATTAAATACCTGGGAATCATAATAGATAACAAGTTAAAATTTAACACTAACTTTGAAATTTTAAATAAAAAAATGGCGAAAAAGGTTAATTTCTTAAGTAGGATAAAAGGAAAATTGGACATTAAAACAAGGATATTGGTCTACAATACCACTGTAGTATCCCATCTAAATTATTGTACAAGTGTAATATTTCTAAGTAACAAAACCCAAATTAAGAGAATGGAAGTAATCCAGAACAGAGGCATGAGGTCAATACTGTGTTGTAGCAGGTACACCAGAATAAAAACCATGCAACGTCAACTCAATATTTTAAGTGTGTGGCAACGATTAGTTTATAATACCTTAGTGTTTATTTATAAGCTAAAAAATAAAATGTTACCTGACTATATGTCAAAGAATGTTAGAATTAATAGTGCAGTTCATTTATATCCTACGAGAAACTGCAACGATTTTAGGCTTCCTAAAACACACTTATCAGAAACACAAAACAATATTTATTATAAAGGTTTTAAAATGTTCAATGAACTCCCGGTAATTGTTAAGGAAGCTAAAAGTCTTGCAGTTTTTCGTGGATTATGTCTCAATGTTGTGAAATCTAAATTTTAGTATGTAAGAAGTAAATAATATTGTAGTAGTCATAGAAAATAATATATTAGGTATAAGATGTAAACTCTTATAACTAAATAAAATATACATTAAAAAAAAAAAAAAAAAAAGATAAAAAATAGAAAGAAAGGGACACACACATAGAAAAGGAGGGGACAACTTATTTAGAACGGGTAAATGAGGGGGGGCACAGTTTCAGCGGAGATTAACGAAATAAATTAAGTATGGGTTATTATTTATTTGATTACATATTACTTGTGTTAAAATTATTATTAATGGCTTTTTTGCGAGGGCTTCTAAATTGTTTAATCTAATTCCAATTCCATTTTTATGTAATATTTTAGTTCCCGAGATTTTATCAAATAAGTGAATTGTTTCTATAAAAAGTGATTCGCAAATTCTGAAAAACCATTATTATTTAAACATTGTAAAAGTTCTTCTACTGTTACGTTGACGTTCCGGGCCGTTTTTCTAATATAAAAAGCAGAACAATCTTTGTAATTAAGTTTATATATGCCCGAGTGGCTTAGTTTATCGTCATTATCTTTAGTATTAATTAAGTATTTACCTAAATTGTTATTAGTGTAAAAGGCGAGTTTTATTTCAGACGGGAGTTTTTTAATACCCGGTTGGCAATCTTTAATTCAAAATAAAATTGATTTATTACAAAGTTTGTTGTTCCATTTTCCTTTTTTAATCATTGACAAAGACAATATCAACAACTCTTAACAAAAAAATGAAACCGACAGATACAGAAAACGAAAAAGGTAACGGTCGCAACTGGGACTCAGGTCCTCAGGTCAATCCAGTTCCTCTAGTTTTACCAGGACTGGCACCCTACCAACGGATTGCCACCCTATTACATTCTCTCATTTTTATAAATCTCATAACATTCATTTTTGAATTACTAACATTATCTTAAATAATTTTTTGGCTGCCATCTCTTTTTGGTGTGATTGCAAAGTTTTACCCAAATATAATATATTATTTACAATCTAGATCAGAGGTTCCCAAAGTGGTCTATACGGACCCCCAGGGGTCGATATCGGCTTGCTGGGGGTCTATGTCAGCGAGAAAAAAGTTTGGGGTCCACGAGATTCAAATGGGAGTACATACGAGCGGACCCCCATTTACCTCAAGTCAACATTTAGGAGTTCCGTAAATGACACAATAGACCTAACACAAATATAATAGAATGAGAAATTACTTATTTGTTATTTGCATTTTTATATTTCGTAAAGTTGTTAATTAAGGTATATAAATAGAGTCTACATTCCTTTTCTCGTCAGAATTAATATATTAAAGCAAAACATTGCACATTGAAAGCCGCGAATTTTCCTAGTTCCCCAACTTGTTTTAGAAAAATGTCCAGGGTAATAATGACGTTCAACATTTAAATGTACTTTACACAGACTTCAAAACTAAGTTTGAGGACATTTTGATTATTGAAATGGAACGTTGAAGAATCGGAAAACATGTGCAAGAAGAGCTGACCGGAATAAGCACTGACAAAGAACTTAAGGGGCAGTTCTGTAGGGCTAGCTACAGAAAGAAATTCCCGTTGCTTATCCTGCTTCATTTTCATTTGGTGTAATACCTAACAAGGGCGCCCCTGTCAGCACAGTGTAAAGACAGAGGAACTATACCACCACCCGTTTAATGGACAGGCAAGGGAAGGGAATCTTCTTGCGAAAAAGAGAAATGATTATCACATGGGACGTTAATAGTTTTAGGAAAATTCAATATTCGGCAGGCAGGGGGTCTACGGAAAAAAAATATTTGGCAAGTGGTCTACGGGGCAAAAAAGTTTGGGAACCTCTGATCTAGATGATGTATTGGATATATCCATCCGATTTTACTTATAGGGGACATCTATCGACTTTTTCGATAGGTCTAGAATGAATTTTCAATTTTATTTGGTATCACCATAGAATAAAGAATAACACAGGAACATGAGGCTCAAATTTTCAATACAAAACTGTGTTTACGAAATTCAAATGGGCTCAATCAAAAATTTTGTTCCCAGGTATAATAGCTTACAATGTTTCATATGGAGGTTATTCTGGCGACCAAGAGGTGTATTGCTATGTCAATGTTTTGGACAAGAATGACACCATCGTAGCCAGTAGCCAGGGCTTGAAGAACACCATAGAAATACCAAATGCCAATCTGTGGTGGCCATTCCTGATGCATCCCGAACCTGGATATCTTTACAAACTGGAGGTAAGGATACCAAGTATTATTTAGTAAGTATTATTTGCCGCGCGAGGTACCGCGCTCAGGTTTACAATGATACCAGCCTCACAAGAATGTAGGTAAAAATAATGTTGTAGTTATTTTCGGGAGATGTAAACCCCCTATAATTTACCCTACATACCTCCCCTCTTTTTTATTTTAACAAAACTCACTTATAATAATTTTATGAACAAATAGATCGCGTACGCTAGAGGAGGTTTAGGGCTAACCCGACGGCTAGACTGCTGGAGACAGAATAATATTATTTGCCGCGCGAGGTACCGCGCGCAGGTTTACAATGATACCAGAATGATACCTCACAAGAATGTAGGTAAAAATAATGTTGTAGTTATTTTCGGGAGATGTAAACTCCCTATAATTTGCCCTACAGTAGTAATTTAGGTGATAAAATCTAATTAGTTTATCTATTAAGGTAATAAATTCCCGCTCCTGTTTTTCATTATGATAAACACGATTGTTGAATTTTATTTACTTGTTAAAAATTACAGTCCATTCGTCGAGTACCAATTGATTCTGTATGTAACAGATGGCGTTAATTAAATTATTTTTATTAAAAAACGCTTTTTGCTAAGTATGCTTTACAACATTTAGATGAATTATTTGTTTGCGCCCGTACATAGGCGATATGAATATGAATAAATAGTTTTGTCTGTGATCTTCTCTGATCTTTCAAGAAAGGCATACGAATACAATATTGGATTGAATCATCATAAGTGCTTCTGACACCTATTATCTTAAATTCTAATAAGTTTTGGAATGTTTTCAGGTACATATTGCTACAGATTCCATTCCAAATGCAGACGTCTACAGACTAAAGGTTGGCATCAGGACGGTGACGTGGACTAACACTCAATTCTTCATCAACAACAAACCCGCGTATCTCCGAGGATTCGGCAGGCACGAAGACTCTGACGTAAGACATATTTTACTGTATCAATTGCTAAAATATCTTTACACAGATTACACAATTCATGATCCTGAGTTAAACCAACGGATTTAATCAAAACTTGCTTTATTTCTCGGACTGTACATTATGAATGTTAATTGGCATTATGATAATTTTAGATACGCGGTAAAGGATTGGACCTGCCTCTGGTTACCAGGGACTATAACTTGATTCGTTGGATCGGCGCCAACACTTACAGGACCTCCCACTACCCGTATGCTGAGGAGTTGTATGACTTTGCCGATGAACAGGGTATTATGATCATTGATGAATGCCCAAGTGTCAACACAGAGTAAGTCTACATAGCGTTCTCTGTACAAACAATCACTGGGTGTGTACGGAATGAAACATCCATAAAATGACGAAAACTAGAAGTGAATAGAACGCAAATATTAAGTCTTATATATATGTAAAGAGGGATTCGTGAAGAGGGAAAATTCTGGAATTTGTTTCATTGAGATTGAGTGGATAAGATGTCGCATTGCCAGATGATCTATTAAGTCATCCGCCAGGCACTTGTTACCCCCCAGAGGCAATACCATCACATCCACCACCCGAATGAAAAGATGCCAAAATTTAGGTTGGAGTTCTCTCTTTATGAATATATTGTTCTGCCATCATAATATTGAAGAGGACCCTGTGGCAGACACGATTATTCAAGCGAAAAAATGCCTTCTCACTAACACTGTTATATTACCTGTTGAATAAGTAATGAATAATATGAAATTTGCATCTTATATTCATACTAGCTGTGCTCCGCCACGCATTGCCGGTTAGACATGAGTCTGTGTGTGCAGATAGAGAAACAATAGTGCGTATTGCTTTACATCCAACAGATGGCGCTTTAAAAAAAAACTTATTAGTCCAACAGATGCTTTTATCTGTCACAGGTTACATCTATATAATGTAGGTATATAAAACACATGGGTACTTGAATGCAACGTTGTGTCAAAACATTTTCATTTATATACAGGGTTTTCCAATAAGAGGTGTTATTTTGATATTCAATCGTAAAAGATCAATGGTTTCGTTGCTTGTGTGGCACGTAGCGCCGTTTTGTTGAAAGTAAACGTTGTCCAGATCAATTCCATCCAATTCCGGCCATA
The DNA here is from genome assembly GCA_026573805.1 of Hesperophylax magnus. Classification (NCBI taxonomy): domain Eukaryota; kingdom Metazoa; phylum Arthropoda; class Insecta; order Trichoptera; family Limnephilidae; genus Hesperophylax; species Hesperophylax magnus. The sequence goes on along the minus strand of JAIUSX010000977.1, from coordinate 3,210,222 downwards.
AAAAATCATTAATCATCTCTCGATAGCGCAATCCATTCACCGTAACTGTTGCTCCAGCCCCATTTTCTAAAAAGTAAGGTCCAATGACTCCGCCGGACCATAAACCGCACCAAACAGTCACACGTTGAGGATAGAGAGGCTTTTCAACAATAACTCTTGGGTTTTCCGAGCCCCAAATGCGACAATTTTGCTTGTTGACGAAGCCACCGAAGTGGAAATGGGCCTCATCACTCAAGATGATTTGCATTTGATTCACTCAAGTGAATTTAAATAATTTCAATGCGTTGTTGAAGCGTGTATCGTTCCATTTTTATTAATGGCGTAGTTTTTACTTGTCAAATGTCACAAAATGACAGCTTCAAAAGTAACATCTACCGAAATAGCGGTCTATTCAAAATAACACCTCTTATTGGAAAACCATGTTGATAGATGTTCTTAATTTTTTTTTTTAATATCCAATGACAATAATTATTATGTCCTGTGACAAAACACAAGTTATGTATAGCATGTGTTTCATATCATGTCACAAACCTCTGTTTCTAAGTTAAGTATTATGTTAAGTGAATATGTTAAACAGAAAATCAGCATCCTAAATCTACAAAAACTTTCTCTGCCTGGAATTTCAAGGTCAACACAAATAATTTTCAGCTTGCAACATTCTTTCCATCACAAATGATTGATTCTCAGGTTGTCAGTAGACTTCTTGACAATCCTGTTTTCTTTCAGTTTCTACTCCGACGTTCTGTTAGCAAAGCACAAGGAATCCCTGACAGAATTGATCAAGAGGGATAAGAATCACCCGTCTGTCATCATGTGGTCCATCGCTAATGAGCCCAGGACTCAGCTGATTGCTGCTGATGATTATTTTGGGTGAGTTTTGAAAAGAAATCAACATTTTCTGTTACAGGTAACTCTTTACCTTATGGTAACTCTTATACTATGTTAGCAGATGTTAATAATTTGACTTTATTGAAGTATTTCTACTTTTATTCTTACTTTAAGAACATTTTAGCAGCGCATATATTAATGAGGTCACCGAATAAGAGATTTTTTGTTTTTGTTTCTTCATTTCTTTCACTAACTTTATACTAACAAAGCACTCTTTTGTGAATTACCTTATAAAAAAATTTTTAAACTTTATACTAAAATATATTCTTTTTTTTTTTTGTCTTGTTATCTTATATAATCTTATAATTTTTCTTTTCTTTCTTCTTTTCATATTGTAATAATGACTGTCAATAACTATCATGTATGTAAGTGGCATTTAATGTGCCGTTTATTCTAAATAAATAAATAAGTGAATCGTTTTTGTTTTTTGTTTCAGATGTCACACATACACTTCACTTTGATTTTGGTTCAAGATTTTGTTTATGATAGCCTGCGATAAGCGAGCCCTCTAAGTCTGAGACAGAGGTATGAAATCGTTGGACCACGACACAACAGAAAAAATTGTAATTTTTAATTTCATTGTTGCTTTTTTATTTTATTTAGGTATTAGAGCCAGGAAAGGGTCTAAAGGGGTCGAGAGGATGCAGTAAGTGGAATGAATAGCTAAGAAGTGACTAGAAGAGACTAAAACAGACTAGGAGAGATGAGGTGATTTTGCCCAAGAGCAGCGCTGTATAAATCGTCCAAATATTATTATTATTATTAATAGAGACTAGATGTGATGGACTTGCAGAACGTCACAGCGGTGCGGATATATGTGAGGATATTATGTCAGCGCTTTATTAGCAGCAGACACATACCTGGACGGATGACGAACCTCGTGCTGGCACTGTTGGTGGACGCGGTGGACTCTCTCCCTGCAGCAGCTCGTCCAGTTTCTTCACCACCTAGGATTCTTGCTGCAGAGTCTCAATTTTCTATCTTCGTCGAACGTCACAGCGGTGCTGCCAAGGTCTGTTATCCATGTGAGGATATTGTGTCAGCGCTTTATTAGCAGCAGACACATACCTGGACGGGTGACAAACCTGGTGCTGGCACTGTTGGTGGACGCGGTTGACTCTCTCGCTGCAGCAGCTGGTCCAGTTTCTTCACCACTAGGATTCTTGCTGCAGAGTCTCCATCTTCTATCTTCACGTCACCTGTTCCTGTTCTTCATTTTACTTAACATAACTTCACTTTATTTTTGTAATATTTATATTTTTTGTAATACCTACATCAACTGTAAAGCGCCCCTGAGGTGATATCTCAAAAAAGCGGCGCTATACAAATTGTCCAATATTATTATTATATTATTAAATATATTTTGCTAGGACCATTTTTAAGGTAGAAAATCCCCCAAAAAGAAAGTATGTTTTGACATTTCTGCTATATAAGGTTTGCATTCAACTATATTGCCGGCATTCAGTATCGATGAACAAGCAGTTAAACCCCCAACATATGGAACAGAAGAGCAACGCTCACGGAATTGAAATGCATGAAACATAATAATATTATTTTATTGATTATTCTTTTTTTTTCAGGAAAGTAGCTAAACATGTGAGAGCCATGGATACGTCCAGAGCTATAACAATAGCTCTTGCTAGAAACTTCTCTGAAGATAAAGCCGTAAGAATCTATCATCATCATTATTATGCATTTATGTTGTTTGAAAATGTTTCATGTAATTAGATCAAATATTGTCAATATCTACCTACATAAGTGGTTTAGCAGGTTTGAATGATTTAAATTTGAATGATGAATAAATGAATAAATTGAAATATATATAATAATAATAGATTTGGGCATGTAGACAAAATGAGCAAAGAAAGAAGTGTAAGGAGAACATACGATGCGAAGGCAAATGGTAGCAGAAGTCGGGGACGCCTGAGGAAGACATGGTACGATGAAGTGAATCAGATACTTGAGTCGGGCCATGTCAAGACTCAGAATAATAGAAGAGTATGTATGAGACGATGTATGAATGTGAATGAGGCAAGAAGTGTGTGCAAGACCGAATTGTTTGGCGGTCCGTCCTCTCTGCCTATCCCTGCAGACCCGGCGAGATGGTTAGTAAGTAAGTATAATAATGTCATACTAAATTGAATAATTAAATTTATAAAATAACTTTATTTGGCTCCTGCAGTATTCAGTTAGGTACTGCTTATGTTGTAACTGTGTGACGAAGCTCTTTCCCCATTTTCTCCGTAAACACACTATCCTCTAACAAAAACAGTTATGTTGTAACTTTGCACATGATTCTCCAAGGGAAGTAGTAAGGTTGATGTATGTATGCATGTAGCTAACGGTATTTTATTTGTTCTAGGGTAAACATCTGGATATCATAAGCTTCAACAGGTACAACGCCTGGTACAGAAATACGGGCCGGCTAGACATGATCACAGACCAGGTGGTGGCCGAAGCCAAGGCCTGGCACGAAAAGTATAATAAGCCGGTACTCATGTCAGAGTACGGAGCAGACACAATTGCTGGATTACACATAGTGAGTTATATATTAATATAACCTAAAACACAGTATGTATATCATGAATTCCTGGCTGTTATCTCAATCATCCATCCCATGGCCCATCTTCAATGACTTCTTCTTGTCCTATTTGGGTCCTGAATCCATTCTTCGACAAGGCGCATCCAATTCTCTCAATTACTGTTAAAGTCCTTAGGAAACTAGGGCAACCTTTTTGTAACATTACTTTGCTCACTGGCTATTATTTAATTTTTATAAAATAATTCTATTGTAGCTAGATAGATCATGTTATATATTTTACTTTGCAGAGCCCAGAATTCGTGTGGTCTGAGGAATATCAAGTGCAGCTAATGTCGAGGCATTTCAAAGCCTTTGATAAACTGAGAGGCATGGGCTTCTTCATCGGTGAATTCATTTGGAACTTCGCTGACTTCAAGACTGATCAACAAAGTAAGTAACATGCAAAGGCATGCCATTAATAGCTCTGCTGTAATCTCTCCTTCTTTTTCATAAATGATATTGTTGTGTTTGGAGCTCCCCACGTTATGCGCCAGTGTTGTATATTGGCATGGGGGGCCAGTGTTAGGTTTGGAGCTCGGAGGTAGAATCATGGGAATCTAATTATTCGGGTTAGGGTCGGCAAGGATGCCTTTACACGGGGGACTTTCAACAATCTAGACTCCACTTCCCTCGTCAAATGAAACTCCTATGGGAATGATAAATGGGTGTATTTACAGTCAACAGGTACATTGTATAACACAAATGGGGACACAGTATACATCCTAAATTATTTCCTGGCTGATTGAATTGAACAATCTCTCTCGTATTTGCTCTGACTGGCAGGCGTGTTTAACAGACATTTAAAAGAAGGCACATAATGGGGGAAAGGTTTAGTATACGCTTACATAGGTTGTCCCGGGAGATGCAGGAGTTGTGAGGCCATGGAGGTGTTACTCACAGTCATGGTGGAGTAGTAACCAAGGTGGTGATCGTCCACATGCGCAAAACGGGCGCGTGCTAGATTCTAATAATGTTGCGGGCACTCCGCGTCCGAGACCGGTTTTGTAGCAAACACACACACATGTTGTTGAGACCAAAGCTATATTCGGAGTGGCCGGCCGCGGCGGTCAGAGAAAGCTGTTGGTGTTTGGCGTTGCCTGCGCAATAGGATGCGCGTCGCTCTGTGTTGCTAGGATCTGCATTGTATTTTAGTTTCGCGGGGTTTTTTTAAAATGCGTTTGAGAGATCTGCTTCGTGACAATATGTATAAGAGACCTAACTGACGTGTACCCGGCGTTGCTTGACTTTTCTCTACTTTCAATAAATAAAATAATTGTAATTATAAACCTTCCGGAAGAAATTCTCTAAATGGTAGTGAAAATCCTATCAAACTCCCTTGCAGAGTTCAGAAGAACTAAGCGTACAAACAAACAGACGCAGATATTGACTTTGTTTTATATTATTTAGAGAAGAGATGTGCTACATCCGAAACTGCATACGAATTATACATCTTCAGATGAACTTGAAAGTGGACTGCAAATAATAATTTAACGACAATGATGTTTGATTGAATTACGTGAAACTGAATGTAGGATAAAAATTTGGAGTTCGAGGAACAATATAACCAAATCATTTACCGATCATCAGGTGGAGAAGTTTGGAAAAACAAGACAATCATAATAAACTTTTATCATAAAATAACTGTTACATACCCGAAAATAAACCAGAGCGTGGTAATCTGAAATACGAAAAGATAATTCTTTCTTCACAACAAACCAAATCAACCAACTTCGAAAACAATCCTTTTCTTTCTTATTTCAAAACAAAAAACTCAATTGTGTAACTCTCTCCTGTTCCATTTTTTTTTAAATACATAGATAATTTCAAACTAAGTAGTGATGGTTGGAAAGGTAGGTACATACTTTGGATAAAGGCCGGTAGGAACCAAACATATTCTCATAATATAAGTTAGGTTCCTATTTTGCAACATTACTACAAAAGTATTAAAAGAAACGGTTCTTTGAATAGTTTTTTTTTTTCTAGCTGTCACCCGGGTTGGAGGTAACAAAAAGGGCATCTTCACTCGAGAGAGGCAGCCTAAAGCTTCGGCGCACCATCTCCGGATCAGACACCACCTCCTGGCACAGGAGCTGGACGGAGTGAACCCTCCGGCAGATCTGTTCCCCTACCTCGCCCCCGGCCACAGCAGCTGGAGCAGCGTCAGCAAGCCCCGCTCCGAGCTATGATCTCATCCTTCAGGACCCGCTGTATAGCAAACCAGTCCAATCATTATAAGATTAAGAGATAATAAATAAGTTATTTTTACGCATTATTGTTTTGTTATTCTTTTTTGTGTGGGCAGTTTTAGTTTTAGTTTTTATGTGAATACCGGGCAAGACCCCCAATTCAAAGGATCCAATAGGATTTTAGCATTCCTAATTGGGGGTATGTAAGAGTGATTTTTCCAAGCTTGGTACCTACTCAGTCTAACATAAAATATTGATAATTAACTGGTAATCTCATTGGCTGACGCGATTATGAAATGGCGAAATTATTATAACTATATTTTTTTATACATGGTGTCCATAAACTCGTTGTACAAGCGGGAAACTGTATAATCTATATCACATAGAGAACCCAGAAAACCTTTTAGATCTGAGCATTTTGCTGATATTAATGCCCTAGCGAACGATTTTTCATATTTTATGAAGATTTACCAGAAAACGAAATCTCGAATCAAAAAAAGTTATGCCACACAAATTGTAGATTCACCAGTACCCGCTTATAGCACAGGTTTCCGGTCACCGTGTTTATGAACGCCGCACAAGAGTATCAATTGCTCTCAACCATACGGAGCCAGTGAGACCATGGCATCCCCAATTAAATTATGTTGCGAGGCTGAAGATAGTGGGGAGGGAAAGTGAAAGTATCTGGCCACCAAGCATGACTAAAGCCAGTGATTAAATATTAACGTTTAATGAAGAGCATAAAAACAATTAATTTTTATTGACATCAAAATCTTCTTGGTCGTGTTGGTTTTTCTCAATTCCAAAGTGTATTTTATCCCCTTGTACGTAGCTCCAGGCCATTCTCTCGGAGCTGAAGTAGATGCCAATGTCTCCGCTGCGAGAGAGGGTGATGGCGCCGGCCGTGTTGTTGAGTCTCGTGGTCATGTAGTCAATGGCTTTCTCAGTGGCAGCCTGGGCGGAGAGACCATCTGCAATGTTCCTCACGATAGAGTGGGCCAGACTAACCTTCAGGATAGATTCTCCGTGCCCTGAAATGAAATGCATCGTGTGATTTGAGAATTACACCAGATACATTTCATCTGTTGATGGACGCTGCAAGGCTTTCTGAAACGCATTCTTTGAATAACCAACACCTCTGCCATAGGTAACCCCAAGTGGTTCGTTACACTTGGTGACTTAGCAGGGGTGTGTGGGTCGTTAGGGTGAGGTTTGTCGAAGTCTTAGCAGCAGGTGCTGCCTCTCCACCAGCTGTATGGTGGGCCTGATCGGAATAGGCTGGTTGAGGGAGACCCTCTGATCTTTCCAACCGGACTCTCTCAACCCATTGCCTTATACCGCAGTGGTCACTCCTGGATACACTGAATCCCACCTTTACCGTTTTCCTTTCCATAACATCCAATCCTTTATTTTCTTAAAAATAGCCTCCACACAGCATCCATAAAGATGACATAGGCCCTCGATTTTAAATACCTCTATAGAACAATTTGTTCCCAAGGTTAGCTTTACATCATCTAATTATCCGAAATGGTTTACAAGGGAACTAACTAATTTAATTAATAAAAAAAAATGTATCCACAGAAAATATAAACATACCAGAAATTCTAACGATTATATAGCATTTACTAAACTACGAAAACAATGTAAAGAATTATCAATAAAGTGCTATAGTGACTATGTTAACGTAATTGAAAATGAGGTACATCATCACAATGTGAAAAAATTCTGGAATTTTACTAAATCTCAACGAAAAGACAACTGTGGATATCCTAATAGCATGTTCTTTAAAGAAAAATGTGCCGACAGTATTGAGGGTATAGTTAATCTTTTTGCTGACTCATTTAAAAGTGTCTACGACAAAGATATTCCCATCAAAGCAGTCTCCAGTACGTCAGTGGAAGAGTCATTAAACCTAAGTCAATGTTTCATAAAATTAGATTCCATAGAAAGAAGCATAAAAGCACTAGATAGTAATAAATCTGCTGGACCGGATGGTATTCCTCCCATATTTTTAATAACTTGCATTGATAGTTTGATATATCCCTTACATAAACTTTTTAACAAATCCTTAGCGTCTGGCTGTTTTCCGGCTCTGTGGAAAAAGAGTTATTTAACGCCCATTCATAAAAAAGGCGACAAAAGCGATATATCTAACTACAGACCTATTTGTATTATGTCTGCTTTACCCAAACTTTTCGAGTCATTAGTATTAGATACCATTGTAAAACCTATCAACAATATTATTGTTCCTAACCAACATGGCTTTATCAGAGGTCGATCTACCTTAAGTAATTTAACTATCTACAATAATTACATATCTGAATCGCTCAGTCTGAAACAACAAGTGGATTCTATATACACCGATTTCAGTAAAGCATTTGATAAGGTTCGACATCATATTCTTATATCCAAACTCCGACTGTTAGGCATCAAAGGTAGTTTATTGACATGGATTATTAGTTACCTCAGTAATAGAGTTCTTTGTGTCAGGATTAATTTTATAGAATCCTATGTATTCGAGGCCACAAGTGGTGTCCCGCAAGGGTCCCACCTTGGCCCAATATTATTCTTAATATTCATTAATGACATTGTAAACATATTTAAAGATGTACAAGTCCTACTTTTTGCAGATGATCTAAAATTGTTTAAAAGAATACGAAATATATATGATTGCCTAATTTTACAAGCTAATTTAGATAAATTTTTTAAATGGTGCGAACAAAATATGTTATTTTTGAACATTGAGAAATGTCAAGTAATACGATTTTCCAGAACTCATTCTCATATCTTACATGAATATAATTTAAATAATGTTAAATTAACACCAGTATCACAAATTCGTGACTTGGGAGTTATATTCGAATCAAACTTAACATTCACAGCGCATATAGATGATATAACTAATAAGGCTTTAAAGATTCTTGGCTTCCTTTGTAGAACCCTAACTGATTTTAAGTCCTTGGATTGCATGAAAACACTCTACATTTCACTAGTTAGAAGCCAAGTGGAATATAATTCACCTATTTGGTCTCCTTTCTATAAAGTACACTCTAACAAATTAGAACGGGTTCAACACAAATTTCTTAGGTACTTAAATTTCAAGCTTAAAATTCCAATAGAAAACATTAATTATGTAAATTTGATGAATGAACTTAATTTAATTACGCTGTCTGACAGAAGAACCATTTCAGACCTAATTTTATTATACAGAGTCATGAACAACCTTATTGACAGCCCTGCCATCGTTGCTGCTATTAAACTCTATGTACCGACAAGAAATACTAGACAAAATACAACATTCTTTTGCGACACATATAAAACCAACTATCAGTCAAACTCACTTACCAATAGGATGCATGATTTGGGCAACAAGTTTGGTGGTATTATAGATATATTCCATGATTCCCTTTATAATCTTAAATTCAAATTAAACCAACACTTTGTGGAATCATACAAATTATTGTAATAGATTTAACGATTAGATATGTTATTGTAATGTTTTATATTATATTTTGTTCTTTGTTATTGTTAAATATTATGTTGTTTAAAATGTTTCTTTACGCCATATTCTTCAAAAACTACTTGTATATTTTTTTAAAAATTCTTCACTTTTATAACTCTTAGTATAAATTCAAACTCGATAACTTATGTAAAACTTATTTATAATCTATGTAAAAGCCCCTATGGGCGTATAACAACAATAAATAAATAAATAAATAAATAAATATGGAGTGTGGAGTTAATGTAAAAAAAAAAAAATAATAATTACCGGTGGTAGAAACTCCGCCAGCGAAATCATCAGCATAAGTTCCACTGCCGATCTGCGGGGTATCGCCTATTCTTCCCACATACTTGCCGGTGATGCCACCCGTTGAGGTGGCCACGGCGATCCGTCCCTCGCTGTCGATGGCCACTGCCCCCACGGTGCCTACTCCGCCTTCCTGGACACGCAAACAACCCATTATTAACTTCCTATTTTTATGCATTATTAAAGTTCTGACGGGGCCATAAGCCCATCAATAATTAAAACCCCTTGGGCCAATTTTTTTTGCTTTTCGTAACAGCTCTTTGAATCTCATAGAAATCGTTGTGTCTGTCTTACTGTTGTGGTTATAAATATGATTTATTTTTTAAGTGTGTAAGAAAGAGAAAACTTCCACGCTTTATATTCAAATCTAGAAGTTAATCACAGTACAGTAATTAAAAACTACACCTTTATGAAACCAAAGTAATAAAACTGTAATTTCAGAAAAATTTACGAAACTTTACGTATCAATAAGATTAAGCTATGTTCATACGTATATTCATGCTCGACGGTTTGGCTCGATCAAACATGTTGACTTGGAACTATGCTTGTCGTTGCGTCCACATACTCGAGGAGCTTAACACAAGACTCCGTAGATATACCACCAAGATGCTCAGTCAAATCCTAAATTTCTGTTGAACATCGACAAAGAATTATGGTCCTTGAATTTTATTCGCATCAAACAAAAAGGCATGGAGCGAGACGGTACGGAATTTGCTAATTGTTTTCTAATAAATATTATGTGATATTTTGAACTACTATTAAACCAAATTTATATCTGTCTTCGTTTATAAAGCAGCCTGTGCATGTTGATTTCCACAATAAAATTAATGTTTATCAATATGTAGACCAGCTCGTCTACGGATTGTTGGGGTACGATAAATTAAGTAGATTTAGTGTACGAGAATTGTCATATTTCATTTGAGATCTGCGGTCGTGCTTGGGAATGTTGACAAAATAACCAATATTTATCTATGTACTTTTGCTAGCGCCCCAGGTATTGTGAGTGGGGAGGCCGACTTGCCTTTTTAGAATAAGATTCCGATAAATCTTAGGGTTAATTAATAACTTACATTTTTGATGTGTCCAATTTCACTTCCCCCGTTGGCACCTCCGCTGTTGATGAATTCTTCAAGCGCATCTAGAGCGTACTGAGTGATGAGACTCTTCGGGTCGATAATCTCAAATCCCTGAAAGAAATTCATATTATAATACAGGTACATCATAGACATCCAAATTAATAGACTTTTTTGGCACCAGAAGGGTTCGAGAAAGCTTTGAATAAACTATGACATCAGTTCACATCAGTTCTACATTGACCACCGAAGAGCACACGTTGAAATAACCAGACCATGCACATAAAAGTAAAGTTTTGCCGTTCATTGTGGGGCTTTTCTGCGCGGGATCTGAATGTTCGTTCTTGAGTGAATCGCCTGACATAGCGACGCTAAATTTGAGAAATTTGACGCATATTTGTAAAAATATCTAACTTAATAGTGTAACAAAATATTACCTTGGAAACAAGCCTGAACTTCTGTTTACCCAATTTGGGATGTGTCGTTAAGTTTTTTACGCAGCCAGCAATTTGCACACCATTGTAAAAAGGACTAGTAATTCTTAAGCAGATTTTATTTTCAAGGATCGAATGGTGATATTACAATGCGATTTGCCTGTATAATGTAAGATTAATTTTATGAGAAATCAGTAAAAGTGGATCAGTCATGCCGCTTCCCGCGCTCTGAGCAAATTGTTTTGTTCCCCTCTCAATGATTGTCTCATCTATTAATTTGATTTTATATTTATATTGTGTTGACTAATTGATTAACATTAAATTAACTGTTTGATAATAAAATGTGGAAATCAATAAAGTGGAATTAAATTTTGTTCATTATTATGGCAACACTGATTTTGGAACAAATCCTATTTGATAATTTGTCATTTGACAGATAAAATGGTCATAACTCAACATTTGAAATCTTTTTATTACAACAAAAAAATGCATGAAATGCACATTTCTTCCATTTTGTTTTAAATATGATTTAGTTTCTATCACAGACATAGGAATTAATATGTCTATGGTTTCTATCCTTTTTTTAATCTCTGTTAAACGCCAATTCTTGGACTGTTTCAGCATTTTAATCAAATGTATGATCTGCTCAGATCTGCTGTCAAGCTTAGTGATTGTTACAATTGTCATCTGATCACAACTTGTTCAAAAGCCGATACAGGCATGGAATCGGTGTTAGATGGGAGAATGTCAAAAAAAATAATGACATTAGTCGTTGAATTGTGACAACGTCAAATTTGACGAAAGTTGTAAAGATTATTTAATTAGCTATTTCCCGAGAACTTTTGTTTAGCGACCCCGGTGAACTAACCTGCTTAATGGCGAAGCGCCTGGCTCCGTCGCCCCCCAGAACAGAGTGCGGAGTGTCCTCCAGCACACGGCGGGCCAGGCTGATAGGGTGGCTGATGTCCTTGATGAGGGTCACGCAGCCGGCGCGTAGGTCAGACCCCCGCTGCATGCTCGCCTCCATCTCCACCTCTGCGTCGAGGTTCAGCACGGAACCGTAACCTGATGTGTTACAATGGGACTTAGCCAGGAGATAGATTCCATAGAGTAAATATTGTATAAATTATACGGTACACAATGCAAAGGAAAAAAATAAAACATATTATTATTTATTACTCTTATTGGGATTCTCATAAGAACATATATCGACCGTAACTGTAAATCAATAATGTTACCTGCGTTAAACACTTCATCATTTTCCATGGACACAACGGCCGCCTCCACTGCATCAAGCACTGAGCCGCCACTGTGCAGCTTCTTGAATCCAAGAGAAGCAGCGAGCTTGCAGCCCACTATCTTAGGCTGGACGCGGTTATCCGGGATGTCTCCTGCTCCCCCGTGAACAATCACAATTGGCTCCATCGCAGGCTATAATTTACACAATATTTTTATGTTTGCCAAGTACCTACCAGAATATATTTAAAATCAATTAGCCGAAGATTAACTAATATTTAAACATAACCTCACAATAGTTTTTAGGAAAATACCAAAACAAGTGAATTATTAGGTGTAGGTTCATCATAGAAATCTGATTGTACTATGAAAAACAATAGTGAGCTCTGGTGTCATAGAATTAGCACAGTTTTTTCTGTCTGCAATTTGTAGGTCATCTATTTTTAGTTGGCAACATCATTTTTAATATGAGGTATGCACTTTTTCAATTTGCAATAAACGTTCAACTGTCTCCAAAATGCCATATTTTTCATTTCAAATTATAATAAAAATAATTTGTTCCATAAGCGTGCCATTTAACTTTACAGGCAATCAACAAATTTTGTTTTAGATCCACAAAATCTAGGTTTTATGCTGATATTAAATTAGAAATGGTTGAAAACAACTTTAGAACTAGTCAAAAAAAGATTTCTGTTGTAATAATTATCATTTGATAAGGTAAATAAATATACAAGAATAATGGCGATTGACCTACTTTTGCCTCCTTGTCACAACTCTCAGCCGTGTTTACTGAAATCAAAATGATGGAAATGCACGCAAATGCAAAAATATTGGAGAGTTTTTCCATCACGTTGATGTTTATTGAACACCGACAACTCAAATGGATAAATTATTAAGATCATTATGTAGATAGTTACTATTATAAATATAATTTTATTGATAAAATGTTCATTTACGCTTATCTGTGTCCATTTTATCAGTCATGTGGTGTTATTGATGAGAGAAGATGGAATATCACTATGCCAGTTTGTAATGAACAAAGCAATTGCTTCTAAACTATTTATTCTTTATCTATTAATTTTTATGTCGTAGCACTTGGGAAAAATAAAGTTATACCTAAGTAAGATACACATCAACAATTGGAACTGATGTATTGTAACAATTATTTTACAAGCAATAATTATTCGCCTGAAACACTCATCCACATTGAAAAATCTCCTGATAAAAGATACATGACGCCAACGGGACTCGAACCCGTGTCCCTTCGATTTCTGGTCGACAGCTCTGACCACTGAGCTATGGCGGCTTATCTCTTACCCGCGAAATTATTCAATATATACTAGTGTTTCATTCAACAATTACTGCTTGTTACATTTTTTCACCTGAAAACAACCAACTTTATTTTATTACTTTATAAGTTTTTTTATTTTATTACTATATAATTTTATTACTTTATAAGCCGCCATAGCTCAGTGGTCAGAGCTGTCGACCGGAAATCGAAGGGACACGGGTTCGAGTCCCGTTGGCGTCATGTATCTTTTATCAGGAGATTTTTCAATGTGGATGAGTGTTTCAGGCGAATAATTATTGCTTGTAAAATAATTGTTACCCTTTGTGCTATGCATAAAAAATCTTGTCTTAAAAACATTAGTTTACCAAAAAAATAATAATTGATGTATTGTGACGTCATATGTTTGCCTAACTATATCCACCAATGAAAAACTCTGAAAGTCTATGGAATAAATTTTCAGAGTTTTTCATTGGTGTATAGTATAATAAGTAGGTTCCGAATGAGAATTATACTGTCTATATATTGGCATATCTAAGGTTTTTTAGGACCAATTTGTTTCATACAAAAAGCCCGAAGATATCGATCTAGTAAGTGGTTTATTTATGCTGCGACCTAATACCTCTGTAGTGTGTCGAGAGTAAAAATCCCACAAACAGAATGTATTAAGGGTAAACGTAATATACGTTATAACTTATGCGTTCGTAACGTATGTTCGACTACCGTGAAACGGGTACTAGCCTGGTATGGTAGTCAACAGAATATAATAAATTTTAATACATGAAATTTGTGTGAAATATTAAAAAAAAAAGTGTTAAATGATCTAATGACAATCAATGAAACATTTACTATAAGAATTCTGATTAAAAAGTGGCAAAAAAGTTATATACTTACATAGGTATTCATTTATTTTATGCTGAGTAACTCTTTTATTAAATGACTAAATAATATTCTCAAGAAACAGGCAGTAGTCATTGCGGTTTTCATTGTCTGACAATAATTGTAGTTGGAATAATGTAAAACATAAAACAATAATTGATACTAACCTTCGAATAAAAATAAATGAACACAAAACAAGAATGAGCAATTGGTTTTCATAATAACTACCGCAATGGCACTGTCATTATTTGCTGCAATTACTGACATAATTTTCTCTAGAAAGGCTTCCTATTTTTAAGAAATTGTACCTACTGTTAAACATTTAAAAAATTGTGAATGGTAGATACTCTCAATATCGCTCTGGTGATGGATATCACCATTTAGAAACGTAATGTTGCTTGAAATGGCTTTAGCGGTGTTTGGTGACCTTATCGCTTATTCCTCTCTCCATGTCCGTCCCCTTCCACCTCCCTTCAGCTTCACAACATACCGCAATTGGGGATGCAGTAGTTAATTATTATATTTTTATTTTTTATTATTTTTACTTCTTGCTAGACATAGACATATGAATATTAGTAGACCTGCCCTAAGTGATTAAAAGCGTATTATCCCCACTCCCCATACCGGTTCCATTGGAACCGGCTGTGCTCGCGTATGACCTCAAGTGAAATTTGAAAACGTGACGTCATCATTCTTGTGCGAACTATGGTCGAGGCATCATCGGTTCATTTTACGAAATAACCGCACATTCCGGAACGGTTCCAACTGGCTACAACGTAATTATGACATAGAAAACTACGAAGTCTGGTAAGATGGCTGTCACCGATGTCGCACGGTGTGACTTCAACGCTGCCAAATTCACAAACAAATACGAACATGTTGTTTTGGCGGCAAATCGAAAACAGCACATTAAAAATCGTTTTTAAAATTTTATCACCAACAAAAAAATAAAATTAAAACAAAATTTTTGTAATTTTTTGGGGAATAAAAAAACAATGAAAAAAGCATATTGTATTAAAAGTAACTATAACTTAGTAACTTTAACTATCTACTACTACGTAGAAGGAACTTACTATTTCAATTTTGTTTAAGGATTCTTTGATTGAAGAATCTTGAATGCCCCATAGGAAGCATTAACTCCAACTTACCTTGGTAATGTAGATTAGATAGTGTAGTTGAATTTTGTAAGTATATAAAGACTCACTATCGCATTAAATACATAGTTTTATCTGTGAATATGGCACAAACAATAAAATTAAATACAGGGTGTCCCGAAATTCTTAGTTTAAGTGGGAATCTACATTATATTACATTAAACCAAAACTCATTTTCAAGTAAATCGAGTCAGAAGTTAGATTTATTAAGACAAATTTGAAAAAAATCGGTAGCTACGAGCATGTGTTTTAAAATGCATTGAAGCGTAAACCCAGCACAAAAAGTTTATGAATCCTTCAGAAAACGAAAAAAATAAATTATTGATATGCTTAGCTTAGATCAAAAAAGTTTTTTTGGGTTTTCTATGTGGTGTAGATTCACTAGTTTCCTGCTTAATAATAATAATAATATTTGTATGATTTGTGTAGCGCTATTTTTGGGCAAAATCACCTCAAGGGTGCTGTACAAATATATAATACATTTCTAGAATGATCTATATTATTAATAACTATATATGGAGACAATTAACAATCAACTTACCTGGTAGGTCACTTGGGATTAACACTTAATTAACATTAACTAATTGTTTATTAGCGAAATTTAGATACAGGATTTATCACATAATTGGACATTTTATTTAAAATATTGTAATGACCCGAATCAAGTATTTAACTAACTTTATTACATCTGACATGTCTTTTTATTGCATCTATGGGAAATACTGATTTAAATATAGCCACAAAAAGAAAATCAGTTTGTTTTGAAAGCAGTCAAAACTCTTCAAAGAATTCTAGTTAAAATTCTTTTTTTTGTCTGGAATTCGCGATGGCAGTGTCATTTACATTATTAAGAACTTCACAAATAAAAAAATAACAATAAACTAACAAAATAGGGAATTAGTATTATTATTATACGTACCTCAATACTCTTATACGTACGTCAAAACGTACCTAATACCCACAGTGTGCACGCCAAAAATCGCTCCGCAAATAATATTCAAAATTAATAGTTTATACATCGAATTTAATAAAAAAGACATTGATAATCGCATAACTGTGTAACAGTAGTGAACTTCTTTACTTTATTTAAATAATAACGGCATCGTTATATACATTTTTAAGTGATTTTAAAATCTGTGAAGTGAGCTTGTACAGTGTTGTTGCCTGTAATAACCACTCAAAATCAGAATACCTAACATTTCTAAGATTCACAGCACTAATATAACAGTATAATCGCAGGTCCCGCTATATCGGTGGTGGCTAAGCGGTTTAGAGCGGCAAACGTCACTTGCTTCAAGCGCAGTCCCAAGGGAACAGAGTTCGCTCCCTGCCCTAACCTAACGGCTTTTTTTATTTTAAAATAAGTCGATTTTAGTACACCAACCTTCTACATAAATTACAACGCCATCTAGGTGCAATACGCCAAAAACACATTAAGATGAACAGGCAAAAGAAAACCACAAAAAAGGCGCCATCTAGCGATTCGGAAGAAGACTATCACACTAACAAAATGATGAAATTTATGGAAAAAAAATTTGAGGACTTATCAGAACAGTTAATGAAATCTTTTAACGAACAACTAAAAAATGAACTCAGAGAACTTAAAAAGTCTGTGGAATTCTGTTGTAATAAAATTGACGAATACGAAGAAAAAAATAAAATCAAAGATAATTTAATTAAACAATTACAATCAGATAATAAGGAAATCAAAATGCAATTGAACAAAATGGAACAATTTCAAAAACAAAATAATATTGAAATACAAGGTGTTCCTTTCAAAGAGAATGAAAACTTACCTAAAATAGTTCACAATATATTGGAAACAATAAAATGCGAAACTGAATTACCTAAAATAACAAACACATATAGAATTAAAAACAGAAACCCATTAAGTAAAAATCCAGGGATAGTAGTTTCTTTTCAAAACAAAGAAAGTAAGGACAATATTATAACCCAGAAAAGAAAATATGGTACTTTGTACCCAAAAAATATAAATTTTTCTGAAGATTATAAAAACATTGTTTACATTAATGAACAATTGTCACAAAATAATAAACACCTCCTATTTCTGGCGAAATCATCAAGACTAGGCTACAAGTTTATCTGGGCAAAAAATGGTAACATAATGATGAGAAAAGATGAATTAGCCCCAATCATCCACATAAGGCAGCCGGAAGACATTCCCTCCGAATAAACAAACAAGTGACGATAATACATGTATAAATACTTCATCATTGTTCAAAATGTCTGATGAAAATTTTTTGCATGAAAACTTTATATGTAAAAACACAAGTGAATTAAATAATCATTTTAAAAATGTTAATTTTTCAGTTCTAAATATGAACATACGGAGTTTAAGAAAGCACTTTGATGAACTCTGTGTCCTAATCGAAAGTCTAGATTTTTCTCCTAGTATTATTATATTAACAGAGACACAGATGAAAGAGGTAATACCCTATAACCTGCCAGGATATATAACCATTTCATCTAAATGCAAACATACTGGACACGATGGAGTCACGGTATTTATGAATAATTGTCTCATGAAAACTGCTTTCGAGATTTTAGATTTTAAAACAGCAAATGCTATTAAATTAACATTTAACCATAACAATTATAATTATTTGCTAATAGCTATCTATAGATCACCTTCACTAAATGAAACTCTCTTCAATAACGAACTTAATTCGCTTTTAAAAATGACTAACAGAAATAACTTCAACTTCGCAATATTAACCGGTGATATCAATATAAATATAAATGAAAATAACAAAAGAACAAACTGTATAAATGAGTACTTAGATTGTTTGTCGTGTGCTGGATATCAGTCTTACATAAACTCACCAACTAGAGAAAATTTGAATAACTCCACGACTCTAGATCACATATTTGTTAAATCACACAAACACCTTATAACAACATCCTCAACTCTAATAACAAACATTACCGATCATTACCCAACATTTTACGGACACAACATCTTAACTGCAAATTCAAAAGAAAATTCTGAAACAGTTGAAAAAAATAATATTAATTACCTCACATTAAATAATCTACTTCTTTTGGAAAATTGGGATCAAATTCTATCAATTTCAAACCCATATTCAGCATTAGAATCGTTTTATAAAACTCTCCAAGAATATATTTCAAAAAGTACAAATAAAATTGTTATATCTAAGAGAAAATATAAAAAAATTAAACCTTGGATAACTGTAGGAATAATAGTCTCCATTAAACAAAGAGATAAACTATATAGAGAGATGCTAAATTATCAAAGAGCCTGTCAAAAAAACAATGTCAGAACAATGTCCTTCATGAAAACAAAATATTTACTGTATAGAAATTTACTAAATAGGTTAATAAGAAGTTGTAAAAAAAAATACTATGGTGAACAAATTGATAATGCAAATAATGATACCAAAAAAACGTGGAATATTATTAACGAAATAACGAATAAAAAAAGAATAGCATCAACTGAGGTTAAGGAGATTAAAATAAATAACAATATTATAACTGACAAATCTGACATTGCAAATAACTTTAACAACTTCTTCACAAATGTCGTCGACCAAGTACTTGAATCATCCAGTAAGATTGCTAATACAGCGCCCGCTGACTCATCTCTGCTTTTGGTACCAACAAACAATTCAATTAACTCATTAGATTATTTTACACCTATCACAACTAATGAAATTGAAAAACACATTGACAGCCTAAAACCAACAAATTCTTCAGGAATTGATAATTTATCAGGTAATACACTAAAAAAAATAAAACAATATATTTTAACTCCTTTGCAACATATTTATAATATATCCCTAAAAGAAGGGTATTTCCCAGAACAATTTAAAATCTCCACTATAATACCAGTTCACAAATCGGGTGACACGCACATATTAGACAATTACAGACCTATCTCCTTAGTTTCAAACCTTTCAAAAATATTTGAAAAATGTATCAAAAATAGAGTTATGAAATACCTAGAACAAAACAATATTCTGTCCGAAAATCAATATGGCTTCAGAAGTAAATTAAGCACTGAAGATGCAATATTCGATCTGACAAAAAATTTATACACATCTGTTGATCAAAATAAAAAAAGTCTAGCTATATTTTTAGACTTAAGAAAAGCGTTTGATACTGTAAATCACAATCTACTCATAAAGAAAATTAATCAAATAGGTTTCAAAAAAGATGCACTAAAAATTCTCACTCACTATCTCAAAGACAGATTACAAAAAACAAAAATAGGGAACTTTTATAGCACAGAAACAGTGATAAAAAATGGAGTACCACAGGGGACTGTGCTTGGCCCAATTCTGTTTCTAATATATATTAATGATTTATGCAATGTTGTAATCCCTGGTAAAATTGTATCTTATGCTGATGATACAGCAATAATAGTAAATGGAAAATCCTGGCCTGAAACTTTTTTAAATGCAACAAAATGTATTTCATATGTCTTATCATGGCTAACTTGTAATAGACTTTTCTTAAACTATAATAAAACATTTTACCTAACATTTTATAAAAACAGTAAAAACAAACCTCCCAATAACCTTAAAATTAGACTACATAATGCTAACTGTAATAAAGTAACATGCACCTCTTGCTTTGAAATTGGAAAAATTGAAAAGATCAAATATTTGGGTATATATATTGACACAAATTTAAACTGGCAACCACAAATTAATAACACCGTTTCTAAATTAAGACATCTGACGTACATATTTTATAGACTTAAGGAAGTACTCAATGTTGACAAATTGAAAATGATTTATTTTTCTCTAGTGCAATCCTCAATTATGTACGGTATATTAGGATGGGGTGGCGCACTAGATACATTTATAAAACCACTACAAATAGTACAAAATCATATTATCAAGGTTATATATAATAAAAAGAGGACATTTTCGACTGATCAATTGTACAAGGAATCTCAACTATTCAATCTCCGTAAACTATTTTTACTTCAAAGCCTGAAATACGTCATGAAAAACCAAAATAAATTTCAAAAATATGAACCCAAAATCAACTTTAGAAGAAATCATGTATTTTATACCCCACAAACCAATACCAAACTAATGCAAACTCACAGTAGCTTTATTGGACCTCGCACTTTTAATCTACTACCAAAAAAAATTCAAGTAACAACTAAACTAGCGCAATACCAAAAAGTATTAAAGTTGTGGCTGTACAATGCAAATGTTGAAGCATTATTCATTTAATTTTTACTTTTTTCTATTTTGTTTCTGTATAGTTATTATTATTTTATTTTGTGTTCTTTTAATTCATATATATTATCTTACAATCTTTATTTTTACTTTGATTTATTTTTAATATGCTCCTCTTGCACAATCTTTTAGAATAACTTTAATTATAATACTACCGTTTTTCTTTATTATGCTTACTGTTTTTTATTTTATTTTTACTGTTATGTATTTTTAGGTACAAAAATCTAATGTATTAAATTATATTACCCACGCACAGGCTGCGCCTTAGTGGGTTCCCTTTCATATTATTAAAAAACTTGTATTATGAAATATGTAAATTGGGAAAAAATAAAGGAAATAAAAAAAAAAAAAAAAAAAAAATTATCCCCACTCCCCATACCGGTTCCATTGAGCCGGCTGGGCTCGCGTATGGCCTCAAATGAAATTTGAAAACGTGACGTCATCATTCTTGTGCGAACTATGGTCGAGGCATCATCGGTTCATTTTACGAAATAACACGGCAAAATGTTGACTTTTGATATGAAAACTTGTAAAAATAGATGTGAAAAAGAGAATAAACCCAATTGTCGTATTACATTCCATAAGTAAGCATTATTTTACTTTATTTTAAGCATATTCACATCGTATAATATGAATCAGTTGTTACTATCACATCGAGAAACGTCTGGACGCGAAACACAAAGCTGGTTGGTTGCTGGGAAGTAAATTATGAACATTTATAAAAGTGTCTTAACTAAATACTCTGAAACTAACTACGACTCTGAAAATAGAAGCTGCCTTACTTTGCCGAATTTGGACTTCGCAAATTTGTTCATAACGTGGCGAGTAATTTGCGCTCCCATGTAAAAATGTCTATTCATTCAAAGCAGATTTTATCTTTAAGAAGTAAATGGTGATATTATAATGCGAGATGCCTATTTACTGTCAGATTGATTTATTGACGAATCACAGTCAGCTTCACTCCCTTCGTTCTTCAACAGTTGATTTTACCCCTCGCCCATATCTTTTTTTTTTTTTTTGGTTTTAGGCATTTCACCCTGAAAAGAGTGCTTTGTGCCGGTAACAGTTAAAGTGGATAAAAAAATTCGGTTAATCTATTGGGAGAATAATAAAACAAATTAATCATTGGACTCATTTAGATCGCTAAAACAAATTAAATGTTGAATTCATTCAGGTTAATAAACTTACATAAAGCTGTATGAACACGAGAATTGTTAAGAGATAAAAGGTATGAAATGTTAAGGGGGGACTGGTGTGTGATTTTAATAAGACGGCGGTATATGTTCTTGAAAGATGAATGATTTTTACAGTTAAAGAAAACGTGGTCGAGGGTTTCCTCTTCCACACCGCACTGGCAGACCGGATCATCCAAAACTCTAATTCTAGCCAAGTGGGATGCAATTGAACAGTGACCAATTCTCATTCTCGAAATACATGAAATGGATCGCTTTGACAGTTTTTTACCGTGAAACCATGGCTTAGCAGGGATATGGTTTTGAATTCCAGCATAGAAAGATCCAGTTCTTATTTTGGAGCCTGCCCAATTTTCTTCCCAGGCACGAGTCATGTTGGATTTAAGAATCGGGAAGACATCGGAGATAGGGATTCTAAAATTTAGTGGGATAGTTCCGGAATCTGAACCAGATTTGGCGAGAGAATCGGCCATCTCATTACCCTCTATACCCAAATGGGCAGGGACCCAGGCCAATATCGTCTCAAACCCAGATTCACTTAGAGAATTGAGAAGATTTTTTATTTTACATATAATATTGTCTTCCGGATAACATAGAATATTTGACATAATTTTAGTTAGAGCACTTAGCGAATCAGTACATAGTAAGGCTCGATGAATGTTGAGAACCTGGATTTGATTTAGCGCTTGTTCAATTGCAAAGCATTCAGCTGTAAATATGGAAACTTCTTTCGGTAATTTATAAGTGAGATTGATGTTGAATTCTGGACTATATATCGATGCTCCACATCTTTTATTTTCAAATTTGGAACCATCAGTGTAAAGGATGGAAAATCCAGGGAATTTTGAAGCCACAATGCTTTTAAAACAGTCATCCACATTATGAAATTTATTTGGGGAAGATAAAATATTCTTCCGAAAGTCTGATGTTATTGTGTTCGGCATAAAAGTGATTGCCTTAAATGGAATATTGTATATAGGAAGATTGGGAACTTCTTGAAGATATTGGAGGGAAGATGACAGAGAATTATAGAGATGAAAACTTTTAATTAGGAGAGGAAAACATTTTTTTTCACTCAATCTTTTGTTAGACTTCAAATTAACACTTAGCAGATTAAGACTTTGTTTAATAGGATGATGTGATAACGATAAAGCCTTGAAAATATATTTATTGGCAAGGAATTGCCTTCTGAAATATAATGGAGGCTCCCCACATTCCACCTGAAGCGCATTAATTGGAGAAGACTTCATAGCTCCAATAATCATTCTGAGGGCTTTTGATTGAATTCTTTCCATTTTCTTATCTAAATATTTAGGGAGGGGGTCAAAAAGGAATGTGCCGTAATCCAAGTGGCTCCGAACTAGGGAATTATACATTAATTTAAGAGTGGTAGGATGAGATCCCCACCATACTCTGGAAACTGCTCGCATCATATTAAGTCCCTTTTCAGACTTTGTAGAAATTATCTGAATGTGTGGAAGCCAGGAAAGTTTATGGTTCAAAAGAAGACCAAGGAATTTGATTTGAGTAGCGGTTTGTAGAGGCACATTATCAAAAGAGATTGAGAAGTGGGGAATTTTTCTTTTGCGCGTGAAAGCTACGACCCTTGTTTTAGATGCCGCCAGATTCATCCCATTTATTGACAACCAGCTTTTAATATATTGTAAAGCCAAATTCATTTCCTTAGCTGCAAGAATAATATTTTTATGTAACAAATATATAAGGATATCATCCGCAAAGTAAAGTCGCTTGATAGAAAAAGGAATTACTGAGTCTAGGTCGCTTATATAAATATTAAACAACAGAGGACTGATAACAGAACCCTGGGGTAAACCTCTCCATAGTTTGCGCCTTAAGCATTTAGAGGAAGACTCAATAATAATGGACCTATCTGTGAGCAAATTAATAATAAATTGGACTAGTTTCGGGGGGATTTGTTTTTTAATTAGCTTTTCTTTCAAAACATTCAGTAAAACATCATCGTAAGCTGATGAAAGGTCAAGGAATGTGGCCAATGTATAAGAATTTAGGGATTGAGAAACTCGGATATCAGTTGTGAACAAACTTAAATTATGCATTGTAGATTTCTTTTTCCGAAAACCATACTGATTTGGTGAGATAATATCTTGACTTTCAACAAACCACTCTAGTCTGTTTTTTATCAAACGCTCCGCTACTTTCATCAAACACGATGAAAGAGCAATGGGCCGATAAGACGAAATTTCAGATGGATTTTTTCCAGGTTTTAAAATGGGAATGATTTTTTGAGTTTTCCAAACATCCGGAATTAGTCCTGTTTCAAACATATTATTAATAAGAGATAAGAAATATTCAACCGCCATATCAGAAAATGATTTAATGAAACTATAAAATATTCCATCGGGACCCGGAGCAGAGTCAGAAAGGGCTCTTATCACTCGTTTCATCTCATCAATGGAGAAAGGTGCATCTAGCCAATTAGAGTGAGATGGATACGGCTTAATAGAAGGCATTTCTTCACATCCAGCAACTGATGGGGGGGCTATTTTATCCGCAAATCCTATAAGAATTTCTTCTGATATATGTTTGATTCTTGGCGGAGAATACGATGATCCAAATTTTTTTAAGCTAGACCAAACTGAAGACTGGGGAGTTTCCGGAGACAGGTTCTCACAGAACTTCCGCCATCCAGCGCGCTTCTTATTTTTCAAAATTCGTTTGGTTTCTGCCTGGGCTTTTTTAACTGATAAAAAATTTTCTAGTGACATACACTTACGAAAAGAGGAAATTGCTATTTTTCGAGAGTTGACGGAGCGAGTGCATTCCTCGTCCCACCACGGAGTAGAGTGTTTTATTTGAATGTTCGCCTTGCGTTTCGGGATGGATTTTTCTGCTGCATTTATAACCATAGAAGGAAACGTCTCACATTGCATTCTGATGTCTCCCGGGGACGATTTTGTTAAATTAATAAGGTTATCTAGTTCAGAAGAGAAAGTGCTCCAATTCGCATCTTTCGTTCTAAATTTGAGATTATTTTTAACTGGGGGGGAATAAGTGTTAAATTGATGGTGAAAGCGGATTATAATTGGGAAATGATCACTAGAGAGGGGATCGTTTAGGATGTCCCAAGAGCATTTAGATGCTAACGAATATGAACAAAGAGATATATCAACAGCACTTTTCCGTTGATGAGGGGGGGTGAATCTGGTTGGAGATCCGTCATTTAAAAAACATAGGTTATGGGTATCAATAAAATTTAAAAGATTGCGGCCAGAACGATTTGTTATTTCGCTACCCCAAGAAGGGGAATGTGCATTAAAATCTCCAAGGATCATATAAGGGGAACAAATCTGGCTTAAGATTGGTGTCCATTCAATTTCAATAAAAGTCGTAGAGGGAGGAATATATATTGACAATATTGTGATATCAGATAAGACAGCTGCTATTATCTGGATATCGTCGGAGGGAGTATGAATATTAATTTCTTTAAAAGGGATAGAATTTTGGATTATCAGAGCCGAGCCGCCTTTACCATCCGGTCTGTCGTGTCTGAGACAATAATAACCTGGAATTCTTAAGTGAAAGGAGGGTTTTAACCACGTTTCAGAAATGGCGGCTACTGAAACGTCGTGTTCGTCGAGTAATTGAATTAGGTAAGATTTGTTAGCGAAGAGGCTTCTACTGTTCCACTGAAGGATTTTGTTCAGTTTCGAAGCCATTGGGGAGGCAGGATAATAAAGATTTAATGTAATCGGCAGCGTTGGACGGTACAGTATTGTTGTTTGTAAGGATAGAAATTAAAAGGGTAATTAAAGTGTGTATAAAAGAATTATTATTCATTATTTCGGGGAGAGCAGGAGGGGAAGAATTACCATTAATGGCACACCCATTGGGCGTCTGGGATTTGGCATTCCCATTCGGGCTGGCCAAAATATTATTCAATTGTTTTTTATCAAGGTAAGGTGTATATTTTGGGTTGGGTTTGACTGGCTTGAGAATGGTTTCTCTGTGAGAAGATGATGTTGAATTTAAAAAGGTGGTTGTTTAGAAAGGAGCTGAGGACGATGTCATCTCTGCGAATGATTTTTTCGCAGGAGAGATTAACTTTGAGGCCTGGAAGTACGAAATGTTGTCGGTAGCCATTTTATGTTTTATGTTTTTCTGTCTTGTTAATTCCGGACAGGCTAGACTGACCGCGGTATGTGCACCCGAACAGTTAATGCAAATGGGATCATTGGAAAATTTCGGACATTGATCAAATGGGTGAGCTTCTCCGCAATAGTAACAACGTGGGGGGGAGCGGCATACAGATTTCGAATGTCCGAACCGGCAGCAGTTGAAACATTGAATTGTTGGAAATTTATAAACTTCGACGGGAAGCGAGGTATAGTAAATTAACACACGAGACGGTAGGGATTGTCCCTCAAATGTAACAACAACAGACTGGGAAGGTTTCCAGATCGTGTTTCCGTCAGTAGAATCCTTGTAGTTCAGTCGACGTACTTTTAATACTTTTGGGGTTCCGTGAGAATTATTCAAAGCATCAACAATTTCAGCCTCTGGGATCTCCGCGGGAATTCCTCGCACAAGACCCATTCTCGAAAGGTTAAATGTAGGAATGAACGATTTATATTTATGATTTGAGAGCGAGTCAATTTTTTTTACAAATCCATTTGCGGAAGCGGCAGTGTTAAACTCGATAGATAATTTATATCGCCCTTCCGGTTTAATTGAACCGTTAACAATACCAAGGTTATTATTTTTTGAGTCAAATACGAATTTTCCAAAATCTAAAGGATGAATAAGTTTTCCCTGTTCAGTTCTCTGAACATTTACGGTAAATGGACCGGAAGCTGAAGCAGGATAAAGTAATTCAGTACTTTTTGCATTATCGCTAGTTAAAGTACTTGGCTGGATGTTACTATTGGTGTTAAGGTCGTTAGGGGTCGAGGTTTGTTGAACCGGCGGTATAGATTTAACTTTCGATGGAATGTGAAGGCTTTGCGATGGTCGTCGTTTACGAGATGGGAGCGTAATAGAAACCTGGCTCGTATTAGATTCCGAATCAGAAAAATCCAATATCGACCCTGGGTCGGGAGGTCTATCTTCGTCTTCCTCCATTATATAAAAAAAAACTTAACTTTTAAAAATTAAACTGAAAAAATAATACGCAGTCTATTTCATTGACTGTACAAACAAAAACGGATTAGCCGTAAGCAGGAATGCAAACAAATAGGTAAACGATAAACAATATTAAATAAAATGTAACAATAATCTCTTATCTGTACGCAGCGCAGGAACGGGCGAACGGCACTCAGCAATAGTAAGGTACACACAACCACTGTTGACCGCGGCTCGAATCGGACTGTCGCCCATATCTTCTCGTCTATTAATTCCTATGTCTGTGACTAAAAGTATAAAAATGTTACATTTCATGCATGTATTTAATAAAGTAATATTTATCTGTAAATAGTTTTATGAATCTGGGAAACTGATGAAGTCAATACATAGAAAATAAAAGCTAGAAATTCCTTCAATGCATAGAGCTATACAATTAGAGATGCTATTGCGTACTAACATCTTGTCGAAATGTGTGCACGTGGATCGGATTTGGTAGTTTTAGTTAGAGCGTTAGAAGTGTTGGAGGCCACTTGGAGATAAAAAAGTGGAACCTATTTTTTCGCTTTATGTCTCATCTAAATATAATATATCAATGTTTCCACGTTGTTTTGGAAGAAACCTACTGTAGCCACAACTTAGTGCCATTTAGTTCTAGCCCATTTAATAGATGCATTCTGTCTCTCTCACACTGCCTGACATTGTATATTGTCATTCCATTTAATAGAAATGAAAATTTCTGATGGTGAAACAAATTTCTGCATTTGAACTTTTGAATCATGAAATAAACCCACATTGTAGATCTTATGTTATTCTTTATTCAACGGGTGAAGTGGACATTCTTCTGCAATAATTATGTTCTGTCATTTGAATTATTTTTGTCTGCGGTCAACACGAGAAACATCGACTCCGCTGTAATGATTTTATAATTTTAATAAATTCTGTTACTCGTTCCTAACCTACCATGTTACTGTTGCCATACAGAAATTAATAAGTAAAAATCTCAATGCTCTAAACATAGAACAATGAAGAACACAAGAAATGCGATGTGGGCACAGACATAGGAATTAATAGACGAGAAGATATGGGCGAGGGGTAAAATCAACTGTTGAAGAACGAGGGAACGAGGGAACGAGTGAAGCTGACTGTGATTCGTCAATAAATCAATCTGACAGTAAATAGGCATCTCGCATTATAATATCACCATTTACTTCTTAAAAGTAAAATCTGCTTTGAATGAATAGACATTTTTACATGGGAGCGCAAATTACTCGCCACGTTATGAACAAATTTGCGAAGTCCAAATTCGGCAAAGTAAGGCAGCTTTTATTTTCAGAGTCGTAGTTAGTTTCAGAGTATTTAGTTAAGACACTTTTATAAATGTTCATAATTTACTTCCCAGCAACCAACCAGCTTTGTGTTTCGCGTCCAGACGTTTCTCTATGTGATAGTAACAACTGATTCATATTATACGATGTGAATATGCTTAAAATAAAGTAAAATAATGCTTATATATGGAATGTAATACGACAATTGGGTTTATTCTCTTTTTTCACATCTATTTTTACCAGTTTTCATAGTACAAGTCAAAATTTTGCCGTGTTATTTAGTAAAATGAACCGATGATGCCTCGACCATAGTTCGCACAAGAATGATGACGTCACGTTTTCAAATTTCATTTGAGGCCAAACGCGAGCCCAGCCGGCTCAATGGAACCGGTATGGGGAGTGGGGATAATACGCTTTTAATCACTTAGGGCAGGTCTACTAATATTCATATGTCTATGGATGTGGGCTTGTTTCGTGTTCAAAACTGTGTTTTATCATCAAAGTGTAAGAAAGAGGCAGAGAGCGTGCCAAATGGCGACCTTGGTTTCCATTCTAATCCACATGAAAGTAATTTCTACTGTATTAACTATTCAGTGTCAGTATTAGATAGTTATTCTAATACATGATAGTATTAGAATCACTTGCTAATATAATTTGTCAGTGAAATGAAGCTTCTTTAGCAAGGACTGCCATCTGTGGAACAATATAAATACTATAATAGTTTGGCTACTCGGATATAGAGCGCACAAAATTATATAATTATTATCTATTGCAAAAATGTTAAATAGTAACATTTTAATTTGCATGTTATATTATAATGAATTGTCTTGATAAGTAATAATCATTAATAATTGACAATAATTAATAATAATAAAACAATATTTTTTTGTTATACCTTCCTAGGATTTAATATTTTCATCGTAATATTATTTATTTTATTATACAGACCATAATAATAATTACATTACGAAAAAAATAAATGTCTAGCTACTGAAACACAATGTCAGATAGATGGAAAAGGGGAGAATAAAATGTTAACATACCATGTTATGTTGTTGATGGGAGGTAAATTTTTCTTACATTTTACGGTATAACCTAGCAAGCAATCCAAAAAGAAGAAATGGTTCAATGTTGGTAATAGACAAAAGAACAAAGGGCTTGTTCAAGAAAAAGACAAAAAAGAAATGCCGAAACCAGGGATCGAACCAGGGACCTTTAGATCTTCAGTCTAACGCTCTCCCAACTGAGCTATTTCGGCCGATGTGAGGAGTGTGAAGAACAACGCTTTTGTTCAAGACAACAAGCCTTTTTCATTTTCCTTTTGAAAGATGTTTTTTTGTTGTAATGAAATAATAAATGAACACCACCAGAAAATTTATCGATCTGGTTTGGAACACTCGTCCGCAGTCCCCTTTTACCCTGCGAATGCCCAAAGATACTGTGTATGTATGTATGTAACTTAGTGACGTTTATCAATTCCTTTTAAATTTAGACTCGCGACTCAATTCCACAATTTCCTTACCTTTGTTTTTTTATATCATCCTTCAGATTCCTGACAAAAAAAAATTAATTGGATCGGCATAGATAAAATGTTTTCTAAGCAGTCAGAAAGGCTACGTCCACGAAATAAATATAAGAATTTACATGGAATTTACACTGTTAGAATTGGAATTTACACAAGCGCATGCGATTCTGGTTTTGTCTTCTATACAGTTTTCAAAGCATAGAGGTTAATATGCCATCGCAAAAATCCACGCGTGAGCGGGAAAACGATCGACTGGATGAATGAAAAAATATTTGTTTTAAATTGCGTAAGTACCTACATACACATAATATTTTAAAATTTAATTCGCTTCGATTTGTCTATGGCAAACATGTATCTACTTTACTAGGTACTTATTTGATTTTTTTACAGTAACGAGTTCTAAAGTAATTCGCTTAAGCCGTTTTTAGTTATTTTTTATAAATACCTGCCTACAAACGCTATTTTTAATTTGAATTCTGATTTGCTAGGGTTTCCGAACATGACCTTTAAACCATAAAAGGGCAATGTGCAGTTGATTGAATTGCTTCGTGATATGTGCAATGCAACGTTGTCATTATTTAGCCGGTTGATTTTTAATCACGAAGCCAACCGAGCGTGAAAATCCAAAGTAGATACTTAGTACCTACTTCTTACTTCCTTTGTAAAGTAGGCAGATTTCACCTTTTAGCAATTAATATGGCATAGGCCGCCGCATAGGCAAAGAAAAATTACGGAATTTACATATTCTTTAGTGTATATGCAATTTACGAATAATATGTAAAATGAAAAGAGCAATTTATATATATACTTGACTTGGCAAGATGTTTTTTGTTTATTTATTATTAGTTCCTCTCTTACTCCGTAGTAGGCTTTCTTTAAAATAAGAAGAAGATGATTTGACAGAAAAATTTGTAAATACGAATGTTAGAGGAGAACGCCATAAAAAACTAAAATAATTAAGCGAAAATTGTGAAAAAATGTAATAAAATACGATTCGTTTAAAATAGAGCAAATATCTCTTGCCCAAGTTGCATTTTAAAATACACGGAATTTTTTCATGTTCATAACATATTCAATTTGAATTAAATGTGTTTTTTATAATTTTCGGAGCAAACCTCGCGATTTTTTCTATCGAGGGAATCTGATAGTATTATTATCATAATGACTGTACGGCTTAGGATCGTTGTAAACGTAAGTGGTGCACTCTGTTATTTTCAAAAAGAACCGTTGCAGTTTTCAAACCGCCGTAATGGATTTTTATTTGCTAGTTTCATATAATTACCGTTTAGGCTTTACAAATGTGCTGATATTATTTTTAAAAATAATACATATGTTTTTAGGAAGTGTTAAAAAGAAATATATTATATCGGTAGAAATTAGGAATGCCAGAATGCCAAATGCCAAAATGGCCAGCAAAAGTAAGAAATATGGACGCACGTTATTTCAAATATAGAATAAAAATAATTGTGAAATATGCTAGGAGTAGGTAAGTACTTTACCGTTTTTGTGGTTTTGAAAAGATTTTTTAATAATTATATGATAATATTCCTAACACAACCTAGCAAGGAACTAATATCGACCCGACTATATACTATATGTATCTACGTGATAAATGAAGGACTACACGCAGAAAACTTACCGATATAAAATATTGCTAATTTTTAAAAATCTTGTCCAATTATTCGCATTCTTGTTGAAAATGGGACTGCAGGCCTATAACGAATGAATTGACAGGTTTCCTAACAAACTGTAGGTAAAACAGGAATATGTCATTAGGATGTCGGATGACGAGTGTTAATAAAAATTCATGTATTGTCGCATTTCATTCCTGTATGTACTAATATTTTATTAGGAAATGGATTGCAATCACGTTTTTAACAAGATTTCAAAAAATCAGCCATACTAATCATTTTTCTCCTTGTACCTAATAGTCAGCTCGCTATTTTCAGGATATTTGGACATTTCCCGTCTCCAGAGGGGCAGTAGGGGGGACTCCATCCAGGCAACCATGGCAGTGATGATTTTGTTACTTGATTGGCGTAGTCTGCGCCATAAGCTTCTCATGTGATGGCGTAGAAGCGCTCTGAAAGAGTGTACTCGTCCCTCCAGGAACATTTCCGTGGCGCTGCAGTATCTCGGTAGGCGGAATAGTTGGCGATAAGCATTATTGTAAGCGACTTTCAGCTTGTGCCAGTGTAATCCATCCATAGTTTTGACGTGTACAGCGTGCAAAATGCGTTGAAAAGTATATTTTTCACGTTTGTACTGCAAAAATGAAAACGCCTTGACAGCATACCTGCTCTAACGGATATCGCTCCTCTTTGCCTTTCCATATCCTCGATATCTTTCAGGTCGTCTGTGATAATGTCCCAGGTATTTGACGTTACGACTAGCATCCACTTTCCTTCCATCTAGCCATACTGAAGGTGTTACCATATTTTCGTTTTTGCCTTTGAAAACCATAACGATTGATTTGGACGTATTATTTACAAAGTTATGTTTTTTTGCAAAATCTTCACATATTTGGAGTAGTTTCATTAGTGCTTTAGTGACGGTGCTAGAGGAACCATATCATCTGCGTAATTAATATTTTTTACACATACCTACTTCTTGAACATGGGATTTAATTTATATCCAACTTGGTAAAAGTACATAGGCTTCGTTTTTCGTATCCTTCATAACTTCTTTTAAGGAAAGGTTACACACAATATTTATATTGAAAATGATTCGTGATTCAATTTGTTTAAATAAGGCGCGCACGACTCTCTCTCTCTGGTTTCAATCCTGGGATTGGTTTGCAGCAATTTTATCTAATCTCCTCTTCCATTCTTCCCTGTCTTGTGCGGCTCTTTTGACTTCTGCATATGATGAGCAGCGCACGTCCACCAGCAGGTCCTCCAGGTACTCTCGGCATGGGCGTCCCCTAGAGTTGGTCCCCTCGGTCATACCCTCTATTATGACATGCAAGAGGCCTTCTTGTCGTATAACATGGCCGATCCATCTTGCACGCCTTTCGGACAAGGTCCTGAGCAGGTGCCTTCCTCCTTCGATTCTTTGGAGAACCTCCTCATTTGTAACATGGTCTCTCCAGGAAATTCCTAACAGTCTTCTATAGGACCACATCTCAAAAGCCTCTAGTCTCCGTTTATCTCTTTCGGATAGGCACCATGTTTCGCAGCCGTACATCAAGATACTCCATACATAGGTCTTGATGAGGAGTATTCTCAGTTTTAGGTCTATATTATTGGATTCTATTATTTTCGACCTTTTATTGAATGAAAGCCTAGCCTGATGTATACGGCTGTCGACCTCGCTCTTAGACCGACCGTCCCATGTTATTTTGCTCTCGAGGTAGGCAAACTCCTTGGTGTTCTTTAGTGGAACTCCTGCCATCTCAACTCTCATCTGATGTTGCGTTCGGCCTACAGTCAGCAGCTTTGTTTTGTCTTTATTTATCTTCATGTTGTAGTTGTTTTGAAGATTGCTTTGCATGGTTGTTAAGGCCTCTTGCAGTTCTTCTTCGCTTTCAGCAACCAAAGCAATATCGTCAGCAAACCTTATCATATCCACCTTTTGCCCGTGTATCTTTACACATTTTCTGTGACTCATTCTCTCTCTCAAGTCATCAATCGCACTCTGTATATAAGCATTAAAAAGAACAGGTGACAGAGAGCATCCCTGTCTCACCCCTTGTCTTATACTGGCTTCTTTTGTTTCATTGTCACATCTAATTATAGCGGCCTCATTCTTGTATAGCGCCTGGATTATTCGTCTATCTCTATATTTTATATCAATTCTCTTCAGAATCTCGAAAAGTCTTTTCCATTCTACTTTGTCGAAAGCCTTCTCCAGGTCTATGAATGCGATGAATGTGTTTTGGTTTCTTTTTATTCTTTTTTCTAGTAGTATTCGTAGCGACAGTATTGCTTCTCTGGTTCCTACACCTCTTCTAAAGCCATACTGGTCTCCGGAAAGGATGTTCTCTACTTTTGGTTCGATTCTTTTTAGAATGATATTAGTCAATATTTTTGAGGCATGGGATATTAGGCTAATAGTTCTGTGTTGTTCACATTTCGTCGTGCCTACCTTCTTTGGTAATGCGACAATTAGGCATTTCTCAAAATCCTCTGGTATCTCTCCAGTCTTATACATGGTTTGTATCATTTTAAACAGGGCATCTGTGGTTCCTTTTCCTGCTGGCTTAATTAGTTCAGCCGGAACGTCATCGATTCCGGGTGCTTTCCCGTTTTTGAGATTTTTCAGTGCGAGGTCAAACTCTTCTCTAGTGATTGGATCTCCCAAATCATCTGCGTCTACCTCATTTTCTCTTTCTATCAATGTTTCGTTGTCACAATTTCCCTTTCCATTGTACAGCATTTCGAGATATCTTTTCCACCTTTCTCCTATTTAGTCATTTTCGAAGAGTATTTTACCGTCTTCTCCTTCTATTGCATTACCCTTTCCAACTCTCATCCCAAAGAAGTCTTTCACCGCAGCGTGAGCTCTTTCTACATTTCCTCTCTTGAGGTCGTCGTTTATCTCATCGCATTTATTCTGGTTGAATGTTTCTTTGGCTATTCTTGACTCTCTATTTATTTTGTTTCTCAGAACTTTATATTCCTTTTGTGATTCAGCTCTTTTATCATTTTTGAGCTCTCTTCTATCTTTTATCATATTTAGGATCTCATCGGTTATCCATTCCTTCCTTGCTTGGGGTTTTTCCTTGCCTATAGTTTCCTCTGCCGTAGTTATAATCTTCGTCTTTATTACTTTCCAGATCTCATTCACGTTCTCCTCTTCCATTAAGTTGAACTCTTGCGTTTTTTCCCTAAAACTGTCGCTGATCTCTTTTATCTTTAAAACTTTTGTATCCCATTTGAAATTATTTCTCTTTTTTATTTTTTTCAGTTTTAGAAGACTTTTGACCATTACCATATTATGGTCACTATCTATATCTGGGCCGGAATAGCTTCTACAGTCTTTTATTTGGTTTTTAAATCTATGTCTAACCATTATATAGTCTATTTGCAGTCTTTGTCTGTCTCCAGGGGATTTCCAGGCGCACGACTAGGCTGGATTAAATTATTGTTCGAGTTTCTTATTGTTATTTATTCATTATAAACCCATAAACAACGGATTTACTGACTAAAATGTGCACAGCTGTACACTATATGTACAAATAATGAATTATGTGTAGATACTCGTATATCCCTACCGGTTAGGTTTACAAAAGGAAAACACTCTTTTATACAAACAATAATCGTGTTAAATATTTTTTAGAGCAAACGTTCGTGTTTAACGAATGAATTTTTCATAATAAACTTCCAGTAAAACACGAATGTGTTATCGCGATGTCGGAACACGTGTTCATAAAAATTCTAATATTTTCGCATTATTTTCATTGTATATTATTATCCGGACAAATGCAGGTGCTTGCAAAAGTTTTAATAGGAAACGTTCTACAATACCATTTTTAACTGGATTTTAATTATTCGGCAATACTCATTTTTCTCCTCTTAAATAACGTTTTAACTAAATGTTTTCAGAAAGAGTTCTTGCTATTTTATATTATTAGATATGAAAATAATAGTTACGAAAGAGAAAAAGAAAAAAATGGATGTCTTATATTATTATTGAAAAATATTATGTTGAGATGGAAGCTTTATTACTCCTGATGTGAATACGGTATGTTATTTCCTTCTTGGCAAATACCTTTCAAAACACATGAAATAATTATAACCAAGTAGTCACAGTTTATCGGAACAACTCAACAAGTCGCTCAATTCAGGTGATTTTTCACGAAAACGGCGCTACATAAATTTGCCAAATATTATTATTATTAATTTTTATTTGAAAAACTTTTGTTTTATTAACTTTTAAAGGTTATACTCATCAATATAATATACCATTGAAGATTAAAAGATAACGGTCTCAACTGGGAATCGATCCCAGAATCTCTGTCTTATCGGGACATCGTCTTTATCCACTCGACCATTGGTACCTAATTATTATACGTCATATTTGTCGATCACACATTTCAAATTCGGAATAAGCAATATTATCTTGAAACCAATTTTTTCTCATACTTTTGGCAGCTATCTTTTTGAATGATCACAAAATTTTAAAGAATTGGTTTGTAACCTAGATAGTGTCTGGGATAAACATTATTGATTTTTTTTATTTATATGAGAAACCTATTGTCTTTTTTCCAAAAGTCTTAATGATATTATTATCTTAATGATACATATTTAGTATAAACCTTCTAAAATTAATAAAAGAAAAGTTGGTCCAATAAAAATTAAATCGTTACTCATGAAACTTTTTTGTTTCCTTATTTGAATATGACAATACATTCAAATACAGAATTTAATCTGAAAAAACTGAATATATTTTTTTGAACTTTGTATAAATCTTAAGCGGGGTCTCCTGCGACTGTTTCCATAAACAATACGTCAAAAGATACCTCAATTTTGATTCTTTTCGTCCACATTCCGTCTCTTTTCTTTGTCTCCCTCTCCCTTACTAATTAGATCATTACACGCCCGTTCAACGGTGGTGTGGTAAAGCCGGCCTCGAGCTTGGTTTAAGACCGTTTTTACCAAACAAACGACATGGTAATAAGTCAAGTTTCTCACTGTTCTGTCCTTACGCGATGCGTATATTTACACCACAACTCTTTTTTTAACTATGGGAAAGAAATTAGTTACAAGATAATATTGTTAATTCTGAATTTGAGATCGACAAAAATGACGTATAATAATTAGATCTCAATGTTTGAGTGGTTAAAGATATTTTGTCCAGGCAAGAGAGGTCCTAGGATCGATTCCCAGTTGAGACCGTTATTATTTTTCGGTGTCTTGTTCTGTTTCATGTGTCGTTTAGATTTATTAGTATTATCGTCGTCTTAAATGTTTTTAGTTACATCCTACATAGTAGATATTACTGTAGTTTTTAACAGGAACTACAGGGGCGAAGGAAGTTCCGGTTTACTCATTCCGGTTTCGAGTCATCCGAATAATCTAGAGAGGAAATCAATTTCCCCGCCACGCCAAGCGTGGAAGCGCCAATTCTGTCAAACTGTCAAAGATAATAATAATAATCTAGTGAATACAAATATGAAAGCTATTGCGAATCCAGATTAGCAAGTTTTCAACATCCGCTTCTGCATATTTGTGCAACGGAACACTGCGGGGGCCATCATACCTGCATTGGAACTTGGAACCACGGCATATAAGTATTATATAAATTAGCAAATGTAAAAAAATTACAGATATTATTATAATATACAAACAGATACAGAAAACATACTTACCTTTTCCTTCAGATAAATACAATTTTATTAGAAAGTATAAGCTTGGAGAATATAGGATTTTGCAATCAGAGGACAAGATATTAAAACACTGCATTTTATGACTTTACACTTTATGACAAGAAAACTATTGCTTAATATTATTTTTTTTAAAGTTATTCGTATTCCTGTTAAAAATGGGATTGTAGGCCATTAACAAATAAATTGGTAGGTATCCTGATAAACTTTAAGAAAAATATCTATGTTTTGTCACGATGTCTGAACACGTTTTCTAAAGTCCTATTTTTTTCATTTCGACATGATATTAAGACAAACGCAGGCGGATGAACACGTAATACGAATTTACCGACACTTTATCAGGAAGCGGTTTGCAGTCCCGTTTTTAACAGGATGACGAATAATTTGTTGACAGTGCATTCTATCAACTATTTTTGTGGGAATCACGCACATACAGAAGCATTTCTCTGAACACGGATGACATTACAGCAAATCTCGGTCCTACCCGATCGGTGCTTGGCAAGGTTGGTCGAGTTGTGGAATCCAGTTCCTAGGTAGGAAAGTTCAATAATCAGTCAAACCATTTTTTTATTTTAAAAGACACGGTGAAAGGTTTTTGACTGTATGGATATGAGTATTTGAAAAGTTGAGTTTTAAATTTTCTGTAATCATTCTTAAAACATGTTGCAGTCCATTCCAGGCTTTGGTCCTGACGCACAGTGGCCAATTTTGATGATTTGACGCGACATCGCTCTCGGCGTTCGACCATTTGGCATCATTAATGTTTTTTTTAGTATTAATAAGAAATACCACTTAGTTTTTGTTAATTCTTATTAGTTGAAATATTGATAATGATTTTAATGCTTTTATAAAAAGTAGCGTGTAACTTGGGCGCTAAGTTTGTATTTTATAGATTATAATTCTTTAAAAACAGATAATAAAAATACAGTGAACAATTTTGTACATTATAATTCTTTAAAAAACCGGTTAATAACATTTTTAAATAATTATTTTATAGATTATAATTCTTTATAAAACAGATAATAAAAATACAGTGAAAACTAAATAATTTTATGGATTATAATTCATTGGAAAAACAGATAAATTATATATTGAAAACTAAATATTTATTACATAATTTAACATAAATACAAAATGTGATTTCCAGTAGTAACCCTATGTTTATAATTATTTGGGTAAACTGTTTTGGAAAATTGGAAAAAAAAGGTAAACTTTGAACCAAGGTAACAGTTATAATTTATGAAAAAAAAAATATTTTTTCGGTTATTTAAATAAAGCACGTATCTTAAAGAATATCTCAAGTGATTTTTAAAAATACTTTTTTGATCCAAAAAGTTCACAAACAACCTGATTTCGCACGCCTTCAAACTCGCCTA
Source organism: Hesperophylax magnus (assembly GCA_026573805.1). Classification (NCBI taxonomy): domain Eukaryota; kingdom Metazoa; phylum Arthropoda; class Insecta; order Trichoptera; family Limnephilidae; genus Hesperophylax; species Hesperophylax magnus. The sequence continues at coordinate 3,171,615 of JAIUSX010000977.1, read as the reverse complement.
GATACAGCAGCATAGTTGCGCGCCCGAATATCAGTGTACCCCTGTTCTGCGACTAATTACATAATAATTGAGTTTCAGATGTTAATTTAAATTGACAGTGAATAATTTTGAATAACTTAAATTTTATTCTAACGGTACGCAGAACTAAATATTACATACAGTTGATCTTTCTTTGACATATCGGAGTCAAATATTGGATTCTGAAAAAAAATTGACGAAAATTAAGTACAATCATTTCTTAATAATGCCATTACTGGAGTGGCTGGCTAAAGTTGGTGGTGATTTTTTTTTACCGTGTACAAAAAAGACACAGCAATAATATCCTATTAAAATTAGCGTGAAGACTCGTTAAGATTTTTATTCCTACTCCATTAAAGGCAAAAAATTGGATAAAAAGGTAAACTTTGAACCAAGGCAACAGTTATAATTTATGAAAAAAATATATTTATTCAGCTATTTAAATAAAGCACGTATCTTAAAGAATATCTCAAGTGATTTTTAAAAGTACTTTTTTGTATAATAAGTTCACAAACAACCTGATTTCGCACGCCTTCTAACTCGCCTAGATACAGCAGCATAGTTGCGCGCCCGAACATCTCAGTTCTGTGCGTAATTACCGAGTAAGTAAGCTTCGGATGTTATTTTCAATGGTTTTTTTAATGTCAGTGATTAATTGAGAACACATTGGTAAAAAAAATATTCATTTCGGGAACATGCCGATCTGGGGTCAATGTCGCGCCAGCGCTCTGTGTGACGCTCCGAAAGCGCGCTCACCGAACTTAGTATCTTTGGTGTGCGCTTTAGTTCCTTCAACCTTCTGAAAGCTGGCTGTACTATTGATATTTCATTTATTAGAAGATTAGTTGCAAAACTAGGTAAAATTGATATTTTATAGTGTATATTAATAATTTTTTGGTTCAACTTTGCGAATGGAGATTTTTTTTTAAATTACCTCAAAAGCTTAAAAATTCTATTTAGGTTTATTGACTTAGCGTAAATCCTGTTGTTTTGCATTTCTACCGTCTGCTAATTTGTTTGTACGATCCCTTTCCCTTTAAAGATGGTGGCCATTTCAATGCTTTTTATATTACACTTTTTTTTCGATCCGGTATTTTTTTAAATTGTCTTTGCGGTAGTGTGTAGTTTTATAAAGAGTAATTAATTATTAATCAATCAAATCACTCGTAACAACCATTCTCTGTCTACAATCGTTTCCTTCTCTTTTAGTTTTTCTTACTGTTTTTTTTTAAATTATTTTTCTGTTATTTCTCAAAAGCTTGCACGAAGAAAATTGAGTACTGCTGATTTATTAAAATCCTGTTAAAAATGTGATTGCACGCTATTGCCCAACAAAATATCTGTAAATTCAGGATATATCGGAACAGTGTTATAAATAATAAATATAATGATGAAATGCGAAAATATTAGAATTTTTATGAATACCTTTTCCGACAACCTCATAAGACATTCGTGTTTCACTGATAGCTTGTTAGGAAATCTATCAATTCATTCGTTAAAGCCCTGCAGTCCCCTTTTCAAGAGGAGTACGAAGAATTTCACCAGATATTCAATAAATTATCAACATTTTATATCAGTAAATTTTCTCCGTGTGCTGTCCAAGGGATTTGATTTTCCTACAGCAGAAGGTACAGAAGAAAACCAATAATTTGAACAAACCGATCTACGGTTTAATGAAATGAGTATTCGGTATTTTTATAACCGATGACGATATTATCTATAGAAAAGCTTGATTTGTCGGTGTGTCACCAACCACCAGCGAGGACTTATTCCGGTCACGTAAAAGGAATCCTGTTTTATTGTTTGGAAGTTGAGGAATAAGGTTCACGATTGTCCAATGTCCACTTCACTCAGGCACCAACAAACAGGTAACTCACTGACTCAACAATGTAGGATACAACAACTAAACAGGGAGTCATTATATTACTTATCAGTGGCGTACAGTAAGGTGGGTATATTGGGTGAGGTTTGTCTAGGTCTTGGTGACGGATGCCCTTTTGCCATTTGGATCGGGAGAGACTGGTTGAGGTAGAACTTTTGACTTCTCCAGCCAGACTCTCTCTCGACCCATCGCGTTGCACTGCAGTCAATGTGTCCAGTCACTACAGGACACATTGACTTCCATATTCCTACACACCCCTCATACCTTTTACCTTCTCAGAACTTCCTCTCCTTTCTTTCCCTAATAAGATCCTTCACACAATATTCCGAAAGATGACATAAGCCGTGAAGGAATTTTATTCCTACGGGCCTCCTGTGTGGAGCTAGTATAAGTCCATAAAGGCTGAAAAGCCTAATAAGAACGAACCATAAAGAGAAATTAAAATAAATAAAAGGTACTATTTTCGGTTGTCAGTGCATGGGTGCGTGATTTGATATTGTATTCCTGAGTATTTTGTAAAATTATTCAGGTTCAATGAACTTATAATTTTCAAAATTGGAACTGACATGTATAAATCGTATCAGACAAGCGATAAAGTAGGTACCAAAATTATTTTATTAATCAACTAAACTAAACTGAACTCCCCGGCGTTGCTCGTGCTTTATGCAGTGTTTTTAGAAATCAGATGTAGACAGTAATTTTAGTCTTATTTTTAATGAAAAATTTTATCAAAAAGCGTCAAGATACTGCTTTAAGGGGTGGGAAAGGGGATTGGGGTTAGTTTTGCGAAATCTCAAGTACGCAGTGACTTTCCCCTGTTTTAAAGGTCAAGTGTGCAAATTTTCATTAATCTCGGATTAAAATTGTAGTTATGTATACAAATCAAATCCACCCGCCCGCCACACACAATCAACTTTATACATCAGAAGATAACTCTTTATATTAAACGTGTATTTATTTTAAACTTGCTGACATGTACCCGGCGTTGCTGGGGACTATCCTTAGGAGATAGGCATACACCATCGCGGAATTTTTATGTAGGCCTTTTTAAGCCCCCGCTTACCCAATTTCTACCGATTTATAACAAGTTTCTCGTCAACTCTTTTGAGTTTAAAGTTTCAACAAAAAAAAGTAATTTTTGAAGATAATATCTATACATCTGTTTTGCCGAATTGTTAACTATATTAAATTCCCTCGATAGAAAAAAATCGCAAAGAAAGCTCCGAAAATTATTAAAATCACGTTTTGTTCTGTTATTTAATATATTATATGCATGAAAAAATTCACAGTGTATCTTTAAATGCAACTAAAGCATTAGTCGAGTAATTTTTGCTCTATTTCAAACGAGTCGTATTTTATTAAATATTTTCACCATTTACGGTTAATTATTATCGTTTTTTAATATTAACGCGCTCCCTCTAACATTCGTATTTACAAATCTCCCCTTCAAACCATCTATGAACGCTTACTACGGGCCCTTGAGATAAACATTTCCGTAGTACCTTATTTTGATGTATTTCATAAGTTTTTTTTTAAATTTAATAAAATCAAATTTAATAATATAATTATTAAGTTCTGCAAGTATTTTTTGGTTTTTGTTATTGTTACAGCTGTTTCGGCTTTCAAGGCCATTTTCAAACATTTTCAGACAGTTTGAAAATGGCCTTGAAAGCCGAAACAGCTGTAACAATAACAAAAACCAAAAAATACTTGCAGAACTTAATAATTATATATATTTTTTTTTTTTTTTTTATTTTTTTTTTTATTTAGTAAAAGATTATACATTTAAATACATTATTTAAGAAATGTTTTGACTGCCCAACTAGGAGGATTCCCGTTTTAGGACAGTCAAATTAGTATGAGTATTAACATTTTGATAAGTTGTTTGATAAGTATAGTATTACAATAATAATGAAATAATAGGTATTTGTACTTTTAACTGGTGCCTAAGCCTACTAACATGTTTGTATAAATATGAATAACAAAGAGAAGAAATACCATAAAAATAAAATATTACATTAAACATAAGATTAACTGCTGCTTGGGTAGCATTCTAATTTAAAAGTATTAGGTAAGTACATATATACATATAATGATAAAGATTATAACATAAACGTATCTTTTACTGTTTTGTTGGAGTTTTTGTTGTTGTTTTTGGTTTGTGTTTGATTTCATTTTTTGTGTAGTAAAAGTTCACTCTCCTTTCTACCTAATTGATGAAACCAATTAGTGGTCAATTTATGAAGAATAGCTGTGTTTTCCTTTTTCCAAGCATCGGGCATGAAGTTGTATAGTTTTGGACCTAAGAATGAGAAGTGTCTTTGAGCGAGAGATGTTTTAGTTGTGAGTGGTACAATTGGATTTCTCCGTGAGTGGCGGGTGTCGTGAGAGTGGTTAATAGATGGGTAGAGGTGGCGTTTTTGATGGGTGTTTAAAATTAATTTTCTCATGTATAGTTGTCTAACATCCAGAACTCGGAATTCTTCAAATAGTGCATCGCTATGATATCTAAATGGTTTTTTGAGGATTACCCTTAGTAGTGATTTTTGAGCTTTTGCTAATTTGTCCAAAACTATTTATTATTAAAGTTGATTTTATTAAATTTTTAAAAAATTAAATGGAGTTCTACGAATTAAACACAAAAACAATAAATATATTTCATAAGGTTTAGCCAGCTTTAGCAATGTAAGCCTCCTAAAATATTTTTTTACAAATTCTTTAAATTATGATAATATATCAGTTTTCGTTGTAATGCGAAAATATTCAGATTTGAATGAACACGTGTTCCGACATCATGATGATGTATTCGTAATTTCTTAAACTTTTATCAGGAAACTTGTTAATTCATTCGTAAGGCCTGTAATCCCGGTTTTAACAGGAATTTCCAATAATTCGAAGATATCTCTAATAAATTAGCCTTAGATTATTAATTGTGATTTTTCTTCGTGTGGGAAATGCCGCTGAGCGCTTGTTTTAACCTCTGATTCTTTGAATGCTACATAAATAACCTTTGAAATATACAATATCGTATGTATTATGTTAAAATAAACATTCCCGAGTTACGAATAACCTGTCAATATTTGAAAATCTCCTACTACCACCACAGTAAGCTAAGTTGCTTGTGTTGTGATGGAGGACTTAGCCAGCCGAGGAATTGAACACACTACGCCTGGGTGGGACCCAGACGCGATGTCAACTCAGCCACCGACCGAATTTTACTTATTTAATTAAATAAAATTGTAAAGTTTCTCATCTAGACACAGGAATTCCCCAGTGAAATGAGCAGCAGAGGAAATTAAAAAAAAATAAAACTGAACTATCAGCATCATGCCTTTAGTCCGGGTTACACCTTAGGTAAAAAAGTCCCTCAAAGTGATTCAATAGTCCGTTTCAGTCTTTGTCTTTATCTAAAATAAATGTGTACACAAATGACCGAGTTAACAAAAACGGGACACCATTTTTACAAAATATTGAACTCAATCTAAGATTGCAAATCTCAGCTGACCGGAACCAGAGCTCATTTCTGGCGCAAGAATGGACGATTCAAATACATGCATTCAATTTGGCCATCAAAAATAAGAACCTGAACCAAAAATGCAGAGTCGAAATGAAGAATTTGAAAAAATACATAAAAATGTACTTTGACACTTTCGTGGAGCACAATCAAGAGCTTTGAATGAAAGCATCTGATACAATGGCGCCAATAAATAGATCTTTATGTTTCAAATTAATGGAACATGAAAATGTTATTTTGAAAAAGGATGCAAGCATTTGTTATGATTGTAATTGATGAGGAAGAATAAGTTTATACTTTTTGTTACAATGGTCATAATTTTGTTTTGTTGCTTTCGAGGGATTGGCTTCCGCGGTAAAGTGGTTCCGCTGATGACTCCGTTCTGAATTTTCTGTTTGTTGCATGTGTATTTTATGAGAAAGAGAGAGAGGTCGCAATGGGGCTATCGGCGGTTAGGACGATATCCCGGGAGAGCAAAGGAAATTAGCGTTGGTTCCGCACCTTATCAGCGCCAGACAAGCTATTGGCCCCGAGGAGACAATGGTGGCTCGTGAGGGCCCAATAAGGACTTCTGTTGTGACGGCGGTTATGGAGATGGTGTATTCGATCCTTGTAATATAAATATATCTTTAAGTGCAATCTAGCAATACAAAGGAATTACGTTTTGATCTTGTATGCTGATAAAATAAAATTTATAATATTCCAAAAAAAAAACTTGAAGAATTTGTGTCCACCTGTACGATGCCCGATTCTTCCGATTCCCTCTCTCTTATTGGATATTGACTACCATCAGCGCAATCTCCACCCTGCAGGCTGCCGCCCGGAACAACTGAGCAGAACTACATTTATAATTGTCAGATAAGTTTCGAAGTCATGAGATGTGTCGTCTTCGTCTGCTTTGATAAAAAAATAATCTCTATGTAGTGTCACTATTAATTTGGTAATCTTGTAACCCGCACACATCACCGGTGGTGTGACCGATATTTTAAAGATATTTGTGAAAGATATTTTATAATAATTAAAATAAAATAACTTTGTTTGAATACCACTTTATTGAATAAAGTTGTATTCAAACAACGTTATTTTATTTTAATTATTATAATTATGTATACCCACAAAGTGTTTGCTACAAGTGAAAAAAAAAAGATATTTTAGTTTTTCTATTTTTATATTTACTACAAAGTCATTTAGTTCCTCTAGTAAGTTAAAGCCAACAACCGCCACATCGCACTACGTAAGAAATAAAAATTCTAGGAAATTATTTTATAAATACTGTAAATCCAATTATGTATAGTTTTTGGATAACTACTTAAAAATAATAATAATAATAATTGGATAATTTGTAGAGCGCCGTTTTTGTGAAAAATCACCTCAAGGGCGCTGTTATTTATTTCCTAGGATCTACATTTGTTATTTAGACCAACTGTGCCAACACGAGGTTCGTCATCCGTTCAGGTATGTGTCTGCCGCCAATATAGCGCTGACATGTGTCTGCTGCCAATAAAGAGCGCTGACACAACATCCTCACATAGATAACAAACCTTGGCAGCACCGCTGTGACGTTCGACGAAGACAGAAGATGGAGACTCTGCTGCAAGAATCCTAGGTAGCGAAGGAACTGTACCAGCTACTGCAGCGAGAGAGACTAACCCGTCCACCAACTGTGCCAGCACGAGGTTCGTCATCCGTTCAGGTATGTGTCCGCTGCTAATATAGCGCTGACATGTGTCTGCTGCCAATAAAGAGCGCTGACACAACATCCTCACATAGATAACAAACCTTGGCAGCACCGCTGTGACGTTCGACGAAGACAGAAGATGGAGACTCTGCTGCAAGAATCCTAGGTAGCGAAGGAACTGTACCAGCTGCTGCAGCGAGAGAGACTAACCCGTCCACCAACTGTGCCAGCACGAGGTTCGTCATCCGTTCAGGTATGTGTCCGCTGCTAATATAGCGCTGACATGTGTCTGCTGCCAATAAAGAGCGCTGACACAACATCCTCACATAGATGACAAACCTTGGCAGCACCGCTGTGACGTTCGACGAAGACAGAAGATGGAGACTCTGCTGCAAGAATCCTAGGTAGCGAAGGAACTGTACCAGCTGCTGCAGCGAGAGAGACTAACCCGTCCACCAACTGTGCCAGCACGAGGTTCGTCATCCGTTCAGGTATGTGTCCGCTGCTAATATAGCGCTGACATGTGTCTGCTGCCAATAAAGAGCGCTGACACAATATCCTCACATAGATAACAGACCTTGGCAGCACCGCTGTGACGCTCGACGAAGATAGAAGATAGAGACTCTGCTGCAAGAATCCTAGGTGGCGAAGGAACTGTACCAGCTGCTGCAGCGAGAGAGACCACCGCGTCCACCAACAGTGCCAGCACGAGGTTCGTCATCCGTTCAGGTATGTGTCTGCTGCTATCCTCACTTCCTAGCCATTCATGCCACTTAGTGTATCCTCTCGACCCTTTTAGACTCTTTCCTGGCTCCAATACCTAAATAAAATCCAGCAGAAAAAATTACAATTCTTTCTATTGTCGTGATCCGACGATTTCACACCTCTGTCTCAGACCTTTAGGGCTCGCTTATCGCCGGCTATCATAAGCAAAATCTTGAACCAAAGTCAAAGTGAAGTGTATGTGTGTCATCTGTAACAAAATACATAAACAAAAACAGAAAATAAAAACAAAACAAAAACTTTAAATAAAATATGGCTTATCTGTTTTCTAGGTAGATATCCTCGGTTGAAGAGGTCCCGTAAATCCCGACACCACTTGACACTTGAGGGGTCAGGTATAAAATCTTCGACTGCATTGAGAATCTTTGTTCTAGCTTCACTTTCAAAATTTAATCGGTTTAAAATGCTATAATAATTGCAAATTCCGGCTAAACGGTAGAAGTTACGCGCATTTCGTGAAATAAGAAGGTAAGCACTGTATAAAACACGGATGCTGAATATTTTTCAGCGATCTCTTAACAAGGGAAACCTTCTGAAAGGATTAAACAAACCGGAGCGGTTAAAACACGTCCGCTCTTCAGCACGTTTTATGTATTAAGTTCATGTACAATTGTACATTACAATGTGTTGAAATTGGTCAATTAGTAAATAAATAAATTAAATAAAGAATTGCACTAACAATATAAAAAAATAGTTCATTTTTCCATTCTGCACACAAATAATTTTAAAAGTTTGACATACAAAATGGCTGCCACGAAAATTCCCCTTACCCCTCATACAAAATCGCACTAATGCTCTGTCCACGGTAATTTAAGTTCATGGAAGGAAATACCACCATAAAGTAAAAGCAATGGTGAATAGATAAATACAAAGTACATATGTACGTACATAAACTTTCATACGAGAACCGAAACTTAATATACGTTATTAGTTTACTTTTAGTTTTTTTTAGAATCCCATCAGCACTTACGGAATTCAATACATCGTTAGTGTGAAAGCACTATGATAAGGCGATCTAACGTAACTTTTACAAAGAAAGCGGCTATGGTATTGATGGCATCTACAATATTATTTTCGGACAAGAGCGCTTCAAGGAGACAATCCCTTAGAGCTGGACCACGGAGCAGTAGAGTAATAGATTTATTTGCCCGAACACATAACAAATGTTGAATATTCTACTGCTCTAGATTTAAGTAATTCGCGGTGTCAAGCAGTTATTTTCAGCTTCAAAATAAATATCTGACATCAGATAAGGAAAGAAAAACGACTTGCTGTCCGCAATTGTTTTCAAGAATAAATATACAGCTATCAAATAAAGTATGATGAAAAAAAACGTGGAGCTGATATGAAGCAGATATTTTGATGCAGGAGTTCAAATTCCTGTAAATACATCCCAAATTGTCCAACAAAAGACAATTTTATGAAAATGTACCGTAGGAACGTTGTATTTGGATTTGTGATCTTTTCCTAAAATCCACTTCTCCATCGCCTTCAGCGCAACATTCATAAAACTGCAGTGTTCACCGCGAACTAGGTACATTGAAACATGCGGTCTATCTAGCTGCGAGTATATCGATGGCCATATAAAGTTCATCCTGCCTTTACATTCTCGTAAAGTATACAAAATACTACTGTCAAGAATATAATCAGGAGAAGGGATTGATGTAATCAATAGTATCTATACCTATTGTTTTAGCTGAAATCACTTGGTTATGCGTTTTTAGATGGCGTGTCAAGGAGACAAATAAATAATTCATGGGATTCTTTGAACCGCACTCGGTCTTGAACCACACGGTTTCTGATTATTCAATTCACAGAAAAGCAAGTGCACTGGGTAACTAATGATTTTTTTTATATGAGCCAAATTTGCGAAAAGAAGTCTTCAAGAGGAAGGGAAACAAATAATAATAGTATACAAACACGAAAAAAGCTTTGCAAAATTTTACCCGCCATTGAGTGAAAATTGGACATATTTAACAACCATACGATACGATTGTTACACCCCAGCCAGGAGCACTCCTGTCCCCGGGCGACCGGTACACAAGGGGGAACTGATTTGTTAGTAGGTACTTGGAACACGTACTCTGAAGATTGGAAGGAGGTTGGAGTTTAATCGACTAGTATACTAATAAGCCAATATTGGAATTTAGGATGGGCAGGAATAAAGGAATTTAATGAGCGTTATTTTTTCTTATTCATGTCTCCCTTCTTCTTACATTTCCTTGCCTCTTTTTGGCTCTTCCTGGTTCATCTTCTCTCTTCTTGGCTCTTCTCGCCTCTTCTTCGGTCGCCTTGGGTCTTCCTGGAATTTTTTTCATATTTTTGCCCTTTCGGGGCGCTTGCATACCGCCACCTAAAAACGTATGCGGAGACATTGGAGGTGTAGAGTCCTTTTTTATGAAATTGTAGAATCGTTTATACCAAAAAATTAGCTTCCTTGCGAGAGCCCCGAAGGGGTGACAATAAGTCACCTATACCGGGACGGGAAAGTGGTGGGTCCCTCCAATGCCCCCTCGTGGCTCGTCTTATATCTTTTTACATATTCTTACATCTTACTACCGCCCCTTCTTGTCTCTTCTAGTCTCTTCTTGGCTCTTCTTGCATCTTCTCGCTCCTTTTTGGCTAATAAAAACTTCTTACTTCTCATTGTCGATTCTCGACTCTTCTAAGACTCTTTTAGGCTCGTCTTGTCTCTTCTAGTCTCTTCTTGACTCTTATTGCATTTTCTCGCGCATACTTGGCTATTCTTGTCTCTTCTTGGCTGTTCTAGTCCCCTATATGCCATTCTAGGCTCTTCTTGGATATTCTTGCCCCTACTTGGCTCGTCTTGTCTCTTCCTGGCTCTTCTAACTTCTTACCGACCCTTCAGGTGATTTCTGTTTCTTCTAGCCGACTTCTTCTTTTGCTTCTTCTTGCCTCTTTTTGGCTCTTACCTACTGGAAAACAAAACATACAAAAACATCAATAATTAAGAAAAGGGTGATAAATAAAATAATTGGGGACATAATAAAACAAGTAAACAGTCAAGCAATAAATAAAAGTGAAATATGAGTGTGTCTTATCTTGCAAATGTATTGATGGAATGAAATCCTTTGCCTCCTGTTGTATTCAATTGCAAACTAAATCACTATTAGCACAATGCAAAATAAATTTGTAAATCTTTCACTAAAACACGTCTTTTGACACATTTTCAAAGACCATAGGCCATCGGAGGTATAGTTAGAAAAATAAATACACGGACCATTGCAACACACGTCTTGTCAGAACGAACACGCGCGCACTTCTCCCCTGGACATATTTAACAACCATAAAAAAATAAGTACAAAATAAAAAGTGGTTATCAGCAGACATATTTTTTCATGGTCTAAAATGTAAAAAAATCGCATTAAAATGACCAATTTCACACATTCTAAAATCAGTATTGTACAGTGTGCAGCGGTATGATAAAATAATACAGATGTCAGACGACCTGTTTGTTCCGGTGTCGAGAAGAAGAAAAATAATTTATTTAACTTTGCTCTATTTATCTGTTCTAATCTGTATTCATAGCATAGTAATTCCTATTATAAGAAAGTTTCAGAAATACTTAAGGTTTTCGTTGTAAAATGTTTTAAAACGTAATAAAACTCCAGCAAAATCCTAACTTTCATAAACTTTCCAGAGGGCACCACATGTGTCACTAATTTCGATCTCGCGGTGGTGCAACTCGTCTCCGAGGTCGCTCGGTTCACAAGTTCATACCTTTGTCTGGTGGACAAAGAACAAAATCAATACAGACGTCTGCTTTTGCGAAAATTTCAATGTTACGCCTGAATTAGTCACGCTAGACCAGACTTCGTGTTCGCCATCTTATGCATTCGTGATGTTATTGCGAACAAATTGCGATTAGACGAAATGCAAAATTGCTCCTTTGCTGTCTGCTTTCCGGCGTGTCTGCGGGAAATGTTAGAAATTGGTTTTAAAATTAAAGGATTTAATTAAATATTTTTTCTATCTGAAACGCTAACCACTAATTTTAGAAACAAAATCTCATTCAGTTTTCCTACAAATAAAGATTTTCGATCTTCGTATAATTGTAATTTTTTTAAAGAGAAAGTTAAACAATATATAAAACATTGTTAGCTTTAAAAAAAAACAGTTTTTAATGGTTCATAGAAATGGCAGTATATTTGCCCTGTAACGCGATAAGAATACGAGGTATACAAATAGGGGTTAATTTTTTAAAACACCTTTAAACGCATTTCCGTGTAAATAATCTAGTCATCAGGCAGTATTAATTTACCCAGAAAGGAAGCTCTTTTTAAACCCTGATAAAAATACCCTAAAACACCTCGCGGCAAGAGAAAACAGCAGCTGTTTAGTCAACAATGGATAATGTAGTTGGTAGCTATCAGCTGTGCTAAATGTTTGAAGAATTGGTGAGTTTGTCAAGATTCTTATAATAATAGTGGACCGGCTTCGTACACGATTCCTGTTTGTGCAGAGGTTTGTGTTGTTGTGCCTCGGACTCAATATCTGAATATGGATTTGGGAAGATCCTTCCGGGAACGTCGCCAGATATCGACAAGTGTCCGATGTACACTGCAAACCGCACTCTATTCACTCATCACTATTTGAATAGATATACAGGGTTTTCCCATAAGATGTGTTATTTTGATTTCAATCGTAAACGATCAATGGTTTCGTTGCTTGTGTGGCACGTAGTGCCATCTTGTTGAAAGTAAACGTTGTCCAGATCAATACCATCCAATTTCGGCCATAAAAAATCATTAATCATCTCTGGATAGCGCAATCCATTCACCGTAACTGTTGCTCCAGCCTCATTTTCGAAAAAAATAAGGTCCAATGACTCCGCTGGACCATAAAACGCACCAAACAGTCACACGTTGAGGATAGAGAGGCTCTTCAACAATAACTTTTGGGTTTTCCGAGCCCCAGATGCGACAATTTTGCTTGTTGACGAAGCCACCGAGGTGGAAATGGACCTCATCACTCAAGATGATTTGCATTTGATTCACTCAAGTGAATTTTAATAATTTGAATGCGTTGTTGAAGCGTGTATCGTTCCATTTTTATTAATGGCGTAGTTTCTACTTATCAAATGTCAAAAAATGACAGCTTTAAAAGTAACATCTACCGAAATAGCGGGCTATTCAAAATAACACCTCTTATTGGAGAACCCTGTATAATCTAATATGATTTCAGATTTTCACGGCCAAAAGTATTTTTGTTATTTGTTTTTGGAGTGTTATTCCGTGTTGCGCTAACTCCTTCTTTAGCCAACGTTTCGGACAGCAAGGGAAGTGATTATTATCTGATAACACATCTGCCCTGATGATGGACACTGTAACGTTGTCCGAAACGTTGGCTAAAGAAGGAGTTAGCGCAACACGGCATAACACCCCAAAAACAAATAACAAAGATATATAATCTGGTTGATAATCTCTATACCCTATTCGCTGTTCGCTGTTCAGATTCAAATCGCAAAATTAAAAAGGTGCACTGGGAGTAAAGGAACCAGAGACAGATCAGATCCAGAGATCCAGAGAACAAAACCATTTCATGTTTACGATGGAAGTTTTGATATTTGGGATTACGCATTACAATTCTTTTTAATAATCCTACATCAGTCGCTATTTACACGTTGATTGATTTTAAATCATACAAATCCCAAATACTCCCAACTTACCGGAGCCAGTGGGATTATGGCATGATAATAAATTACGGTGGATTTTAAAAAATGATTCGCATTTTTAAATATAACATTTAGAGCACGTCACTGGAGGAAAATATTCTGAATGAAGCAGAGGAAATTACTAGCGCCTTGGCAATCTGCGTCCCACGCAAGCGCGACTTTACACCATACTGGGTACAAACAGAGCACAGAGGACATGGATCATTCGGATGCTGGAATTATATTACTCACAGTCCACAGTTATTATCTGTTTCTGTGAATTTATACGTATTTATATATTTTTGTAACATTTAAAGAGCAGCAAGGAATCAACCTAAACCGGGTGCAGTAAGAATGCGGCTAATTGAATTATGTAATACTGTTCCCGTACCGCACCGACCTGTGTACGGGTGCCAATGTGCCTAATATATGGATTGGAATTACCACATGGTAGTCAACTAACTAATCTTAAGATCATGGAATACTAATAAGAGAGGATGTAAGATGTAATGTCACAAAATTCTTACATAATTCATACCCATACATCTTGTTATTCATAGTTTGCTATTATTCTGATTTTATGCATTTTTTATGTGAATACCACATAAGATTCTGCATTGCTCCCAACCGTCTGAAGCCAGTGGGACTATGGCATCTCCAATTGGGGTATATGTTCACCGAAGGAAGGGTGCATGGGTTCGCTGCTTTGATGCGCCACAGAATAGCCGGGACGAGGCAGCGCTACCAGAGATCGGACAACACTCTTGTCCAGGCCGTTGCCCAGTGGCAGGGAGCGCCTCTACACCGGAGATGGCGAATTTCACTCAAGCCACCATAAAGACCTAATGTGCACATCAATGTATTGATTTTTTATTTTTATTTTTATTTATTTCTTTATTCATTTTATTTTTATGTATTAACTTAAATGTAAACTTTTATGGCAGGCAGAGCATTGCACACACCGCTCTGTCCAGCTGAAATAAACATTATTATTATTATTATATTGTGAGGCTAAAGATAGTGGGGGTGGGAGGAGATGAGGAAAAGGAAGGTGGGGAAATACCGGCTATTCAGACCTTGTCACCAAATACGGCTAAAGCCATTTCAAGCAACGTTTCGGTTCTGAATGGCGGTGTTTTACCAGGGCGATGTGTCGCAAATGTACTATACCTATGTAATTTTTTAAATGATTAAGTTATGAAATAAAAAGAATTAATCAAGTGAAATTGATTTGAAGCCGCGATCTTCACATTCTTAGCCAAGGATCGTAACCACTCAACCACCTCCCCATTCTTTAATCCTCACCACACCCCCATTGGGGATGCCTCATTACTGTTGGCTTCGGGGAACTTGATACTCTAGTGCGAAGTATTAACGTCATTTTTATGTATATTAAATTCGCAAAAATAAGTTGCACTGGTGTTCCGTCCACATTCTGAAATTTATCTACATTTAAAGTTCGCGAATCTCGCATAAGGCCGTTCTTATCATTAATTTATTACAGGCTGCAGCAAAAATTGGCAGATATGCTTTGAAATAAAACGAAATGCTTTAGAGTTGCGGTTGTAGGAAAAATCAATATGCAAACTTCAGGGTTAAGGTCAAAGCCGAAGTTGCCAAGGCACAATAATGGGAATTACACAAAGGGCGGAAAGAAGCCTTGAATGACACGTGATTTACCATCGAACTCACATATAAGTTCCTCGTTTTGGTGGTCATAAAATCCTAATATATATTTTGAGTATTGAAATGAATAATGAAAAAAATCTAAGCCCGGAAAAGATACAATTAAAATAATAATAATTTTATTAATTCGTATAACGTTCACTCGTGTGTTGAACCGTTAACCAAATTGAACAACATTTTACAGCGCATCATATTCCTACATAAAATATTTTTAATTATAAAATTGTACACAATCTTTATAAATATGTTAAAAATAAAAATAAAATCTATATAAATATATTAATTTGGTTGAGAGTAATCTATTGCGGACATAAGCCTTGCTTCCCGCAAGCCAGTTATGACGGCTCCGAATCGAGGTACGTACCATTCCGGGCGATATGAATAAACGCCCGACTTGGGAATGGTCATTTTAAAATTAGGAAGTATGTTATAAGTCGATAGAAATTATTAAGAGTCTTTATAATTATTTTTTTTTAAAGAAAGACAAACATTCCCGGGTTACGAATAACCTGACAATATTTGAAAATCTCCTACTACCACCACAGTAAGCTGAAAATGTTGCTTGTGTTGTGATGGAGGACTTAGCCAGCCGAGGAATTGAACAAACTGCGCCTGGGTGGGAATCAAACGCGATGTCAACTCGGCCACCGACCGGTCGGATTTATCAGGACAACAATTTAATCTATATAAATAAAATTCCCTGTGTGAAATGTGTGTGTGCTATACAGACTCAAACCCATCTCAACTACGGGACCGATTAGGCTTAAAAAATTTCAAAGTTTGTTCTGAAAGTAAGTGCCAGGAGTGTTTAAGGTAGAATTCGTGGATACCTGAGGAAGACTTAGTTAGAATTAGACTCATAATTTCTTATTGCACATTGAATTTCGTAATTGTAAAATAATACAAAATTAAAAAGGAATGATTTGTGTCTAAACTGCTTTCTAGTAACGTAGATGCATACGTAAGTACCTGTCAGCTATGTTATACCTTTCTCTGGATTTTGTAATAATGTCTTCTGAATATTAATATCAGTAAGTAAAGTATCCGGTTAAAAACGGGATTGCAGGCCATTTCCTGTTAAACTTTTACGACATTCCTTATATATCAGAACACAATGATTAAATGCGAAAATATTAGAACTTTTATGAACACCCGATCCGACATCGCGATAACACGTTCTACTGAATTACTGAAATTTTATGGAAACCTGTAAATTCATTCTACTGAATTACTGTAAGTTTATGGAAACCAGGAAATTCATTCTACTAAATAACTGAAAGTTTATGGAAACCTGTAAATTCACTCAGTAGAATTACAGAAAGTTTATGGAAACCTTTAAATTCATTCTATTGAATTACTGAATGTTTATGGAAACCAGTAAATTCATTGTACTAAATAACTGGATGTTTATGGAAACCTGTAAATTAATTCTACTGAATTAAAGAAAGTTTATGGAATCCTGTAAATTCATTCGTTAAAGGCCTGCAATCCCGTTTTTAACCGGATTACGAATAATTGAAGAGATTCTTAATAAATTAGCAATAAGTATTCAGTAAGTTTTCTCCGTGTAGGTAGTTAAAAATATTCACACTATAGTATCAACTATTTTAGTCGTAATAAATGACTTCGACATAAAAATAGATAACAACATATTATTGCATATTATATTTCGACAATGGCACTCACGACAAGCAATTTCCGGTTGTTAAACTTTCAACATTACCTTTTAAGTATTGCCATATGAATACATTTTATTCACATTCTAACAAACCCGATGGTACTATGAGAATGTCCTTTGATCTTTGATCACTGAATAATGCATTGAAATTCAGCTGTTGTCAAAGATCAACTTCATAAATATATTTTCCATTAGTATTTAATATAATAATGTTGACTTTATCGTTAAAATACAATTTAGTGAGCGCGAAAAATTACAGAAATAATTAAATGCCAAATTAAATTCAATGTTAGTATTTTCACAAACTACGCCGTTAAAAATGTAAATGTGAGGATTTAAAGTCTATTTTTCTGATTATGAGTGTGATATATTTTCACCCTCAATTTTTGATTTGAAAAATCGCATATTCTGAAACGGTTCCGACTGGCTACAACGTCATTATGACATAGAACCGTAAATGTCTGGTAAGACGGCTGTCACCAACGTCAACGCCGCCGAATTCACGAATAAAAACCGAACATGTCGTTTTGGCAGCAAGTCCTGCAGTTTTCCAAAGCAATCAGTCCCTGACAGTATTATTAATCTAGTGAGTTCAACAGTTTATCCAGTTGATAGTAATTACTGTCAATTGCCGGACCTACTTAACAAGCACGAGCAGTATTTTTGTTAGGGTTCGAGCTAATTCGCAATTCAGCCTCTCAATTGGTCATGCCAACAAACTGCACTGGCTTCTTTATTTCCTAACTGCATTTGGAGAACAATGATATCAATGCACCAACAAAGGGAATGGTTTTTTAAAACCTCCAATAAATTATGAAAAAAAAAATTAAAAATCAAGGAATCCTTTAAAAATATTTATTTATTTATTTAGACGCCCATTAGGATTTACATACGTAGTTTATAAAAAAAATAAAGATCATAAGTACATATTAAGTAATAATAATTGTAAAAATATACATTAGACCCACACGGTGACCGGATAACTCATCAAAATTACAATTCAACACACCTATAAAAAGTGCTATACAGTGATGAAATAAAAACTGGTTAAATAGTTACATATCTTACCTAGTAACCTAGTTTTTGTTTCATAACTTAATAGCACTTTTTATAGGTGTGTTGAATTGTCATTTTATGAAAAGTGATTAAACAAAAACTGGTTAAATAGTTACATATATAACCTAGTAACCTAGTTTTTGTTTCATAACTTAATAGCACTTTTTATAGGTGTGTTGAATTTTCATTTTATGAAAAGTGATTAAACAAAAACTGGTTAAATAGTTACATATCTAACCTAGTAACCTAGTTTTTGTTTCAAAATTTAATAGCACTTTTTATAGGTGTGTTGAATTGTTATTTTATGAAAAGTGATGAAATAAAAAGTGGTTAAATATCTAACCTAGTAACCTAGTTTTTGTTTCAAAACTTAATAGCACCTTTTATAGGTGTGTTGAATTGTCATTTTATGAAAAGTGATGAAACAAAAACAGGTTAAATAGTTACATATCCTACCTAGAAACCTAGTTTTTGTTTCATAACTTCATAGCACTTTTAATAGGTGTGTTGAATTGTCATTTTATGAAAAGTGATGAAACAAAAACAGGTTAAATAGTTACATATCCTACCTAGAAACCTAGTTTTTGTTTCATAACTTCATAGCACTTTTAATAGGTGTGTTGAATTGTCATTTTATGAAAAGTGATGAAACAAAAACAGGTTAAATAGTTACATATCCTACCTAGAAACCTAGTTTTTGTTTCATAACTTCATAGCACTTTTAATAGGTGTGTTGAATTGTCATTTTATGAAAAGTGGTTAAATAGTCATAATAATTGTCATTTTGATGAGTTATCTTGGAACAGATCCACACAGGAGGCCCTGAGGGAAATTATATACCTCTTAAATTATTATGATTTCTTTGGGGATGCTGTGTGATGCATCAGCAGGATATAATAATTAATATTTTGGAAAATAATATTCAGTTTAAAATTAATAAATCTGATAAATTTGTGCTGTACTCTTCCTATATAGCTGGAATAAATTAAATTTATTTAATTTAATTAAACTTTATAAAATGGGGACCAAATACTGTACACTAAAGAAGTACACAGTGTTGTCACAACAATCTAGTTACTTGAAGCAAAACCTCCTAGATCACATGGCCGGTACACTGAATCAAATCAGCCTCCTAACTTGTATTGGAACCTCCAAAAATGTTTTTTTTTTATGTTAGCTAAAACATTGTAAAATGTTTCAATAAAAAAATAAATCAAAACGAAATTTTTTGTAAAATCCCATATAAGGCTGCTTTGAATAAGTGTTCAGGCCTTGTGATCTAGGAGGTTTTGCTTGAAGCCACTTGCAGTTCTGCATGGAGAAAACTTACTGTTATTAAATATTGCGAATTTATTAAAAACCTCTTCAAATTATTCGTAGTCAGGTTTAAAACGAGATCGCAGACTTTTAACGAATGAATTGATAGGTTTCCTAATAAACTTTCAGTAAAACACGATTGTGTTATCGCGACGTTGGAACACGTGTTCAAAAAAAATCTTTGTTTTGAAAAAAATGTGCATTATCAGAACAAACACGGGTGTATGAAAACGTGTTCCGATTTATTACCTATAGAAAACGGCCTGCGGTACCGTTTTTAACCGGATTTTATTCAATCAGCAATACTCATTTTTCTTCGTGTGCATATACAACCAAGCATTTTAAAGCTTTATTTGTCATTTCATTTACATGAATGTTAATATTCGTCAAATTATGCCTGTTTATAAATAATATCCGATAAAAGGTTAGATCCCTAATAACCATTGTCGAGGTCAATGTTGTCAATGTTCCCTCTCTTTCTCTTATGTATTTATGTCGTTTTTAAGATTTATTACTATTACGCAGAAATGACAATTGATCTATCAGCAATGTGTCTTTATTGGACGAAGACAATAGTTTAAAATACAACTTTATATTCATTTTTGAATGCATAATATATTTCTTGGTGTGCCGCGTTACGCTTCCTTCTTATTTCGCTAACGTTTCAGACAGCGTTACAGTGCCCATCATCAGAGCAGATTTGTAGATTGTGGTGAAGAATGTATTTATGTGCGTAGAAGTGATGTCAGAATCTCCTCCACACCCTCCATACATCATCCCCAGAAATGACATAGCATCTTAGAGAAATTATTTTGCTCAGGGTAAAAAAGTACCAATTAATAGAACTATTAAAAGACTAGTTCGTCACCTCTATGGTAATGATGACGATGAAAAGTTGGCTACATTAGAAAAAAGCGCAACACGGCATAATACCCCCAAAAATAATCACGATTATACTTTTGGCCGTGAAAATCTCAAATCGTATATGACAACACATCTTTGTCCATAGGTAATAATCATCACATAAACGGTTGACATGCCGAAATTTAAGAGGAAGCTACAAGCCAAAAATATGTATATTCTTGGTATACCTTATATCGTAGGTAATAGGCATTAAAATCGCTTGACAAACGGAGTATAGAAACGTTCCATTTCAAGCAAAAAACTGGTTTTTACTAATTTTGTAAATAATTTTATAAGAAAGCAAAAATGTTAATCAAGTGAAACTGTTACAGATAATCTCAGCAATAAAACTTTATTTTTTAAAAGTTGTTTCCTTTATGCGTTCATACATTTCTATTGAAAAAATATTTTTTGAGGTACTTTGCATTTATATTTTTTATTGAGTAATTTATTTTTTTTATTTGTATTCTACTCAAGCGAAGCGAAAGGAAAACCTTCAATTTATCTAAAAAATATTTTTTGGTTTTCATAATGTACACCAATTCGTTATAAAGATTAATCAAAATAGTGATTTGGCATTAAGCTTCCTTAAATGCATTTTGTCTTCGTCGTTTTTGGCTTAGGTTAGTACAGAATTTCAGCCTTTATGAATTACGCTGCATTACTGTATATTTCATAAATAACCTTTGAACTATGAAAGCCCAACATTCCAATATCTTGGAATGTCGCAAATTTATGGACTTAACAGGTTCGTAAAATAATGGCATATAATAAATATGACAACTAATAAGAAATATAAAGGGTTATTGGTTGAATTACCAATAACCACCTCCACTGGTAAATAAATTATATGATCGTGATCAGATCATTGAACATCGTATCAGTATATAGTTACGGAGTATATTCCTTTATCTACTGGCATTGTCCAAGAAATAAGCGCCATAAAACGATTAATCATTCAATGAAATCAGAACAACTTTAATAACAACTTTAGTATTCCCTATTGATACAGAGTACTTTCTTCTCAATCCTCCACCTACCCTTACCAACACCTACTCCACCGGAGCTCAAACCGTTTTTTATAACCAACTGTAAAATCATAATATAATTGTAACACATGTTACTTGTAGATTTTAGATGTTAGGAGACTATTATACTGCCCTGAAGAAGTTACGATTGTAGCGAAACTTATTTAAAAATTATTGTATTATTTTAATTCGTAATCATTATTCGTTCTATCAAATTAAACAATATTATATGTACAATGAATATTTGCTAAATAAAATGTTTAATTAACCATTCCGAATCCGACTAACTACAATAGCAGTATAGTGAAATCGTGACTACCTTCGGGTGCACTGCAATGTGCAGTGTGTAGGGATGTTTTGAACGCATTTAAATTCCTAAGTAAAACGTTAACATTGTAGAAGACTGTCAATTATTTAAAATATATTTTTTAATATTATATTTGGCTTTGAGATATGTATTTACAAAATAATACCCGTCTTCTAAGGGCAGGTTTGGTATGTCAATCACATTTATTATCCACTTCATTTCCTTTCATAATAATAAAAAATAAAGACGCTTCGGTCACAATATATCATAAAACAAAGGAATAATAGTTACTATGGTAAAACAGGAATCTACTCACGCCGCTCTATCGAAAAATAAATAAACTATTTATTTTGGTAAAACAGGAATCTACCAATTTGACTCTATCGACAAATTTAAGCAAATCTTGATACAATAATTATTTTGTTCAGACCTTTAAAATTATACAAAAGTAAATCACTCTCAAGTTAAATGGGTCATAGGTAAATGTTGCAAACTCGATGGATTCTGATTACAGTTTAGGATATTTCTCTTAAAAAATAAAGCTTGTTAAAACAAATAATATACAATCAATTCAACGGGATGATTCTTTCAACGTCTCTTTCAATGATTCTTTCAATGATTCTTTCAATGATTCTTTCAACGATTTTTCAATTAATTCTAGGGTGGTAGATAATCTCAGTGTCACTCTGGTGACCATTCAGAATTGAAACGTTGCATGAAATGGGTTTAGTCGAGTTGGAGACCAGATCTGAATAGCCAGGTACTTCTGTACCTCCCTATTCCCCATATTTACCTTTCCCTCCCCACAGTCCACACTTCTTCCACTTCCCAACATACCCCAAATGATGATGCCATAGTCCCACAGATGACAAAAAAGTTGAAAATATTTTAAGTGACAATTTATTTTCTACGTTTTCTTATTGCCCTTGCAGCCCTTCACTGTACCCCCTTTGACCATGAGCACCCAACATCCCCCTGGATCGTTCCAGCGCCTCAAAGCCAGGACAATATCGTCCATATTACGAATCATCCCTATCGCACCGCACAGTGGCGGATTTTGATGATTTGGTGAGACACTTCTCTCGGCATTCTACCATTTAGTGGTTCATTCTTGTTTTAAATGATGAAATGATATTTTGTTTTTGTTAATTATTATTATTTTTTTAATTCTACGTTGTTACAAAAATGATTAAGCATTTAATATTAGAGTGAAGACTTTTGAAGTTTCATATTCCTACTGCGTTGAAGACAAAAAAATACTTGCTTTGTTTGAACCAAGATAACACATGTAATTTATAAAAAAATATATTTTAGTATTATTTAAATAAAGACACCTTGAAACCTTGATAACCATAAAAACAAATAAATCCAAAAAAAACTAGAAGAATAATTTTAGTGATTTAAAAAAATATATATTTAATGATAAATACACAAACACCACGATTCCACATACATTCGAACTAGATAACAGATCGTTTCTGTCATTCATTAGTAAGAAAAAAAATCATTTCGGCAACATGCCGATTATGGGGTAACGTCGCGCCAGCGCTTAAACTTCCGCCACTGTGCGTCGGTATATACAGAAATATCTACATCATTAGAAAGGGTTAACGCCCCGAGAATGATAAATTATTATTGCAGTATTGAATATTGTCACAAATCAAATTTGACATTTTTCACTGGCCATAAAGCCATCAAATCGGCCGACAACTGAGACCCAGACTTAGGGGGCGATACTCGTTCGTCCCATTATGTTCATTAGAGATGCATAAATTTGGACTCATCATTGGCCCAAAGCACCAAAGCCATTTGTGGCCAATAAACAAGTGTAATTGGTTGGACATAAATTAGATTTTACGGCAAAACAACTGCAATTGACTACTGACCCAGATTCAACCCAGTTTGCAGTCAAATTATCTGACCCATTTCTTTTGAGAAATAAGATTTCGGTTTCAATTATTATTAGTGTTATTATTACTGTCAGTGGCTCAATAATTTGATAGTGTCCAGATGCCAGATGTTTGTTTTGAGCAAAAAATGTGAATTGGATCATTGCAATGTTCTGCGAAGACATTGGCATTGACATCTTTTCGGACTTCTCCCAGAATTTAAACTAGACAACAACTGACAAACTTAATAAACATACATTTTTTGGAATTAACAGTCCCCTGATAATTTTTTTTACTATTGCCACCCTCATATTTCCTTTAAATCTTAGTTAAAGGCCTATTTTTATTAATATTTGGAGAAGAAACTTTCGCTGGAAAATGGAAAAAAAAATCACAGTGTTTTGTCATTTTGGATTTTGTCATTAATACAATACATACTTATATAATATACCAGTAGTAGATTGAAAGGAGTTCTTCCTTGGTGAGTATAATAATTTTGTGCAAATAAAGTATTGAATTTTGCGCATGGAAAATATATTTAAGTCGAGTACGGTTTTCTGTCAAAATTTTTTACTTGTTTTTTCTTTTATTATTTGAACTATGCAATTTTTAATGTACAGATCCGTAAATGAAGGTATTTGAAATTCTTCGAAAAAACGAACTGATGTGATTTTAATTATTTTTTTCAGTACGACTCCTATTGGGAGAAGTCTAGTTTTATATGCGGATTCACTACTAATGATAGTTCAAAATATGTTTGAAATACTCTACAAACACAAATTTAAGGTTGTATTCGGGAAAGGAAATAAATGTTATAATATTTGTGTATTTTTCTCATCTCTTATCGTAATTATGACAAAATAATTTAGTTACTTATAATATATGAACTTATTTCGGACACCACGTTATATTCAGAACTATTACACGGTGTCCGGAAACTCCCAGTATAAGCGAAATACTGGTGATTTTGTGGCATGTTTTTGGATTTGGGATTTCATTTTCGAGTAAATCGAGTTCAATGTTGTAATTTTTAAGGTCAAATTTGAAAAAAAAATCGCTCGCTACTATCAGTTGTTTATACCGTAGCGTATACCTGGCTCCAAAAGTTTTTAAAACCCTTTAGTTGCCGAAAAAAAGTTAAAAAAAATGGAAATGTTTAGATGTTTTTTTGGGTTGTACTATTAGTGAAATAGATTCATTGGTTTCCGTTTTCTACTACTAGTTTCAGGGCACCGTGTATAAGATCAAACTACAATTAAATATTATTGAAGAATATGACAATAAATTAAAAACGAAACATGAAACAGAACAAGAAACTGAAAAAAAAGATAATCTCAATTGGGATTAAAACCCAGGATCTCTGTCTTACCGGGACAACGTCTGTAACGACTAAACCATTGGGACCTAATTATTATAAGTAATTTTTGTCGATCTCATATAAGACAGAGATTCTGGGTTCGATTCTCAGTTGAGACCGTTATTTTTTTTTGTCTGTGTCTTGTTCTGTTTCATGTTTCGTTTGTGATTTATTAGTATTACTTTCTTCTGCAATGATATATTATTACATTGATGAATATAACCTTCAAAAGTTATTAAAGAAAAGTATAAGATGGATATAACCTTCAAAAGTTATTAAAGAAAAGTATAAGATGGGTAAAACCTTAAAAAGTTATTAAAAAAAGCATAAGATGGGTATAACCCTCAAAAGTTATTATAGAAAAGCATAAAATGGGTATAACCTTCAAAAATTATTGAAGAACAGCAAACGATGGGTATCACCTTCAAAAGTTATTAAAGAAAAGCTGTTCCAATAAAAATATTATTAAATACGTTACATTTCAAAAATAATTTCAAAACAAATAAAGCAAAGAGCGTACTAGTTAAATATAATACAGCTGTCATTCTATTTAAATAAAGCAAAGAGCCTACTAGTTAAATATAACACAACTGTCATTAATTTAAATTCCTCCGCAATTCAACTCTCGCTATCGATTTATAAATCAATATTGCAACTTGAAACTACCGGTCAGGCCCGCCGCACTATGGTCCCCTTAGAGGAAACTAACTAGACAAAAAAATTTCAACGATGTTTTTATTTATGTACATAAATATTCTCAAAATGTTGAAAAATGTCCATTGTATTATGTTCACATCAATAAAAAAATTAAAACAATACGTGCGATACGTGGCTACGTTGTAAACACGACACTTTGGATGTCCCAATCGTTCGCCTCGCGGTCAGTCGCTTTCGGTTGTGCACGCTGTTTGATCGTTGGTGTTGTTATTTGAAATCGGAGAGAAATTACAAAAAGTGGAAATTAAAGTCTATTGTATGTTCTTTCAAATTGATTTAATTATTTTATAATTTGCCTATTTAACGTTACTTTCATTATTAATTAAAAATCGTGAAAAAAGTATGAATATTTACAATTATTTTCCATTAATTTTGATTAAACTTTCAAAATCGTGTACGGATTTTTACCACCAAACAAAACTAGTTTCATATAAAACCATTCTTTATGTATAATATCTTATAAAATTTGTTTGCTCAAACTTGCTCTTTTGTCTTTTACAGAGCCTGAACCTACAATCTATCGTTTGGATATTTTGGAGATTCTAGAAGTAAAGGGCACGTCAAAGTTGAATTGTACTGCAATACGGCACTGTGTTTATGAAGATATAAAACATTTATTGGAGAAAAACAGTTTTAAAAGTCTCGAGGATAGTTTACATAAGAAAGACGCTTCGTTTCTATTAATATTTCATAGAAAATGGTTCGAAGTCGGAAGAAGTACTTTAAAATTGAAGTTTAAACACGCAAAATGGCTTAACACATTTGTTATTCTTTCTGTAGTGACGCGTGATGAGGGACTACGTGGTAGACCAGAAAAATAATTTGGTTTATGCTCGTCAAAAATCAAAACAAGAAAAATGAAATGTCTTCTGAACTTTCGAAGTCCACAAGAACTCTCTCGTGCTACTCAAATCAGCTTGAGGTCACATGGAAAACGGGATGCTGCTAAAATATCAACAAAACATTCCGATGTCTTACCTAGTGGTGTCTTAAAATTATTATCGATTCCAGAAGTTCCAGCTAAAAAAATACAGAAGTCTGTTAAAAAAGCCACTGTTGGAACACAAGCATTTAATAATAGTGACGATAGCGACTCGGCCAGTAGTTCATAAACAAAAAACATCATTCGGTTTTGTTATTATATTATGTTAAAAAAATATTTTTAACTAAAAACTTAAAATAAGTACTTCGTTATGAATTAACCGAACCATTATAATATACGCATTTTATTAGTAATTAATTTTGTTTTAAAAATTCTGTAACAATCGCTAAAATAAATGAATATTTTTTAAATATTTTTTATTACATTGTGACCCTTTTGCATCAAATGCCATGAAAAAATATTTTTGTCTAGCTAGATCGGGATTTGGGACCACTGTGCGCCGACTGGAGTGTCATAGATTGTATGACGAGATCAGAATTCCAGTTTCAATGCATTCCCCCATAGTCAATAATAGTCCCTAGTCATACCCCGATAGAGGGAACAAGCAGACCTCTAGTCGACGGGGCTGCGCAATCCGTGACCTTTGTCGTGACCCTAATGCAGACAGAACGAGAAAATGCAAACGGATTCTTTGCGTATTGCCTTGTAGTTATGACGCAAAACAATTTATTAAAAAAAGAGTCGGATTATAATTGAGAAAATGAGTATTGCTAATTTATTCAGAATCTCTTCAAATTATTCGTAATCTTGTTAAAAACGGGATTGCAATCCGTTTAATGATAAACTTTTTAGTATATTCGCAATATATCGGAACACGTATTCGTGCACTTACATTTGCCTTGATTTATTGGGGAAACAAACCGCCATACATATTTTATATAAATAATTACATTTTACATATTTGCATGAACCAGTAAAGTTTCCACATAAAATTCATGTTACATACAGAAAAAAAACATAAATAAAACGAAAAACATAAAAACAACTTAACGAAAATAACTTAGATATTAAAGATATCTTATACACAGCAGGGGAAGAGGGTACGTAATTTACAATTTGATTTAAGTTTCTCCAATATGCATTTAATATTTAAAAGTTAAAAATATCGACGTCTGAAAATATATGATTATATTTGGTGCATGTCCTTCTTAAAAATTAATGTTTTGTGTAGTTAGTTTTTTGAGTATGGGATGTGGAATAGTTTGTTTGATTGTATGTTTCGAACTTTACGGTGGAAATTAACATTTTCCAAAAGGTAGTCGTTGTCAACAGCGTTGTGGAAAATTTTGAATAAAATTTTTTGGTCGGGTATATCTCTTCTCTCTTCTAATGGATTAATATGAAGAGATTCTTAATAAATTAGCGATACTAATTTTTATTTGTGTATTTGGGCTCCCGCGCTACTGCAGCGTATCGAAGGAGTTTGCTGAAGGTCGCATTCGCAGAATCCCTTTCCTTAATCTGGCTTCTCTCGTTATAAAGTAATATAGCAGTTTAAAGCGGAGAAAATTT
This sequence comes from Hesperophylax magnus, assembly GCA_026573805.1. Taxonomy (NCBI): domain Eukaryota; kingdom Metazoa; phylum Arthropoda; class Insecta; order Trichoptera; family Limnephilidae; genus Hesperophylax; species Hesperophylax magnus. The sequence continues at coordinate 3,143,673 of JAIUSX010000977.1, read as the reverse complement.
AATAAATTCAGAATTGAATATTATTTAAAATAAAACAATTTTATTTTATGATGTCCATTTGAATTTGTAATGCTTTCGTGATATTCTTCTTAGAATACGCCTTTCAAAATCAATTGGAGTCTAACGTAACGTTATTTGATTCTGTAAGAAAATAATTTATTACTGAAATAAAAATAACGTCGAAATTGCTCCCTTTAGATCTCTTTATTCGCTGTTGGATGAAATTTCTAGAATTTCGTATTATTTGTATCCATGTCGGAGTTCATAATACCATTCGATGCACATTGAACTGTAATAATTCCATTTTATGTTCTTTTTTATGAGCCCATAACATTCGTACTTCAAAAAACACCCAATTTTGGTATAATTCATTTATTCTAAGCTGTTGAACCTTCCACGAAAGTTAAAAATGACGAAGCGTTTCGCGCTCGTCTCGGCGCCTTTTCTCTTTTATTTCTCATAATGATTTACATGAGACGGGTCAGGTCAAGCGAGAGAATTAATCGACGAAGACAGAAGACTTGATGATTCATCAGCCCGGAATGATTTGAAAGAACTAACCGTTTTTGGCCTCAATTGGTGACAGCAGTAGATGCCTAAGATGAATTATCTAGGGGAGTATGTCAAGTTTATCTATGATTTGGTATGGTTCCCACAAAGTGTTCCTGTGCAACATATATATAAAAAAAATCAACTAAATCGCTAAGCGTTTATTTTTAGCTTTTGACGTAAGAGATTGGGTTTAAATAATATTAATTAACTTCGTGGCGCTACAGTGTAATTTGGAATCACTCACAAATATTTTCCACTTTCTCCGTTCCCTATGCAAATGCATTCTTCTCCAGTCCTCAGACCTTAGCCTCCCAGGGACCTCTCACGATCGATTGATGAAACCCTCAATAAATATTATATTGACTAGACCGGTAATCTATGGTTGGTTGGCGATATTTGCGAGTACGGTCAACAACTGGCATGAAATGTTCCAACGGCCTCCAAGGTGTCAGATACACTTCGGTTAACTGTCAATTAACAAATATTTTGAATAGTGTCGTTTTTCATGGAATACCTATTACTGGCTTATTAATGAACAGAGGTGAACCAAAGAAGCTCTTAGAATTGAAATAAGTCGTATGCGCAATTAATTGAATCCGTTCGGGCTTAGATAAATGAAAGTTGTTTAAATGTAGCAAGTTGTGTTAATCTAATTAACTTCCTTTTTATTTAAAAAAAAGAATATGCGGACTGCCAATGCATAAGCTAATATTTCAATTCGACATTGTCAATTAATACCTATGTTGAACCGTAGATAATACCCGCCAGTGTTGCCATCGTAAAACGAATTATTTATTTCGTGTCAACATCGGTTTGGATATCGACATCGCAACCGTGCTCAGGATATGGATATAAAATCGTCGAAAGCAAAGCCTATCTATCCGATATTGTTAGGTTATCAATTTGACCGTGCTAGACATCCGAATATTCTTCCACACAGACCGTCGACCTCTACCTCAACATCACTCAGGAAGTTTCCACTGGCGATCGAATTAGACCAATTTTAAAAATTACATTTTCATCCCTTATTTATTGACATATTTGTAAAACCCTTGAGTTGATTTTTAACAAAACCGGCGCTATTGAAATTGTCCAATTATTACTATTATCCAATTCCATAAAGCTGAACCTTTTATCATCGTTGACATTTAGACGACCTCCGTGGTTGAGTGGTTAAGTACGATTCTTGGCTACAAATCCGTAGTTCTCGGGGTTCAAATCTCGGCGTGTACACTGTACAAATAAATTTGATTTGAATAATTTTTGTTTTTTTTACAATTTATTCATTTAAAATAATATATAGTATAATTGTGGCACGTTCTGGTGTGTTAGATACTCCCAATATCACCCCGGTGAAATACCACCAATCAGAATCGCTTTAGCTGTGTTTACTTTTGCCCACCTTTCTCCCCCTCATCTACTTGCTTTCCCCACTTATTACACATTTAGCCTCACAACATACCCCAATTTGGCGATGCCATAGTCTAACTGGCTCCAGACGGTTGGGAGTAGTTGGGACTCTTGTGGGGTATTCACATAAAAAAATATTAATAGTGACATTATTATCATTATCAATTTTTTTCGCTTTCTCAACGCTAGGCTCTGGTTTTAGGAATGGATGATTTTGTGTTTGGGATATTTATAGATATGTGTAAACACATTCGTAAGTAAAATAATATGGAATATAGCTACCAAGTTGTTGATGCCTTTTGGTTTCAAGCCAACATCCATCACTCATTTTCGTGATATTGGAAAATGACAGCAAGCTACTTAGATCTCGAAGACAAGTGGAATTTGAGTGAAAAGCCTCAACACAGCAGATGATTCAAATCGGACTACCACTTTCCATGTGAAGTTATAATAAAAACAGAAATTACAAAACACTACTTCGTTCTTTCCTAGTAATCATTTTACCTATATATTTTTACATTTCATTGAATATTTACTTTTAAGGAAAATATTGTTATCGTACAGTTGTAAATTTTAGAGTACATAATATAAAGACGGATTATTTCAGAGAATTTGAGCAATTCGGCAAATATCAAAGTTAATTTTCAAGTTCTGTGAAAGATTTTTTCAAGTTTGTTATTATTTCAGTTCTGACAAGCAACGATATAATAACAGAACTTGAATAGGACTTTCAAAGAACCCGAAAATGAGCGTTGAAATTTGAGGAATTGTTCAAATTCTGTGAATCAACACATCCAAAATAAACACAGAGAAAAATGAGTAGGTACTTCTAATTTATTAAGAACCTCTTCAAAGTGTTAGTTATATGGTTATAAACGGAATTGCTGGCTTTACGAATGAATTAACAGGCTTCCTGGTAAACTTTTAGTAAATTAGGAATATATTATCATGATGTCGGAACACGTGTTCATGAAACATTTGGCATTTCGTCATGACATCTGTTAATTCTGTTAAACCTATTAATTATTTCGTTAGGTCTGCAATACGTTTTTAACCGGATTACCAATAATTTAAAGAGATTCTTAATAAATTGCAGTACTCATTTTTTTCCGTGTACCCGAAAGACTTTAACCAGCGATTACTATTTATATTTGTAGTAATTTTTAGATTCCTTCTTGCACGGAGCGCGGGAGGCGGGGTAATCGTCTCCCTTTCTGTGATTTTCCAATATTTTAATCTGACAGTATACAGGCAACTCACATTGTAATATCACTATTCAGTCTTCGGAAATAAAATCTGCCTACGAATTACTAGTCCTTTTAGTATACGAGCAAATTGCTGGCAGCGTAAAAAACTACAAATCCCAAATCGGGTAAACAAAAGATGTTAAACTATTTAGTTAGACACTTTTAAAAATGTGTTATAAATTACCCACCTCACTCATTTTTAGCGTATCTTTGCCAGGCGGTAGCTATATACATGAACCCATTACATAGGCTCTATCTTATGACTAACTACAAATTATTAATAAATTGTAAAGCGCCATTCTGTGGTGATCAGCGTGACTATTATTATGCTCATAGCTTATAAATCATCCTATCGGCTTATATTTTTGGTCACTAATGAAAGTACATTTTTCAATTGGTAATCATTAAATATGAGTGTGGAGTTTAATCGATGTCAACGATCCATCAAAATTGCAACAAAATGATATTATATTAATATGCAGAGATGTCTCAGAAATGATTGGTGACGTCACAGGATGTGTCTAATTGTATAACCCACGGGCAACTGTGGAGGTCAGGATGAACTTATTGTCTTATTGTTCCGTGCAGTTCTGAATACTTATTAGTGGGGACCGTTGGAAATGACTGCACTCATATCTGCAACTCATTTTTCAGATAGATATGTTGAAATAAAATTTAAACAAAAAACCGCTGAAGAAATTGCATGGGAGTACTAAAGGCTCCCCAAACTTCTAACATTATATACGGAGAAAAATGAATATTACTGATCAAAACAATACACATTTTCCTTAACATAAGAAACATATATAAAATAAAACAATTGAAAACAATATATTTTGCACTCTGCCAATCAATAATAGAATATGGAATTATTGCTTGGGGAGGAGCAACAAACTCGGCTATCAATTACATAGAAACCGCACAGAAATAAATCAATAAATAAATCTTAAAGGTAATACTAAAAAAACATAGACTGACCGATACAGACCAAATATTCAACAGCTGTGACGTACTAGATATACGCCAATTATACGTTAAAACACTACTAAACTACATTTTTAACAAAAAAAAAAATTTCAACATACACAAAATAACACTAACAGACCAGTTAGACAAGCGTACAAAGAAAACATTAAAACTCCAACAGTAAATTCAACCTTTGGACAAAGACACTACCAATACCATGCTATAAAAGCTTTCAACAGTCTAAAAATTGAAGAAAATAAAAAATAAATTCACACACAAAATTACAAAATGGATTAAACAACAAAAAAAACAATATTACCAAAATGTCATAGCATAAAATAAAAATAAAACCTACACGTAACACACAAAACCAACATAAACACACATCACTCACAAACACACAAGATTATTTTCATTGTATTATTTTTTAATTTTAAATGTATTATTATGTATTTTTATTTTTAATTTTAAATTTATTATTTTCTTTTCAAATTTACTATCTTCTCTTTAAATGTAATATGTAGATTAGATTTTCATATTATAAAATGAAGGCCTCAGCACGGGCAAGCCACCCAGTGAGGCCTACATTACTGGAAAACATAAATTGTAACAAAATAATGTACCAAATAAAAAAAAAATAAAAAATTAAAATCATGATAAAAACATGATATCAGGTAATTTCCTAATAAAAACACGTAAATATATACAGATAATATGTCGGAACACGTGTTTATGCATCTGGGCTTATCCTGATAAATTTAATGACGATATGCTGCGAAAATCTGCGTTCATTAAAATGAAATCCCTCTTCTGCAATGATAATATCAGCTTAAAACTAAGGCAGAGAATGCTAAAATGTTATGTGTGGTCGGTCTTGTTGTATGGATGTGAAACATGGACCTTGGAAGTAAATACCATGAACAGGTTAGAGGCTTTTGAAATGTGGCTTCACCGGAGAATACTAGTCCCATGGACCGACATGATCACCAACACAGAAATTCTCAGGCGGGCTAGAGCAGAGAGAGAACTGCTTAGATTAATAAAAATCAGGAATATTTCATATCTGGGTCATGTACTTCGAGGGGAGAAGTATCAATTGCTCCAGTTAATATTGAAAGGCAAGATGGAGGGTCGCAGAGGTCCTGGTAGGAGACAAATGTCTTGGCTGCGAAATATACGAGAGTGGACCGGCATTAGAAGTGTGGAGGAGCTATTCCGGGCAGCGCAAGACAAAGAGACATTTTCTAGAGTGATCGCCAACGTCGGGGGACCTGATACGGTACATAAAGAAGAAGATGCGAAAATATTAGAATTTTTATGTTCACGTGTTCCGACATCCTCATAAGACATTAATGTTTACTGATAGTTTGTTTTGAAATCTGTTAGTTCATTATTTAAAGGCCTGCAGTCCCGTGTTTAACACGAATACGAATAATTTGACCAGATTTTTAATAAATTAGTTTTATATCGGTAAGTTTTCTCCGTGTAACTTAGACCAAATTCTTATAGAAGAATTGCGCAGTCCAATCGAAGATCTAACCTGCCCACCTCTAACTCCATTTCCCTAATTTATTATACTAGTTTTAGTAGGAATCTAGTGGTAAAGTAGAAATTTAGTTTTTTTTTTAAATTTTGGTCGATTTTATTGTTTTTAAAAAAAATTATTAAGTTTTTGTTATCGAGTAAATTGGGTACAAATTTTGAATTTTTCAGTCAAATATAAAAATAACCGCCGCTACGGGGTTACGATCAGCTGTTTATTGTCTCGAATAGTGCGAATCTTGTATAATCGAAGCGCATAACCAGCTTCAAAAAGGTTTTTTTTAAAAGGAAAAAATATATATAGAGATAAATTAATGCTCAGACCAAAAAAAAATATTTTGGGTTCTCTTTATGATGTAGATTTACCAGTTTCCCGTATCACTAGTATTCGGAGACTGTAAATTTTATTTTTATTTTTATTTTTTTTTTTATTGTGTTTATTTCTTGCTAGAGCAATCCCGATGAGTTACAGAACTCATTTTAGGACAGGAGAAACTTACAATTCATATGTAGGAGGTAGTAGGTACAATTTTACAACGGTATTTTGATATCAAATATAAGTTTCACTTTCAATACAGCATAAAAATTAAAAATTAAAATAATGACACGTTAAGTAGAACAAACAACAATAGAAAACAAGTACAGAAAGAAAAAAAAACATGGATAAGATACAACAAGAAATGACAACACAGTTACATATTTTCATTTTTAAATGTAGTTAAAAAATATTCTTTTAAAGCATTGCTTTGCAATTTTTTATTATGGTGGGTGTATTTGTACATATCTGGAAGCGAATTATATAGTGTAAAGGCAATATAGTTCAGTGATTTTAACCCATATTTTGTAGTGTGTGTTTGAGGAATGCGGATTTTATTGCTATTTCGAGTATTGTGGTTGTGGATGTCTTGATTGTAAAGTGGCTTGATGTTGGTGTGAGTTGATTTTTGGGTAATTTGTAGGATGGTGCTTGTGATTTCATATTTAGGAAGGATTGTAATTGGAAGGATACCAGAAACTGAATAGATGTCCCTAACATGAGTGTCCCATGGAAGTTCATCTGCAAATATGTAGCTATATTTATCTTCAGTAGGAAACTTTGATGTCCTTTTCCGCTGATGTCAAAATGTCAAAATTATATGGAATATATTATTTACAATGATACAATCAATTTCAAGACAATTATGATAACATATGAATTTTATTCTTGGAATTTGATGAGTAAAACCTCAAATTGCAGTATTTAATCATTGAAGACCAGGATTATTTGATTAAAAGACGTCAGAAGAGCCTCGGCAAGGCTCAGGTTCAATTCCTAGATTCGACCAAATATTTTTCTGATTTTTTCTTTCCAATTTTCTAATTTTGTCTTCAATGATTAAACCTATGAATAAAATATAAATTTGAACTGATAATAATTTGGAGTAACACATATATTTAAACAAAAAATGACTATCGCGAAAGAGTCCCAATGTTGTAAGGATAAATGGAGTAATGAAGGGAAAGAGATGGGGAAGACATAGGTTGGGAAAATGGGAAAAGAAGTTACAGATTTGCCGAATGATAAATTTAAATAGGAAGCATCTATGTTGTGTTTTAAGTAAATATGCTAACCTAACCCAACCAAAGTTAATTAGAGGTTCAAGGCGTTGGTTATTGGGTCCATATAATTAAATTATCCCCTTGCTTCTTGCATTTGTGTGAGAATTTTTGAGATATTGATAGACATTGCACTGGAAATCCTAAACACAGCTTTCGCAGTTTTTACGTGCGACTTTAAACATCAGACATTAAAAAAACAGTTTTTTAAACGCAAACCTCTTCGGGTGTCAATGACGAGGGTAAGCATAATGCCTAGTGGTTCTAATGAACCTTAAATATGCTTGTGTCTTTTAACACAGCAATTTTATTGATAGCCCACACTTATTACAAAATATTAATTTCAGATGTCCATTAAGAGTTACTCTATCTCCAGACACATTTTATATTCCTAAGAGCAGCACCAATTACCTCGAAAGTTTATGCACAGATATCGATTTGTTTAAAACAATCCTCACTAAATTCAAAACATTCTTAAAAAAATATCATTCGATCGAATATGTCAGAAAAATTATTAATTTGTTGTATTTTTTTCATCACATTTCATTCGTTTTTCCTGTTTTGCCTTCAGTTCGAATTGAATAAAATATATAATAAAAACACATAAATTTGTTTTTGACCACTATAGTTTTATTTTCACTCTACCGGTTTCGGAAGATCCCTTCCTTCATCAGGAGACTATTTAAAACTGATCTACTACACAAAATATTGACATATAAATACAAAAATGTTTAGTGTTTGAGGGAGGGGTGAACAAAGTGGAAGGGGTAATTACGGGAATTCCAGGAAGAACAGAGCGGTTAACTGGAAATATGTCAAGAATAGGACTATAAGACAGATTAATTTGGTTATTTATTATACTGGAGTTATTATTGAGGGATTTTCTGATTTCAAGTGCTTCTAAATTATCTAATTTTTTGCCTTTATTACTACGGTGAAGAATTTTAACCCCTGTCTCTTTACTAAAAGTATAATCGGAATAAAATATGTTTGAGTAATAGAATAACAGCTTAATAGAATAAAATATGTTTGAATAAAAGAAAAACAGCTTAATTAAATAAAATATGTTTGAATAACAGAATAATAGCTTAATTAAATTAAATTTTTTTGAATAATAGAATAACAGCTTGAATAAAATAATGTTTGAATTGAATAATCACTTTCTCTCATTGTTATTATTGGTTACCCACTCCATGTTTAAATGCAAACCTAGAAAATATTTCTTTTTGTACCTTTAAGTAGTTGCACTTTATCAGAACTGCTTATATATTGTTATGAAGATTTCTTTTTTACTTTTGTCTCAAATTTATTACATTATTACAGAAAAACATACTTATTATTTACAAACAAATTCAGAAAAAACATACTTATTATTTACAAACAGATTAATTAAAACATACCTATTATTAACAAACAGATTCAGAACAACTTACTTATTACGCCCTTGAAGGGATTTTGAACAAAAACGGCGCAATACAAATAATAAAAAAATATTATTATTATTTACAAACAGGTACAGAAAAAACATACTTTTATTTATTTATTTATTTATTCATTTAAATTTACACACAGTACAATATGATACAAGATATAATTAAAATATTTTGTGATTATTGATTATTGTACCTTATCAGGTCGAAATTATTGATTCCTAACTAGGCAAATTGCCCGTTCCAAGAAACCAAAAAATATATGAAAGTAAGTGTGTGATTTGTCTATGTCTATAATATATCTCATTAATGTTTTAATTTGTGATGTTTAATCGTTACAATCTTATGATAGAGTCGAACTTGAGCTGTTGTGTATGTTTCCATTGTGTATGAACAATAATTAGAATAATGGAAGATATATATAGTGTGTGATTAGTCTATGTCTATTTATTACGTGACGTTTTTTAACATTTTTTCAGATTCTCCTCTGCCCAGTCCAATCAACCATTTAGTTATTATTGGGCCTATGTATGAAATATTACAAGTTTTAATGTTTAATTCAGGGGGGATTTTGTTGTACAATTTAGGTCCCAAGTATGTGTGTGTCTTTTGGTACTTTGCCGTATTGCTCGTTGGGATCATAAGGTCATTTCTGGTGTGGCTTCTTGTGATGTGTTTATGGTCAATTTTATTAATATTGTCTAGATTTTTATGTACATGGATAATAACCTTTTTTATATAGTTTTGACGGACATCAAGTACATTAAATTGTTTAAAGAGCTCATCGCTAGAGAACCTATATGGTTTGCGCATTATGACTTTAATTATTGATGCGCATTATGACTTTACTTACCTGGCAGGTCACTTTAGATAAACACACCTTTATTAAAAAAAGTTTACGACTTTGCACGCAGAGGGACACTGGACTTTTATTTTACATTTGCTATTTTATCCTCCATTACTATTGATATTACATTTATAAGACGATTAGTGGCAATAGTAGAGTTGATATGTATATCTTTTAACGGACAGGAGAATGTTTAGTTATTTACATTTTTACACATTTAGTTGTTTACAATGTCGCGTACTGTGAAGGTGAAAGGTTTCTGGCTTTATGGATATGGATGAGTTTTTAGTTAAGCTCTGAATTCTGTCGTGTCTGTGATCATTCTTAAATCATGTTGCAGTCCATTCTAGGCTTTAGGTCCTGACTCTCCAAAAGCACGCTCACCGAACCTAGTATCTGAGAGATTCCTTAAACCAATGGGCGATGGGGTATATTGTGAGGCTGAAGGTAATGGGGTTGAGAAGAAGATGGGGGAGAGGGAGGTGGGGAAGTTAGTGGCTCTTCAGTCTGGTCACCAAGCACGGCTAAAGCCATTTCAAGCAACGTTTCAATACTGAATGGTAGTCTTACACCAGGACGATACTGAGAGTCTTTTCCACTCTGAAACGTGCTGCAAATATTTTAAACGATTTAATCCTGAAATAACACATTTCACCTAATCAAATAAAATTTACTTGCGCACGCCGCGATTTTAACCCTCGACCCCCGAAGTGCCAGCCGAAAGTCATATCCGTCGACTACAGAGGCCGTTAAATTAACTAATGAATTAACTTTGTGTTATTTCATAATTATTAAAAAAATATATATATTTGCGGTTCGTTCCTGAGTTACAGATACGCTCAGTATCGCCCTGGTAAAAGGCCACCGTTCAGAATCGAAACGTTGCTTCAAATGGATTTAGCTGTGTGGTGAATAGATATGAATAACCATGTACTTTCCCACCTCCTTCCCTTCCCCAGGGCTCAAAACATACCCCAAATGGCGACGACAAAATCGCAGTGACTCCGAGCAGTTGATACTGGTATACTGAGGTGTTAGTCACCTAAAAAAATATGTATTAAATTATTAGTTCGAAGCTTGAATTGAATTCTTTAAGACCCTTCAGCGAGGAAGCCATAAGATGAACTCATCAAGAATAAAATTAAACCAAAGAAGTTTGGACGGATAATAACATCGTAACAAACATGGCATTTGGATAATGATAGGGTTTCGTATTAATGAATGGGAAAAGGGAGTTTGGGGCGTTTTAATAAGACGTCAAAAAGAAGAGAATTTTTCTTTAATTTGTCCAAAAAAACGTTTTACCATAAGGGCGACGTCGTTTCTTTGTGGTGTGAGTGCTGCACATCTGTACAGCATCTGCGTTGCGTGGGTATGCGTGCGTATGGTGTGTGGGTGTGTGTGAGTGTGTGTGTGTTTGTGTGTGTGCGTCCGGGAGTCCTTTGACCACGGAGGAAGGAATTTTAGGCGCCACTGTGCGTGCATTGGGGAGTGTTGGTGTATAGGTGCACAGGGGCGTGCCAAGCGCAGGGTAGGAATTATGCGTATGCGGGCTGCCAGGTGATCTGGAACTTCTAGTTTGGGTTCAAAATGCTTTGTTAGTATAAGTATTTAGTATACTGTTATAAGAAATGTGTTATGTCGTAAGCAATTTGTAAATATTTTTTAATTATGAGTTTTAAAAACTATAGAAAATAGAATTATTAAAAAATATATATTTAAGTAAGCAGTTTAATTTAGTTTTATGTTTTAAAATGTGCCCGAAGTAGATTCAATGTAGAACTAAAAATGCGCATTAAATAAAATATTTTTTATTCCAATTATTAAAATCTAAACATTGAACAAACAAGTTTAATTAAAGTGGTCTAAAACAAATTTATGTACAAATTTAAGTAAATGCTTTTTAGAAATAAGAAAAAGAAAAAAATAATTAATAAAACGGAAACATATCTATTTTAAGATCATATTCCAAATTAATCTTCCAATCTCTTCCTTTGTTAGTAATAAGAAAGATCATTTTCGAGATGGACTATTTATTTGTACAGTGCTCTTGAAGGGATTTTGCACAAAAACGGCGCTATACAAATCATCCAAATATTATAATTATTATTTATCTACTATAAAAACTGTTTGTTGGTAACTAACTAATCATCACGCCGTTTCCTCGCAGTGAAAATACATAGAAGACGGACAGCCAAACAACTCGATCTAGACACACACTTCTTGACTCATTCACATTCATACATCGTCTCATACAAACTCATCTATTATTCTGACTATTGACATCATACTCAAGTATCTGATTAACTTGATCGTGCCATGTCTTCCTCGGGCGTCCCCGACTTCTGCTACCATTCGCATTCGCATCATCAATGAAATAAATAAATAAATAAATATTCTCCTTACACTCCTTTTTTCGCTCATTCGCTCTACATGCCCAAAGCATCTATGCGTTCCTTTCTTAATCTTACTCTTTACGCTTACATCAGCCTTGCACTCTTTGCGGATCTCCACATTTCACACGATCGTACGTGTTTATTAGTAAATATATAAAATTGTGCAATAATATTTTGATTTCCACGAGGCTTGTTTATCTTCTTGGATTAATATAAGAATACATTATAAAATAGTATTATTATATTAGAAATCAATTTTAATTATTATTTTTAAAAATAATCACTTACTTTAAATGGCACGCCCGGGCGCCCCTGATGTCAATACACTTTATGCGAACACTTTACAACGGCATTGATAGTTGATTTAGATCGTATTGTATCAACATAGTTTTATTATTTTTATTTTTAGGGTAGGTACCCAAATATATTTGCTAGCCTAAACAATATTATTCGTGTGTTTAAAACCTACCCGCCTCTGTTTCGGGTCTCTTCGATTATTCCCGCCACAGCGGCTGTTCACTGATTCAATATTGTTCAGTAATGCCCGGTCCTACCACGCGGGAGCACGCGCTATCCCGATCAAACAAACGTCAGATGAACGTTTTCGAGAATTGTAAATAAACAACTCATCCGCCGGTTCGATTGTGTCAATTTTTTCACGAAAACGACGAAGCTGATTGATTGGTTTACAAGCGACAACCGTTTTTATTGGATTAATACATCAGTGAATGGCGGCGGAGGATTAAATATCGCGTGTTTCGGTGAGTTGTTGAATGTCATTTCACAATCGATATTTTTTTAGGTTAGCTCTGTTTATTGTTTTGTTTTGAATGAATTGCATATCTATTTTATATTTATTTATTGCACTAAACTTATTCGTAGGTACTTCATACTATTGTTTCGCGATGCTATTTTTAAAATATTTTAGTTCAGTTAGAACAGCTGTTTTCAAACCATAGGTACGTTGAAAAAATAACACAGGCTGGGTGGACTTTCATTTTAATTGGATAATGTTTTAAGAAGTACTTTTCCTATAATCATTCAATTAAGTAATAAAAAATCATAATATATCCAATTAAATTGTTATAGCTATTAATAGCGTAGTTATTTATGTTTGTCTGAAATTATTCCAACACAAAGAAGAAGAACGATAAGTTAGAGTAGGTACCTAGAGATATGCAATTAATGTAAAAATTATTGCCACTCAATCCATAATGACTAAATGTCTGGGATTAATGGTTAAAGTGCATATTGGGTTCGAAGGATTCGGGTTTTAATCCCCGTTGGCGTTGGTAGTTAACTTAAAACAATAAACAAAAGCTTTTAGTTTGGGTAAAATTGCGATATTGTCTATAACATTTTGTGATTCCTACAAGGATAAGCTTTATGTATATTGATCGATGTACAAGAGGTATAATCATTGAATCAACCGATATTTTTTTACATGAATATTAAAATAAATTCAATAGGTAATATTAATAATTGATAAACATTTTATAATTAAATAAATTAAACGAAAATACTTGGTTTTCAGTCACTTTATTGATATTTTTTCACTCTCCTTTATTGATATCTTTTACCTCCGCACCATCATCAGGACTGTTTTAAAAGTAATGAATTATTTTTATAAAATATATCAATAAAGTGACTTAAAACCAAGTATTTTCATTTCCTTTATTTAAAATGTCAAGTGCAATTTAAAATGCATCTTTAAAAAAAAAAATTATAATTTGTTAAAAATCGAGCTTCATGTTCACAATTTTTTTTAAATTTTTTTTTTTTTAAAATTGATTATTTAATAAATGTTTACATGTTACATTTTTTGACATTTTTTTAACTACCATACTAGGCTAATGCCCGTGTTACATAAAACATAAAATAACTAAAAAATACTATTTTATAGAAAAATAAGTATGCAAGTATGAATCATACATGAAATAAAACTAAAAACAAATATATTAAAATTAATAGTAAACTGAAAAATAAAGAAAAAGTATATTATGTATATTTAAAAATATACAAATAAAAATTAAAAATATTAAACATTAAGATTAAAATATAAACATAATTAATATAGATTGTTTAATGCGTATAATTGTTTGTGTGCATGTTTATTTATCGTAGGTATTATCTATAAGACAACATGTTTATTTATCGTAGGTATTATCTATAAGACAACATGTTTATTTACCGTAGGTATTATCTATAAGACAACATGTTTATTTACCATAGGTATTATCTATAAGACAACATGTTTATTTATCGTAGGTATTATCTATAAGACAACATGTTTATTTATCGTAGGTATTATCTATAAGACAACATGTTTATTTATCGTAGGTATTATCTATAAGACAACATGTTTATTTACCGTAGGTATTATCTATAAGACAACATGTTTATTTACCATAGGTATTATCTATAAGACAACATGTTTATTTATCGTAGGTATTATCTATAAGACAACATGTTTATTTACCGTAGGTATTATCTATAAGACAACATGTTTATTTATCGTAGGTATTATATATAAGACAACATGTTTATTTATCGTAGGTATTATCTATAATTATATAATAATTGATGCATGCGTTGGAGTTTTGAGTGAAATGTAACTCATTAAATTGGCATAACTTAGTGTTATTTCTAATTTCTGGCGGATAACAAAATTCATGGTTAAAATGAGTGTTTTTTTATAAGTTAAGAAGATCATTAATTCAAAATTAACCCTGAAATCCACTGAATAAAAATAAAAATTAATTTTAGTATAAAACATAACATCAGGGGAGCATGACAGGGATGAGAATTGTCGAGAAATTTTTTATTGCTGTTTGATTTGACATCTTTTCGATAATTCATTAGAAGGTCGATTAGGTATTTAATCTCGAAATTTAAGTATTGTTAATTATAAAACAGGAAATCGTCCCACCAAAAATTCGAAGGGTCGGTGAGTTCATGGGTCGCAAAATGTCATACAGCCTTTTCTGTGAAGATTTTATGGATCACAGTATGTGTATTTTCAGCTCACATTGTCATTTCAATAATGAGTTACGGAACATTGATATATTCAATTTGACGAGCACTGACGTCATGCAATTTGCAAATATTGGATTTTCGCAGGTTTTAAGTTCCCGGCGTCATTTTCAACTTGTTCTAAATAACTTTAAATATCCAATTATCTGCAAACGGTTAAACTATATCGATAATTCTGTTTTAATTGAGTAACAATCCTTCTCTCTTTTACATAGGTATATGACGAAGGTAACAAAAAGATATTTCAACGGACCTCTCAGCGGCAGGACCTACACTTACAATATTATATTAATGGATCATCCATGTTTATAAATATGAATACATATGCCTTTGTTTTTTTTATACAAATCTACGTTTTATTAAAAAATTGATAAAAGTTTCCAAACTTGACCTTAAAACAAGAGAAGGTCACGATGTCTACATCACTCACATCCTCCTTACACACCCCTTAAAGCAGAGTTTTTCAAAATCTGATTTTGAAAAACTCTACGTAAAGCCCGGGCAACACCGGGAACTCCAGCTAATAAATGAATAGTAATAAACCGCAGGTGAATACACTATACGCCAAGGATTGGCGCCGGGCGCCTCGGCCCTACCTTGCAAGTTGATCTAACTTTGTGACCTGGACTTAGTGCCAACCATTGAAGAGAAAAATGTAGAAATATGTCGTGGGCGTGTACGTGTGCCCAATTTATACTAACTTCGCAGACATTAATCATACGTTTAAAATAATAGAAATTCTTTGAAAAACATATTTTTATTTACTATACATTACACATACTTACATGTTACAGGTACGTATAGATATTATTTTTACATTTTCTTTTGATTAATACGGCTCCTACAATCCAGCTGTAATCTATCAATTGGTCTTTATGGTTTCCCGCAGCGCATAATAATGTTGCATTCCTTTGTATAGTGAACTAATTCTTCGTCCTTTTTTGATAGCCTAATATAATTTTGCGCATTCTTCTGGAATGTCCTTGTTGTATATAATTTTCTTTGAAAAGTAATTTGGCAATAGGTTGTTTATTATTCTATGCATAAATATCATCGCGTTCAAGGTCAGCATCTGTTTCACTGTTAGCCAATTTAGTTCCATTATTTTGTAGAATTTGCATCTCACTTTGTTCTAATATGTTCTGTCTGGGGGTAAAGTTCAGAACGTGATACTACATGATGGTAGAAGTAAAAAAGAAAAATAACTTTATTTGAAATTCCAATGTTTATTTTCCGATACAAAAATATTTTACCATTGAAGAATATTTATTTTCCCATACAAATATTTCAACTTTTTTTACCAAAAAACTACCTTACAACGTTGGAATTTAAAAAAAGTAATATATCTTTTTTCCTTGCACTATCATGTAGAATCATCCCACGAAGTTAGCGCATTTTAACCCCGGATACCCTGTATCTTAACAGTCGATTTCACTGACCTGTCTGGGGCCTAGGAGTCGAAAGGTATCTTATGAAAATTGTCGCCGTCAGTTTAATTTGAAATCTGTGTGGACCACAATTCTACTAGGTATTCTGTTCGGTGGCGCAGACAGACAAACACACACTTCGGACACTCCAACAGACGATAACTTTGGACACCGTCATGCATTGTCCATTATTATCACCCGTCAACACCGGTGCGCGGTGGCACGGGGCACAGCGCGTGCCTCGCTTACTGATTACTAACTAACATTAGCTAATGAGGGTTCGGCTCCGATACTGCTAATCAATTATTATTACTGAACTTTAGGAAGATAGATGAGAAAATTATAATTGTCTATGTCCAAATAGTCTCACCTTAAAATTAGCAAGTACAAACCCATAAATAATTGATAGACGGAATTCGCGCGAAAAGCATGAAGTTAATTAATCAACATAGGTAATTAGTTAGCCATTGTTCATTTGTGGCACTGGTGCTCAAATGGTGACCTAAGCTAATAAAATTTATTCATATGAATTTTGGGGAGCGAAATATCAAGCAGTTACTTTTGAAGAATAAACAAAAAATGATATTTTTTGTGCTTTTCGTCACTTTTTACGTCATGATTATCATCACCGATTGACGATGATGAATATTGATCATGATTCATAATTCATCATTCACCCGGAAGTAACTTAGACGGCCGGCGTGGTCTAGTGGTATACGCTTTTGACTACAGATCCGAAGGTCGCGGGTTCGAACCCGGCGTGCGCAAATAAATTTTATTTGATTAATTTGTGTTATGTCACAATTAATTAATTTAAAATAATACATAGTATATTTGCGGCACGTTCCAGAGTGGAAGATACTCTCAGTATCGCCCTGGTGTAAGACCACCATTCAGAATTGAAACGTTGCTTGAAATGGCTTTAGCCGTGTTTGGTGACCAGATCTGAATAGCCAGGTACTTCCCCACCTTCCTCTTCCCCGTCTCCCTCCCCTCCCCAATATACCCTCAGCCTCACAACATACCCCAATTGGGGATGCCATAGTCTCACTGGCTCCAGACGGGAGCAGTTGGGACTCTTGTGCGGTATTACTGTAAAAAAAAAAAAAAACTCCCAAATACATGCACCTATTTCTCGCCTTAATACACTTGGAAACTGTAAAGTTTTTCGGGAGCGGTGTTTGATATCCAAATGTGGCGATGTGGGTAGTTTTAGTTCAGGTGTTTATTAATAATAATAATATTTGGATTATTTGTATAGCGCCGTTTTTGTGCACCTTAAGGGCGCTGTGTAAATATATAATACATTTCTACAATGATCTATGTTACGAGTATTTTTAACTATATATGTAGATAATATTCAGTACCATACTTACCTGGTATGTCACTTAAGATTAACACTTAATTAACATTAACTAATTGTTTTTTAGCGAAATTTAGATACAGGATTTAGGACATAATTGGATAATTAGATATAAATAGACTTTCTCTTATGGATGGTATATTTAATTTAAGGGTATGACAGCTTAAAAAGGTAAGTTTTTTGTTTAGACCTGAATTCTGTTGGACTTGTTATGGATCTTAGTTCCGGAGGAAGTTTATTCCAAGCCTTTGGTAGATGCTCCGAAAGCATTTTTTTAGCATAATTTTTTTCTCATTTTTCTGCATAGTACTATTTTTTTCTCTTTCGTTCGAACTTTTCTAAAAATTATCTGTTAATCTTATTTATAGACATTGTGCACTTTCTCTATTTTTGTCAATTTTTGTAAAAAAACACAACCGAATATTTTGGGCAATTTTTATAAAAAAATCGCTTTCTTACTTCTTTACCCAAAAAACACACGTAAATAAATAGTTTCTAAGTAATCAATTAATCGATTACTTATTAACAAGTTGCCTTTAATCCTCAACCCTCTCTTATTATGGACTTATTAACTCCTATTGGGACATTTCCTCTGTGATGCAACGAAATCTAGGAAATTTAAGATACCCATTTTATTACCCAAATAAAATTAATCACATATTTTCATACTTTTTGACAAAAAAGTATGAAAATATGTGTTTTAATAAAAATTTTTAATAAAAATTCCGTGTTTCGTTCAACAATTTACCAGTAGCATTTTTATGTTCGGTGCGGCAAACATCCTGCACCCAGATCCGGTGATCCTGTGCTGGACGGATGGCCCCGGAGGAAGCATGCAAATCTATACAAAGCATATGTTTTTACAGGATGGGATTGGTTCGTGCTCGGAATTCATTACTCTGTTGGGCGAAGTGGTGGTTGCTGTTTATCAAAGTGTGATGGGGTCTGCTTTTGGGATTGTTTTATATTTTGACTAGGTAAGTTATAACAAGTGATAACTTATTGGCTTTCTTCGTGACATCGGTCGGCCTAAATGAGAATCTCGTTAAAGAGTAAAGGGGTTTAAATTATTAAATAGGTATATAAATTAATTCGTTTCTAACCCTTTCTAACCGTGTGCATATTAGAAAATACATACATATATAATTTTAATAAACACACAATAATTTTTTTATTTAGTTATAAAATTACATTTTTATATCTAAAACCTTTACTACCTTTTCTAAACCTTTTTTACTTATTTCTATTATATTTAGCACACTTTACATTACATCTAAAACTTATTCATATTTAGGCATAACCCACAAAAAGCAGCAAGGCTTTTAACTTCTTTAACATGTATCGGTAATAAGGAAGTTGAGTGAAAAATATTTTGACTTATAAAAAATATGTTCATGTAGATCAAAAAATATCGATTCTAAATATATAAATATATTTCTATATTATTATTCTTAGAATTAGTTAAACGTTCTTGAAAAAGCATTCAATAGCAATAGACTGTATACGCTCCACGATTGGTCGAAAGAATTCTGACGTCACATGTGTCGTGACTTGTACGTACGACGGATCACTTATGGTGCATCTCTTTCTATTGCATGAGAGATGGTCGGTTTAGATGAGAGAGGTGTATAGGCCAAACGTTTATTTAAGTTTGTCAAATATATGTACGTATTTGTTGTTATTATTATATGAAATGGATTTCTAAAGATACATATTCGTATAGTGCTTTATAATAATATGTTGTTTATTGCATAACTTAGAAGTTTTTATTATTATACATGTCACATAACATGTGATACACTTCAGGCCGCCGGCCGCCCAGAAAAGTCTTACAGTGAACTGGGCTGTAAACCGTTATTTTACTTTTGGTCTTTACTTTTCTGCGCGGTGGTCCTGAATTCGCGCGGGGCAAGTCAACAAATAGCGACGACAATACCGTACCGGGCTTGAAAATCAAATATTCTAACTTAAAATATTAATTTAACTATGAAATCTTAATCAATTTTCTTTTTTTTTAATAACATCAATTCTAATAGACGGTTACCATTGGTAAAAAAATTACTGGAATTCCTTATTGAAGAATTAATTTTTTTTTCATACAAAATCTTTAAGCGACGTGGTTCTTACAGTTTGAATGACGTCACACCCACACCGCTCGGATTCCGCTCGTTTTGGCGGGCTTAATAAAATTCAAACTTTGAGAATTAATTTAACTATGAAAACAAACTTTTAAAAAAAAAAATACTCGTATTTAAGTTTGAATGCGAACATTGATAAAAAAAATAAAAAAATGGACTCAACTTCCTTATTCATTAAAAATCTTAAATGCTTTAAAATAAATATTATTTTGGGTTCCCGAGTTTAAGTTTTAAGTTTTTTTTCTCCCTATCCATAGAGAGAATAAAATTGCCGATGTTCGTTTTTCAATTGTTGCACAGAGAAAAATGAGTATTGCTAATTTACTAAGAATCTCTTGAAATTATTGATAATCCGGTTAAAACAGGATTTCAGGCCCTTAAAACGAATAAATCAACAGGTTTCCTGAGATAAACTTTTAGTAAATTACAAATATACGAAGATGTCGGAACACACGATCAACACTTGTTCGGACATCGTGATGATACGTGTATATATATAATTCATCACGTTTCGAAGTTAATATTCAAGTTCTGTGAAAGTCCTATAGAATTTCTATTACTATGCCAGCACTTTGAAGCAACCGACCCACGAAGAAATAATATGAGAACTTTAATAGAATTTTCACAGAAGTTGAATTTTAACTTTGAAATCCGTTCTCTGAATGCAAAATGTTATTCGGCTGAAGTAATCGAGGTTTCGATTTAAGAGGAAGCTACAAGCCAAAACTGTGTATATTCTTGGTATACCTTATATTGTAGGTAATAGGCATTAAAATCGCTTGACAAACGGAGTCTAGAAACGTTCGATTTGAAGCACAAAACTGGTTTTTATTTATTTTGTAAATAATTTTATAAAAAAGCTAAAAAGTTAATCAAGTGAAACTGTCACAGATAATCTTAGCTATAATACTATATTTTTAATAAGTTGTTTCCTTTACGCGTTCATACATTTGTATTGAAAAAAAAAATATTTTAGTAGTTTACATTCATATTTTTTATTGAGTAGTTTATTATTTTATTTGTATTCTACTCAAGCGAAATGATAGGAAAACCTTCAATTTATCTAAAGCATATTTTTTGGTATTCATAATGTACACCAATTCGTTATAAAGATTAATCGAAATAGTGATTTAGTATTAAGCTTCGCCTTAACGTTTGATTTAGTAACAGCTAGCTAATCCGTGCTTCAAACTATATATCAGCGATTCGTACAGATACCACCCCACTTTTGGCGAACAGCACACCGGTACTCCCACCTCGTCGGTAATAAAGATTTAGCGTTACCGACATAACGTCACGTTTCTCACGAACGGTTCGTTGTTCATGATCATTTCAATATTTAATTGGCCTAGTCGGGTCACTGCTAAGTATATGCGTACAAAGGTGTCGTGAATGTGCCCAATAAGAAGAAGAATGGTACTGATATTAATTATTAATGTGTAATGGAAGTAATATCAGTTAATACATTGGAAATTACTGGGCGTCGTTGGTGGTAGACCTCTAAACTCTATACTATTTTTTATATGTGAATTACGCACAAAAGTCATAACTGCTACCAATTGTCCTTAGTCAGTGTACGGACTATAGCACCCCCAATCGGTGTATAATGTATGTAAATTAAACCTACCTGCTGCTCTCTTGTTTTGTCTATAATACCGTAATAACATTTTTCTTATTGGATTTACATTGTTCGAAGCCTTACACCTCAATCTGTCTCATACCGAAGTACGAATCTACATTCAGATCAAACCCTTTAAGAGGAAGCTACAAGCCAAAAATGTGTATATTTTTGGTATACCTTATATCATAGTTAATAGGCATTAAAATCGCTTGACAAAAGGAGTCTACAAACGTTCGATTTCAAGCAAAAAACTTGTTTTTATTTATATTATAAATAATTTTATAAGATCGTAAATAATTTTATAAGAAAAAAATAATTAAATTAAATTACACAATAAAACCATAACCGAAAATGGGTTCGTAAGTAAGTAGGAAATTTTGAACTTAAAAGCAGTTTTCGTAGGCCTTATAAATTATTTTTTTCTGGACTTATAAAAAGGCTTACGTAAAAAAATACTCGATTATTTCAAAGTACAAGATGTATTATACTCGCGGTATTTATTTAAAGCATCTGAAACATTTCTAGGCGACCAAATTTTCAAACCAAATACACATGATTTTTTTATTTTTTTTTTGTGTATTACAGACTGTGTGTCCATTTACAATACACATGTAACATTAACTACATATAGATGATACGAAACAATGAAAGAATATAAATAACAAGTTATAAATAGTGATTTTTGGCATTGACATGCCTCTTGAATTCTTCATATATTAAAAATATCGATAGTCTTGGAGGCGTTGTTTAACAGCGCCATACCTCGTCTCATGCTATGCCGAGCCAGTACGTCCGTTCTGCCACCTGGGATACATAGCAGATCATGGTGCCGTCCCTGGCTGTAGTTGTTCGGTACGAACAACTTATAGCATTCCAGAAGGTATGGGCTATCTATTAAATTATTAAGAATTTTGTACGCCGTTATTGCAAGGGCCCCACTCCTCCTCGAGTGGGGACTTTGGTAGCGCGTTTCGGCAAGCAAATCTTCGTGATGCTGTCACGTCTGATGAGCATGGACCCTTGTCAATCACCAGGGCTATGATGGGGCTAAAGTAAGAAGGCATAATGTGTAAAAGCATTGTTTACTGCATATAAGTAGTTGCACTTACTCAAGCTCTCTCTCTCTTTCTCATCCCAGATTTCAGATGATACATAGTCGTATTATAGATCAGATGTATTCATTGTATGGTATATTTAATAATCAGTTATTTTAACCAAATATAATTCATAAACTCTCATAATAGATCCTTTCTGTTTTTGTTTATGTATTTTGTTACAGATGACACACATAAACTTCACTTTGACTTTGGTTCAAGATTTTGCTTATGATAGCCTGCGATAAGCGAGCCCTAAGGGTCTGAGACAGATGTGTGAAATCGTCGGATCACGACAATAGAAAGAATGTATTGGAGCCAGGAAGGAGTCTGAAAGGGTCGAGAGGATGCACTAGGTGGCATGAAAGGCTGGGAGGTGACTGGAGAGACTAAGGTAAACTAGGATGAGGTGATTTTGCACAGCGGTGCTGCCAAGGTCTGTTATCTATGTGAGGATGTTGTGTCGGCGCTCTTTATTGGCAGCAGACACATGTCAGCGCTATATTAGCGGCGGACACATGCCTGAACGGATGACGAGCCTCGTGCTGGCACAGTTGGTGGACGGGGTAGTCTCTCTCCCTGCAGCAGCTGGTACAGTTCCTTCGCTACCTAGGACTCTTGCAGCAGAGTCTCCATCTTCTGTCTTCGTCGAGCGTCACAGCGGTGCTGCCAAGGTTTGTTGTCTATGTGAGGATGTTGTGTCAGCGCTCTTTATTGGCAGCAGACACATGTCAGCGCTATATTGGCGGCAGACACATGCCTGAACGGATGACGAACCTCGTGCTGGCACAGTTGGTCTAAATAACAAATGTAGATCCTAGGAAATAAATTGTACAGCGCCCTTGAGGTGATTTTTCACAAAAACGGCGCTATACAAATTATCCAATTATTATTATTATTATTATTGAAGAACCTTGATCGTGTTGTCACGTCTGAAGGTGTTTTGAGAGTCCGCCAGTGGTGAGAAGGACGACAGGCCGTAATCCGTATCAGTTTGTGCCGGGTAGAGATTCGTGGGATGGAGTGCGAAAGAGTGCGCGAGGATCCATCCTCAATCAATCAGCATCCATTATACATTTAAAGGGACAATGATGCTTCATCTTTGCGTCACCTCGACAGCATGCTTGGCAATCCAGTGCAGTCTCCAAGGAATTACCCCTCAAAACCACTCACAAATAAAACCATTTTTATTTTCAAACAACCGATTGTATATTTTCATCTCTTCAAGCCACAACACTCGAACAAGCACAGGCCGATCTCACACAGGAGTCGAAACGTTGGTTTTATGTTTTGTAAATTTAAACGGAAAGTCTCCGATGGATAAGGTATCCGCGCGATCTTTTTCATTATTTTCAATATCACTTCTTTCTCGCCAAAAAACCACGCGCACCGCGGAATCGTCGTCCCTCGTATTGTTCCCCCAATCTACTTACCCGCGTTATTTTTGCCCGCTCGTCCAACCGATCGCAGGGCAGCCACCCGAAAAAACCCTCTACAAAACAATAATCAGGCACTACCCTGGCAATCCAAACTTGCACAATTCTTTGACGTTACAATGCATGAATCGCGGGTACTCTCCGTGCATTCTCAAATACATGTATTTCAAAAACTTTTTTTGAATCTGTTCTAATTTTTCAATGTATTTTTGTTGGTATGGGGCCCATACAGCAGAGGCGTATTCAATTTTAGACCTTATAATGCAGTTCTACAAAGTCATCATTGCCTCGGGATTGGAAAATTGTTTGCAGAGTCGTTAATTGTTTTGCATTACTACGTAGTGCATCGCCTTAATAAGGGCGTTTGCAATTTCGTGTGTTCCCAATTATTTCCTGTGCGTGCAAACTGTATTCAAATTTCTCTAATAAACAATAAACAGTGTTAATAATAGTTCAAGTGACCTCCCAGTAATTATGTTCATGTGTATTATCTTCCTGTATATAATATAAATAAATAATAATATATTATACACATTCTAACGCAGCATTACGTTCATTGGTCAAATGCATTGTACATATAGTTTTGTATTAGCGATCGACGAACCGGTGAATGCAATCCGTTAACCATAAGTTGATGATAGTTTATATAGTCTATGGTTAGTAATAAGTAATAAGATAAAGCATTGTAGAATAATAATAATATTTGTACAAGGGCGATGTACAAATATATTTATTAAATGATAAATACAGCTGGCTTACAATACGGATTCATAATAACTAGTGACTTACATCTAAGAGTTATATCTAGTGACTTACATCTAAGAGTTATATCTAGTGACTTACATCTAAGAGTTATATCTAGTGACTTACATCTAAGAGTTATATCTAGTGACTTACATCTAAGAGTTATATCTAGTGACTTACATCTAAGAGTTATATCTAGTGACTTACGATTAACTATAACTAGTGTCTTAATAATTGCTGCTTTTCGTGGGTTATGCCAAAAAACTATAAATAATAAGTTTTAGATGTATTTGTAAATTGTCCTTAATGTAATAGAAATAAGTTGTTAAAAGGTTTATACTAGATATAAAAATGTAATTAACTAAATAAAAACATACAAAAAAATAATCTTTACATGGTATGATTTAAGATTTTCACGGTCAAAAGTATTATAGTGATTTGTTTTTGGGGTGTTAAGCCGTGTTGCTCTACCTCCTTATTTAGCCAACGTTTCGGACAGCATTGCAGTGTCCATCATCAGGGCAGATGTGTATGCAGGGCACATAATACCCTAAAACAAATCAATATAATTCATATTTATATATTTAGAGACTTACAACTAACAAATCTATCCATATCGACCCTCTATCAATTCTAACCCTTTACTATGCCTTAATTAGAAGTAAACTTGAATATGAAAGCACTATTTGGAATCCACATTATTGCAAGTATGAAAACATTATAGAATCGGTTCAAATAAAAAATGCTTAGACTGTTATCTTTCAAGTGTGGACTACATGACCATCTTAGATCATACGACGCACGTCGTGAATACTTTAAGATTAATGCACTTAAAATAAGAAGGCAATTGACTGACCTAATATGTTTGCATAAAATTATCCACGGCCATCTTGATACCTCATTATGTCTTAGCAATATTGAAATAAATGTCCCCAATTCCCATTGTTTAAGACACCATAGCATTTTTCACCTGAAAATTTTCAAAAATAATATCGCCTATTTTAGCCCTCTGACCCAAATGTGTCGACTGTATAATAAGATTGAGTGTGCTGAAGTAGATATTTTAGTCGATAATCTATACAGATTCAAAAAAATGTTCTGCTACTGCTAAATAATTATATTATGTATCACTGTAACTCTCCTAGTATTACTTGTCATTTTATTGAGCTTATGTATAATTTTATATTATTATTTAATTGTACGTAACCTGTATTTAATTGCATTTTTACCTGTATGTATGTAATTTGTAGATTTTTGTCTATAACTGAGTTTTTGTTACTGCATAGTTCTCACGTAAGTGAGAACATCTGTAAAAACCCAGTATGAATAAATAAATATATATTATATATAAAAGAAATATATTATATATTTGTACATCGCTCTTGAGGTTATTTTCCACAAAAAACGACGCTATACGAATCATAGAAATATTATTACTATTCACACTAGCCCAGTAAATTTGTTGTTATAAACATCTCTTGTTATTTAAATATTAGCCATACTGACAAACTGACAACCGACAGCCATGTCGGGTCACACATGCCTGTCATAAATCTTGTATTTTCAAGTGCGTTCCGTTCATAATCCGTGTTTGTTAAGGACGCATTCAGAGCCTCTTATCAAAATAAGACGAACGACTCACCACGGTCGCGGGAGCTTTCGGTCTGGGGCATAAACTTTTAACTGGTGGTGTTCTGTGTGGTCTTTGGTCTGCTTCGAGTTTGGCTTATTTGTTTTAATTCGTCATGAACTTTAGTGGCTTTCAAAATAATAACAAGGAGTCTTGTTATTAATTCTATGCCATTTACTTTGAAAATATCTTCAATACAGCGTGCCATTTACATGCCACGTAAATGGCACGCTCTTTTGTCTTTATTTTGAATTATTTATATTTGATTATTTGTTATCATTTATCATTAATTTTTCCGTGAAAGTTAAATGTATGATAATTATTTTTATGTGTTATTTGATTTGCTTATGTAACGTAAATATTTTTGTAACTGATGTGGATTTCGTTATTATCGGATTTCATCGTTTTCACGATGTTGTAAAAATTCTTCTACTCAAAAAGACCTTTCACACAGCATTCCCAAAAATGAAATAGGTCCTCAGGGAAATTATTTTAAGGCCTTCTGTATGGAGTAAGTGTAAATAATTTTTTTTTTTCGACAATCTTTTCGATATTTTTTACTGAAAACTGTAGAAAAAAAAATGGCATCTTGATTTTTTGACACCTAAATAGACATTTCACAGCTCCATAGCTAATTATTAAAATTCAAGCGAAAACTAAAGTAATACTTTTTCTTACAAGCTTTGTATTTCGCATCCACCTAGCGAACCTTGTCATTACCTAAATTTACTTCTTTTTTTAATTAATTTAGTTTTATTTTTATAAATTAGCGCACTTCACTTCACGTGTTTCTAGTATACCGAAAATTCACTTCGGTACATAGGTTATATAAATATTGTTTAATTTTGCAAACTTAACAATTTACATAATCATTCCTAATTAAGGCGAATCTTAATGTCAAATCGCTATTTTGATTAATCTTTATAACGAATTGTATTGGTGTACATTATAAATACAAAAAATATGTTTTACACAAATTAAAGGTTTTCCTATCGTTTCGCTTGAGTAGAATACAAATAAAAAAATAGATTACTCCATAAAAAATATAAATGTAAACTATTAAAAAATATATTTTTTCAATAGAAATGTATGAACGCAAAAAGGAAACAATTTTTTTAAATACAGTATTATAGCTAAGATTATCTGTGACAGTTTCACTTGATTAACTTTTTTGCTTTCTTATAAAATTATTTACAAAATAAATAAAAACCAATTTTGTGCTTGAAAGCGAACGTTTCTAGACTCCGTTTGTCAAGCGGTTTTAATGCCTATTACCTACAATATAAGGTATCAATAATATACACATTTTTGTCTTGTAGCTTCTTCTTAATGCGCCAAACATTCTTCAGTCGTTTTTATGACTCTTTTTAAACTTTTTAAAAAGCTAGGTTACTTTCCATTTTCTATTTCGCAGTTCACGTAGTTAAGTACTTAGATAATTGAACAATTAAAAACACGTTTAATGATATGAAGCACGCCTTCAATTTCTCAGTATTATTCGTCTAGACTTGTCTGCCAAATTAATTATTAACTAACGGAATTTCTCTAAAAGGGCGTTGAAAGTGTAGTCATAGTTTTTGGATAATTTTAATGCTTTGCGCATTTTTTTATAGCAAATAAGTTAATACTTATGGGGTACTGTTATTTTCCTCTCTGATCAGCAATATAATTGGATGGTTGGGAGATTTCAATATAACTTCGGTTCGTTCTGAGATAACGGGTCTGTTTATTATCGTGTCGTATTTACAATGCATATCTAACTGGACTCGCGTCCGTTGGATAGGATGCTCTATTTTATTCTGAAGCGGGAGAATTGATCACTGATGATCGGGGTTGCCAATGCATGTGTGCTCAAATACCCACAATACACGTTTAAATTCCCCACAAGTTCGTTTACCTCCAAAATGACCCAAACTCTATTAAAAATTAGTATTTATTTTGTATTATCTGGTAATTTTCGGGTTTTCTCTTTGGTTCAGGGATTAAAATAGATTTTTTTTTTAAATTTTGGTACGAATGAAATTATATTACATTCTCACAATTTTAATAATATTATTTTATAATATGGTTGGATATTAAGAAATTCCCCGAAATTTGTTTAATTCACCACGAATTGGCAACCCTGCTGAAGATGCTCGTCTGAAGATACTTCGTAATTATTCGGTTTTAGACCCAAAAAACCGAGAGTTGTCTCTATCATGGTACTACTGACACCTATGGAGATACCTTAAAACTATATATGCTACATCTTTTGAGAGACATTGAAATTACATATTTATTTAGAAACATTACAATACTGTAGGAAAACTACCTGTAATTATTCAAACTTGAATCGCTTCCTTTTTATAACGATGAAGACTAAAGAACGGGTTGTTTCACAGAATTTGAACAATTTATCAAATTTTAAAGCTCAGTGAAGGTTCTATTCATGTTCTGTAACTATATCATTATTAGCCAGTTGTCTCACAAAACTGATATAACGACAGAACTTGAATATCATCTTTGAAATTTGATCAATCATTTAAATTCTCTGAAACAACCCGCCCTAAGTTTTTCTTGAATTGAAATGAATAATTATAACCCACAAATTACTAGTTAGCAAATAGTGATTTTAAACTTTCAGAAAACGTTTTTTATTTTATTTTTTATTTAAAGTATGGTTTATTCATTTGATAATAATTGCTTGCTTTGTATAACGATGCTCAGTGTATGTATGAAATAAATATCTTCTGTAAAGAAATATATATTATTTCGCTTCTTAAATTTGAACCTCGTGTAGGTGATTTCACAGTCAAGTTTATTTGTATTACACAAAAAAGATGTCTGAAAACGACAGAAAATATTAAAGTAATATCGCGTTTGTGGTTTTCATGTTTACTTGTACCAAGAAAAATGTTTATTAAATAAGAAAACGTTTTTATTACAGCCAAAAACTGAATTCCTTCTTAAGATATGTTCTTTATTATGAAATTCGCGCAAATATGCTCTTGTTTACAAAACGTTTTATCGAAGTTAAAAGTGACTATAAGCTACATAACTACATACACACATTCGGTAAGGAATGCACGCGAATCAATAATAAATTATTCGTGCCAATTGTATCAATAAAAAAGAGGTTTTTAGCAGAAGTTGTTTGCATAATGCGTACAAATTAGTAAGAAGATTATTATTAAAGTTGACAATAATAATTACGAAACGATTTCACATTGAAAACTTTTTTATGTTAAAACGCCTTATCTCATGTGACCAAAAAACCGTTATAGCTTGACGTACTTATCTCTATAAGGGTCAAAATAGGGACCATTAGACGAGTCCCTCGGGCTAATTTGTTCACTTTGGGAACAGCTCACATAGATCTCATAGACATTGTTGTATCTCACTGTCATGGTGAGAAATATGATCTAAACGGTGCACGAAAGAGAAAACACTACGCTTTATATTCGAATCTAAAAGTTAACCACAGAAAAATTAAAATATTCACTTATATGAAACCAAAATTTTTGTGTTTTCATTAAAATTTTTAATGTTTATAAAATTATGTTGTTTTCTTTTAATAAAATTTGAAAGCGTATTTCATCACTTTTTCAGATACATTCTGAAATATTGTTTTTTTTTGGATTTTATTGCAAACCGGAAATTTTCTAACCATCTGACAGAATATGCCAGAGGCCTGAGGGGATGACATAGTCCCGACTGGCTCCAGGCGGTTGGGGCGCTTGTGTGTGGTTCATACATAAATAAAATCGTCCTTAGATTATTTGATGCCCTCCATAGTTGAGAGGTTACTATCCTCGGCTACAAATCCTAATCCCGGCGTGCATAAGTAAATTTTATTTGATTAATTTGTGTTATACAATATATTCATTTAAAATAATATGCAGTATATTTGCGGCATGTTGATCACCATTCAGAATTTAAACTTTGCCTGAAATAGTTTTAGCCGTATTTAACTCTAGCCCCCACTAAGCCTTACAAAATTCTCCAATTGAGGATGCCGTAGTCTCACTGGCTCCAGATACAGACGGTTGTGAGGTGTTGGGATTCTTGTACGGTAGGTACTCACAAAAAAAACTAAACTCATTCCTAATTTTAGCAAGTTCAATTAGTCTAACCAACTAAGGTCTATATAATCCACTGGAAATGGATTTAAATGAACACAATTCCGTTTTTTTATTCATTCGCTCCTGTTTGTATATATTTCCATTCGCCCCTGGTACTTAATAATTCCAACCATCACAAAATATGAAAATTTCATTACATTTCCATCAAATATGGTTAACCAATTTTATCATATTCATATTGACCTGCTGACCCCGGAGAACATGTGCGCCAGGAGATATAATATAGTATCGGATTATGTGTGTAAGGAGAGTTCGAGTAGAGAAGGGAGTAGGGACACAACGGAGGCGTACGTATTGTGTATTGTGTCTATATTTGTACAGGAACACTATAAATATACACAGCATTCAACTAATGCACAAAGCGCCCGTACATGATGTGGGTGCTCTGTGAATTGGTGGCTAACAGTGTGCACTGTTAGCATGTGTTTTGCAGTGGCGCTGCTTCCAGTGTTTTAATAAAGAACTCCAGTGACAAATATTATGGCTTGAAAATATATATATTCATATAGAGATCAACAATCACAGATTCTGAATACCACATAGGATTCATGCTGCAGAGTCTCCATCTTCTATCTTCGTGTCACATGTTCCTCCACTTCATTTTACTTAACTTAACTTCACATTATTTTTGTAATATTTATATTTTTTTGTAATACCTACATCAAGTGTAAAGCGCCCCTGAGGTGATATCTCACAAAAACGGCGCTATACAAATTCTCCAATAAATAAATAATATACGTTTTATTATTTTTAAATGTCATTAAAAACAAATTACACCCCATCTCATTAAAGCACCCCGTTTGGTTGGTGCCACTGAATCATCACAAATAGTCAACGTGAGTAATATATTTATGGTCTACAACATCCATATCAGGTTGCCAATTTTTGGAGAATTCCCTGAATTGCGGGGAATTTTTAAGATTTTCCAGAATTGGGTTTTTTCAATCAGATGTATATGACAGTTCAACACACGTACAAAAAGTGATATAGTCATGCAAAGTGATGAAACAAAAACTACTATTTACCTATGTAACCTATTTAACCTATTTTTCATAACTAAATTTCACTTTTTAAATGTGTGCTTAATTGTCATTTGATGAAATATCAAGGAACCGTTTTTCGAAATCCTCGTATTAACCTTTCTCTTGTTCCTTAAAAAATTGACTTGATTGTAAAGGCAATCACGGAATTTCATCAATCTCTAGATAAAAGTGTAGATTTGTATCAAATTCAATTCTACCAAAATCAAATCCACGCCGCCCGCCGCATTATTGTTTATATGCATAGATAGATAGATAGATATAATATACTTACTTATACCCTGATATTTATCTACTGGTTTTACTAGATATTCTAGCGTTTCTCAATGTTTAACTTTACTGTGATTCCCCTGCCACTGTAAAGTTTATCTTTTATAATTAAGTTGTAGGTAGGAAATTCGTTCGCTATTTCTGTTTATTAAAATGTAAAAATTATAATAATATTGCCCACTGAGCTGACACTAAGGCACATAATTCGCTACGCCACTGACTAGAGTAAACATTAATCATGCATGGCATATTTCAAAATGCAGATTCCCTTTGGGGGTTATGATCGGAGGAAACGTTTTGGAGGAGGAACCGTTTGAAACATTAGTTAGAAAATTTCATCTCCTACTCAATTTAGGCAATTAAATAAAGCCTTGTCAAAACATCGGAATATATTAGTTATTTTTTAATACTTGCTAATTAATGTTTTTGTGCGATCAGTTCTTTCTACTTACTACTTCTACAGTAAGTGCAACATATTGATTAGATATACAATGAAATGAGGAAGGAAGAAATTGAAGAGACAGTAAACTATACTCTCAGTATCGATCTGGTGTAATACCAGTTTCGGATTCGAATCGTTTTGCTTGTGAAGCATTAACCATGATAATAACCATTTATTTCTTCAAAATTATAAATTGTATTATTGATTCGCCTACTTTAATACAATTCTTCCTCAATCATCATTCAACTAATCATGGTTATAATTCACCATTGTCCAGAATGCTTAGACTTGTGCACTCAAGTCAAGACCTTGATTTTTTCGGTAAAGGACGGGTTTTTTCAGATAATTTAAACAATTCATCAAATTTCAAAGTTAATTTTCCAGTTCTGTGAAAGTCCTATTGAAGTTCTGTTATTATATCAACATGGGCCAGTTGCTTTACAGAACTTAAATAATAATAGAACTTTCACAGTCTTTGAAAAATTAACATGTGATATTTGATGAATTGTTCAAATTCTCTGAAACAACCCGTCCTTGATGATTTTTATCGGTCATTAAACAAGAGAAGAAATATTATTTTATCTTGTCTAGTTTCTATTACATAAATTATATGACTTGACTTGACTTGTCACCTCAAAATTTTTCTTTGATTTTTCCTGTATTTTGTCTTTGCTTTGAGATACCATTTTTTATTCTTTAATTAACATTTTTTTTAATATAATTTCGTGTTATTGTTCTGTGAATTGGACGGAAGCCCGTTAATAAATAAATAATAATTAGTCCGTTTACAGTCGTTTATAGAGGATATTTGACCTGGTGGGCCATCACGGGGGACTCCATCCAAGCAGCCCTGTCGGTGATGATGTTGAAACAACACAAGTTTCCCATATGGTGGCGGAAAAGTGCTCCGAAAGAGTGTGTTACAAGAATCCTTCCGTAGCGCTGCAGTATCTCGGTAGGCGGAATAGATGGCGATTTCCTACAGTGTTGACCATCTCAATGGAGGACCAGATCTAAGACATCAATACTGTGTACGTAATAAACCCAATAATAACTACCGGTATAGTACAATCTCAGTTCAAAGTAGTAATTATGTATGTTCATACATTTCACCAGCATGATTCACGTCCGTTAATGCAAATATCATCACGCAAGGTCGGCAATTTATACAAATAAATTAAAGGGAACCGACGAATTAACGATAAAAAAACCCTTTCAGCCGACACCAGTGAATTAAACGACCGTTGACCCGTTGTCCGGACTGAGACCCATTTCATGCACTTTTTTATCTTTTTTTTTGGTTGCGTTGGTTTTTATGGCATAATTAATTTGCCTCAAATACGGCACTGTTCGGTGTTCTGCTGTGAATGGGCTGTACTCAAAAATGTTTGATTTTCGAAAACACTAAGTTTTATTGAACTCTGGACCATGAAACGTTGGGTCTTGGACTCCTTCGTCGCGTCGGAACTTAACCTTATTATAATTATGAGCTCATATTTCAGGGATGAACAACCTTTTTAAAAGTAGAGCCAACTTTTTAATATAGTTTGAGTGAAAAATATTATGGCTTCAAAACATATTCATGCTAAAAAAAATTCCTTTCTTTGGCAGAATACCAAACAAAGTAAATAAAGAAACATGTCAGATAATGTATAACACAATTATATCACCACATTTTAATTACTGTTCAAGTATTCTTTTTCTCTGCAACGAAGAGAAAATGAAAAAAATGCAAATATTGCAAAATCAAGCAATGCGAATAATACTCAAGCGCAACATATACAATATACACACGGATAAAAGACATGTTAAATGAGCTAAATTTTATGACGTTAAAACAAACAATTTATTTTAATGTACTTATTTTTATACATAAAATTAAAATGGGATGATGTCCAAGGAAATGAATAGAAAAATAAATTACAACCACGAGAAACACGGAGACGGGACGAGAAATGCAAGGAAAATCAGATTGCCAACAAGAAAAAATCAAGCACCCAGAAATCTCTCATGTACCAGGCCGTCGAACTGTATAACAAAATCCCGAAGGAAGTTACTGAGATTGAGAAGATGGTTAAGTTTAAAGAGGAATTGATAAATCATATTTTCCTCAAATATTGATGTTTTTTTTGTTGTGACATATAATATGCACTTAGATTTAAATTTTTAATGATTCATAGTTTGCCAATAACTGAATTTTTTTAAATATATTTCTAAAACTATTAGCACACAAGATGATGTGAGCTAACTTAATATTAATAAATAAATAAAATACGAATCAACGAACGCTGATTCTGAGTATATATGTTTTCAGACTGTATTTATTATGAAATATATTTGTACAGTGTTATGTCTGTGCGAATGCGAATGAGTGCAAGCGAGATAGCATGCTTGCGAGATTTTATAAAAGGCGATGCACGTAAGTTGTGTGCCTCTTTTGTTACAAACAGCTCCCCAATAAATACCAGTACATAGATCACCTAAGAGTATTATTGCATACTACCCGACACGCTACAATAAAGGCACAGCAATACTCCATACACTACATTTGGTCTCCCTTCAGCTTGAGGTGATTGTTCACAAAAACGGCGCCATATAAAATAGCTAAATATTACTATGTTTTATATTATATAATTACACACATAATAAATAAATTGTCATTTAAAAACAATTTGGGAAGCGGGCATGGGTACCGCCGCCCCGAGAACCATTTATTGAATAACCAGATCCCCTGCAATAGGACACCTCAAGTATTTAGCTACGTTTGGTGATTTAACAGGGGTGCCCGGGTTCTTGGGGTGAGGTTTGTCTAGGTCTTGGCGGCGGATGCGTTGGCTCACCTGCTAATAAATAAATACAAATTATCACATAATATGTATATAATTATTTCGGTGACTTAATTATTCTTCAAATAATTATTTTTATATTTGTAAATGTCCTTAGTGAGGATAGAATTCTCCATTTGTAACAAAAAAAGAAGATAATAAAATATTTATCATTGTCTTATTATTTTTAATGTTGTTGTTGCCGAAGGACGCATCACATTTGGGGAGATAAATTCTAATCAAATCATTTCACTGTAGTACCGTCCAACATAAAATCTTCCTTTTCTATTCTAAACACGATCATTAAAAAACATAAATACGTATTATTAAAAATAAATACCGGAATTAATAATGACATATTCAATTACATGTGTTACATTTATGTCATCTGCTTGCGAACCGTTTTTAAATTTCTCTAATAAACAATAAACAGTGTTAATCTCAAGTGACCTCCCATATATCACGTTCATTGGTCATATGCATTGTACATATAGTTTTGTATTAGTGATCAACGAACCATGGATGTAATCTGTTGTCATAAGTTGATAATAAATAGGTTGTTTAGTCTATGGTTAGTAATAAGTTAGATCAATGTAGACATTAATCATATGTTTGTACAGCGCCCTTGAGGTGATTTTTTTCAAATATGGCTTTATACAAATCATCAAAAAAAAATTATTATTATTAAATCCTGACGCGCACGGTCCGCGGGTCCCAGGTTGCGCACCGCTGTACTTTTTTATACAATTTCCTCTCAGTATACAGATTTAGGCAATGACAAAGGAATTATGTCTTATTTAAATGTATTTGTATAAATTTGACAAGACCATTACTTACAATACTACTTACGTATTATCTGGAAACGTTTAAAAAAGTCTGGGTTAAGTTCAAGGGATTACGATTACTAAATATTTCACTAACGGTGTTTTGTTCAACGCTTCTTTTTCAATTAACACCTTCAAAAAGTTTATTTATTATTTTTTACAAGACAAGGTTTTTATGCAAAGCACAAAGGATAACAAATTATTATAAGCAATAATTATTAGTCTGAAAAATTAAATGCGCTACCTTTCCTACAAACATAAAGTTGGTTGTTTTCAGGTGAAAAAAATCAAAATGCAATAATTGTTCAATGAAATACTAGCATTTATTGAATTATTTGGCAGTTAAAAATAAGCCGACTTAGCACAGTGGTTCCGTGCACCTGACAATTCAAATCCGTTGGCGGGATTTTTTTTTCTCGGAAGATTTTTTCAATTTATATTTTTGTTTAAGGCTAATAAATTATTGCTTATAATAATTTTTTAATATTTTTATGTTTCCTTCTGAAATTACAGGATGTCCCAAAGGTAAACGTTATCCGTTAGAGATCTGATAGGTTAACTCATGACGGACCAGTACCAGTATATGTATCAAAATATTAAT
Source organism: Hesperophylax magnus (assembly GCA_026573805.1). Taxonomy (NCBI): domain Eukaryota; kingdom Metazoa; phylum Arthropoda; class Insecta; order Trichoptera; family Limnephilidae; genus Hesperophylax; species Hesperophylax magnus. Next base: position 3,107,078 of record JAIUSX010000977.1, on the reverse strand, counting down.
TTAGTAAAAAAATTGTTAGTTTAATTACACTTTTATGAATTTATTAGTATAGATTCATTTTTTTTAGTTAGTTTTATTTCAGAAATTCATAAAAAATGCCAATAACTCGAAAACTAACGATTTTTTTACTTAAGTCATATTTGAATATTCTGAGCCGTCATCCGACTTTCGGGACAGCCTGTATAAATACATTAAATTATTATTATATTAAAGTTCCACAAGTTGCGATGATTCTACAAAGGGTTTTGCATAAAGGATAAGGGGTTAAATATGCATCATTAAAACATGTCCATGCTTGCAACGAATCCCCATATGGCTTCCATTAATTCGTTTACATTTCGGTACATTTAGCTAACGACTTCCTCCGTCCTGAAAAACTGCTCTAAATCCAACTACGAACTTGCGCATGACAGGCCAATTCGCCAAATATTATCACATACGTCTCCATGTAGCTGCATACGTCTACCTACGTTTTAACTTGTATACAGACGTCTGTATACAGTTCCATATGGACATATACGGCTAAATATACACACAGTTCCAAGTGGCTACTTATTACGAAGGAATTTTCTCTCGTGTCTATGCTAAAAAAACACCAATTATGTAATTGGTAGGACAAGAACGTCAAATCTAGATTCTAAGCGTGTTATTCTAGATGTTTTGAAATAATTTTAAGGCGTTTCAAGTAGGTACATTGTATCTATTTGACGGTTTTTCCCATTTAACCGTGACCTCATATATTACTATAAAACAATTTATAAATCTTTTTTATAGTGGAATAAGTAAAAGCTCAAATTGTAATATTTAATCATTGAAGACAGTGTTAACGACACTCAAAGCTCTCAGTCGAAGTATAATACAGTTTAAAATGAGGTAAGCTGATATGGTCGAATTAGCTCAGTGGTCAGAGCACTTCCCCGGCAAGGAAGACGTCTTGGGTTCAGTTCTTAGATGCGACTGAATCTTTTTCTCCTTTTTCTGTTTCACATATTTCGTTTGATAGTCGTTATTATTGTCTTCAATGATCATTTGTAAAACACTATCTGACGTGTACCCGGCGTTGCTCGGGGTTTGGAATGATTTGGAGTAAAGTTTTGATGTTGTGAATTCTAGTGAACCGGAAAACTGGATGAATTTTTAAGGTGAAAAAAATATTTTAGCAAAGAATTAAAAAAAAAAGTTTACGGGTGTCCTCGACTTCTTCTACCACCCACTTCCACTTCATACATTTTCCTAGCAGCCTTTCTTCGTTAAGGGTGCAAACAAAAAAAAATCATTTTTATATACATAGAAGATTAAACGTTGAGAAGCAGTTTATTTAAATATTTTTTTTACATGATAATTTCGTATGCCTGCAAGAAGGCATAATATATAAGCGTATTGTGACTTTTTATAGAAGATCGCCACAAAACTGTAATTGTGATAAAATAATTATGCATTCATTTCTTAAAATGAGAGTACCAATTCAATGGCTGCGCTGCTATGCAATATTGTTTTTCGAGACAAAATTCGTAGGCCAAACATCGCCCGTCTATTGCTTATCTGACACAACTCTCGCCAATAATACCTCTTTTATTTATTATTTTTATTTAAGTACATAAAACAGGCATGGTGCCCAAAAATTTACATACATGGATTTTTAAATACATAATAATTAACAAAATGATAATAACAAAAATAGTAACAAAATGAATAAGCTAAATATGCAAAAGTAAATGACAAATAAGAATGGTTAAAAGGTAAATACAAATATGTTCCTAAACGATTTGTTGTTGTCACACCTGTACCGGTGAGACACTGATTAGGTACGATAACGATATCACTGTGTTATATCAGTCAAAAAAAGATATCAGCAGGATTTGATAAAATTTAACCGTGCACGGCACCACGACTTGCTCAAGATACCACATGGCAGAAGAAATCTTCTATCACAGCATAGCATGATAAAACAATGGTTTTTTGGTTATTGAATGCAACTTATAAAACAGTAGATTTATGAAATTTATCTTTAAATAACCTTAAAGCTTGTTGTATACCTATCTTTCCAAATGTTAAGAATGTTAAAATAACATCAAATTTCGCTAAAAGACATGAATCTTACCTGGCTCCTCACATATTCAACATGTTCCTAACCCAAACTAAAACTTACGTCTTACCAAATAATTTGAATTGGCTGTTCAAAAAATTTGTAAACTGGTTGATGGTAAAAGAAAGAACAGATATTAGAAATATTCTAAACATCCAATGCATTTTACAAAACATACTGCACACAAATTCTATCAAAATTTTACAATTAATTATAATACGAAATACTCATTTCATATTTTTATACATAATTTTTCAACACATATAGTACTACTCTTATTTTTCAATTTTTATATTACTCATTTTTTACTACTATTTTTTCTTATTATTTTTATTTTACTATGTTTTACTAAATATTTGGTTTATATATAAATTGTTAATTACCAGCCTCAGAACAGACTTTGTCTAGTGAGGAGGGTAATGAAAAAAAACATCTGTACAGAACCAACCTTAAATAAACGCCCGGGTTGCCGGCACTGAAACTTAACATCATAATCTGTCGTACAATAACGTAATTTAAATTTCCTTTCCACTCTTTTATAAATTTATTATTTATTTCTATCGATAATCGGTTCCTTTTGACAGGAATCCCTAAACCTGGTAAAACGATTTGTAAAAGCAGTACTATTTAATGCAGCAATTTTTTGAATTTTGGTTCCTTGCTGCTAGTATGTATAACAAGGAAGCATGAAAGACGAAACGATGCACTTGAGAGATTTGAATTATTATTCAAGATGAGCCAAGAAGGGGCGAGAAGGTGCAAGGAGATGCAAGAAGAACTAAGAGAAAGTAGAAGAAACAAGAAAATACAAGAAGAGACAAGAAGAGCCAAGAAGAGCCAAGAAGAGCAAGATGAACCAGGACGATCCAACAGTAGCAACGAGATACAAGAAGAGGCAAGAAGAAAGAAGGCATAAAGAAGAAAAAACAACGCTCAATCAATTTCTTTATTGCTGCCCGTCCTAAATTCAAATATTGACTTATTAATTTTGCATGTATACCGGTCGATCAAACTCCAACCTCCTTCCCACCCTCAAAGCACATGTTCCAAGTTCTAACAAATCAGTGCCCCCTGGTGTACCAGTCGCGCCAGTCAGGAGTGCTCCTGGTTGGGGTGGTACAATCGTATTGTGTCGTATCCTGTGAACAGTGCTACCAACCAAACAAAAAAAAACATTAATTATGGTAGTTAAAATCAGTAATGCTCCGTCCTTCTATAATCTGTTCTAGAAAAGCACTAGAGTGGAGGTAATCAACCAACCCAATATTATGGCAGGCCATATTTCAACTTCATAATAATGTCATAAAACATTTATCATGCATGCTCACCGAGTTCTACAAAAAGTAACCGAGTAACAAACTTTTTATAAAGCTCGCTCGCTTTAATGTCAACACTTACGTTGTGGGGCTTATTTAATTGTAAACTCAACGGTTTAAAACCACGTGAATAAACAAACAAAAAATAAAGCCACGCTGCTACATACACTCTTCTTTATATGGATAGATTAATTGATCAAAAAATCGGCATTGAATAATTGCAATCTCTACTTCAGAATCTGATTTAGCGTCTACTGTAGGTTCCTTCCTCGGAGGAATTGTTACTCCAAGGTTCTTTCGCTTTGTCGACTGGTAATTGGCGACACATTGCAAAATATCCTGCAATGTTGAGATCTACTGTGGTCGATCAACGATAGTCAGAACAAGTTTTGCGTCATGACTGTTCGAGGCATTCAACAAATACCATTCTCCAGTACACATTATACCCTGTAGTTTGCTTCACCTACGTACATCGTGAAATATTTGTTGATTGTCATCTGTCATCAATATTGTTCGTATCAGCCACAAACCGAGTACTAAATAAAGACGATTCAAAACATATAAACAGCTATGAAAAAGAAGGCAAGATCCCAATCTTTTTGCAAACCTTGCAGTTTTTTTTATCCATTTGTGTTCTTTTTGTCAAAATACAGATCTTGCCAAACGGAAATCTTCAAAAATAAATTTATTTATTTATGTTATTAACGACCCTTTTAGGGGCTTTTACATATGAATAGTAAAAATTAAATCATACTTATTTGTTATAAATAACTAAACTGCCTCAGTAACAAGCTTTTGTATTTATTAAGTGGTAAATTAAAATATTCTCGGCAATGAGGAATATATATGGTAGTTAGTTCCAGAATTTCTACATTGAAATAAACCCTGACTAGTATTAGGTAGTGGAATTCGAAAGCTTATCAATGCAAGCAATTCTGGACTATCAAATGCATTACTTAGAATTTTATATAGAAATACTTAGTGAGTGAAAATATTTCTGTCCGACAATTTAATTATATATATATATTCGTTTAAAAAATGAGGTGAATACTTAGATACAAAATTAATTCATTTAAAAAAAAAAAAAATTCAAAAAAATAAATTTAAAAAACTCTTTTTTCACTTTTAAGAAATTACAGCCAGATTAATGGAGTTTACTCGCTAATGACTGTGTCCAAATGTTAAAAAATATATTTATTCGGTGGTTCCATGTAATTTTTTTTTGGTAAACTAATGTTTAAGACACGATTTTTTATGCATAGCTCAAAGGGTAACAATTATTTTATAAGCAATAATTATTAGCCTGAAACACTCATCCACATTGAAAAATCTCCTGATAAAAGATACATGACGCCAACGGGACTTGAACCCGTGTCCTTTCGATTTCCGGTCGACAGCTCTGACCACTGAGCTATGGCGGCTTATCTATTATCCGCGAAATAATTCAATATATACTAGTGTTTCATTCAACAATTACTGCTTGTTACATTTTTTTCACCTGAAACAACCAACTTTATTTTATATGAGAAAGGCATTGTAAGTGCTAACTCTCTCACTAGATGGCGTCGAGACAAATTGTCTACATTTTTTGGTGAAAATACTAGAACTTGTCAAATATTAATTTTTATTTTTTTGGTAAACTAATGTTTAAGACAAGATTTTTTATGCATAGCACAAAGGGTAACAATTATTTTATAAGCAATAATTATTAGTCTGAAACACTCATCCACATTGAAAAATCTCCTGATAAAAGATACATGACGCCAACGGGACTTGAACCCGTGTCCTTTCGATTTCCTTTCGATTCGTGTATTTTTTTTGTTTTAAAATTAATGTAAATCAAATTTAATAATATTAGTTCTGCAAGTATTTTTTGGTTTTGTTATTGTTACAGCTGTTTCTGCTCTCAAGTCCATTTTCAAACTGTGGTTATAACCACGTTTAAATGGAGCAAAAATTAAATGGAGTTCTACGAATTAAACACAAAATCAATAAATAAAAATAAATATTAAAAAATGTCGTATAACATTTGGATTCGGGCCGCTAATAATAAAACTCCTTATGTAAATGGCGATAAGGTTTAAATTGCCGCCTGTTTTAATTTATACAACAAAAATACATCGCCAAAAAGTGAGTTTTATTTTATTTTGAGAAGTTCAGGCACATATATTTAAATGGTTTACGATCATTTTCCAAAAAAAATAATTTTCCACATTATACAATAAAACCATAACCGAAAAGGGGTTTGTAAGTAGATCTTGAACTTTAAAGCAGTTTTTATAGTCCTAATACTTTATTTTTTCTGAAGTTATTATTTCAAAGGCCAATATGTGTTTACTCGCAGTATTTAATTAAAGTATCTGAAATATTTCCAAGCGATCAAATTTTTAAACCAAAAATACATTCCCTTTAATTCTTCTTCGTCCCTTTTTCTGCATTTTCAGCCGATATGGTTTATTAGCATATTGCAAATAAAGCTCACTGCACATTATCTCCGATGTGCAGGATCATAGTCGTGAAGCAATTGTTTGTAATTAGAGGCTTATTATGTTTACATAATGAAGGTCTGCTATCGTTCCATCTGCAAGATTAGTTCTGCATCAGTTTACATTATTCTGCCTGGCCATTTTCTTACATGATCGTGTCCATTGACCCAAGTGGCACCCGACGGTGGACGTGGACATGAATTACAGCAATATGGCACTAGGGCCGCACAACATGCAGCGGGCGACATGTTTATATTGTTTATGGTCAGGGATACTTGACATTTTTGCTAGAAATTATGTAGAAATTGATTTTACTCAATTGAAATGTAAATGTATGTATACGTACGTATTATCGTGGATATTGTGCAAGTACTTAATATCAGAAGGAATTTTATATTTAAACGCGGAGCAAACACAGTGAATTCTAGTAACAGGCAACAACTGAAGTGATTGAACTTTAGTCAACCCGTAGTATGCCCAGTGAGTAGAATTCCCAGTTTTTTATCTGTTAAACGCCATCTCCGAACTTGTGGATGAAGTTGCTGATCAACGAGTTAATATTTTCAGGAATGCACATTTCGGATAAGTTAGGCGGAGCCATCTGTTATTTGCTTTAAATACCATCCAGCAAAGCTGTAACTTGTCATCAAGATGTATAAATTACACCCAAAATTTATACATACAATCTTTTTGAAGATTGTTTTAATTATATTTAACAAACAAGCCTTAATAAAATAAATATTTTATTTGTGTAACAACACCACATTTCGTTGATCTGCAGTTTCTTATTTAATTTTCCGTATTTTCTCGTACCCATGGTTTATTATTTATGAAGCTTCAAGATGTTGTAAGTTTTAAGTCGTAACGCATCGCCGGACCTTGGTCTCGGAGACAACAAGGAAACACGAATGCATCGCTGCCGAGTCAAACTTGTGTCAAGCCAAGCAAAACGTAAATATTGAGACATTAGCATGCGACTACCGTGGAGAAGGCTTCTAGAAGATTGCTTCTTGACCCATTAAGGCCTGTAGCATTGCCACAATGCTGTACGGTAGTAAGTGCCCACCACGGTTCTATCAGCCAGCCGAGCAGTGAGCACCGATCCGCCCGAACCGTTGAAGCAAATTGAGCTTGATGCTAAACAAATTAACAAGTCTAGATTTCATTTCAAGTCGCCGACATGCTGGGGATTATCATTTGCTGAATGCAGGGTGTTTGGTAGACCATACGAAAAACTTACAGGGAGACTAATCTAACTTACAGTGGATAATCAAATCAATCAATTAAAAATAAAAATTATTCTGCTTTTTTTATATCTGACATTTTTTATCCGCAGCACCGCATTCACATTAATTTGCTTGTTTTAAATCTAATCCGTTCGATACATTACGACTTATTTATGGGTAGAAAGTAGAAACGAAGAAAATGTATTAATATATTATTATAATCGACTTATACGAGAAACTGCGGAAAATCGAACATGAGTTATGTGCGAGTATTATATAGATTAACGCATATTAATGCAGATTGACGTAGATTAATGTAGATGATATGGTGATGGTTTTCAAATATTATTTTCTCGTATACATAAAGTTCTGCATTTTTTTTAATAACTAATTACTATAAGTAACGTGGTTTTTCAATGTAAAAGGTAGATTTCTCTGAAGACGATGTCGCGGGTTCAAAACCCTACACGTGCTTTGGTTGTTTTAAAATATGTTTAGTTGGGTCAAATATTTCGGACAGCATTGTAAGTATGTTGGCACCTAATTCGTAGTGGAAAATACGCTCAGTATCTCGCTGGGCGACACCACTATTGCGTATCTAAACTTTGAGTAATTCGGCTTTAGCTGTATTCAGAACCTTTCCCACCTTCATTTGCTACAGCATTAAAACAAAATAACCTTTTTTAATTTTATTTAAATTTACAAAATAAGCCAAAAAAGTCCCGAAACTAAAAGAAACCAGTAGTTTGACTAACGGGTGCTTTCCTTTCAAAATGATGGTACATATATCTGCACACAATATAACTACGTAAAATTTTTATAATAATCTGAAGCAGACTATTTTAAGGCGATGCACTACGTGGTGTAATATTTTAAATTGAGCCGCTATCAATAACAACCCTTACGTAGATGGCGATAAGGTTTAAATTCCCGCTTAACACCATCCGCCTGTTTTGATTTATGCAAGACAAAAACAGGGCCAAAAAGTGCCTTTTATTTTATTTTGTGGATGTTCAGGCATAAATATTATTTTTTTTTCGATCATTTTATAAATAACTTAATTTGCCACATTATACAATAAAATCATAACCGAAAATGGGTTCGTAAGTAGGAGATTTTGAACTTTAAAACAGTTTTCATAGGCCTATACATTATTTTTTTCTGGGCTTATAAAAAGACTTACCTAAAAAATACTCGATTATTTCAAAGGCCAGGATGTATTCTACTCGCAGTATTTAATTAAAGCATCTGAAACATTTCTAGGCGACCAAATTTTCAAACCAAAAACACGTGATTTTGCATTACTACGTATGGCATCGCCTTAACTCATACCTATAAGAAATGAGACATAAATAACAACATTACATATTTAAACATAAACAATATTTCATATAATAATCTGATACAAACAATTTCTTTCAGCTAGCTAAGTCGAACCATTCATTAACGGTTTTATCTAGATACAATTTTTAGCCATTGGCTTATTTAAATAACTAGGAATCATAATATAATCTGAATAAATTTTCAGTGTGGAAAATAAGAAGAAGTAGATATCACTGAAGCTCTCAACTGGTCAAGTTTCAAAAGCGTCCAGAATGTCGGAGGTCTACTGCTCTGTATGCAGCCTATACTTGAGAGGAGTAGTGTGAGACAAATAGGCATTTAAGGCGATGCCATACGTAGTAATGCAAAATCATGTGTTTTTGGTTTGAAAATTTGGACGCCTAGAAATGTTTCAAATGCTTTAATTAAATACTGCGAGTAGAATGCATTTTGGCCTTTGAAATAATCGAGTATTTTTTAGGTAAGTCTTTTTATAAGCCCAGAAAAAAATAATGTATAGGCCTATGAAAACTGCTTTAAAGTTCAAAATCTCCTACTTACGAACCCATTTTAGGTTATGATTTTATTGTATAATGTGGCAAATTAAGTTATTTATAAAATGATCGAAAAAAAAAATATTTATGCCTGAACATCGACAAAATAAAATAAAAGGCACTTTTTGGCCATGATTTTTTCCTGCATAAATCAAAACAGGCGGATGGTGTTAAGCGGGAATTTAAACCTTATCGCCATCTACGTAAGGGTTGTTATTGATAGCGGCTTAATTTAAAATATTACATGACGTAGTGCATCGCCTTAAGTACGCTTTTTTGGAATAACGGAATCTTCCTTACATTGTTTTTACACTAAACTCTTTGATCACACTTATTGCTTTTAAAAAAATTGTGTCCCCTTCCAAACGCCGTGTAAAGATGGAATTCGTAATGTATAATGTATCTAAACAAGACGACATTCATAGTAATATAACTACAATATCGCAATTGTTTGCTGGTAATGTTTTAGTAATTAATAATTACCCCAGCAAACTCTGTTGATATCAACTTGTACTGTTTATAAATAAACAAATACCCATTGCTAAAATCGATAGCCACGTGTAAAATAAAGCTCTCTAAGGCACAATTTGGATTGCAATGAAAAATGAAGTAATCGAGAGTGAAATTATTGAATTTTTTCAACATTTGATTTATCAAACACCTTGAAGTTGAAATACAATATCTTGTCCTGTAGTTGAAAAACACAATAAATCAGTGTCGATGAAATGTCGTTGACAGTGTGCTCAACAGATGGCGCCTGATTTAGCCGTCACAAAACCCGCGAATGAAAACGTTTCCGCCGGAGAATAGGTTTCCTGTGCGGGGAGTGGGTGGATTTCTCGGAAATAGGCTTTCTATAGGAACATGAAGCTTATATAATATGATGCTGAAATAGCTGATTTTCATCAAAGGATAGAAATTCGACGTATTTATCGTTGACAAGCTTCGCGTTTCTATTTAGTGATACATAATGTGCAAAATTGAGTTTTAAATCAACGACTTTTAGTGTTGTGGCTGGAGGTAGTTATACTATGTAGATATTTTAGAATAATAAATATTTCAGAACAATACACATTTTCCTAAATATAAGAAACATATATAAAATAAAACAATATATTTTGCACTATGCCAATCAATAATAGAATATGGAATAATTGCTTGGGGAGGAGCAACAAAAGCAGCTATCACTCAAATAGAAATCGTACAGAAAACGATATTAAAGGTAATACTCAAAAAACATAAACTGACCGACACAAACCAAATATTTAAAAGCTGTGACGTACTTGATATACGCCAATTATATGTTAAAACACTACCAAACTATATTTTCGACCAAAAAAACAAACCCCAACAAACACAAAATATCACTAATAGACCGGTCAGACAAGCGCACAAAGAAAACATAAAAACTCCGACGGTAAACACTACCTTTGGACAAAGACACCATAAATACCACGCTATTAAAGCATTCAACAGTCTTCCACTTGAAACAAAAATTGAGGAAAATAAAAATAAATTCCAACACAAAAATGGATTAGAACAAAAAGACAATATTACCAAAATTCTATAACATAAAAGAATAAAACATATACACGCAACACAAAAAAAAAAAAAAAACACGCAACACGCACAAACACATAAATCATTATAAATGCCGATTTACATTCTCTTTTAATATTTTTCTTTTAGTGTGATAATTATATTTTAATTTTTAATCTTTATTTTTAGTTTAAATTTATCTTTATTTTAATGTTGTTTTTCTTCTTTTTTTTAAATGTATAAATTCTTATATTATAAAATGGGGGCCTCAGCACGGGTAAACAACCCAGTGGGGCCAACATTACTGAATTAAAATATGAAATATTCTAAAATAATGTATCAACAATAAAAAATATATTTTTTTTAAAAAACTTATATATAATAGATTTTATTTAAGAATAGAAAAAAAAGGGTTACATAGTGGGTTAATATTTTTTTATACAATAAACTGCATTTACATATCTATCTGTCTGTCCTAACTAACTAACCATCACGCCGTTTCCCAGCAGGACGGACCGCCAAACATTTCGGTCTTGGCACGCACTTATTGCATCATTCACATTTATACATTGTCTCATACATACTCTTCTATTATTCTTGACTCTTGACATGGCCCGACTCGAGTATCTGATTCACTTGATAGGGCGTCCCCGACTTCTGCTACCATTCGCATTTGTATCATACATCCCCCTTACACTCCTTTTTTCGCTCATTTGCTCTACATGCCCAAACCATCTAAGCGTCCCTTTCTTAATCTTACTCATTACGCTTACATCAGCCTTGCACTCTTTGCATCTTATTCCGAGATTGACATTTTGTTCACTTGACCTTCTAAACAAGAGGTTGGTCACTGTCTACCCGAGATTACTAAAAATCATCCTATATCATTTTACCACCCCATAATACAGAATACAGCCAGGGCAACGCCGGGTCCTTCAGCTACTATAAATAATAAAGAAACTTTCAAAATTTTCTATTTTTAGGAACAAATTTATGTATTTAATTTATTAATTTAAATTTTAGAATTGACATCTATGAATTGACATTATTGCCATTTATCTTTACAAATGACTAATTTTGAGGTATTTGCGGGTTTACTGGGGTACATAAATCGGCGATTTTTCCGCATAACATTAAATAAAAAAGAACGTATAGTATTGTTTTACAAAGTGTAGATTTTATGATTAATGACTTAATAGAGGAGACATTTCGTCGACAAATTAAAAATATTTATTATTATTTTTACGTCTATAAATATTTACATATTCACATAGATAAATCATAAAGTTTACATAAATATATGATTTACAATTGATGATGTTATATTCTTTGTTTGTATTCGTTTTTTTTCCCTTTCTTGTATAAATAGATTGGAATTGAGTTGCGTTGGATTGACGTGAAATGAATACGTTAAGGACGTTCTGGTAATAATAAAAATAATATTTGGCTAATTTATATAGCGCCGTTTTTATGAAAATTACCTCTACGGCGCTGTACAAATAGGTAGGTATAATATTTTCAGAGCATAAAATATGCATTGGTAAAAACATGCACCAATCACATTTATCTTAGTACCTAATTCGTATAGCTATTTTTCTCCAACTTTCATCACCTAACCTGTTTTAACTCGACCATTTATCATTTAATCTGTCTGTAAATTTGTTTGTTACCTTCCGGTTGGTGACTGTGTTGGATACTTTTATTCCGCATGACCGTGGTTTTTACAACGATCTGTCAAAACGAAATATTCAATATTATGGTATCTACCGGATTAAAGAAAGTTTAAAAAAATAATAATTATCATAAATGTAGTGGCATTACTTAAATTTTCAACGTCACTTACAACGTTTCACAGAATTTGAACAATTCATCAAATTTCAAAGTTGATTTTTAAGTTCTGTGAAGGTTATATCCAAGTTCTGTTACTATTTCAGTTTTGTGAAGCAACTGTTCAGTAATGATATAATAATAGAACACGAATAGAACCTTCACAGAACATGAAAATCAACTTTGATATTTGATGAATTGTTCAACTTCTGTGAAACAACCCGTCCTTAGTTTAGCAATTATATTTTGACTCATGTCATATAATATCATGCCATATATTCCCCATAATAATAATAATAATTTGGATGATTTTTATAGCGCCGTTTTTGTGCAAAATCACCTCAAGGGCTCTGTACAAATATATAATACATTTCCATAATGATCTATGCTATTACTAACTATACATTGAGATAATATACAGTACAATACTGACCTGGTAGGTTAACACTTATTTATTTAATTAATATTAACTAATTGTTTATTGGCAAAATTTAGATTAAGGATTTAGGACATAATTGGAAAATTGAATATAATTGGATTTTCTCTCAGGAATGGTATATTTAATTTAAGGGTATAATAGCTTAAAAGGGTAAGTTTTTAGTTTAGACCAGAATTCTGTTAGACTTGTTATGGATCTTAGTTTTGTATGTTTATGTCGATATCTCCTACAATGAAGGAAAAATCGAATTGGTTCACATTAACTTCATTTATGAAAGATTCAATTTCGAGAATAAATAGATTTGTGGATAAAGAGGGAGATCGATATATAGCCAATACTGAATATTTTTTCCCCTTAAACCAAAAATTACATGGACAGCATTAGAGTAATGGAATTTTGGTATATTTACGTTTATGTTGGATAAAGATAGAGTATTATAAAATAAAGTAAGGCTATCATGCGAGGTATTTCTAGAGGGTACAAGGTATTACTATTGACAAGGTATTAAAGTTAGGTAAGCTGAAAGGGACACATTCTCGCATGTACTGGTGCTTCAATCATTTATTTTTATTCGGGAGATATTTTCAATTTGTATTGATATTGCAAGCGACCAATTAATGCTTAAAATAACTTATTATATAAATTACTAATGATGTTTCTCGCGAGTTCCGTCTGGCAACCTCTGGATTATTGCTATCAAGATCCTGCTAGATAATTGGTTTGGTTTTCATATGTATCTTTAAACAGAGTTGGTACTCTCTGCTGATTCGATTCAACCTTTTTATTTTTATGTTTACCTCATTTTTTAATTTTTCCCCGTAATATATTGGTGTATAACCTTTTTATGGATACCGCGAAAAAAAAAAAATTTTTTTACACAAAGTATTTATGCTTTATGATTATTACGTGAGTATTTAAGTACCTACTTACACATTTTATAATTTTACAGAAAATTTTGGTTTTGATTTAAGAAATTAGAAACATACTTTTTTGGACGCGAGATCTACTGTTTACAGAACAACTAGTTTAAGGCGAAGCTTAATGCTAAATCACTATTTGATTAATCTTTATAACGAATTGGTGTACATTATGAATACCAAAAAATATGCTTTAGTTAAATTGAAGTTTTTCCTATGGTTTCGCTTGAGTAGAATACAAATAAAAAAATAAATTATTCAATAAGAAATATAAATGTAAACTACTAAAAAAAACACACATCTTCGGATCTACCGGATCTGCCCTGATGATGGACACTGCAACGCTGTCCGAAACGTCGGCTAAAGAAGGAGTTAGCGCAACACGGCATAACACCCCAAAAACAAACAACAAAAATGCTTTTGGCCGTGAGAATCTAAAAACTTACCTACTAAAAAAAATATTTTTTCAATAGATGTATGAACGCGCAAAGGAAACAACTTTTAAAAAATACAGTATTATAGCTAAGATTATCTGTGACAGTTTCACTTGATTAACTTTTTTGCTTTCTTATAAAATTATTTACAAAATAAATAATAACCAGTTTTGTGCTTGAAATCGAACGTTTGTAGACACCGTTTGTCAAGTGATTTTAATGCCTATTACCTACAATATAAGGTATACCAAGAATATAAACATTTTGGTTTGTAGCTTCCGCTTAAGGTTGGGATAGAACCCTAGTTCCGAGTAGCAACTAGTAACCACTATTGTGTTGAGCATTATTCAATGAATAATATAACATAATGATACTGATAGACTCTCTCTTTGTCTATTGTTACAATATAATAATATCAGCATGTTTATTGGCCATTTAAAGGTCGTCATAATAATATGATATCCTTGAAAAGTAATGCATTATTATGAACAATATTTTATCATGAATAAATAAGCATTTGTTCTTCCGTTTTCTAATGTCTGACCCTTTTTATTTATGGGTTATCTGAGGTTATCATATTTTTATGTTTATTAGAATAAAACAACCACACAATTGTTAATAATCTTGAGGATAAGTGCAAGACTGTCATAAAACATAACAATTTAATAAATATTTTGTATTCCAATTCAACCAAAGAAAGTTTGATGGATATAAATGTAATGTAGGTGAATTGGTAGAAGGAATTCTCACCTCGTTCCCACAACTGTTTTAATGCATGTTTAGATAATTTTATAGCGCCATTCTTGCGAAATGCCAATATCAGCCCAACGGAGTTTTTTAAGGGTGGAATATAACTGAAAACTGTTGTTTTTATCCCTTCAATTTAATTAAACGATTGTTTTCGTGTAGCCACCCATGAAGAGGTTCAAATCTATGCAATGAACTACCTCGAATCATAATATTAGGTACTTGGGTCTGTCTCTAAAAATAAAGTCTCTTAACTATATTGCCTACACACTCTATAACTTCCTTCCAGGTATGTATAAAAACAGCGAGCATAATCCAAAAATTCAAAGTAAGGCTTTTTTTTTTTTTTTTATAGTCGGAGGCGGTTTACTTACGTTCCCCGCGAGCACTTAGGCCATAGGCCCATTGTACTATCTCCCATTTTACCTCATTCCCTTGCCAGGTAACCCGGTCCCTTTTATGAAGTTCACCAGGGCTGTCATTGGATATGTGGCGATGTCTTCTGGTTCCACACTGTGTCTTCCCAGGTATCTGAGCCTTATTCCCAGCAGAGCGGGACATTGGCACCATAGGTGAATTGGAGTCTCTTCCTCCTCTTCACATTTCCTACAGATGTTGGTGTTTTCCACTCCCAACAGTTGCATGTGTCTCCTGAGATGGCAGTGTCCCGTTAATAGTCCTACCAGTTCCCTCAGTGAGTTTCTGTCCATATCGAGTAGTTGCCTGGTTCGGTTAGGGTCCGGTCCGTTTATGAGTACTTTAGATTGCCTCATTCCGGGTGCCTTCTTCCATTCCTTCCAGTGTTGGGATTTGACCCACCTCTTGATATGTAGTTTGGTGTGGCAAGCTGCTACTCCTACGGCCGGCTCAGATCCCGCAAGTGGTGCTTTCGCCCCTTTCCTTGCTAGTTCGTCAGCCCGCTCGTTGCCCTCAATACCTTTATGTCCTGGTACCCAGAGCAGGGTTACTTTATTGATGGTCGCCAGTTCTATTAGGATAGTCCTGCATTCCATCACCAGTCTGGAGTCGCATCGGTTACTTTCCAGTGCCATTAAGGCCGCCTGGCTATCCGAACATATGTTTATGTTCTTATTTCTGTACCCGATACTCATATTCTCCTGTGCGCAGGCTAAGATGGCTTTCATCTCAGCTTGAAGGCTTTAAAAGAATATTTTTTTCAAACATATAAAAACTAAAATCCGTGATTCTTGTCATGTTGTACTTTGTTTTGTTTCTCTCTTTCTCCCCTTTTCTATCCCCTGTATTTGTCATCGAGCATAATCTATTTTTACCAATGTATTAGTGGATAAGTACCTTTTTCTAAATTCCTACCTTGGTTCCGTGCTTATATGTATCCCTGTCTGTTTCCTTTTTGTTTTTTCTTGTTTGTTCTACTTAACCTCCCTTTTTCTATTTGTGTACTGTTTTGTATATGAAACTTATAATTATGATATTTTTGTACTGTTTCGTATGTGAAACTTATAATTTTGATATCAAAATACCAATGTAAAATTGTACCTATTAACTCCCACCTATGTATTGTAAGTTCCTCTCGTCCTACAATCAGTTTTGTAACTCATCGGGTTTGCTCTAGCAAGAAATGAAAATCAAAATAAGTTTAACAAGTGGATTTTTTGTTTTTTCGCTCTAAATTCTTTAAGAGTCTATTGCGGTAGTCTAATCTCGATTTCAAGCTTTTGGACATAATATTCCGACTGCTTAATAAGTGGACTGCGCTTTGGTTCCTTCAGACCTATAAAAACTAATGACACTCCTGATATAGGAGTTGACTTTCGTGATTTGATCCTTCAAGAAGTTACTGAAATTTTTGCCAACTTAGCTCCCGACCACTTTTCCCCAACACTGTTCACACTCCAATTTAAATTTGTCACTTTTCACTGACCATTTTCCGCCGCCTATTTTTCACCGTCACTTTAAATTGATCACTTTTCATAGACCACTTTTCACCGATTACTTTTCACCGTCAATTTAAATTGACCACTTTTCACCTACCACTTTTCGCAGATAACTTTTCCTCAACCACTTTTCGCATACCGCTTTCCCGGATTCAGATCTAGCTACACTACCGTTCATAAAAAATGACCCATTTTGCCTACACTTTGCTCTACTCTGCTCCACTAACACTTGCGCTAATAAAGCCACAGATGAGTGTTATAAGTGGTAGTAAGTGCGGGTTGTGGGGCAATTTCCATTTGTTGAACATTAATTTTTATTAAGAATTTGGGTTGCCTCATGAATATGTGTATAGGATTTAAATTGTCCGGCCATTAAGAGAAGTGGTGCGCCGTTTTCTTTATTGGCAAAAGCGTAATATTATGGGATGCTGCATGATCACGAAATTAAGAGTTTTCATATCACGGAAGTCGCAAGTGTTGCATATTGATATAATAATTTGAGAACTTGGAGAAAAAGTTTTTGAATACCTTTTGAAGATGTTAAATTTACATTGTGGCTGATCAATTCTAATTAAAATCGATTTTTTATGACTATTGAATAACTGTAAAATAATAATGATCGGATCATGTCTATAGCGCCCTTTTCTAGAGAAAATCACCTCAGGGGCGCTTAACAACTTAATTTATACATTTAACCAATTCCTGTCACTTAGATTTATAACTTATAACTAAGGTTAGTGACTTACAATTAAGATTAATGGTTAGTGACTTAAAACTAATAACTTTGTGACTAAAAACTGTACATTTTTTGATCACCTAGTGGGTTTTGAAACAATCCTGCTATAATATGACTTAAAACTATGGCTAAAACAAGAGATTTACGACCAATATGCTTATTTGCTTTTACAAACACGTATTGTTAATATATTCGTAATTATTATTAATTCAATAATAATAATAAATATTTATTCCAGGATATGGGGAGGTTAGTGCAATCCCACACTACCCATTTTTTATTTATTTTTGTATACATATACGAATTTTTATTTATTTTATATACATGTACAAAAAATTTTGAAATGCAAAAATAGATAAAGAATTCGTAGATACTTTAAACGACTGTTTGACAGTCGTGTTTAATGACCATATCTGTTTAGCCGGGTGCTTC
Organism: Hesperophylax magnus; assembly: GCA_026573805.1. Taxonomy (NCBI): domain Eukaryota; kingdom Metazoa; phylum Arthropoda; class Insecta; order Trichoptera; family Limnephilidae; genus Hesperophylax; species Hesperophylax magnus. The sequence goes on along the minus strand of JAIUSX010000977.1, from coordinate 3,089,100 downwards.
TCAACCTTCCTCCTCCCCATCTCTTTCCCTTCCCCACTTCCTTCAGTCTCAAAAGCACCCCAATTGTGGATGACATAGGCTCCGGACAGTTGGAGCAGTTGGGAATTTTATGCGGTGTTCACATTAAAAAAACGTAATTTATAAAATGTGGAAACTGAAAATTTTAACAAAATACCCGATAACCATGAACCATGGTACACTAAAGATGAGTAAATTAATTATTATTTTTACTAAACCATAATATTGACAAGTGTGGAAATATTTTATAATGTTTTGAGTGGTAATTTCCAAGCTCCATAGCTGGTGATGGAAATGACGTTCGAGCTGAAAATACTTAATATGTGGGGCCGTGCCAAAAGGTACGAATGATTCATCAGTTCAAGTCTATGTGGTTGGGGGGGTTAAAGAAATATTTACATGGTATTTATTTCTGGGGCTCACACGTGATTATTTATATTTTATTATTTATAAAATAACACCCACGAAGTAAGTGGAAACGTATTTTAAACGAGTTTTAAATACGTCAGTCGAAAATTTTAACCCAATATCCTGTTTACTATTTATATGCGTCCTTTGTATTTTAGAAAGCACCACAGCTGTTTATTAAAAAAATCCTAAACGAACAAAAATCGATATTGCTTATTTATTAAGAAGTTCTTCAAATTATTCGTAATCCGGTTAAAATGGGATTGCAGGCCCTTGACGAATGCATAGATACGTTTCCTGGTAAACTTTTAGTAAAATACGAATTCATTATAACGTTGTCGGAACACGTAAAAATAATAATATTTTCGGATGTTGTCGTTATATATTATCAAGGCAACGCATAGGCATGAGGCATGAACACGTGTTCCAATATATTAGAAATTTGCTAAAAGTTTATCAGGAAACTTCCTGCAATCCCGTTTTCAACCCTACCAATAATTTGAAGATATTTTTAATAAATCAGCAATACTATTTTTTCTCTGTATACTATTTTTCACCCCCAATTAGGGTTTAATGTTAGGTTGTGGGGAGTGGACAAGGGAATGAAATGGTAAAGATTGTTGGGTGGTACGTAGTTATTCAAATCGGTTCACCAAACACGGCAAAATGATTTAAAGCAACGTTTTGATTCTGAGTGGTGGTCTTTTTTGGTGGACACCAGGAATATCTATCACTCTGTAAAATGTGCCGCAAATATATTGAACATAATTATTGAATTTAATTTATTGCGCACGCCGGGATTCGAACCCGTGACCTCTGGATTTGTAAGCGAGGATCTTTAAGCCTCCTCATTCCCAATTTCTCCCGATTTATATTTAGGTTTCCCTTTAACTTTTTTAATAATTAGTTCTACGTTTTATAAATTTGAAATTAAATATCCCACTAGAAGACTTACAATATCATTTCTTATTAAATACTCTAAAAATATGCACATTGGAAGACAGGCGTAAAATAAACGACTTTACTTTTTTATTAAAAATTCTAAACTTTAAATTCGACTGTTGCGATATTCTACAACTCATAAACTTACGAATACCTACAATAACAATTCGACAAAATACACTATTCCACTGCAACACACATAAGCGCAATTACATTGCGAACTCCCCATTACAACGGTTTCACACTACGGGAAACCAATACTTAGGTGATGTCGATATATTTAATATTAACTTTGCGAATTTTTTCATTTATGTTCTTTTTCTTTTTAATTTTGTTTCTTGCACATATTATTTTTTAACGGAATTTTATTTTTATTATTTCTTTGTCATCAAAATTTTACCACCTACATGTAAAAGCCCTCTGGGCGTTAAATAAATAAATAACTCATTTTAAGTTCTAAAATAAAAGTTATTTTCGAAGATAATATCTATACATTTGTTATGCCGAAACGTTAGATATGAAATTCCCTCGATAGAAAAAAATCGCTAAGTAAGTAGGTATTTGTCGAGATATTTTTGCGCTATTTCAAACGAGTCGTGTTTTATTAATTATTTTCACCATTTTCGCTTAATTGTTATCGTTTTTTAATATTAGAGCGCTCCCTCTAACATTAGTATCTACATATCTCCCTTTCAAACCATCTTTGAACGTTTACTACCGGGCCTTAACTTCTCGAACACGGAGATCATTGCTGATTGTGACTTTATAGGAACTTTGGAAAAAGCGAAGATAAAAAAAACTTATTCATTTAAAAAATTTATTTATACTATCGGATTTTATCATAATAATAATTTAATAATTTGACTGCTTTTTGGCTAAGACATGTTAATTTATCACGATAAGAAGATTTAAATTAACCGTGTATTTTAATATCTTGTAATTTTTTTCAATGCCAACCGGTCTACAGATGACATCAAAATGTCCATCATCAAATAAAACATTAATATCTCCTAATAATATTCGCCGGAACTTCTCGTGATGTCAAAAGACAAATTTCATAGATTTGAGTTTACTCAATTTTAATAATTAAAATATATAAATACATTTGAAACCAATAAAATATTAAATACTGACAAGTAAAACATCTTATCGGTTGCTGTAAGCAGTAACGTCCGAATTTCCTATGATTTGTCCGGACTTGCTAACCTGATCCAGTTATCTATGGATTAGGTAATATTATTCTTGCTGTAGATAGGTACGTACATTAACATAATTTATCAACACCACAACTTGGGTCTCGGAACAGCCAGTTATAAATAACCTAAAACTCGGAAACTTAACTATTTTTGTCTGTCAAGAACACGCTCATGGTCAGGTTTAGAAAAAAGGCAGAAAGACGTATTGAGTGTAGGTACTATCCATCACTCATCTAAAAGCTCTTTTTTAGAGAATTAGTATGATAAATTAACATAGGCGTGCCGCAATCCAATATCACACCATTAATATTGAATTATAACATTTTTATTACACAGATGTTTTTATAAATCACACCGGATCGACCGTTTTAAAATTGTAAATTAGATTAAATGTTCAAAACATATATTTTTAAATCAAAACATATACCTACCCTTTCAAACGACATTCTTGTTTTTAAACGATTATTACGGAGCCTTGACATTTTTGGTGACCGGATAAATAATCAAAATGATATTTTTTGTTGTTTGTTTTTGGGGTGTTATGCCGTGTTGCGCTAACTCCTTCTTTAGCCGACGTTTCGGACATCGTTGCAGTGTCCATCATCAGGGCAGATCCGGTAGATCCGACGATGTGTCGGTGTGTCGATGTGACACATCGTCGGATCTACCGGATCTGATGATGGACACTGCAACGATGTCCGAAACGTCGGCTAAAGAAGGAGTTAGCGCAACACGGCATAACACCCCAAAAACAAACAACAAAAATGCTTTTGGCCGTGAAAATCTAAAAACTTATCAAAATGATAATTCATCGCATCTTTAAAAAGTTATATTAAGTCATGAAAAGGGATGAAACAAAAACTTTATGAACTGGGTTAAGTAGGTTAGGTTAGGTTAATTTTTTTTTCATCGTTCTTAATGACTCTATATTAATTTTTAAAGGTGTGTTGAATAGTCACTGTGTTGAGTTAGCACGGAATCGACATTTTTATAGTATGATTTTTGTAATAAATATGACCTCAAGGTCCTATTATTGTTTCATATCAAACTTTCATAATAATATTCGACTGTCGATTATTAATTGAAAAAAAATATTGTGCTGTTTTTATAAACTTTTTACCTAAATCATAGAAAGTATAATCAGTACCCTTTTAAGTGATTATACCGCACAAGAGTCTCAACTGTCCTAATTGTGGTGTGTTGTGAAGCTGCAAGGTGTGGTGAAGGGAAATAGATGAGTAATAGAAAGTTGGGAAGAAACCCATTAATGTGACTATTAAATCAAAGTATGGAGGTACGCCACTGTCATTTAATATATTATGACTTAAGCCGAATAAGCGCATATCATGTAGTAGTCGGAGCTTTGAGTTTGAAGTCCGCCGACAAAAAAAAAATCCCTTAAAAAAGCTTCGAAACCTGTCAAACCCATCAAGGCGCCTTTAGTTTTTTTTCTTATTTGTCGTTCTAAAATTAATGTACTACTTAAACAGTTTTCCTGTTGCGTCAGGTCAGTGTGGGAAAATTAGTTCTAACTTTTAATCGTTTGTCATGTAACATGTTAATTTTACTAATAGTCATTCATTCTAGTAGTTGATGTATTAATCATCTATCGTAACAATTCGATTGAATCTAACACCACTTCGATTAAATCAAATGTATCATAGATTTAATCGAACATAACTTCGATCAAATCGTACATAACTTCAATCAAATCGTACATAACTTCAATCAAATCGAACATAACTTCGATCAAATCGTACATAACTTCAATCAAATCGTACATAACTTCAATCAAATCGAACATAACTTTGATTAAATCGAAAATAACTTCGATTAAATCGAACTTAATTCGATTAAATTGAACATAACTTCCATCAAATCAAACATATCTTAGATCAAATCGAACACAACTTAAATTAAGTCGAACATAATATCGATTAAATCGAATATAGCTTTGATTAAATTGAACGTAACTGATCTCTTATGTGTTAATTATTATTTATTTAATATCTACATATAAATTAAACACTTTTAATAACTTTGTAAATAAGTATTTCATTTATGTATAATCAAAATGACGCCACAAAGTAATTTTACAAATATTGATGATGTGTTAATTTACTTGTCGTAAATTTAATAATTTTCACATTAATGCGATGCAATCATTGGCTAATTTTATTAATCTAAGCCATTACTTATATAAATATAAATTTATTTTTTCTTTAGAAAGTAATGAATACTTACTATTTTACCTATTCCTACTAAGGTATAATTAGCATTTTTTTAAATTCCGTTGTGGTTATTTATGGTTTTTGTGTTTAATTTGTAAAACTCCGCGTAAGATCCATATTTTTTTTATCAGTAAACCATTGTGGTTGAGGTTTGTGCAGTGAGCAGTGCAAAACCCGACGTAAAAAATACAACAATGTAAGACCTGTTATTACTGAAGACATTTCATGTACCTAGCTCCCAAAATATTTAACCTTCTCCCTGAAAACTTAAAAACCGAAACCCAACCCCATAAATTTAAAAAACTAATATCAAAATGGATAAGTTCACTTGGAGACCACAATATATAAAAATTGGTACATAAATTAAATTATATTATAATTTTATCAACTAATTATCAATTATTATTAATATTTAATACTATTTTTATTACTATAAATACATTTAGAAACCATGATTTTAATATTTGTAATGCAATTAAATTTGTATAATTTAATAACTTTTAATTTAATTTAATTTGTATAGTTTTATTACTTACTTATTATTTAATTTAATCGTATAATCTAATTAACTTATATTTTAATCTAATTTGCATAACTTTATAACTTATAATTAACTTATTTTATAAATCCAATCTGTAAACATCACCCGCCATAAAACAGGGACATCCCTAGCATGGCGGATGAATTATCACAAATATGTATAAATGTTCAACAAGTTCTTATAATAAAATAAATAAATATTATAATACTATACTTATCAACTTATCAAAATGTTAATACACATCCTAATTTGACTGTCCTAAAACAGGAATCCTCCTAGTTGGGCAGTCAAAACATTTCTTAAATAATATATATAAATGTATAATCTTTTACTAAATTAAACAAAAATAAAAATAAATATTCCATTACGGGACTGTAGTTTTACAGAATTGAAATAGAACTTGAAAATTGACTACTATTATTACTGCTAATTTATTACAAATATCTTCGAATTATGGTATTTCCTATCAGTTCATTCGTTAAAGGCTTGAAATCCCGTTTTTATCGGATTACGAATAATTTGAAGAAATTGTTGATAAATTATCAATGTTACATATCAGTAAGTTCTCTCCTTGTATCTGAGGTTTTATCCTGTCCATCTTTTTCACTATCGACGCTTACCCACAGAAGAGAGGATACGCCGGACCATATTACCTACTGCACAAAATATCTCTACTTTTACTACTCCCTACATACACGTCCTTTAGACTCCGCACAAATATACAATAATAACCCGAGACCAGTGTCGGTTGAAGGCCCGAGCGGTGTACTCGACTTACGCCAGTGCCTAGCCGTCCGGATGATCGAGACTGAATAATAACATAGTTGTTCCATCACTAGTGATCAACTGTCAACAGCGCCGCGAAGTTGAAATTCGAATTTCAAAATAATATCACCGGTACTTTTTTAAATACGCGTTTTGACCTTTTTGTTTTTGTTCTATCAGTTCCAACTTATCCAAGTGGTTTAACATCGTTCTTTCTTCTCGTAGAATGAAAACAGTTTGTTGTTGCCTGAATATTTGCGAGTTATTTTTGACAGAACTTTTGTTGTGGACTTATTTATTTCTATCAGTATCGTTAAAAAATAATATAAATCAATTAGAACTTAATAATAACAATAATATTTGTTTATAATCTTGTGAAGTTTTACAAATAGAATACAAAAATGTATTTGAATTCTTGTTTGTCAATGAGTGAGTTTTTGTGACTTGCGATTGGTTTTTAATGTGAGTATCACTTTTTATTTGAATTATTTTGATTTAAAGTCGTTCATGTTGATAATTTTACTGCCCACACTTCGCATTACATTAAATCTACTAAAAGTATCATCAGTTTTTTACTGTAAAGATGATTTACAGTAAAAAATGTCGCTACTGTAGAGAAATGTTAATGAATTGTAGATTCATTTTACTAAATAGCATAATCGTTATGCTTGATGAAAATTTTGATCGAACTCAAACGGGCCGAAAATCGGCGGTTAAAGGGGACCACTCGATTGCCGCAATTTCAAATTGAAGCTAATCGTCGGTAACTATGTGACGAGGGTTTAAATAACCCAAACTTTAAAAATTAACGAAAACGAGAGGGGAGCCTTAACAAACGGATTTCAATCCTTAGAGCACAGGGGTCAGGTAAGTATGCTGTCCTTGTTCTACCGGTATTAAAATTGAAGATGCTCCGAAGAAGTGGCGTCATTGTACCTTTCGGCACCCGTGCATAGTCGGGAAACATGCCAAACGCACATCCAACATGTGTGCACTGTTGAAATTTTCCACATGAGAGTGGGTCGTTTTTACGACTTGTTCTTGAGTTCAACAGCTTGGCTGTGGAACGATTTGCCGGCTTCTGTATTTCCTCCATCCTACAACGTAAGTATCTTCAAGACCCATGTCCACTTCTTCCTCTCCTCAAAAAGACTCTTCATACAGCATCCCCAAAGATGTCATAGGCTCCGAGGGAAATTATTTTCCACTGAGCCTCCTGGGTGAAGTTGATAAAATGAAAGAATGTAAAACAAAAAAAAAATAGGCTGTCAAAGGTTCCAAAAGGATGGTTCGCAAATTGACAGAAGTGACAAATTTGCTTATGTGGAAAATAAAATAATTTACGGCCCCTATCGTCGAGTGGTTCTATCCTTCATAAGGAATCCGTTAATAAAAAAAATAAGGCATAAAATATTCACTTTCATTCCTAAAAAATTTCTCAAAACTCTATTAATTTATTCACACTTTCCCTTTTCCTTTTGGAGCGACAAAAGTTGCACATTGGCATTTTCCACGTGCTCCCACACTGAGTACTTCCACAGAAATATATGCTAAAAATACCGTTCAGGATAAACATTTGATATTTTGCTTCGGATAGACGGTGGCACTGACTCTGCTCTCTGTGGCTCTGATGCAGCGTGCCTAAATATATACATAATTGAAAATATAATAATAGTATCCCATCGATATTGTAGTGTAGCAAGAACGGATTAGTCAAATACATTAATGATGAAACTAGGTTAGGTGTGGAGAGTTTAGTTAGTTCATTATAAAATTTAAATTCAACATAATTGTCGCACATTTGCATCTCAATGTTGGTGCGACTTGCACGTGTGCACAATGGGTATTAGTAATTTTGGCACTCCTTATTCGTAAGGTCAGAAATCTTGCGACAACTATTGCCCTACAATAAATACCGACCTATCTTCATAAATGAATAAAAGCTTTGCGGTATTGGAATATTGCACAGATGTTTCTGTATTTAATTTATACCTCAACATCACTACTTTGAGCTCACGCCTTCTTTTCCATCACGATCTGTGGAGCTTTGAATTTATTAATTTAACTAATTAACTCATTAACCATCAATCCGTTTCCGCAAGGGTAGCAACTCAGTCTTGGCACATACTCCTTGCCTCATTCACATTCATATATCGTTATAATAATAAATAATAACATGGCATTTATATAGCGCAGTTTAGTGTCATTTAACTTCAAGTGCGCTTAACTACTCGTATAACAAACTTAAAAAATGGTAATTCAGTATTAGTGGTTCTTAAAATTATTCCTTCAGTGTGCCTTACCCAATACAGATCTAATATTATAACACTAAATACACTGTTTATACAAAGTGATGACAAAACTTAGAATAACAATAACAGCAGGACAGGACAAAACAAGAATATTAAAACTAAAACATAATATAAAACAGGAGGCAGTTTGTGCTCAGAAATGAGAATTTCGTCTCATAATATATACTCTTGTATTACTCTGTCTCTTGGCATGGCTCGACTCAAATCCATTTATTTGTCTAAAAATAAGACAATACGCCAAATTGTTTAATCCACATTTCTCAATCAACATTATAATTATTTTATTAAAATACACTTGCAAGTTATGTTTTAAAATATTAAGATGAATTATTTGTTTGCGTCTGTACATACGCAATATGAATATGAATAAATAGTTTCGTGCGTATGGAAACTCAATTATTTCAAAAAAGTCACACAAATACAATATTGTACCGGTGATTCAATTGATATTGCGCGTATGTACAGGCGCAAACAAATAATTCCTCTTAACATTTTAGAGCGTAACTTGCAAAAAGTGTATTATAAAAGAGAAATTTCAATTAATCCAGTTCACTAGCGAAATCGGGTAACATATCTACTATATCTGTAATATCTAACACAAAGGGACCGCATTCCATCAATGCCTTTTTTCTATAAGGTCTCTTTCATAACTTCAAAACAAGCAGTCATAAAAGACTTGCAACCTTTATGGCATGGATATTATTTAAATGCATTCAAATTAAACGCACATTCCAGAATTAGTACAATTTTTTTTAAATTTTCTGCACTCATTAAAACGAATTCGGTACCCTTTTGTTTCGTCCATACCGCGTTGCGTTTGTTTTGTTTTACTTTTGACAGTTTCTTTGTTTATTTTCCGTTCGCATTTTACATTTGCTTTTGTCTTTTTGCGCTTTGTTTTGCGGATTAATAATATAGCTGTGTGCGCTTTATTTTTGTCGGTGGAATTTGCATTTTTGCTCGAGTGTAACTACTCTCCAATGGGCTATGTTTCAAAGAAAAATCTCGTGTATTTTGGTTGCACTTATTCAGAAACTTTGGGACGAGGTTGAAATTGAAACTGTCTGAGTCAAATTTTGTTTTATTATTTGGGCTTTTATGAGACTGTCGCATTTTAAATCTGTACATCACAGTAGTAACGAGTGAATATATATTTATTCGTGTACACTGTACATAAATATTAATAATTTTGTAATTGTCATTTTTGGTGAATGCGTACTTCAGGGGAGCTTTACAATAAATTAATCAGATTAATCGTTTTTATTAGCTATTTATTAGCTCTTTATTGGTGACTTACAAATAACTATTGAAAATGACTCTTGACATGACTTAATTCTTACTACTTACGACTGACTTATGTACTAACTTACGTATAATCTGTAGATATCTAAACGTATAGCGTATAGCAAGTAACTTACTTCTAATTCACTACTAATTATTTGACATATATTTTTGAATTCCTGCCGTCATTTAAGGAAAACATTATTGGTAACTTAATCAAAGCGCACTACTCAACATAATTAAGACACATAGGTACACATACATGTTCACGTACACACATACACCACGCACATCCTTTATATTATATCGTTTATCTTTCAAATCATTCCCTAACATGCACTAACTCACTCTCATATAAAATCACTCTCCTGATATTTCATAGAAATGTCAGTGGTGCTGATCCTTGTAATAATTTCGTTTTATCTGTGTACTGATTGTTTCTAAATTAAAGAAATAAAAATTCGTTAAATACTCGAAGTAAAATCTTTTCCCTTTGTTTATATCGACGCTGTACGGAAGTGAAAAGTACACTATTTCGATCCTTATGTATGAACGTACAAGTGTGCGCAATTGGGTCGATATAAGCAACATACAATTATATACTAAGTAAGAGTACAATACAATAACGAAAGTAAATATTATTAAGACTCCCGCGTTATTGCAGCACCTTCAAATTTTGGTTGAACTCAGAATCGTCTAAGTACATACTTAAATATCTAATAAAATGTAGTATTGCCAGAATCCATAATGGCATTTTGCAAGCAGTGTGAATCACAGGTTGATTGTTCTCACATCCGTCTCGGTAGGGTGGTTAGTTAAAGTTATCCGCGAAGCTATGCAGTGAATACTGAAGCGAATAGAATTAGAAAAACGATAAAAGGACTTGGCTATTATTTCTTGACCACTTGTTTTTTTTAATACCACCCACGTCACTTGTCAGCGGTGATTTAGAAAAGTTTGACCAGAATACACTTTGACACCAGCTGTGTCGAGATTCAAACGAACCATTGTGAATTCTCATCAAATGACTTCCTGTAGAAAAGGGTTTGTATAACATTTGATGCGAGAGCCACATTTTTAATTTATTACTTAATTTACCATCTTTATGAAATACCTCTTTCGAGTCAGAATTTTGCCGGGACACCGCTCTACCAACTGAGCTAATGGGACCCTATATCCTTCGGTCATTACTTCGAATAAGAACCATCAATATTATCTTCATTTTTCTCTTCGCCCATTGTTATTGGCAGCTATCTTTATGTATGATCGCAAGATTCAACCCGAACTTAATGCAATCTAGTCTAAATCTATAATATTATAGTAGTCATAACGATATTGGCACGTTCTAATTATTCTTCAGATTAAGCTATCTATCGGAAATAATATCCGGTTATTACCCATGGTTCGAGCTTATATGTTTAGGAGAATCTGCGTTTTAGAAATTAGGCAACTTTAAGCTAAAACCTACTAGCACACCTCTTAAACACATAACTCAATTTGATGTCAGAACAACTACTCGTGATATTAGAGCTAAATGGCACGATCTCTTACTAATCCCTTTCGCTAAAACAACACTTGGCCACATACATTCTAGATCCTTTGCAACAAAGCCAAACAATGCACTTCCACTGACCGTTAGATAGAACACAACTTACGCTAAATATAAATTGGACACCAAATATTGGATCATCAGCCAAGACGATTTTTTTAACTTCCTTATTAATATTACCAATCGTATGATATTGATTATATTTTTATCTTTTTGACAATACTATTCTGTTGTAAACTGGGATGTGATACTATCTTGTAAACTGCGCTCGCTCTCAAAACAGGATTTCCTAACAAGACAGGCACAGTATTTAGTAATGTTTAAATAAAGATCAATAAAAAAGTATCAATTCACATGTTAATATTATGTACATTTGAACAATGTATGCACATACATACATAGTAATTGGTAGTTATGAATAATTTCAATGGTTACGGTTAAGACAAAGTTGAATACTAATTTTATTATTTGTATTGTCCTTAAAAAATACCTTATCATCGTCCTTCTTATTATTTGATTAAAACTTCCCCCATTTGGACACCATACAATCTTTTACGAGGATTAAGACCAGTAACATATTTTATTGTGTCATCACTTGGCTTTTATTTAACGTGAAACCATTGACCCTGCTTCAGTCATGGCGCGAATAAAACAACAATGGTAAGTTAATTGCACGGCGTTAAAGTGGAAATCATTTCTGTCTATTCTGGAGTCTCGGTAACTCGGATGAAGCAGGGTAGAAAGTAGTAACTACTAAGTTTCGTATAAGTTTTGGTATAAGACTTTTTATGGAAAATTTTCAATAGCTTTCTTATCCTTTCCATTGTTTTGTGAAAGCAATTAAAAGAGATTTTGATGCCAGAAAAATTACAGAGATTAAAAAGCGGATAGAAGCATGACTCGTTATCAATAATCAAACACATATAATCTCGAAAGGCACAATCACCCGGAACTATTCAACACGCATACTTTCTTCTTGAAATTTGTATTTTTTCTGTGATAATTTGTGATACTACACATATTTTGTATTTACCCATTTTTTCTTTAATTTGCTATTTTTATTTTTCTTATCGTTCCAGGTGTGGTGGCAACCTCATTAATGACGAATATCTTGATAAAGATATTCGATAACAACACACTTGCTCAATTCAAACTGCTACACTGAATTAAAGCCAAATTAAAAAGTATCGCTCAGTCGAGATTTTTTTTTATTAAATGTTATTACGGAACGAAGAATAGATAAATCATTGAAACCAAAAGCTTAAAACAAGAAATAAAACTGATCCTGCAAGGAAGGGGCCTAACTTACATGGAATATTTTTAGTTTGGTCTTATTCTGGAACAAGACGTCTTTCAGTGACTGTTAAAATTTAAATTCAGAATAACCAATTTAACATTACGTATGATCTCTCGTTTGTATGTCCTGCTTGCTTTGATAAAAATGCACATTTATACAAACATTTACTTTGTTTGACTCTGCGAAACAATTATTATTGCTTAGTTGCTGGCGCTATGCTATGAGGAGACCAGCATAGCAAAGGAACATTTTGAATGTATCACACCCCTCCGAAAAGGAGTCCAAAGTAAAATGGCTGTGAAAAGCGGGGAAGAGTATATATTATTAGATATTTCAAACGAAGCTAAAAAAGTCATTAGGAGCAAGAGAAAAGACGAATACACAAACGACACGCAGAAATCAATCGACCATTTGAGAGTAAAATTAAAAATGAATCAAGACAACACGATTGGATTACAATCAAGAGCAGAAGTCGTGTCCTGGAATTATACCTGCCGGACCAGTGCAACTGCAACAATCGATCGTAAAGTAGGTCTTGATGGGGATACAAAGGTGGGTACGAAACTTGGAGGAGTGATGACAATAGTGGATAGGAAACATTACTGTGGCTTGGCACGTGACGTGGGAACCAAACAGGGTCAGTGCGTTGACTCGATGTGCGGTGATGGTGCGTGTAGTGAAGTGACCAAGAGCGAACCTGTGCCGAGGGTGTCCTGGAGAAGTTACCGAGGGTGTCCTCCTCGCGATGTCCTGCAGAGGTGCAGGAGTGTTGTGGTGCTGGTGTCTATGCTAATGCTGCTGACATCCTTGCGCGGTGCGGGCTGCGCTAAAGTTGGAGGCCCTAGATATGTCGACGATAAAGTGGTAAGTGTTTTTATCTAACTATGTCATTTGATAACCTTTCTGTGTTGTTCACATTCATCATACCGAATCCGCACGACATAGCTTATTGCTAGGAATTGCTTGGAAGTTAGGATTTGAAAGAGGCGAGTACTCATAATATGATGAAATTGGAAAAAAACATTAAACCTTTCGTTTTTAGAAAACGAAAAGACTTTGACTTATTTTGCATATTCAAAATATTATCAGTATTATTGAGTCTCATTATTTGTTACAACTTCTTTGTTACAATATATCATATACAGTTCCACATATTTTCCTGTACACTCCGAAATAATTAATACCGGTTCCTCAATCAACACTCTACAAATTATGGATACCTTCGTCCAGAATGTAGAGACTTGTAATCTCAAACCAAAGCATTGTATTTTTTGGTGTATGTCTAATTTAGTATTTTTTGTCAGTTGTTACGTAAATAATTATAGTTTTTTTTTATTATTATAAGACGCAATTCTGGGACTATATCGAATTCTCGTTCATTATCTTCTATATTGTACATTTCTTCTTAATTTTAGTCATTTCTAATCATGAGTTTGTGCTCTTCTTTCTCAGCCATCTCTGTTTTTTTTTTCCTTTTTTTGCCATTCTTATTATTAGTTTTTAACAATTGAACCCAAAAAACAATGAAGGTATTTGCTTCATCTTCAATCTTCTTGTATTAACATTGATAAGAATGGTTAGCAATTCCAGAAATTGCACCAAATAAAAATCGACAATCGGTGTATTTACGTTCACCATTGTTAAGTTTCATCGCAAAAAAATAACAAAAAAATATAATCAATCATCTTAAAAATCTAATGAAATTCAATTCGACTGAAATTTTAAAAAAAGTTTCACCTTTTGAAAGTTAAATAACATGATACGTTATCAAAAAACTACAATCATAGTATCCTTACTATGAGTTTAATAAACTACTATCAACTCAATCTATATATGTAATTTTTAAAATTTGATATCCAAGATTTAATGGAACTTTATCTATGAGATAAAATGTTGTTTGTCCATGTCGGGTTCCGAACCCAGGACCTCTTGACTTAGAACCAAGAAGCCACACATATTTATTTGTATTCTACTCAAGCGAAATGATAGGAAAACCTTCAATTTATCTAAAGCATATTTTTTGGTATTCATAATGTACACCAATTCGTTATAAAGATTAATCGAAATAGTGATTTAGTATTAAGCTTCGCCTTAACGTTTGATTTAGTAACAGCTAGCTAATCCGTGCTTCAAACTATATATCAGCGATTCGTACAGATACCACCCCACTTTTGGCGAACAGCACACCGGTACTCCCACCTCGTCGGTAATAAAGATTTAGCGTTACCGACATAACGTCACGTTTCTCACGAACGGTTCGTTGTTCATGATCATTTCAATATTTAATTGGCCTAGTCGGGTCACTGCTAAGTATATGCGTACAAAGGTGTCGTGAATGTGCCCAATAAGAAGAAGAATGGTACTGATATTAATTATTAATGTGTAATGGAAGTAATATCAGTTAATACATTGGAAATTACTGGGCGTCGTTGGTGGTAGACCTCTAAACTCTATACTATTTTTTATATGTGAATTACGCACAAAAGTCATAACTGCTACCAATTGTCCTTAGTCAGTGTACGGACTATAGCACCCCCAATCGGTGTATAATGTATGTAAATTAAACCTACCTGCTGCTCTCTTGTTTTGTCTATAATACCGTAATAACATTTTTCTTATTGGATTTACATTGTTCGAAGCCTTACACCTCAATCTGTCTCATACCGAAGTACGAATCTACATTCAGATCAAACCCTTTAAGAGGAAGCTACAAGCCAAAAATGTGTATATTTTTGGTATACCTTATATCATAGTTAATAGGCATTAAAATCGCTTGACAAAAGGAGTCTACAAACGTTCGATTTCAAGCAAAAAACTTGTTTTTATTTATATTATAAATAATTTTATAAGATCGTAAATAATTTTATAAGAAAAAAATAATTAAATTAAATTACACAATAAAACCATAACCGAAAATGGGTTCGTAAGTAAGTAGGAAATTTTGAACTTAAAAGCAGTTTTCGTAGGCCTTATAAATTATTTTTTTCTGGGCTTATAAAAAGGCTTACGTAAAAAAATACTCGATTATTTCAAAGTACAAGATGTATTATACTCGCGGTATTTATTTAAAGCATCTGAAACATTTCTAGGCGACCAAATTTTCAAACCAAATACACATGATTTTTTTATTTTTTTTTTTGTGTATTACAGACTGTGTGTCCATTTACAATACACATGTAACATTAACTACATATAGATGATACGAAACAATGAAAGAATATAAATAACAAGTTATAAATAGTGATTTTTGGCATTGACATGCCTCTTGAATTCTTCATATATTAAAAATATCGATAGTCTTGGAGGCGTTGTTTAACAGCGCCATACCTCGTCTCATGCTATGCCGAGCCAGTACGTCCGTTCTGCCACCTGGGATACATAGCAGATCATGGTGCCGTCCCTGGCTGTAGTTGTTCGGTACGAACAACTTATAGCATTCCAGAAGGTATGGGCTATCTATTAAATTATTAAGAATTTTGTACGCCGTTATTGCAAGGGCCCCACTCCTCCTCGAGTGGGGACTTTGGTAGCGCGTTTCGGCAAGCAAATCTTCGTGATGCTGTCACGTCTGATGAGCATGGACCCTTGTCAATCACCAGGGCTATGATGGGGCTAAAGTAAGAAGGCATAATGTGTAAAAGCATTGTTTACTGCATATAAGTAGTTGCACTTACTCAAGCTCTCTCTCTCTTTCTCATCCCAGATTTCAGATGATACATAGTCGTATTATAGATCAGATGTATTCATTGTATGGTATATTTAATAATCAGTTATTTTAACCAAATATAATTCATAAACTCTCATAATAGATCCTTTCTGTTTTTGTTTATGTATTTTGTTACAGATGACACACATAAACTTCACTTTGACTTTGGTTCAAGATTTTGCTTATGATAGCCTGCGATAAGCGAGCCCTAAGGGTCTGAGACAGATGTGTGAAATCGTCGGATCACGACAATAGAAAGAATGTATTGGAGCCAGGAAGGAGTCTGAAAGGGTCGAGAGGATGCACTAGGTGGCATGAAAGGCTGGGAGGTGACTGGAGAGACTAAGGTAAACTAGGATGAGGTGATTTTGCACAGCGGTGCTGCCAAGGTCTGTTATCTATGTGAGGATGTTGTGTCGGCGCTCTTTATTGGCAGCAGACACATGTCAGCGCTATATTAGCGGCGGACACATGCCTGAACGGATGACGAGCCTCGTGCTGGCACAGTTGGTGGACGGGGTAGTCTCTCTCCCTGCAGCAGCTGGTACAGTTCCTTCGCTACCTAGGACTCTTGCAGCAGAGTCTCCATCTTCTGTCTTCGTCGAGCGTCACAGCGGTGCTGCCAAGGTTTGTTGTCTATGTGAGGATGTTGTGTCAGCGCTCTTTATTGGCAGCAGACACATGTCAGCGCTATATTGGCGGCAGACACATGCCTGAACGGATGACGAACCTCGTGCTGGCACAGTTGGTCTAAATAACAAATGTAGATCCTAGGAAATAAATTGTACAGCGCCCTTGAGGTGATTTTTCACAAAAACGGCGCTATACAAATTATCCAATTATTATTATTATTATTATTATAGCCATGTAGGTCGTCATCTAAATCAAGTTCAAATCGAGGATCGGTGTAATTAGGACAACGTCATCATCGATTGGATTAATTTTACGCCAAAAGTCACGCACAGATAATACAGCCATGTAGCTCATCTAAGTCAAGTTTAAATCAATGATCGATATAATTAGGGCAACGTCATCATTTATTGCAAAAGTTTACGTCAAAAGTCACGCACATATAATAAGTGACCTGCATTTAAAATTATTTTCAACTTTAAAGCACGCATATTTCTCACACACCTACCTGATTAGTTAATTTATTCAACACGGTATCCTATGGTAACGTTAATCGTATAATAAATGGTACCGTAAAATGGGGTAGCTTATCAATTTTCAATTTTGAATCTGAATAACTTCTTTATACACGAAACTATTTTTTCACGAAATTATTTGAATTATCATGTGAAAATATCTAAAAACAACAACAGATTCATCCTCCAGTTTAATATAACTAGTAACCAACTCTGAATATGTGTTAATATAACTACAAACCAACTAATATGACACTCATTTTCGAAACGTTTTTATTTAAATATTTTTTTATACAAGTCTTAACACAAGTTTGTAGTCGCGTTGTACATGGTTTTGTGTTGGATTTATTAATTAGGTGAAGTTTTTATGTAAGTACTTATGTTCATTTTTAATTAAGTTTTTGTAAGCGTGTTATAATATTACAAGAGGAAAATTATAAAGCAGTATCTAGAAGAAAAACGTGACAAAAACGTTAATCTTAGGTTGCAACATTGTATCTATATTCTTCCTTACTGTGTCTTTAATCCACATCTCATGTATTGCGTTTATTATGTTATGCAGATATTTGCTATGATCAAAATCGCCGTCCTGATTCTAAAGTCGCCCCATATTACCATACTCATTATTGTGGAGTTAAAGCGTGCGAATGAATTACCGACAGCGCGTTGTTTGTTAAACCATTCATATAAGTTTAAAATTGCCGCCCACGTCAACAAACTCCGGTAAGTTGGTATCTAGTAAAAGCCACAAAAATGTACATTGTTTTCAAATGCGTGCTAAAGCGCCATTGATGATTTACCAGTCTTCATTGAAAATAAACAGACCTTCGACAACTGTTAGTCTTCAACAAAACCGATTTGTTTTTGTAAACAGTGCGTTCTTGACTTGCAGTAATTTGACATAAAATGATTTCACTACTTGATCAAATAATTTACCACAATGAACATTCTCTGGTTCTTGGGAAGAAGCCAAAATGCGAGTCATACATAAAAGCTTCCTATTTCGTTTCGCTTGAACTTAATTGGTTATCGGAGAGGATAGATTTCAGCTTATTTATGAGTTCATAGCCTTCACCTTGCGTGTATTCAAGGTTTTCTGCTGTTTTGGAAACCATTGTGTACCATTTCTTGAACCTATTTTTAACTATACGCGGAGAAAGCTTACTGCTATAAAATATTGCACATTTATTACGAATCTTTTCGGATTATTCGTAATCCAGTTAAAAGCGGGATTACAGGCCTTTAACGAATGAATTGATAGGTTTCCTAATAAACTTTCAGTAAAACACGATTGTGTTATTGCGATGTCGGAATACGTGTTCTTAAAAATTCTAATATTTTCGCATTTCGTCATTGTGTATCATCAGGACAGAGGCAGGTGCATGAACACGTGTTCCGATATATTATGAATATACTGAAAGTTTATTCATAATATATACGTCTTGTAATCCCGTTTTTAACAGGATTTTAATAAATCAGCAATACTCATTTTTCTCCCTGTCGACGTCATGTTGATTATTTGGATTTGACAGCTCGCAACGGTCGCGAAGCTCAGGCGCTCTGGCGGAATAAAAAAAATAGCATCAAACACCGCTACCATCTTGACAGGTTTATTCGGACACGGAATACGCACTAATTTACAGACGGACTAAATGCAAAGTGGTAGGGTCAAAACAATACTTCGCCACGCTCAGTCAATGAAGTGTTTGGTGATGAAAATTGGAGATTAATATAGTACATCAAAAATGAAACGTAATTCTGTATTATTCTATTATAAAATATACAATTTAGTTGATTAATTTTGATTCCGCTTAATAAAGTTGATTTTCGTCATTTCCTGCCGGGGGAAGCAATTAGATTCAGCCAATTTAGTGGGTGAAATTACTACCAACTCCCCCATTTATTAATTGAGTTTATAGTTCAATAGTTGATTCGAATCATCATTTATTCTGAAGGAAGTTAATGTGGATGGTTTTTTCGATTGAATAAAATAACAAAATAGTTTAATCAAATCCATAAACTAACTCAAACGGTTAATTGAAATACCTTTGAGGTGAGTTTTTTCTCCAACACGGAGATACATAAATTATCCAATTATTATTTTAATACCTCTTTCAGCATCAAAAATGGGTTTAGCCTTGTTTAGTTACTAGATCTGAATAACCAGATACTTCTCCAGGGCCGGAGCAGCCCGCCCCGGGCGCCGACTTGCCAAGGCGCCAAGTAGGCACTAACGCCAGGCGCTTCCATTCTTCTTATTCTCTCAAATTCCTTCAACTGCATAATGCTCTCCCAAAACTCTTGTGCGTTATTAACATGAAAAGAAAGTTAGTAGCTAACTTCAAACATAGACTTTTATAGCTTGCACACGATATAAATATTAACTGCTGTGATTGATCTAGTTTTCTATAAATAAACCTCTTCAATTTTCCATTGTATTTTAACGACTTAAAATAAAAAAAAAATTAAATTGGTGGTCTGCTTGAACTAAACAAAGTGGCGCTTGGTCTACAGTAGGTCACATTTGGTTCCGGGTGACTCATTAGTTAAAAGGTCACCTTATCTACTTAGAGACCTAAAATCACTCGTGCAGTACTTAATCTTTTTCGGCTAACGCACTATGATCTGCTTGCAGCTGCTGCAGGGATATGATAGTTTGATTTGAGGATCTTATATCCAGGCGATTGTCGAGCTCAGTACAGAAATAGATTGGTTGGTCTTTGAACCGACTTGAATGCTTTGCAATTTGTGTTACGACGGGTTAAACTGAACGAAACACAGACATGGACTTGTAAAACAATTGATCGTTGCAGCTTTCGCCTAGACAAATTAATTGCTGTCTTTTTTTGGAAATAATAAATAATTGTATTGATTGATGGCAACCTCTGTGTGGACTTTATTACTTCGCGAGGATGACATTGTACAGTGTACAATGTCATCCTCGTGTACCTACATTGTGAATATATTTAATTACTATTATATTATCCTAAGAAATCTAATAACTCTTTTTTCATAAAATAACCATCCCATAATAACTAATTTTTTCAAAAAAAAAATCATTTTTTCAGATGCCGTCCTATTGGATGTCTAATCTGAATAATCTTCACCATGCAAACTGCAGTTTGGAACAGTTTAATAGAACTAGACTGGTAACAGTCACGTAATTACTGATCGACCATAAAAAACGCCTAGAATATTTCAAATTAGAAATATAAATGAATGTCGTGGCAAAAATGTATTAGCAATTTTTTTTTCAAAAATATATATAACTATGTAGAATCTTCCCTTTTGGCCACACACAAAATCCATATCAATTTCTGTCTATTAAGAAACCTCGAAAATTTCCATATTCCTTTTCAACCTTCTCCCAACCTCTTGTGATAACGCATCGTATATGTAACATCTACTGTACAAGATTCCGGACATTCCTATTATGTATTATTGTGACAATGATTCTAGGGTTTCAGGCTACAATAATATAATAAAGAGATTACACACAATTGCTAATTCTTATGCTACGTTAGCTGATGTTTTAATATGCCTCTATTGAAGTATAAATCTGAACTAATCAAACATTATAATTGTTCTCTTCTTTCTATATTGTACTATGACTGTCAATAACTATCATCTATATAAATGGCACTCATGTCGTCAATTCTAAATAAATAAATATTTAGCGGTAGCGCACAGAATTTTACCAAATTTCTCGAATCCTTTATTTTTACTTGTCTTCGTTTGGCCCTAATTTATGTCTCTTGTTTTTTGTTGTCCTATTACATACTTAGTGGACAGTCGGTATCTATTCTTTGTTATTTATTTGTAATTTTTAAAAATTTTATCCTCTGTACATTTTAAATAAACTATAATTCTCTCACTAGGTTCTCCATTGATATTTGCTAAGCGAAAAAAATTTCAATCGACAGATATTGACAATTGTAAACAACACCTATGAAATAAACGTTTAACAAATTTTCTTGGGAAAGCACACAAATTGAAAACGATACCAGGATTACATAGAAAAAAATTGATTAATGTTTAACACATTGTACATTTTACATTGTGTTGTATTATGACTAAGTCGATTTGCCTCCCAGTTTTGATTACATTAAAGCTGAATGTTTCGCTGTAGAGCTATTTTACGTTTTGTTTGCATTAAATTTTCCCACGTGCTGTGTGATCTCACTTGGGAAGCTGGTAGCCGGTCAGTGCAGCCATGAGTCCAGTTTTATACATTTTTTTGGCGGTGTGCGTATTTGGCGACCGTCCAGTTAGCTGTCTCACTCGGCCAGGAAGTGATTTCGACGCTTATAAAGGGGAAATCAGATGTGCACAGTGCCTCTTATTCATGCGGGCCAAAAATAATGAAAACAATGAGTGCGGTATGAATGCAAGGATGAACGAACGGATGACGGACATACTTGAAGTACCAAAGCACTAGACCGCGAATATGTAAAAAAAAGTGAAACATTTGCCCACTTTTAAAAAAACTATTATCGTACAGTGAATTTTATGAGTTTTACGTCTTATTTATACCGTCTGAAGTAGTACCTGGAATCATTTTAGTTTTCTTCATACTTCCAATATAACTATTGATAATTTCGTATTCAAATCTAAGTAGATTGTTCATATATGGCGCTAATTTAATTTTTCTCTGAATTTCTCTTTTTGAAAGTTACGCTTTAAAATATTTAGAAAATTTATTTGTTTGCGCCCGTACATACGCAATATGAATATAAATAAATATTTTTGTCGCTATAAAAACTCAATTCTTCAAAGAAAGGCATACAAATACAATATTGTATCGTTGATTCAATCCAATATTGTATTGATTTACGCAGAATTTTTCAAAATCAGGTTTGGACAGTAATTTTTCTTGCAGTGAACAATTGTTTTGTTTGGAGGGTCTACTTACAATTAAAGAACTTCTCTGTTTCCTTATTATAATGGTTAAGTGGAAAGGAAGTAGGTACAAAAAACCACCAACGCACGGCCGCAGAAAACGTTTTACGGAAAACCAAGCTCTGAAAATTCCACTTATATATAACCAGTGGTTTTTAATAAGGAAAATGAGATACCTAAAACTAAACACGTAAAATGGTGGATAATAAAAGAAAAATCCATACGCCTGTAAAATTTTATTTATTTCTATTTTTTATTAATTACTACTTCTAAAACATCAGTCCACAACTTAACACATATTTTGATTATTATTTTTAATAATGAAGGCACAAAGTTAATGCAGAACCAGCAGACAAGCAGCCATGTGGCAGCTTTGCTGTACTACTATTTTTATCATATCATGTTTAAACCATCATGCATTATTATTTAATTGAACACAAACATATTTTGAACGTTATGTGTGCTCAAATTTTATCAAGAAGTATCAAAATTCTGCTTTAAGGGGTGGCAAAAGAGGATGGGGTAGTTTTTCGAAATCTCATGTATACAGTGACCTTCCTCCTGTTTCGATGGTTAAGTGTGCAAAATTTCATCAATCTTGGGATAACAATGTAGATTTGTAGAAACAAAACGAAGCCATCCAGGTGCACTGACTTTTCTTTACAATCTTGATATGTATATCAATAAAGGGTTTTTTATTAATTGTTTTTTTGTTGAATTTTGAGAACTATATCTTAATGTTACATTTTTTAATCGTTCTGTCTACGAAAGTATCGCCTGCAAATCTACAGTTGCGAAAAAAACATTTGTGGAGCTTTTTTCCATTTCTGTAAATAGACATGGGAATAAGTCGAAAAGGTTTCGATTATTTTTCAATTGATACCTACACTAAAAAATAGAAGAGTTTCATAAAATTAATATGCTGTGATTGATATCACGTGACCTAAGATAATATCCGTGGCACTATTATTCCATTGCCTTGGCCTACTTACTTTTAAATTGTGTTACCGATTCATCAATTCCAAACATACCAAAATTGTCAGACGTTCCTAGCATTAATTTGATATAATATGTACTCGTATTTACATTGCACATATTCCTATTGTAATAATTTCTCGCTACAATTGCAGGGTCTATATGAATCAGAATTAATAGCTGAATTTAATTAAAAAATACGTACAGATATCGTACAGTTAGTTATCAAGAACCCTTCTCATATTATTATCGTGTTGGAAGAACAATTGTTCAATCGAATATGATTTATTTCAACCTCAGTATTTTGACTTCCACATTTCCCCAATCCTGGAAACTTACTAAGGTAAGCCTGATTCACAAATCAGGGAATAAAATGGATATCCAGAACTACAGACCAATAATTTGCGAAATGCTGAACAAACAAATTAAACCGTATCTCTGGGAAAATTAACATGGATTTTTTCCAAAACAGTCCACCTAACTCTTTTTGAACTCTCACAGAGATTGGCAAGAAGATTAGATGCACAACATCAAACTGATGTGATCTACACCGACTTCGCTAAGGCGTTTGAACGAATTGATCACGACTTAATGTTACGAAAACTGCATAGAATCGGTTTCGACCATCCTCTTCTATTTTTTTTCCACCTATTTGAGGAATTTGAGACAGTGCGTATGCATCGACGGGGTCTAGGGAATTTTCCGCATTCTCTGGGGTACTACAGGAGTCAAACCTATGGCCACTTCTATTTATAATTTTAATTGATGACATTGCTGATGATTTTAAATTACTTATGAAGATTTGTGACGGGCAAGCATGTCTCAAATTACAAAAATTGATTTGGATTCAATTTCATCATGGGCTGATGAGAAGAATTTAATTTTTCGTTATTTTAAAGGCAACTTTAACAAATTTTAAGTTGAGTTAATTGAGTTAACAATATTTATTAAAAAAAGTGATCAATTTGTCATTATATTATAATGAAATACAAAATAAAACATCGTAAAAAAGTATTTTTAGGGTAAAAATTAAATTTAAATTCTACAAATTTGTTTTTTTGCTTATATCAGTCATTTGAAAGTTAAATTTAAGCCAATCAGAATGCTTTTTTAATAAGTTAATTTTAAAGTTGCTGTGGCTCCTTCCAAAACTTTCAAAAGTATTTTCAAACTTTCCGGAATCTTCTAGACTCACCGACACACTCCGCCACTCAGTTTGGAACCTTATAGAACCTTCTTGAACTTTCTCCTTCCAGAACCTTCTAGACCATTCGAGAACCTTCATGAACTTTCTGGAACCTTATAGACCGACACAGTCGGCGGGCCCATTCTGAAATAATCTGAAGCAATCGCGACCATCCGATAACAAAGCACATTTCCTTCACCCACTCCCACCCATGCTCAGCCACCCCCACCAAACTCTTACTTTCCATGTGACACCAGGGGCTATCTACCACCATAACCACCTGTGGGTGGCGGTGGCTGGTTGTGAAGAAGGCGGGTAGAGAAACGTCGGCTTCTTTTTATAATATATATCTGATTAGATTATATATATATATATTAGATTATATTTACAAAGAAGATATGGTAAAATTGTTATTTCACAATAATTGCCAAAGTTGACTCTCAAATTATGAAAACATTGAAAGACCTATACTTTCGAACATTAACACAAATAATGAAGTAGCATATGTCCATACTATAATAATTGCCACATATTTTGATTGAAAAATTATTTTGCAGTTTTGTTTAGTATTTTGGCCTCAAATCCAAATTTAAGTATTGTATTAAAAAAAAGCCGCGCAGCCATAGACATATGAATATTAGTATGTCTGTGCGCGCAGCCGTTAATTTATTCGCGATTTGTCTTAGGACGGGTTGTTTCGGAGAATTTGAACAATTCATCAAATTTCAACGTTCATTTTCAAGTTCTGTGAAAGATTTTTTAAAGTTCTGTTTTAATTTCAGTTTTGTCAAGCACCTAGCCTATGATGATATAATAACAGAACTTGAATAGGACTTTCACAGAACCCGGAAATGAACGTTGAAATTTGATAAATTGTTCAAATTCTCCGAAACAACCCGTCCTTATTATATTTGCCTAGTGAAGTTTGCACAGTTTTTTTCACAGATTTGCAACACAGATTTCCAATACAATGTTTCTTATTTTTTTGAATTTTTATTGGAACAATCGGAATCGCCCATTGCTTCAAATCGATTGGCCCGTGATCCGAAATGATATTTCGTTAACTTATATTATAATCGTTTTTTTGTGGATTTCCACCCCAAAATGAGTTTTCTAGCCAGTCAGGATGATAGCGGAATATTTTTAATTGTATTTACATAACCAACGTTTACCAGCGATTCCCGACCTTATATGGAATGAGAAATATAAGTGAAATTTTGATCTCCGGCGACATTTTTTGTTTTTCTCAAAATTTTCAAAATTAAACAAACAAAAAATCTTTGGCATATTGTTGAATCTTTAGCATGAATCTATCCCTCCCACTGCAGCGCAAGAGGATGGGTCGATAGAGAGTCCGGCTGGAGAGGTCAAAAGGTCTCCCTCAACCAGTCTCTCTCTATCCCACTGCCACGCAGTATGTGGGCACGCGCATCCCCCTCCAAGACCTAGAAAAACCTCATCCCATGGACCCGGGCACCCCTGCTAAGTCTCTAAACGTAGTGGACCACTAGGCGATAACCTACGGCAGAGGTGTTGGTTATCCAATAAATGGTTCCCGGGGCGGCGGTGTAATTTCCATCACGAGCTATGACGCGTTGAATTTGATATAAAACGGCGCTATGCAAATCATCCAAATATTATTATTATTATTGCATCGTTCAATAAGAAAGAATTATCCATTAAAATATTTAAACTCGGGCGAGGCCGGGTAGTTACTTTTTTTTTTTTTTAAGTTTCTTTATTCTATAAAATTATTAGTTACATGCATTGAGGAATTTTTCGACCACCATGCTAGGCACATGCCCGTGTTATGGTGGTCGATTTTCTATACATTAACATAAAGAATGTGCGGGAATATAAAATAAAATAACATATTATTAAAGAATATTTAAGAACATAAAATAATGTAAATGACTATAGTAATATAAGGAAGTATGGAAGAATACAGTAGAATATAAAAATATAATAGCATAATATTAATATAATATAATAGTATAATATAATAATATATATAATAATATAATATAGTATAATAATATAATATTTTTTAGTTGTTGTAAGTGTTATTTTTAGATACATAATACAATAGTATATTGAGGAAATCTCAGTTAGGTAAATTACATATGTATTAATGAACCACATTTTAAACTGTTGATTTCCCTAAAGTAAAATAGATGCATAAAAAAGAATATAAAAAGTATATAGTTATAAAATCAAACATAGTACTATAGAGTAGGCAAATGAGAAAGGATTATTTTTACTATGGAAATCTATATGTGCTTGATTAAATTGGTAGGTACATTATTTTGCAGCAATTTTGTACAAATAAATCAAAGTTAGAATTCATGTTTCAAGTCCGGCGAATTACACTGAACACTGGAGTCAATTATTATTGTTACGGTGGTTTAGTCAGCTGGTAGCTAAGGTGGCACAGTAGGTACATGGAACTTGTATGCCGTACAGTGGTGCCAAACAGTTTTAAGTAATTTATGTAAAAGTTTTTAAACTTTCGGCTATTAATATTATAGTAATTATATATAGTTCTTTACAAACAAAAACTTTTATTGGTGGTATAACCTACGTTCTTTAAAGAAATTCTTTAAAGAAATACCTCAAAGAAATTCTTTAAAGAAATTTCGACCCTTTCCGGATATCCATTTTTGGACACCGGCTGCAAAGTGAGTAAGTGTACTGGATCTTTTGATGTCGTTATTTAGTGCATTGTATATTTTTGGTGCGATGTATGTGTATTGTCTTTGTGAGAAAGTGGTTTTTGTTATGGGGATTGTGCATTTTCCATGCGTTGAGTAGCGTGTATGTATATCTTTTTGAGTAGAATTTATCAAACCATTTTTCCAGATATGAATGAGAACTATCTTAATATATAGTTGGCGAATGTCCAGGACTGCTAGTTTCTTGAAGAGTGGCTCTGATGGGTAAGAACGGGAACATTTGAAGATGATCCTTAACAAAAGTTTTTGAACAGTCACTAGAGGGTAGAGAATGGATGCAGCACAACCTCCCCATCCTATAATGCCGTACGTAGCTATAGATTGGAATAAAGCAAAATAAACACTTTTGAGTGTTTTTATATCGAGGATTGATCGAAGAGAATAAAAAATATAGCATAACTTACGGAGTCTTTTTGTTATGGAGTTGATTTGGGCCTCCCAGCGTAAATGGTTATCTATAATGACACCTAGGTATTTTATTTCAGTTGACGGTTTAATAATTGGGCATGAACAGCTTGTAGTGAGAGATAGTGGGGGAGTGTCTAGATTTTGTGGGCAAGTGTGAATAATTAGTTTAGGAAGGTTTTCTGAGAGAGTTAATTTTCGGATTGAAAAATGTATATATTGTGTTTTTT
Organism: Hesperophylax magnus; assembly: GCA_026573805.1. NCBI lineage: Eukaryota > Metazoa > Arthropoda > Insecta > Trichoptera > Limnephilidae > Hesperophylax > Hesperophylax magnus. The sequence continues at coordinate 3,061,282 of JAIUSX010000977.1, read as the reverse complement.
TAATATTTAGGGTGAGGAGGTTGGAGTCCAGCCATTTTTTAATTTTGTTCAGTCCAGAATTCGCCTTCTCAATTGTTGTTCTCCACATTTTACTCGTAAAAATGATAACCGTGTCATCAGCGAAAGATATTATATTACCTTCAATATCCAAATTCAACAAGGAGTTCATATATATTAGAAATAAGAGCGGGCCTAGAACACTTCCTTGGGGTACGCCGTAGGAGATGGGTAAACATTTACTCCTGTATTCTTGATCGGAGTGGATGACGGTTGTTTGTGATGTCTGCGTGAGGTAGTTTTTAAACCATTTCAGGGCAGTACCTTCTATCCCAATCTGTTGCAGTTTTTTTAGAAGAATGTGGTGGGAAATAGTGTCGAAGGCTTTAGAAAAATCTAGAAAGACAGCAAGAGGTTTATTGCCTTTATCGAGGTTATCTGATATAATATTGGTAAAGGTTGCAATTGCATCAGCAGTACTACAGTCTTTGCGAAAACCGTATTGGTTTTTGGAAAGGATTTTATTGTCCTCGAGGAATTTGAGGAGTCTTATTTCTACTACTTTTTCAATGGTTTTGGATATTGTGCTCAATAGCGATATAGGCCTGTAACTATTTAGGGAAGATCTGTCACCTGATTTGAAAATAGGGATGATAGAGGTATGTTTAAGTGATTTTGGGAATAAACCGGATTGGAGGCTTAAGTTAATAACATGTTTGAGTGGGCTGGAAATAAGGGTTTTTAAATGTTTAGTGAGTTTAGTAGAGATTTTATCTATTCCTGTTGAGTGACTATTTTTTAATGTTGAGATGATTTCTGTAATTTCCAATTCTGTGGTAGGTGTGAACATAAATGGAGTATAACTGAGATGAGCCAGGGTTATTTCGTTTGCAAGGTCATGTTCCGAAACATTATTTCTAGTTAGAATATTATTGGAAAGGTTAGATCCGACTGAGGTGAAAAATTCATTGAAATGGTCTGCGATTTTTATTGAGTCATTACGTGTATTTGTTAATGATCGGCCTTCAATTTTAATCTTATTGATGGGTGTAGTCGTTTGTCTAGTGTGGGATATGTCCTTAATAATACTCCATATTTTTTTCTTGTGATTTTCGGCGTTTTTGATTTGTTTTTTATAGTAATCTTCTCTGGCCTTAGAGGTAATTTTTTTGCAGACATTTCTGTATTTCTTGTAAAATATGTAGGATTCATGATCGTTGGGATTTTTTTTACAGAGTGCGTGGAGTTTATCACGCTTACGTATAGAATGAAGGATACCTACAGTTATCCAAGGTTTGAGTTTAGTGTCAAAATGTTTTGTTTTGTGTGGTGTGCTGGATGTAGCGTTGGTTAGGTGGTTATGTAGTGTTTCGACAAGAGATTCGCAGGCTAAATTAGGATCATTTTGTTTGTAAAGATTTGACCAATTTTCTTGTGAGACCAGCTCAAAAAGTTTGGTATAGGATATTTTATTTTTTGGAATTTCATGCGGTTGTGGTTTATCTACTTTGTAAGAAAGAGAAGTTATGGTAGCGTAGTGGTCTGTGATGGTGCATTGGTATACAAGAGATATAGTTTTTAATTTACATTTTGAAAAAACATGATCAATACAACTTACAGACGAGCCCGATACTCTTGTAGGTGCTGTTATGGCTGGGACGAGGCCATGAAGAGTTAGCATATTTATATAATCATTGGCTTGAGGATGCATAGAATTAATTATATTTATATTGAGGTCACCAATAATAAGGAGATTATCACAATCACTCACACAAGATAGAAATTGGTTTAGTGAATTTAGAAAAGGGGTTATGTTAGACGTGCCTGGTGATCGATATATAGAAAATATGGTTACGTGTTTATCTATTACAATTTTGAGACAGTTAGATTGACTGATTATGATTTCGTTTACTGAGTGAGATATGTGATTTTTTATGTATATGATAACTCCATCGTTTTGGGTTATGTTATTCTGTGTATTGTAGTGGGTGTAGTTTGTTATGTTTTTGGGAAGGTAAATTTCATTGATCCAGCATTCACTCAAAATGATTATGTCAAAGTCGGAGTTCAGGTCTGTGAGAACTATCAATAATTCGTTAAAATTATGGTTTATGCTTCTGATATTCATTGAGAAATTTTTTAGGGCCGATAGAGTTAATATTTGTTGAACTTCTAGAAACTGTTTGTTTCTGTACATGGAATTGGAGACAAATTGTCTAGTTGATCGGCTATTTCTACCATTTATAAAGTTTGTAACAAAACACAGTAAGTGGCATAAAAAATAGCAATGATTTTGACACATCGTTTAAAATAACAATGAGAGGCTCCACATATTCATATGATAGATTCAACTTAACATTTAAGACAGTGGTGATAACAAGACTTATGATCAAAAATAGTATCTTTGGGCTAGAGACATACAATAATAATTTACTGCTGTATATAATGAAGAGTTTTAAATAATAATATAAAAATACATAAAAGAAAATTATGTTGCTCAGCGAGCATTGTTTACGGGTTAATGGGTGAGGGTGACAAAAGGTGTTTATTTTTGTCACTAATAATAATGACAGGTGTCCCAATATCTCGCCGTACATAGACTTGACCCCCTCTGGTCCAAGCAAATTTGAAAAGGTTTGCACGTTTGGCCTTGCGGGCAAGAAACCACAGGTGCTTCGCCTGAAATGTTAGATGTTCGGAAATGTATATAGGGGAATCTGGTCCTGCCATTCCGATTAGGGTGGTGTTAAGTGTGTCCTCACGATTTGCAGCTTGTTTATTGGACCTTTTTACATCTTCAAGAAAATTATCACGGTCGATATTGGACTTGAATTTTATTAGGATGGGCCTGCATTTATCTTTGGAGACTTTTAGTGTAGTGCGGTACGCCGTATCGATATTGGTAGCTTCGTTAGAGTTTATGGTTTTTTTATGTTGAATTTAGGTTATTATTTAGGTTTTCGCCGTTGGTTTCTGGGATTCCTCTAATCTCCACATTTTTTGATCGGTTTAGTCTATCCATCTGTTCCACGTGGTTTTCAATGGCTTCAAGTCTCGCTTCGAGGTTAGAGTTCTTTTTTTCAAGTGATTTATTTTTATCCTCAAGGTCGTGAACGCGAAGTAGAATCTCTTGGTATTGTTTCATTGTTTCCAGAGTGGCTAGAATTTGAGTGTTTTGTTCCATTAGTTTGGTAAGTAGTTCACTCTCCGGAGGTGTTGTACCGCTGGCTTTAACAATAGGTACTGCCGATAGACATTGCTTGCATCTGATCTGTGCGCGGCGCTCCTTACTGAGTCTACGGTAAGAGCTCTCCGCCACTCCACCACAGTGTAAATGAAAGGTCCCTTTGCACAGGGCGCACACAAAAACGGACTCGGCTGAGACAGTAGGCTCTGAACACGTATGGCAAGGATTATTCATATTGATGTGTTCGTTTAGTTAGTACTTAATAATAATAATAATAATACCTGGATGACTTTTATAGCGCCGTTTTTGTGCAAAAACACCTCAAGGGCGCTGTACAAACTTATAATACATTTCTACAGTGTTATTACTTAACTATTTATGGAGAAAATATACAGTACAATACTTACCTGGTAGGTCACTTGAGATTAACACTTAATTAATATTATCTAATTGTTTATTGGCGAAATTTAGATACAGGGTTTAGGAATTAATTGAAAAATTGAATATAACTGGACTTTCTCTTAGGATTGGTATATTTAATTTAAGGGTACGACAACTTAAAAAGGTAAGTTTTTAGTTTAGACCTGAATTCTGTTGGACTTGTTATGGATCTTAGTTCCGGAGGGAGTTTATTCCAAGCCTTCGGCCCAGATACTCCGAAAGCGCGATCACCAAACTTAGTATTTGGCTTGCGCATAGGTTCTATCAGTCTGCCTACAGCTGCTGATGTTGCTGATCTAAGAGTTGACTGCCTCAGACCAGTGTTTTCCGGGAAGCATAGTTCAGAGATGTAGGGTGGGGCCATTTCATTGATGGATTTAAACACCATCCAGCACAGTTTGTACTGGATTCTTTCAGGGCACTTGTTAGTTATTAGATTAGTATGTATTGCACTTCGGTAAGAACGTGTGTGTGCGTATGAGATTATCACTTGCTGTTGACAGATTTAATTATTGTGATATTTATTTTTTAAAATTTTATTTATTTATTTATTTAGATGCTAATCGAGTAGACAAAATAATATAATATTTAAAGAGAAATAATAATAAAGTTGTGTTCATTGATTGTGTTAATTTTGTTTTAGAGAGATGATTCCTACTTAACCGATTCAAAAACACTTCGTATAATAATTTAATTATTGTTAGCTAATTTTAAATCAATAGAATTTGATGTATTTCGCTAGACAATTTAAAATCGTAGCTGGTAACAGACATTGAACTGTCACGTTGTGATTGTCACTTCACTTTATCATTGGATCACAAATGTTTATTAATGTTTCTCAGTACACAACTCACTTTTGAATTGAATTGAATTGAAATCCTTCACTGTAAACACTTCAAACCCCGCAAAAACTTTTTACTTTGTATTTCATGGGTTAAAAATCATATATTTTTAAATGTTTGTTCGGAGCGATTAAGATGCGTGTTTACTGTTGCACTATCCATAGACTATCAGTATTTTATAAATATTATAAATCATGATTAATCTGAGATAGAAGTTTTAAATCTAGAGTTATCTCAGTCATTGCACCAAAGCTTGTAAAGTATTTGGGCCAGTCGCGCATTCTTTCGCGCGGTATTTAGTCTGTTTTTTAGAAGAAAATGCAAAAAAGCTTGGTCTATTTTGGTTGTCATCGAAATAGCTATACGTCACTGTCAGCAACTTTAAAACACGGTTGTCCTGTTATAAACATTGATATAAAATACACAAGATATACATTTTGATAACATTAAAAAAATGATCTGTTTTTTCTTTCGTGTTTTTTTTCTTCCAAGTTTGATTTTAAGCTCGGCTTGGTTGGATCATCGAGCTTAGCGCGGCTTGAAACATAATCCGTATAAAGGTCGTAAGCCTAGATATCAGTAATATAACACGTATTGTTTATGATTTTAATAGAGGAATGTGCTTCTTTTTTCTATCTAAAGCCAAATTTCTGTCTACGTGAGTGGTGTATTAATGCTCTCTACTGTCATGGGATGTCGATAGCTTTCAAAATGTCAAATATTTTAGGCGGATTTAATTTACGAATTGATTTTCTCCACTTCAATCAGCGTGGTGCTATATATGAGAATACTAATTTTAAATAGTATTTGTTTTGCTGGAGTCAATGCACTATTCATGAAAATATGACGAACACACCGCTGTAAATACTGTCCAGACATTCCCAATACCTTACCAGACAAATACCAGACAAAAATCCCTCTTTCAATACCTTACCAGACAATTTGTCTATTTTAGATTGATTATCAATTAATAACATCCACATCTCTCGTTGCTCGATGAATATAATAGCCCATACTGATAAAATAAATTTTCGAAATTTCGATGTACGAAGTAGTAATTTTTCACGTAAACGTCACATTTGACATTTGTTACTGCTATCCCCGGCGTCTCGGCTAAAAAGGGAACTATCCTGCGGCTTACCAAGGCTTGAGCGGCTGATTTAACCCGCTTAAATTTGAGTGAGGAATGTCGCACATCGCAAGGATACGGACCGACTGATATACCGGGCCTTACAGATTTGAAATTGATGATTGACGTAGAAATCACTCAGTGAATTGGTTGGTGTTCTAGATATTAGTTTAGTTGTTGTTGTCATTATTCAATTTTATGAAAACATAACGTACCTTTTTGTACGTACGCGTTTGTAATATAATTTCGGTGAGCTGAATACGAGATTGTCACCGTAATTATTAGGTTGGTCTATTTTTGTGGTTCGAAGGTCAACCTAATGTAGCGTATAACAATGGTTACAAATTATCTAAAATTTATCTTTATGGGTTTTTTTTTAATTTATCGTAGTCCTGCTTGTTCTGCAATTTGTTTTATTTTTTATGGACCTCATCTATCACTTTTAATAACGATTTAATAATGACAGGATTGGTTTTACAAGCATTTCAATTAATAGCACTCGATTACTAAAACACCCAAGGCGGGCCGACTTTTTTAGTGCCTTTTGATGATAAAATTGAGACTCTTCGTTTTCACAATGGGACTACATCCCTGGGCTGGATTTTCCCTCTTTCAGAAATGCTTCTTCTCTGTTTAAATTCGTCTGCCTATTCCTAGCCATTTTCTCCAGTTCCCGGGTCTTCCCATCCCGCTCCAGTCTTCTTTCACACAGTCAGTCCACCTCTTCCTCGATCTGCTTTTAATACATAACCCCTGAGCGGGATTTTGCTTCTTCCACATTTTCTTCTTTCGCTGTCTGTTTCTAGCTATTCATCTCTTTGTTCCCTGTCGTTCCCGTTCTGGTTCAATCTTCTTCCAAGTCAGTCCTCGAACTGCTTTTAGTATCCTTTCCTATATTATTATCCGGTATTTTTACCCCTGAGTGGAATTGTGCCTCTTTCCCATTTTCTTTTTTGTCTGTTTCTAGCTATTCATCTCTTTGTTCCCTGGCTTTCCCGTTCTGGTTCAGTCTTTCTTCCACAATCAGTCCACCGCTTCCTCGGTCTGCTTTTAGTATATTTATCCATGGGTTTTTGCTACTTCCACGAGTTCTTTTTCTCTGTCTGTTTCTAGCTATTTGTCTCTACGTTCCCTGGCCTTCCAATTCTCTTGTCTTCTTTCATGCAGTCGTTCAGCTCTTCCTTATCTGCTATTGTATAACTTTACTTGTATCAATAAGCCATCGCTTCTCTTAGAATTTTAAGAATCTTGCAATTAGTTCCACGCTCATTTATATCATCGAGTATTTTGCGCTCAAATCTTGTAGATTTTGCTATTTATTGTAAGTTCATATCTCCTGTGAGAAAATACTTATGAAGATTCTATAAATAATCAATTTATTCCTTCTTTTATAGTGTATGTTTATTAAATACCGCTGTAAATTATTTTATATACTAAACAACTTAATCCACTTAGTGTTCTTCATGCTTATCATGACATTAGTATGCAAATGAGTACGAGGCTGTTTTACTTTACGTATGGAAAAGTATTAAATGACTCCTTTACATAATTATATATTTAAATAATGTACCTACTAGAATTCAAAACGGTGATAATTCTATAGGTGTATTTGTCTAAACTCTAACATCGATATTTTTTCGGATTCAATGCCCAAATTTAAAGGGAGCATCAAGTCAATGATATAAACTGTTCAATGCGCAAACATTATACACACACACTCACACGTACACACACACCCATATACTACACATGTATCTCGGTAATTACTGAATATACATACCAAATATAAGACATTACAAGGATACATATCATGAGTACAAAACCGCCTTGAAATATTTAATATCTGTAAATTGTTTCATCACTGTAACCAATGTACTGTTTGTTTCTATAATATTAAATAAAATTAAAATAAGCTACTGTATGTTATTCAAAGCTAGTTTATTGTCAATGGAAAATCACAACACCTGTAGAGGTTCAGCCCATGTCACGATGATTAAAATTTCTTTTTGAGTGCGAAGGCTGCAGATTTTTCACACCGTAGATACTCTCAGTACAGCCTTATACATAGTGTCTGGAAACTTGTGATAAATATTAATAGTTACTTGAATGATTCACAAATTTAAAACATGTACTATTATCCTTCGAAAGCTTCAAATTCGATTGGCTTATCAAGAGAAAGACCGCAACATGGCGGTCCCCTTTGGTCACTGATAATACTTCAAATTTCGGAGAAAATAATTATGATTAAAACTTTGTCTTGAATCAACGCAGCGTCAGTGGTGTATCGAACGAAGCGGATGTCCTCGTTTTACCACAAATTATGTATTTTTCCACAATCGGATAAAAAAAATTACTATGTATTATTGGTTTTGTGGTTTTGTACTCAACCAACGTTATGTAGATGTTGGGTTCTGTCATCCGAAGTAAGTCGATTACCTTGTGGATAGGTTGGTTGACTCGCAGTTGGATAGATCGAGTTAAAACCCAGAAAGAGTACCGACTTAACCCTTTCATACCCGCATTATTGTTTCCACGTATATAAAATATGTAATTCTTGATTGTACCTCAGAATATTATTTGAAAATTTTTGATACATAATTTTTATTTTTGAAGTTTATTTGGCTTAACATCGGTCGTCAGAGGTTATTTTTAAAATAGTAAGGTAAAATAAAAATAACACAAAAGTAATATAATTAACTGTTTCATGTCAAAAATGCACATTTACAATGTAGTGATAATCTCTACGGTTTGAAACATAAAATTTTAACTAAAATTCATTCAGAAATCAAGAAATAATCTAGGATAATATTCTTTAAAAATTGTTAAATTGAAATAATATTATTACTATAGAACACATCTTTATGCGTTAACATATTTGCTTCATTCGAATAATTCGAGTAGAAAATATTGATATCTCACCTTAAATTAAGTAATCAATGACGGCAGAAATTTGATCAAACTCACAATCAGCAGATGTCAAAATCTTCATCGTTTTTGTGTCGGAATTAAGGATTTCAACCAAGCGAAAAAAATATACGACACATAAAAGATTTCAAGCTATAAGAAAACAAAAACATGGTTTTTCTAAATTGCTACTGTTACAGTAAAAAAAAATCACAAAGTTCGTGTTAATTAATAGACCACCATAACACGGGCATGTGCCTAGCATAGCGGTAGAAAAATCCGCAATGCATGTAACAAACATTTCAATGAATAAAGAAACTTAAGAAAAAAATAAAATTGAATCAACCCTGGGGCTGAAGGGGTTAAGAGGAATATACAGCCAAACGTAAGGGGGGGGGGGAGGAAGATAATAGAGATGGGTGTAGGGAAGGGGATAATTTTAGTATGTTTTTATGAAGGTTCAGGCTATACTGAAACCGTTCGGTTTATATATTTATGTACACAACGTGATTAACAGTCAATTTTCTTCCGGGAAAATTGGAAAAAATAGCTCAGAAAATGGTTCGGGGAATTATGTTTTTGAAATTTAGAAATTCCAAGTTTTGGAAATTTTCTATTCGACATTTTATCATCGTGGATGCTGTTTGAAACTTCAATGATCTTTTAAAAAATAACAGACGGCGCCACTTCCGTCTAAAACAATCAAAGCATTACAGGCTTTTAGATACTTAATATAGTGGTGTACAAAAATATATATATATTTTTTTTTTTTGCATCCTAGATAACCAACCGGAATATATTGTTGTACAGTATGTATTAGATAATACGTTTACGTATAGGCAGGTATGTATTTGTAGGTATGACCGCTAGTTTTTTTAAAGAATTGAAGGGCTTATACGCTATCAATAGCGGTTAACCGCCGGGTAATTAATGAATTTGGTGGTTCACACAAGGTAATTCTATAACATAATTTACCATTACAAAATTACTAATATCTACAAATATTTCATAAATTGATGCGTCACATTGCTTTTAAAACATTATTGTTAATAATATCAAAATAATAAATGAACATAAAAGGCAGAAAAAAAGAAAAAGGATGAAAAGGCAGAAAGAAACTCAGTCGCTTCTAGGCATTGAATCCAGGACTTCTCCCTTTTGGGATAGTGCTCTAGCGACTGAGCTAATTCGACTATATCAACTTACATAATTTTTTTCTGTCTTTTTCATAATTTTCGTCCGAAACTCGTTAATATTGTCTTCAATGATTAAAATTTGAGGTTTTACTAGTTAAGTTATCTACAATCTCTAAAGAGTATAAAATAAAGTCGCTATCCGTGTCTGTCTGTTTGTGCGCTTAGTTCTTCTAAACTACGCAACGGATTTAGATAGATTCACTGTCTTTTAGATAATTTCTTCCGGACGGTTTATATATATAATACATGCATCATAGAAAGTCGATGTTTTGTGATCAAGTCGTAAAAGTTATTTTCGTGCGCTTTCATTGATCATGCTGGCCAAACCTTGAGATGGTCTTAAGATCTTAAAGCCCCGTAGTAAGCGTTCCAAGATGGTTTGAAAGGGAGATATGGAAATACGAATGTTAGAGAGAGCGCGGAAATTAATATTAAAAAACTATAATAATCAAGCGTAAATGGTGAAAATATTTAATAAAACACGACTCGTTTGAAATAGAGCAAAAATCTCTCGACAAATGCTTCGGTTGCTTTTAAAGATATATATTATATTATACTTTTTCTATCAATTACATAGAAACCGCACAGAAAACGATCTTAAAGGTAATACTAAAAAAACATAGACTGACTGATACAGACCAAATATTCAACAGCTATGACGTACTAGATATACGCCAATTATACGTTAAAACACTACAAAAAAAAAAAAATTTCAACATACACAAAATAACACTAACAGACCAGTTAGACTAGCGTACAAAGAAAACATTAAAACCCCCGACAGTAAATTCAAGCTTTGGACAAAGACACTACCAATACCATGCTATAAAAGCTTTCAACACTTTAAAACTTGAAATTAAAATTGAGGAAGATAAAAATAAATTCACACACAAAATTACAAAATGGATTAAAGAACAAAAAAGACAATATTACCAAAATTCCATAGCATAAAATACAAATAAAACCTTCACGTAACACACAATATAAACACACATCACTCACAAACACACAAGATTATTTTCAATGTACTATTTTAAATATATTATTATGTATTTTTAATTTTAAATGTATAATTTTTCTCATTAAATGTATTATGTAGTTTATATTTCATATTATAAAATGAAGGCCTCAGCACGGGCAAGCCACCCAGTGAGGCCTACATTACTGGAAAACCTGAATTGTAAAAAATATTGTACCTAATAAAAAAAAGATACACTGTGAGTTTTTTCATGCCTATAACATATTAAATAACGGAACAAAAATTGTTATAAACAATTTTCGAAGCTTACTTTGATTTGATTTTTTTCTATCGAGGCAATTTGATATAATTAACGTTTCGGCATAACGTCATATCGGCATATGGATATTATCTTAAAAAATAACATACATTGTATAGTGGAACTTAAAAACTAGAAGAGTTATGGCGATGCACTACGTCGTGTAATATTTTAAATTCAGCCGCTATCAATAACAACCCTTACGTAGATGGCGATAAGGTTTAAATTCCAGCTTAACCACCATCCGCCTGTTTTGATTTATGCAAGAAAAAAACAAGGCCAAAAAGTGCCTTTTATTTTATTTTGTTGATGTTCAGGCATAAATATTTAATTTTTTGTCGATCATTTTATAAATAACTTAATTTGCCACATTATACAAAAAAAACATAACCAAAAATGGGATCGAAAGTAGGAGATTTTGAACTTTAAAGCAGTTTTCAAAGCCCTTATACATTATTTTTTTCTGGGCTTATAAAAAGACTTATCTAAAAAATACTCGATTATTTCAAAGGCCAAGATGTATTCTACTCGCAGTATTTAATTAAAGCCTCTGAAACATTTCGAGGTGACCAAATTTTGAAACCAAAAACACATGATTTTTCATTACTACGTATGGCATCGCCTTAACGAGAAACTTGTTGTAAATCGGTAGAAATTGGGTAAGCGGGAGCTCGAAAGGGCCTACAGAAAAGTCCGTGATGGATATCCCAAGGATAACCCCTAATAACGTCGTGTACATGTCAGCTAGTTGTACTACAAAAACATTGAATACAGTCATAAACATTAATAATACCTAAAGGAATGCCATTCATTAACAGCTATTAATTTCCTTGAAAACCTTTCTCATAAACAATGTATTAACCGCGGAGTAGTTCGTGTCAAGGGCAAGGCAGTGTGAAATAAACAGGATACGGGTAATGAAAGGAAAAAGGGTGATCCCAGGCTATTATTCGTGGAAAAAAACCTACTCTTTTCCACAGACTCGTTTGCAAAGTTTTTACTCTTCGTGAAAGAATTCCTTTTGTGAAAAATACTTTTTTTATATTTGTACGCGAATTTTCCTTTTAATTTCTAGTTCTGGAATAATTTCGTGTTTACAACTGCAAATTACATATAATTTCAACCTTGCAGTAAAGTTTGATTAGTGACCCAAAGCATTATATTCTATCAATGTATTTAGTTCGCTTTTTTACAGTGTGTCATTATTAAAATGCCCACAGATATAATAACGTTTAATAATAGTGGTCATTTGGTAATACAGCAATTATTAAAAAAAATACTATTTTCGGTTATTTGTCTCTTTGAATGTCTATAACTCCGGTTCAACGAACTCTAGAACTTTTGCTTTGAATATAAGTGTCATTTTCAAAATTCGAAGTTTTTGTTTGGAGAATTCAGTGATAAAGTATCTACCAATAATATAATATTTTTGACAGAAAAATATTTTTATTGTCATTTTGAAAATTGAACTGATTTGTCGAAAATTCAGATTATCCCCATTAATGTATTAGATGAGACACGAAGCGAAACACTGGTTTCGAAGAAATTGGTTCCGAAAAAATTGGTTGTTTCCAATTAGTTCAATTTGATCTCCAACGCTCCAACGCCGAATGACCGGAAACTACCAAATCCGAACACGTTTCGATGAGATATTTATAACCACTGGAACGATTTCGGTCGAAAAATCGACCACTTTTATTTTTCTGCGATTGATATCGGTCCAAAAATGGACCGATTTTTCTACCATTCGTAAAATATTTATTGTAATTATTTAAAACGCTTCCTTGGCCAGCTACTTGTTTTATCGAATAGCTGATAATATATTCTCTTTGTCTATGAACTTATCCGTTGTCTTTGAAGTGATATTTAACGAGTTTTCGCGGTTTTATAAGGCGTCCTGTCAAAAAACAAAACCATAAATTTTTAACATTCACGAAATTTTGGACTCTTCCTAAAATGCCGTAAGTAATTAATTTATTGGGTTTTTAACGCATAATTATATATTTGTGTTATTGTGATTGACTTATCTATCTTTGAAATGCGTTTTTAATTAGTTTGTTTCTAATATATTGTTTTGGTTGAAGTTTTTGTGTAAGAATACGTCAACTGAAGACGTCATCTGTTTTTGATTTACAATAATGTCTTATATACTGCACTCGCGCATTTGAAATATAGATATTCCATCACAGTGATTCAAAACAAAGAGATATATATAAGTTTTATTTGAATTGGTTCATTATTAATACAGATATTTGTTAACCAATTATTTTAAGTCATATGTCAAAAAGTTGACTCTTTTTTACATGTAAAATGGTGTAAAGCCTTCGTCACACAATAAAAATTTAGTAATTTAGTTGTATAATTAATTAATTTCTTCACTTTTACCAAATTTGTGCAGAAACAAATGTCGTCCAGGGAAAGGGAGCACTCCACGACCCAATAATTATTTTCAAATTTTATATTAGTGCAATATTTAACAAAATTTAAACATTTAAGTACTTACATTAAGTGTTTTCAATTTAAAATATATAGAGTGGTGCTGACTGCAAGAGGAGGCAGAGGAAGAGGGAGAGGTGGGGTACGAGCTGGTGCCAGACTACCTGCACGTGGACGTCAACGCAGAGCTGCAATTGCAGCCTCGTCTGGAGTGTTAGTATTTTTTAATGTTTTTTTATGAAAGTACTTTGCTGTGGCCGTTGAACTCATCATATATTTGTATTTATTTAAACAGCGACCCTGCTTTGCTACTGGTGCGAGAGGATCGCGTCAAGGCCCTAAAGGCTGTTAGGGCCCTGCCTGCTTCCTTCCGGCTAGAGCTGGAAAGCCGAAAATTCAAGAAGCAGGCGGCGCGCATTTTGCTCCCTACCGCACCTCCAAGAAAAACTAAACAAAAGTAAGCAATCGTATTTAGATGCTTGATACAATATTATTGTTTTTTCCTGACAGCGTTCCACTCTTACAGTGATAGTTGGTAAGATCAGCGCTCTGTGCATTTGGCACATTCAGTGCATATTTTACAGAGTTCTAATTTTATTGTTTATTTACATACTGTACTTACTGTTTCACACGTGAATGAGAACAATTTATATGATTTATGTAAATGTTTTCAGAATTCCATCTCCGGAGAGAACAACGTGTCCCTTTTCACAAGGGACGCCTTCACCGTTGCCACGACCCGTACCACCACCGTGGATGTCCACTCCCGCACAGATCCAATCAACGGCTCCCAATGCACCAATTATGCCTATCCGTGCAGCATCTCCCGAGCCGTTACCTGGGACATCGCGGAGTGGGGAACTCTTCTCTCCGGAGGCCCGCTATCACAGCGAGCTGTGGGTGGACGTGCCATTCTACCAAGAATTATCGGCGTTTGGGAACGGTGAGTTTATTTTTTAAAATGTCATACCAGGGGCTCAATATAAAATCAATTATCTATATTTTATATTGATATCTTTAGCACAGTTTCACTGTTGGTATATTGGCAGGAAATAAGCATAGTACTTAAAAATTCCACATAACAAACATACAAAATGTATTGTTGTTATGACGTGGATGCATCATTACACATCTTTTTTTTTCTGTAACGGGTATTGCAGAGTGAGAAATAAGACATGCCGAACTTCTTTGCGAGGATTACATTTGATTCACCGGCTTCTAAACGGTGTAATACAGCATTTTTTTCTTAAATTGAAAAAACACTTTCGCTTCACGGGACTCATTGTGTCGAGCTTCCTAGTCAAAAGCGAGGCTGTATTGGTAGGTGGGTTTTGTAACCGGACAAATTATCATTAAAATAGGTCGCTTTACGTAGTTGGTCACTTTAAACGGATACGTTTTCCTACTAAAAGTTATGAAACCTTACTAGAGTTTACATTATCGTCACTTAAAACAGTAGACCGTTAAATGCAAAGTCATTATATCCAAATTCTACTGTAAATTTGTGTTTTCTTTTATTTCAGAGTCAGACATGGGCAGTAACGTGGACGAGGCAGCTGTACTAGAAGAGTCTGTACTTGGAAACCGTGAGTTATAAAACTAACTAACTTACCTTCACGCCATTTCGGTAGGCAGAGAGGATGAACCACCATGCAACTCGATCTTGGCACACACACTCTTTTCTTCATTCCATACCTACCTGACTGTGCTATTCTGACTCCTGACATAGCCCGCCTCAAGTATTTGATTAACTTTTTATTTATTTTTTTATATGAATACCTCACAAGAGCCTCATCTGGAGCCAGTGAGACTATGGCATCCTCAATCGGGGTATGTTGTGAGGCTGAAGGTAGCGGGGAGGGGAAGGAGGTGTGGAAGAGGGAGGTGGAAAAGTACCTGGCTATTCAGAACTGGTCACCAAACACGGCTAAAACCATTTCAAGCAACGTTTCAATTCTGAATGGGGTCTTACACCAGGGCGATACTATGGGTATCTTCCACTCTGGAACGTGCCGCAAATATAATATATATTATTTTAAATGAATTTTGTGTGAAAATAACACTAATTATTCAAATATAATTTATTTGATTTGATCCCGCGACCATCGTATTGCGAGTCATAAGCCGTACCAGAGGCAGTGGGTTATCGTAATATAGACACATTAAATTAATTTGGGTTTTCTGTTGTTTCAGAAATGGACAGATCGAGCGACGAGGATGACGAAGCGAGTGACGTCGACCACGAAGAGAGCGATGAGGATACCTTCTGCATGCCACCAATACCTTATCATAATATTATCAACGTTTCACCTAACTCCGCTATGGCCATAGACTTTAGTAGACAAGACCAGGTAGATAGTGAGGCAATGCGTTCGATTCTGCCGCCTGAAGGTTACTCTTTCGATTGGTCTAAAGATATCTTACGTTTTACTGGGATAAGGGAGACTTTCACAGGCACGCCGGGACCAACTTTCAATACCGACGAAATGGGCAAACCTGTGGATGCCTTTCTTAAAATCTTTGATGCAGATTTCGTTGAACTGATCGCGAGAGAGACCAACAGGTATGCAGATCAATGGATTGCGAAAAAACAATTTAAGCGTCATGCGCGTACCAATAAATGGGCTCCCACGAATAAAGAGGAAATGTATGTATTCTTGGCAATTTTAATGTATCAAGGTATTAGTCCCCTTCCTGTTGAAAAAGACTACTTCTATTCAAAAAAACTCACCGCCATGCCTTATTTCAGCCGAGCCATGGATTATAATCGTTTTCTTCTAATTAAAAAGTTCCTTCACTTCACCAACAATGAAAGTCTTTCTTCTGATGCACCATTATCTGTGCGAAGGTTACAAAAGATTCAACCCGTCTTGGACCACCTCTCAAATAAGTTTGAGACTTTATACCTGCCCGAGCAAGACATCTCTCTGGATGAATCCTTACTCTGCTATAAAGGCCGTTTGGGATTCGTCCAGATGATCAAAACCAAAGCGGCCAGTGCGGGTATAAAGTCTTACGAGCTTTGTGAGTCCAAGTCTGGCTATCTTTGGAAATTCCAAATTTATACGGGGAAGACCATTTCCAGACAGGCTGAATCGACAAATCCAGACCAGGAAGATATGACGGAAGACATAACGGAAGATATGACGGACGACATGACACAGGCCAACTTTTTGGGTGCTCACAATATCTGCCCAGTTGGGGCCACTGCAAAGATAGTATACGACCTGGCCAGCCCTCTGTTTAACAAGGGGTATACATTAATAATGGACAATTTTTATAATAGTCCATTATTGGCACGATGCCTCAAAAGAAATGGGATGGACTGCATGGGCACATTGCGGTTAAACCGAGAATTTGTGCCCTCTGCATTTAAGTCCCATCTCCGGTCCAAACTGAGGGAAGGTGAGGTTGTATACTCGAACTGCGGGGACCTCAATGTAATGGTTTGGTTGGACAAAAACCTGGTAAGTATGTTGTCCACCTACCATAAGGCAGAAATCGGGGCAGTTGAAAAGTTTGGTACCTGGACTTACAAACCTCAACTCGTACTAGACTATAACAAGGTAATGGGGGGGGTTGACCGAAAAGATCAGCTTTTGTCAGGCTTCCCCATTGAACGACAGCGAAACCTGGTCTGGTACAAGAAGCTTTTCAGGAGACTACTAAGCGTTTCGGTGCAGAATGCGTATATATTGTACGGCTCAAAGCTCCGCAAGGAAAATAAACGCATTTTGTACCGAAACTTCAGGAGTGAGGTTGCGGATGAACTCCTTCTGCTGTTCTGTCGTAGTCAAATTGACACGACTGTGCGGACCATTGGCCTAATAGCTGAAGGAAAGACTCTGCGACCTATCCTGAAAGGCAACCACTTCGTGGTCCGTAGCGGGAAAAAGGTGAAATGTGCCTGGTGCAACATAAATAACATTTTCAAAAGGACCCTTACAAAGTGTGATGTGTGTGATGTGGCATTATGCTATGATTGCATGAAGCCATATCACACTACAATATAGATTTGCTGAGGGTTTTTTTTTATTTCATTTTTTTCTTTTTTGGTTTTTTAGTTATGAAATTCTAATTTATAAATTTAATTAAATTTGTTTGAACATCAATTATGATGGCCTGGATGGCTGGACTTATAATCATTTCTTTCCGCATACTCACGTCTCATGTTATGTTGTCCTCAAAGGTTCTATATGATAAGGTTCGGTGGACATTTAATATGTATATTTCAATTCTGATCATTGAAATATGCATGTTAACAAATGCACAGGTTTTCTCATTTTTCCCTGTTTATTGTACACATTAAATAACTCGTTTTATTTTTATGTCTTAATTATATTTTGTCAATTTTTCTGTAAAGATGCTTTTCCAGATCTAGTCACTGAACATAACTAAGCCAATTCAAGCAATGTTCAATTCTGAATGGTGGTCCCTCACCAGAGCGATACTCAGAATCTCACTCTATAGCGAGGCACAATGATATTATTATGTATTGATTTTCTTAAATTATGAATAAACCAATAAACTGAATACATTTTTATTATGACAAAAGGTGTAAACAATGTTTAAATCAATATACTGCTCTTTCATTGTAACCATACAACTGTAATATTGATTTTAAAGGATATTAGGGCTTAATAAATAAATCAATTATTGGTTCCATCAATTATTTTCCCTCCCCCATTTTTTTTCGATACCTTTGCGTTTAGATATAAAATTATCACTATGATTTTATTTGAAATTCTACGGTCATACAAAGGTTTGATATATATATACAAATTTATCATCATTTTACATATTCCGATTTACCCTATGTAGATTGACCTTAAGGTAGCTGTCAGAAGTGATTTTTGGTCAAATATTGGTGAATTTCATCAACTTTCAAAGTATCCCCCTGAAATATTGGCAATGTTTATATCTATGATATATATCTCACTTTAAGCCTTATTTCCTCGTTTTGCACGTAATATAAAAACATGGTTACAAATCTCCAGTTCTAATTTACAATTATTTAAAAAGTAGCACCATGATTTTGACATCGTGAAATAGGCTCTCTGTATAATTCATCAAATGAATAAAATAAAGCCAACACGGCGACTATGCTTATTAATAATTGTAGACAGTTAATGTATCTTCCTAACGTTATACCAGTTTTTGTGGTAAATTTATTATATAATATAATACAGTGATTTCAATTTTGACGCGTCACGCACTCAAATTTTACAAAATTATTTTCTGACCAAACTTTTGAAGAGATCTTAACATGCAAAAAAATATTTTTCTATTACATTCTTGCATCTGTGATTATCAAACAGGCCATAGAGAACATAAAAACGTAGAAAATATTCAATAAAGATTTTTAAAACTGCCACTGGCGGCAATTTCAAATCACAAAAACGCAAATTTCGCGCATTTATAAAGTTTAAGATTTTTTAATAATTTATCTATCAATTCTAAAAATATAGAATAATTATTAAAATATAGGTGAATTCATTGGCTGTATAGCACTATAATCAGTTTTATGTTTCCGTATTAAAATTCGGAGGTTTGATTTTTTTAATGTTGGCGGAAAATATTCAAAATCGTCGCCAAAAAACCGCGAGCAATCGGAGAAAAAAGTTTTTTGACGCGCGATCGTTCGAGTGGTTAAGGACGTAATAGCGCCTCTACGACTCCCGTGATATTTCACGGATCAACGCTAGTATGTTTTCATCTTTGTCGAATTTTAAACAGTTTATTTGTACATAAAACTGTAATTTCATTCCATCAATTAACTCCAAAACTTCAACTGGCAGCCTTCTTTATTTCTTCGTGACCTACTTGACATCAGTTAATTCCTTCGAATAAAAGACTTTCTTTTGTCCAACTCTAACTGTTCCTATGTACCCTGGTATGTGGTTTCGGTAACGTCTAGCCAGTTACGACAGGAAGTTTTAAAATTATTATTATGTTGCACATCAGGCATTTAATGCAAATAATTTTACACATTCTTGTTCCGAGAACAACTACCTACGCAAGTCCTTGCCACATGACGCAGATAAAGTCACCATTTGTCCTGGACATCCTGGCCGACACCACTTTCAGATTTTATTTTATAAATTGTCATTGTGATATTCCTCTTAATACTTTGTGATTGATGTCATTACCATACCCAGGAATCTTAGATGCAATCCCGTGTTGGACAGATCCAGGAAAATTCAAATTTGGATTTTTTTAAATCAATTTCACCAGAAGCAAGCTAATTCAGACGCATGGACAGCCCACTACTCATTTATAAGTTTTGATGTCTTCAGTGTCTGTTAGCTTTGTTCTCCATCATAGCAAAAGCTGACATAAATGCCATATGGAGAAGGACTAATTAAATACTGCGAGTAGAATACATCTTGGACTTTGAAATAATCCAGCATTTTTCTGACAAGTCTTTTTAAAAGCCCAGAAAAAACCCCCTTTCCGGTTATGGTTTAGAAAATGTTCGTAAAGCATTTAAATATTTGTGCCTGAATTACATACGGGTGTTATTGTTATCGGCCCGATTACAAAGCCCCCGCATTCTCATAGGCATGGTTTTTAAGGTCCAAAAAATATATATGCTATTTTCGAAGATAATATCTATACATTTGTTATGCCGAAACGTTAATTATATGATATTCCCTCGATAGAAATCGCAAAGTAAGCTCCGAAAATTATTAAAAATACGTTTTGTTCTGTTATTTAATATGTGCCAGGCATGAAAAAAATTACAGTGTATCTTTAAATCAAACTAAAGCATACGTTAAGAGGTTTTTGCTCTTTTTCAAACAAGTCTTGTTTCATTAAATATTTTCACCATATTCGGTTAATTATAATCTTTTTTTATATTAGCGCGCTCCCTCTACCATTTGTATTTACGGGCCTCAGTATAGAAAAGTTAGGATTTAAAATATTACCAAATTCTCCTGTGACGCAGTTATTTTAGATCGTACTTTCCTTACCTACATTCAAGTTTTTTTTTAAATTCACAATTAAACAAAACCCACTTTAAAAAAAAAATGTTAAACTGAGCTTTTATTGCGTGAAAACAAAGGATCATTTTGCGTAGGTACAATTTATAAGCAGCGTAGTTTACTTGTTATTATTTATTTTATCACATGACAGCTGTTGCCTCCGAAGGCTAACCAACTGCGGTGAAGCCACTGAAAAAAAATTATAACATATATACATTTAGATATTTTGTACCCAATAAAAAGAGCAGTTTCGCTTCATTAAAAATATTTTCGAATTTAAAACCCGAACGGGAATCTCGTTACTAAAAACACATTCGTTTCACACTTGGACATTTATTTATATATCGAACGCCCTTTAGAGACATAATACAAGTCGAAATTTTACCTTTATTGATTGATCTTTTTTAAATTTTATCAGCCATAAACCAATTTTCTTTTGCACAATCAGAGTAAACAATTTCACTATTTAAATCAGCTCTATTTGATGACAAAATGAATTAAAACCTGCTTATATTGTTAAACCAAATATATCTAGTACTCGGAGTTATGTATCCCAAATTTTGGATTTGTTTCATAGGCGCATCAAAGGCGTTTGATAATTGTTACAATATTAAGAATTGTTACAATAATATGGTAGGTACTGTCTTGTAACTGTCCTGCCAGGACAGTTACAAGATAGGTTGAATTTAAATATAGCAAATCAGGGGTTTTCAAGATTGAATTATTAATTTTAAGCAAACACAAATAATTCTTCGTTCCGATAATTTTAAGATTTAAAAAAATCGGTTATTCAGTGCACGCATGGTAACATTGCGTCTATTTATCAACGAATCTTAGTTAATTAATATGTGGGTTAGTTGTGTAAGCAATTTGAATTATGGATTTTAATAATTTTAAGTGACTAGTTATACGTGTTTGGTTGAAAAGATGTCAATATTGTATTTAATACGCTTTTCAGGAGATTTTTTGCATAAATCCGCTCTACAAATTATTAATCTCACTTCTCATGAATTAAATTTATTTCCATCAAATTATTTTTCTTGCTATTTTTATACGTCTTAATCAAGTCTCACATTAAGCATTGAATGCGCATGCGTCCCGTTTTATTCAAATTTAAATAAGGAAAAGAACCTTTTCTTTCTTTTCGGTACCTGTTTTGCCAGCCGTGTCATTGTTCCCAGGGCAAGAACCCGCGCAATCAAACCTTGGGCTCAGGGTAAAGCGGGAATAAGTGAAATTTATTAATTTATATACATTTTATTATGATTATAGTGGAAGAAGTCCGGCTTTCCAGGAAAATACGATCAAGCCAATAAATTGCTTAAAGAATCATGCCGACAAAAATCATTTTTGTCTGAACAATGTTTGAAGCTGCAAAAACTGTGAGCTGTGACTTTTTCTCATGATGAAAAGCGTCATTTTCATCATGAGCTTTGAAGCTTTAAAATATCACTTAATCTTTGAGAAATAAGTCATGACGCCATATTGTTACTACTTTTTTTTAAATCGATGAGAAGAAAAAATTTCATCACTTAATATTTATTTTGGCTTGTTTTTGTTTTATAATAACGTTGGTAATTTCCAATGCGTCCCTACAGTCATACCGCTTATTGTTCCGCTATAACCTTTCCTTCTTTCCCATAGGCGATGCATGTACTAGAAAGAGAGGTTGCAACGCAGCTCTCAGCGGCAGGATCATACAGCATACTACACTGCCTGGGATGTGAGTCGAACATAAATCTGCCCACATTTCACCGTCTGGATTTATTTCTTCTCGATGTATTTTTAACTCAGTTTCAGCTTCGCGTGGGAGACCATTGGCGAATATACGTATAATCGATAACTCTTACAACTTACATCGGGAGACAAGAAGCAATACACACCTCAAGATTGATAATAATGCACATGTATCAAAACATTAAATATACATATATAATCAAGTGTTTTTTAAGCACATTATTTATTATATTTTAAGCAAAGGAGAAGTACATTAAACAAAAAAAAAATTACAGGAATTCTCACCCCAAAAGAAATTATATACTCTGAGTCAACGCAGAAAATCTTCATCAATGTCAAGCTAACCCCACAAAAGCAGCTCCTGTGGTTGGCAAAGTCGACAAAAGCTTTGGGATACAAATATGTATGGACGAAGGACGAAAAAAATGTACTGAGAAAAAGCGACGACTCCCCTATAATACGAATTAAGGATGCAAACGACATACCATTACAGTAAACATGTACTGGGACACGAGGAAGAAATCTTATCACCTTGACTATTAATAATTAATGCATAGCAAAAAACCAAAAAATGGAAGACATAGCAGACTTAATAAATTACACATCACCAATCCCATGTACATCTACTAATGATTCCGAAATAGTACGTCAACTGTCACTACCTAATTTTACCCTTAAGATAATCTCTATGAACATAAGAAGTATAAACAAAAAATTTGATGTTCTTCATAAAACGGTTATGCACCAATATATTACGGTGAAGATTACAAATTTGCGGTACACGTAAGTATAAAATGTCATGGGGGCAGTTTTACTATTTTGTAAAATATGTCAAAAGTGGCTGAACTGTCAACTGTAAGTGACGTTGAAAATGTCGATGGTTAATGCAGAATCGTTAAGCAGTTGAGTCGCTCTGTTGATTGGCGCTTTCTGATAGGCAGAAGTCCTCGCTTTCAGAGTATGAAAAAGTTCATAGGATCTTCCACTAGTATACTTATTGGGGATATATAAGTTGACCTCTTTTAATATAAATACATTGAGTATAGTTCTAGTGATTAATTTTCAAAAATGTTTGCCTTAAATTATTTTTGGCGTGCTTCTAACGTCGAGCTAATAATCGAGCATTCTTGTTACGAACAAGGATGGATATAGAAATGGATAGTAAGTATCTTCTCTATATAACACATAAACCAATTTTGTACGTTTTCTATTTCTAGGATATGTATAAATATAATATTTTTATTTTGAGTTGCACCAAACGACGTTATCCATGATTGTGGGAAGGAAATATTATAGGAAGTTAGAAAGGAAGGAAATGGAGAGGTGTAAATGAGAGAAAGTCAGAAGAAAGACCATGGTAATAACAATAGTTAATAACCACTCAGTAATTTGCCATCTCAACACAGGCGTTACACATAGTGAGATGGGAAATACGTCATTATTGTAATTAAATGTAATGTTAAATAATTAAATAAAAAAATAACACGACCCGGCAATTTATCTAGTGTTTTTTTTTCCAATTTATTGAAATAACCTTTGAAGGTTGAAGAAGATAATATTAATAAACCTAAACCAAACATAAAACAAACTAAAATAAAAGTAACTGGGGATCGAACCCAGAACCTCTGTCTTGCCGGGATAGCACTATAACTACTGAGACATGATTGTTTTCCTTTATTTTTATCGATCTCGTATTTCAATTTTAAATTTTATCGTTTGATAAAAATTATAAAGAAGATTAGGCGTCGTTAATTTTCTAAAAAATCGTCGTTCAGAATACCTACAGTACATACATTGTGTAATGTTAATCAGTTTCGAGAATTTTAATTAATAAAATAAAAATTGATATTGACCTTCACCCTTCAAGTGTGTATTCAATCGATTAAAGCTTTTAATCGATTCAAAGTGTAATACAAAATGGAGTTTCTAAGTGAATATATTTTAAAATTTTATCTAAATTGACTTGTAGCCACGTTTGGCGATTTGACAGGGAAGACCTTTCGACCTCTCAGGCAGGACTCTCTCGACAGTGGGAGGGATGGATTCATATGTCCGTCACTCCTGAACACTTTGACCCCCAGATTCCTACCTAGCCCTTTCTCTCCTTACTTTCCTTAAAAATACACCCCACACAACATCCCCAAAGATGGCGTAGGCCCTAAGAAAAAATATGGTCCTCAGGGCTTGCTGTGTTTTTTGATAATAAAACTATACTTACACAATAATGCTCTTTATACTTGTAATTTAATTCAATTCAATTCAATACCCAAAAGAAAGTCAGTGGGATAGAGCCACGGGTAGTAGCCATACTCCCTCATGTAGAGAAATCTCAAGAATTTCTTCTGAACTCTCTCCAACATGAGAGAATACTTTACCTGGTGTGGACTCCAAATCACCGACCCACTTTCAAGTCTACTCCTTACTAAGGAATTAAATAAAACTATTAGCAAATATTATTCAAAGGCAATAAAAACCACAATAAGAACAAACCTTGGATCGACAAACACATATTAGCATTGATTAAAGAGAAAAAGAAAGCCTGGGATGGTTATAGATTATCCAGAAAACACCTGGGGAATGTAAATGAGATTGAAAATGAGTATTACAGAGAATATAAACTGAAAAATAACTACCTTTTATCGCAACTAAGAAATACCAGAAAAAAGTTTGAGCAAAAATTGATTGACAGCGGACAGAAACCATTTTACAGTTATATAAGGAAACAGATTGCCTCGAAAGTGTCTACTCCAACCATACTATATAACTTCTCTAACGAAACAGTTACCAGCGAGATAGACATAGCGAACATCCTTGCAACACAATTTGAAAAAACCTATGTCAATGAACCAGACACCAGTATACCAACTATTAGTCAAGATGTGTATGTAGATAGTTCACTATGCGAAATAGAATTCACTCCATCAGCAGTTGAGAATATTTTGAAGGGGTTGCGAGAAGATAGCGCTACTGGCCCTGATAATATTCCTGCTATTGTTCTCAAAAAGTGTGCAGCAACTCTCAGTCATCCCATAGCTCTGGTTATGCAACAATCCTTTTTAGATGGGAAACTCCCTAAAGATTGGAAGAGAGCTATAATTACACCCATCTACAAAAAAGGTGATAAACTCAAACCAGCAAATTACAGACCTATAAGCTTGACTAGTATTATCTGCAAAACCATGGAAAGAATAATAGTGGACGAGATACGCTCATTCCTGATCAAACTTGACATAATCTCAAACAAACAGCATGGATTTGTGCCAAAAAGATCCACGATTACCAATCTCATTCTTAACATAGATTACTGGACAAACGAGTGGGACAAACGGATTCCCACTGACGTAATTTATCTCGACTTCGAGAAAGCCTTCGATACTGTTCCAACCAATAGACTGTTGGCTAAACTTAAATTCCTAGGCATAAGAGGACGACTTCTCGAATGGATCAAATCCTTCATCACTGAGAGAAAATTACAAGTTCGAATTGGCAACCAACTGTCATCTGAGCGAAATGTGACCAGTGGTGTCCCTCAAGGATCAGTTCTCGGTCCAGTTCTGTTTATTTTGTACATCACGGACCTGCATACTATAATAAAATCAGACTCCAGCTGCTTTGCAGATGACACAAAATTCTTTGCAAACCCACACACTCATCACAACCAACTGCAAAACGATTTAAACGAAATATATCAATGGACAAATGATTGGCTTCTTAAACTCAATGTCGAAAAATGCACTGTCCTACATGTTGGAAAAACTAACCCTACACTTGCCTACAAACTTAATGGAACACCTCTAAAAGCAGTGACATTACAACAAGACTTAGGAGTTACCATATCACAGGACTTGAAATGGGAACCACATATCGCTGGAATTGTGAAAAGAGCAAATTCACTAACATATCTAATCAGGAAAACCTTCCTTGACCTAACACCGGACATGATGTTAAAAATATATAAAACATATGTGCGACCTCTCCTGGAATATGCTTTCCAAATATGGAGTCCTTACTTCACAGAGGATATAAATCTGTTAGAGAGAGTACAGAGACGTTTCACTAAAATACCAAGAGCTCTGAAAGATCTACGATACGAAGATAGACTCAAGGAATTGAGATTACCAACCTTACAAGAAAGAAGAGAAAGGGGTGACTTGATCGAGACTTTCAAAATTTTATCTGGATATTACAGTTGCCCTAGCATCCAAGAAATCTTCACTAATAATAAAAATATAAATCTCCGTGGACACTCAAAAAAAATCACCAAAACGCCTTTTGCATCTAATCCTAGAAAACACTTCCTTGCAAATAGAGTAGTGGATGCTTGGAACAAACTCCCACAACATGTCATCGATGCAACAAATATAAATCATTTCAAAGCCCTATTGGATTCACATTTGGAGAGAAGAAAGGACTTAGTTCAAACATAAAACACTCAATTGCTGTCAAACTAGTTGTGAAACCGGATATGAGCGCATCAGCAGAATGCTGCCTGCTCATTACATAATAATAATAATAATAATAATAATAAGCACCCTATAAGCATATAGAACTATAATGATTGTGTTAATGGCACATATTGTGCCGTATGTATTAAAATTCGTAACTCTGGTTTCGTACATGTGACCTTATGCTTTTCAGTCAACCAGGTATCTACTGTACCATTCCATTACTTCTCGCCTCGCTTCCAACCCTCAAGCCGTATCGCCTCCCCACAAAACACCCGCTCGATAAACCTACAAAATGATTCACTAAACTTTTCTGAATAAAATTACACAGACCAAACAGTCAGCGAATACACCTAGGGATGGGCCGCACTCCACTGTTTGCACTGTTTACCTACATATTTCCTCTTCCACGTCCATAAATACCGGGTCGCACTAATAATAATAATAACATGGAATTTATACAGCGCAGTTTAGTGTCATTTCACTTCAAGTGCCCTTAACTACTCGTATAACAAACTTTAAAAAATGGTAATTCAGTAATTAGTGGTTCTTAAAATTATTCCTACAGTGTGCCTTACCCAAATACAGATCTTATATTATAACATTAAATACACTGTTTATACAAAGTGATGAGAAAACTTAGAATAACAATAACAGCAGGACAGGACAAAACACGAATATTAAAACTAAAACATAATATAAAACAGGAGGCAGTTTATGCTCAGAAATGAGAATTTTCTGAGCAGACATTTTAAAAAGGTACAATAAGGAGACAACCGAAACCAAATAATTACCGGAAGTTTTAGAATATGGCTTATTATAAAATATTGAAAAGAAGTTAAAATTTATGAATGGTAAGATTTTTTAAATAATTTTGTTTTTAAAGCCCGTTTAAATTCAGCCAAATTCTGGAGAACGCACTACAACCTTGGACTTGAAAATTTTTGGCTGGTTGCTTCGTTTCACTTTCATTATTATTTGGCAATGAAAATGAATTACTTACGCAACGCAACTCTTAGGAACAGCTAATATAATAATATCTCGTCTAACTACAAACTTTCCAAATGCATTTGACATCAATTTTGTGAAATTATTGCTGAAATCTAGGTTACGTATATTATGCATATATTTTGTTTTGTAGTGTACACGATTTTTAACATATGGATTATGTTTTATACCAGCTACTAGACTATGTTAGTCTTAATAATATTTGGATGATTTGTATAGCTCCGTTTTTGTGCAAAATCACTTCAAGTGCGCTGAACAAATATATGATACATTTCTACATTTATCTATCTTATTATTACTAACTATAGACTAGTCATACTATTATCATGTATTTATGGCTAACAGATTGAATCCACCGGTTCGTCGATCAACAATACAAAGCCATATGTACAATGCATTTGATTGATGAACGTGATGCTAGAATGTTATTATTATTTATTTATTTACATTTTATACAGACAGATAATATATAGTACCGTATTTACCTGGTAGATAAGTGGGCCATACTGCTCGGGTTAAAATCTTTACTCATAATTATATTCAAGCAAGATTTTTTTTAGACCAGCACCACTTTGTTCCAATCCTCAAAAACACGGAAATTTTCGCGTTTAGTTACTAACTTCACGTTTCTTCAGGTAACATTTGCGATGTCATTGACCCGGTCTGTTTTGAATTGCTTCGAAATTCGGCCAATTCGATTATGTGATATTTCTATTTAAAATATTCCTCTGATAGTGCAGCAAACGACTCGACAAAACGAAGGCTATAAATAGTACATCATTGAAAAAGATGATGATACTAACAAATCTAAATGAAATGTGACACAGAACAAGACACATAAATAAAATATAAATCATGCACGTTTTTCCGAGACACCATCTAGATTACGAACCAAGAACTTTGAGCTCATTAAAATATAGCTGCCAAAAATATGGGAAAAATTACTTGCAAGATGATATTTTTAATTCTGAATTTGAAATCTGAGATCGACAAATATGACTATAATAATAAGCCCCAAGACAAGAGATCCTGGGTTCGATTCCCAGTTGAGTTCGTAATATTCTTATTTTTTATGTCTTGCTCTGTTTCAGGTTTCGTTTTGATTTATTAGTTTTATCTTCTTCTTCAATGATATATAATATTTAACTTATTGCGAGGATGGTCGGCCGATGTGCAGCTATCGCTTCTTTCATGAAAACACAGGAAGCACCCAAAGTTCCGTAATTTTTTGACAGCTGAAAATAATCTATCAATAAAAAATCTTCTATTGCCAAGTGTTGAAGGTAACCATATAACTGTGAATCATACGATGGTACGAAAACTAGGCGAAGCCATCTGCGAATATTAGTATTGCCATAAAAACGTCGATTTAACGTCTGATATATTTTGTTCTAGATAAAGGTGATAAAGGCGGTGTTTTGACCTTATTATGTTTCTAGGCCACCGACTGGGTTAATTAATTAGAATGTTAACAGTACTGAACAGACAATCCTTAGAAGTGTGATCAATTCCGATTTAAAAGAAAAAAACTATCGCCAATTTAAACAAGACCTTTCGAAATCCTAAGCTCCCACACAAGCCGATGAATTCAATTAACTGCTTAATTTTTTTTTAGAATTTTTTTTATTTTTATCATTTTTACTTGAATTGAGAGAAAATTGCACATTCTTTGTGCAAATGGACACGCCCACGGTATACTTCTTTGAATTTATCTTTTCAGTGAGTGACTATTATATGTCAGCTCGGATGTGATATTTTCCAGGCAGACATATTTCAGGACGCGCCTTTGTACTAAAAGCACGCGCGTAAAAGCTCGACACGTCGAATTAATATTTGCCAACCTGATTCTATTAGGTTATTTTTTCTATTTTGTTGGCCTAGTTTTCATTTTGAGAAAAGCGTGATTATTTTTGTGGGATTTTCTTTTTTCTATAAATTACTTAGAGATAGAGATAAGACAGAAATTTCTTGATAAGTTTACTAGCTAAAGAGTACGTTGGGTACCATTGAGGAATAATTTATTTCCTCTATGGTTGGGACAGATTATACATAATTTATAATGCTTTTCGGAGAAGAGATGATACTCTTAGATGACTTTCCGTCTAAGTAACAAGTACCTGTATGTAACAAGTATCGTCAACGATAATTTTTATTTATTTATGTGAAACCGCGCAAGAGTCCCAAATAGTCCCAAACGTCTGGAGCCAGTGAAGCTATGGCACCTCCGATTGGTGTATTTTGTGAGGCTGGAGAAAGTGAGGAGGGGAAGAAGACGAGGAAGAGGAAGATGGGGAAGTATCTGGTTACTCAGATTTCATCACCAAACACGGCTAAAGCCATTTCAAGCAACCTTTCAAATCTGAATGGTGGTCTTATAACAGGGCGATACTGATAGTATCTACCATTCTGGAACGTTCCGAAAATGTACTGCATATCATTTAAAATAAATGAATTGTGACAAAACAATATCAAAAATTAATCAAATAAAAATTGAGCCCTCGACCTCCGGTCTCTTAGCCGAGAATCGTAGCCACTCAACCACATAGGCTATTAAATTTAATGATTTTCCAATTCAATGTCATGACCACTATCAAAAAAGTTTATCGTTTTGCATTTTCGCTGATTGTCGACTTGATTAAATTGAAGAGGACATTGACTCCGACAAGTACAATATATTATGTGCGATGGTTCTATGGTCTGTTGCTGATTGTTCTTCTGCCAAATTGTCTCATGGCAATTGTGATGACGATGACTGATGATGCGCCCTGCCCTCTAACCGGAAGGACATTGCCCAGCGGGATTGAATAATTATTATCTCTTGATGTCTCTATTAGTCGTTCGAGGAATCACTGAATCATGAAAACGAAAGAATTAATTATTATATTGAAAATGTTGTTCCTTTTATTTTGGCATTGTTGTTTGGGTTGTGGTGGGTATGCACTGTGCAGTATAAAACCCACTGTGTGAAAGAGATAAAACAATAAGTAATTTATTACAGGATATATGCATTTGGAAAATGTTTTGTCTGTCCAACTAGAAGGAATTCCAGTACTAGGGCAGGCAAAATTTAGATAAATTAGCATACATGTTTTGTACAATTAAAGAATAAAATTAAAGAAAAGGAGAGAAAGAATAAACAAATAGATTAAAACATAAATCTAGTTGATGTTTGTTTACCAAATATATTAATAAAATAAGAGATACGAGTACTTAATAATTAAGTGTTAAAACAAAAATATTAGTAACTTTTGGTTGCATTGCGTATTATAGTCCTATTTACATATTTTGTAGAACAAAAGTTTTAACCTAAATAATTGAATAATTTCACAATATAAAAAAAAATGATCAAGACAACGCAGAAAATGCAAATTTAGATTAACTTTATTAAATAATTTACTATTTACTAATTATTATTTTTTTGGTAAACTAATGTTTAAGACAAGATTTTTTTATGCATAGCACAAAGGGTAACAATTATTTATAAGCAATAATTATTAGCCTGAAACACTCATCCACATTGTAAAATCTTAATTATTGCTTATAAATAATTGTTACCCTTTGTGCTATGCATAAAAAATCTTGTCTTAAACATTAGTTTATCAAAAAAATAATAATTAATATTTGACAAGTTCTAGTATTCTCACCAAAAAATGTAGACAATTTGTCTCGACGCCATCTAGTGAGAGAGTTAGCACTTACAATGCCTTTCTCATATAAAATAAAGTTAATTGTTTCAGGTGAAAAAATGTAACAAGCAGTAATTGTTGAATGAAACACTAGTATATATTGAATTATTTCGCGGATAAGAGATAAGCCGCCATAGCTCAGTGGTCAGAGCTCTCGACCGGAAATCGAAGGGACACGGTTCGAGTTCGAGTCCCGTTGGCGTCATGTATCTTTTATCAGGAGATTTTTCAATGTGGATGAGTGTTTCAGGCGAATAATTATTGCTTGTAAAATAATAAAAATTATTGTTGAAAAAAACAAGCACCCTGTGAGTTTTAGTATCCTTCGGATAATCGAACATGGATTAAATGAGCGAGCAAGTTAAATAAATTATCAAAATGATCGTTCTACCAATTAAAATATACAGGACACCATAAATAGTCCCTTGTACATATTTCTCTCACTAGGCTCGCTAGATTAGCCGAGACTTTTCAATTTATCGACAGACCTTCCTTTCATTCTTCTCTAATTAAAATTCCTTCTTCGAAATAGTCCGTTCTTATACACATTTCTTTCATGCATACCGATTACCTGCTTTTTAAACACTTAACCACAAAATTTTATTATTTTTATTTTTGTTAGCTAAAATTTTTCTTTATTTTAATACTTGATTGTTACCAGTGGAAGTCATTTTATTATTAAAATTACTGAAACTGAACCCAGCTATCTTACGACTCGAGCACTTTTTTTTTACATTGATTTATGTGATTATGTGACACCCGATAGTCACAATTGCACGGAACCAGTGGGTCTACGCCACAGACTCTATGGCATCCCAATATAAAGTAGGTATGTTGTGAGGCTGACTAGAGCATTTCAAATAATGTTTTGTAACCAGGGCGATACTGACAGTACCTACCACTGAGGACTTTTATGTACGGTTGTAAATAATATCGCACCATGCTGAGTAACGACCAAATAGAATCGAAATGTTGCTTGAAATTACTTAAGCTATATTTTTTTACATTTACGTAGAAGGCTGTAAGGAAAATAATTTCCCTCGGTTCCTGTGTCATCTTTGTATGTGCTGTTGGAGAGTTCCTTTTAAGGAAAGGAAGGATAGGAAGATCTGGCAAGGAAAAATGACCCAATCAATGTGTCCAGGAGTGACATACGTTTGAATTCATCCCTGTATTTACCTACTTTCTCCTTTTTATATGAATAGCTATCACATAAGTGTACCAATTGTTCACAACCGTCTGGAGCCAGTTAGACTACGGCATTCCTGATTGGGGTTTTGTGGACTGAAGGTAGAAGGGAGGGGAAGAGTAAGGTGGGAAAATACCTGGCTATTCAAATCTGGTCACCAAAGACGGCTGAAGCCATTCCAGGCAACGTTTCGATTCTTAATGGTGGTTTTTCACAATATGCTGTATATTGTTTTAAATGATTAAATTGTGAAATAACACAAACTAATCAATCAAATTTACTTGCGCACATCCGGATCCTTAGCCGAGGATCTTAACTACACAACCACGGAGGCCTATTCTTCTTCATCTTTCCGACCTCTTCATCATCACAACATTCCCCAAATTGTGGCCTCAAGGCGAGTGAGACTCGAGAGACATTACGTAAAACCCCGCAATCTTAATTTATATTTTAAACATACTTCCCTTCACATATTATGCTACGTATACATACGCGAACCCAACTGCCGAACTGAACCTCAACTTATGGGAAAGGAACGAAGCAACCCCAAATAGCGCGAAACGCCGCTTGCAGTTGCTTCGTTCCTTTCCCGTAATTCGTGGCTCGGTTCTCGTTTAAGTCCGCAATTGTATAAATACCATAATATATCTCCCTTTAAAACCATCTTCTTCTTCTTTTTGAACGCTTACTACGGAGCCTTAATCTAATTACACAGGTCTTGTTATTTATGCTATTTCGCTATCCAATCTCCTCGTCTATGCCAATAAACTTGTTTCCTCGCATATTAACTCATAATTTTTTGCTTTGAGTCTTGCATAACATACATAACCTAAGTGTTTATCTAATCAACTTTTATATTAGACCTGTTCTCGTCTAATGCCCTAGGAAGACGTACTAACTAGCAATTAACAATAATAAATTCCGTTGGGTCGTCGACCCAAACTACTCTGAAATTTCGCAAGCCTCCGAATGGCTGCCGGCTGGTCCAGAGTCGATACCATTAGAACTGTCATTGACGCGCTAGTTGCCTTGACACCAATTACTATTACGTGTTTTGGCATTGAAACTATTTAGTGTGTCAGTTAATAATAGGCTAATAACGTGGTCCATTCGCGTTGAATATTGGAACATTTTTTACTCTACGCTACGGCTATTACAAAAAATGAAGCTTTTTAATTTTCTTTTACGTATAAATTTGTTCTTATTTTCTTTTGGTTATGGTACCTTGACAACCTCTTTGGCAGAGCTTTTATCCGTTTCGCTCCGAATAAAGGTATCGGGTTAGAAACCCGGCGTGAGCAACTTAATTTTGTTCAATTTATCATTTTACGTTCCACTTTTATTGTCTGCACAGAGTAAAAACAGGGGAACTATATCGCCGCCCGGTTGGGCGTCAGTGTGAGATTGATTAAGGTAGGGGAGCCCAAAGGGATTTATTAAGGCGAAGCTTAATGCTAAATCACTATTTTGATTAATCTTTATGACGAATTAGTGTACATTATAAATACAACAAAATATGCTTTAGATAAATTGAAGGTTTTCCGATCGTTTTGCTTGAATAGAATACAAATAAAAAAATAAATTACTCAATAAAAAATATAAATGTAAACCACTAAAAAAAAATTTATTTCAATAGAAATGTGCATTTTTATAGGTAAAATTATCTGTGACAGTTTCACTTGATTAAGTTTTTTGCTTTCTTATAAAATTATCTACAAAATAAATAAAAACCAGTTTTGTGCTTGAAATCGAACGTTTCTAGACTACGTTTGTCAAGCGATTTTAATGCCTATTACCTACAATATAAGGTATGCCAAGAATATACACATTTTTGGCTTGTAGCTTTCTCTTAACGCGGGTCTTCAAGAGGCCCAGATTATATGAAGGAGGAAAAACAGATGCCGGTAGCTAGTTCAACATTCTAGCAGATTTACACAAAAACGACACGCTCGCATGAAGCGAAGAAGCAAACACCGTGAACTGGTATTCCACCCTCGACCGTCGAGTTTCGCGTACGTGCTTCTCTTCAAGTCAAATAAATTAGTGATAGATACCTAGTACTATCAGCCTTACCCTGGTGAAGGACTACCGTTCAGAATCTAAACGTTGCTTAAAATGCTGAATATATAGTCAGGTACTTGCCAATCTTCCTTTTTACCATCTCTTCCTCTAGCCTCACATCACACTGCAAATCTAGAATACCAGAATTAATTAATAATAACTACATTTAATTATTAAGTGCACTACTTCCAGAGATCTTCAGAAAAATCTTCCAGAAGTTCAGATGTAGGTAGTAGGTACTTCATAGAAATGGGACAGGTCGACACTAAAATAATCTACAAGCTCTAGAAATAAATACATCCATTTAAACCATCGACCAAATAAGACAATAAATAAAATCAATTCGATTTATCAACTATCCCATTTTTAAATTATATTCACTATAAATAAAATCCCACTCTTATTTAAAACTCACAATAATATTATAACGTTTAAATTTCAAATAAAAAGCTGAATGCATAACATATTGAGATCAGAAACAGAAAATATACTGACACCAAACTGACTGAAACCGCACGGAGAAAAATGAATATTGTTATCATATTAAGAATCTCTTCAAATTATTCGGAATCCAGTTAAAAACGGGATTGTAATCCTGGTAATCTTTTAGTAAAACATAAATGTATTATCACGATGTCGGAGAACGTGTTCATAATAATCGTAATTCGTCATTATATATTAGTAAGGCAATTGCAAGTGCATGAACACGTATTCCGATATATTAGGCACTTACTAATATTTGTATTTATGTAATATTATATTTGTACATCCCCACGAGTAGCTGTGGCTCAGTCTGTCTGTGTAGATAGAGATACAATAACGCGTGTTGCTTTTACGTCCAACAGTTGGCGCTGTTTTTTCAAAAAGCAAGTTTTACTTGATATCTATATAATATCAGTCTTACTCATGAAAATAAATGTACACATAAATGAACGGATTATTCCAAATTCTTACTCACGGCCGCGCGCATGCGCGGGTGGGTAATACAGCAGATTATCGACCTGTCAGATTTTAGATCGCGGGTCCCCTAGGTTTATAGACTAAACTCGCGTCAACTTGCGTACCAAACTCTCTCGAAATGGAAAACTTTTTTGATAATCTCGACATTTTGCGGTCGGGTTTGGAAAACATCGATCGTATACGAATTGTACGTCAACCGCGCGTACGTAAAACCTACAATAAGCGATACGATCCGTTTGAAGCTCTCTCAGAATTAGATTTTCGATGCAAATATAGATTCACCAAAATCAATATGAGACGAATAATTGATCTAGTACGGCCAGACTTGCATGTCAGCGACAACAGACGTGGAAGTAGAATC
Organism: Hesperophylax magnus; assembly: GCA_026573805.1. Classification (NCBI taxonomy): domain Eukaryota; kingdom Metazoa; phylum Arthropoda; class Insecta; order Trichoptera; family Limnephilidae; genus Hesperophylax; species Hesperophylax magnus. Next base: position 3,025,440 of record JAIUSX010000977.1, on the reverse strand, counting down.
TCCTTTCCTTTCCAGAAATTAGGGTATTTGTATTAGAATTTTTATTCTCCACCACTTTAATGTGATCAGCCATGCAATCCTTTAATAACGCCTACACGGAAAACAATCATTAAACACTAATTTCAAATAAATAAAACATTACAGCCAAGATAAGAGGTTAAAAACAAACCTTTTCAACATCACCCCAATTTTTATTCCGCTTCCTTCTAATTTTCAATTCGGTTTTAATCATATTGCCCGGCATTCGATGACAGAATCTGACATATAAATAAACGTGAAGTTGGTTGCACGCCGCGGAATGCGAAATAAATCAGAGTGTTGCCACTCTAAAAAAACCATAACAAATAATCCATCTAATCTCTCTATGGGTATAATATATTAAATCAGCGGTTTAGGCCCCAACTCCAGTATAGCTAGTACAACGCTGGAACGGCGATTTAGCGATTTTTCATGAGTAAGACAGTATAGGTATATTAAAAAAAATACCCGTATTCGAATGCAACGTTGTGTCAAAATTTCAAAACAATCGGAGATTTAAAATTTTAAGCAAACGAACATTTACATTTTTATTTTTGTAAAAACCCTAAATAAAATATTTATAGTTACTTCATATTAACCATACTGATTTTAATAATATGCAAATCAAATTATCACCACGGAAAATCCCAGTGAGCAATTATTGATTATCTCCATTTGTTACAAAAAAGGAAGACATTTAAAAATTTATTATTATTAAAAAAGTTGACTATTTTTTGTGAAACCCTGAGGAAGGTTTAGGCTGAACCGAAACCGGTTGAATGATATATTTGTTTATATACTCAATAAAGTGGTGTCTTAACAAAGTTATTATATTCAAATTATAAAAATATTTTTTCCGTTCTTTGGTTTGAATACTGCATCTGTTTCTCCCTATGTTAAACTTCACCAATAAAAATAGAATGAAAACGACTCAAAAAATAATAATCTTTAAGCCATTATCGCCTAATAAATTCTTGATCTAACACGTATTAATATCTCGTAATGTGTTATTATTTCTCGTAGACCAATTCATCTAAATTATGTTATCCAGCTAACACGCACCCTTGTTCCATAAAAACATTGAAATATTGTTGTACGCTTTTGCCATAGTCATTCTGAAATTACTTGCCACCTAGCTCGTATATCATTCGTGTGAAACGAGGCTAACACGATTAAATTTATTTAATTACTGGATATTTTTTTGTTTGATTCGTTATATATTCACGATTTAGCCATGATCTATGACGATCTTTATAAAATGTAATATATTTTAATTTTACGTGATTGTTACCTATACGTAGGGGAAGAGGAGTTAACTATCCCGCAGCCAAGTGGGGGAGTAGGTAGTACCCAAAATTACTATCCTCCTTATATTAGCTTAAATACTTGACATATCATTTTAGTATTTTACATATTACTGTGCAAATACATAAGTTACCATTAATAATTGACTGAGTAATTGGGATTTAATAGGGCCAATAACACTTCAATGAAAATCTAGGATACAATCACGCCGACTATAAAACTTACTCATAAAGGTCATTTCACGATAAGGAGTAGGGTGAAGAGAATTGGAAAACCGATAAATCAAGCCATCAACCATATTATTATTTTATTAGCTCTGTGGCTTTACGTTGTATTAAAGCTTAGTTTTGCTTGCTATAAACAAATTAATGCTTTTGTTTATTAATTTAATACTCAGAGAAAGTTATATATTTAATGGAAATATTGCTTCTGTGTTCTTTTTGAGATCAAACCATCCACAAAACATAATTGTAATATAGTTGGTATTATTATTTTTTTTTATTTTTATTAACTATACAAACATATTACTATAATTTACAATTATCAATATTCGGAGCTAATTGCGAAAATTTGTATTTTTTTAACGAAACTGCCCAACTCAATTGAGAAATTATTTCTCGTGTTTGAATTATGAAATAAGTGTATGAATTCGCCTGTGGCATTAGATTAATCTTCTTAATTAGGCTACCCATAGATGGTGTTAGCTGTCGAATATTGTAGATTATAAATAAGGTGGGAACATCCAGGTCGGCGTCCATAATATTCCAACCGACTGCTAATTAAGATATTAAATCCCATTGTCAATCTATCACATTAAAAGTACAAGTGTTTTGTTTAAGCAGTAGTTTTATTTAATAAGAGAGTTTGTGAAAAAAAACCCGGAGACAAAACGATTATAAATAGAAATATGTACCCATGCGTTAAATGGGCTTAATCAGTGAAATGATTTACTAACACTGCAGTTCTATACTCCAGATTGATGGATTAAATGCTTATGGCTCCGTAGCTCATGATGGAAATGTCTGTGCTAGCTGAACAAATAGTTAAATTCGTTGACCTAGAAATTCCAGATCTCATTATTGGATCGTTTTTAATGGGGCATAAACTGATTTCGGCTTTAGGTATACGTTGAGTGAAGGTAAAAATCATTTATCACACGAAGGGGGGTCCCTAGGTTTTGCGGCGAGGATTTTTAGTAATAATAATAATAAGTACGTATATAAGTAAGTATTTTGACGGCCGGCGTGGTCTAGTGGTATACGCTTTTGACTACAGATCCGAAGGTCGCGGGTTCGAACCCGGCGTGCGCAAATAAATTTTATTTGATTAATTTGTGTTATTTCACAATTAATTAATTTAAAATAATATATAGTATATAGTATATTTGCGGCACGTTCCAGAGTGGAAGATACTCTCAGTATCGCCCTGGTGTAAGACCACCATTCAGAATTGAAACGTTGCTTGAAATGGCTTTAGCCGTGTTTGGTGACCAGATCTGAATAGCCAGGTACTTCCCCACCTTCCTCTTCCCCATCTCCCTCCCCTCCCCAATACCCTCAGCCTCACAACATACCCCAATTGGGGATGCCATAGTCTCACTGGCTCCAGACGGGAGCAGTTGGGACTCTTGTGCGGTATTACTGTAAAAAAAAAAAAAAAAAAAAAAAAAAAGTAATCTGACCAGGGGGTGGGGTAATTTCACTGAATTGAATTATTATTATTAAATATCTTAAATACTAAGTGATATGTTTTTTTTTTAAAGCAAATCGGTTTCAGAATAGTTTTACAAGGATAATTAATTTGTGATGTGTTTGGGGGATATGTATTACCCCCCCGGTGCGGCAGGGTTAAACATGTATTACAAATATTATTAATGTTACTTTTATGAATACGGCAACATTGCAATTGAAATTAACCACTAATAGGTAGTAGGTGATTAAACGAACTATTCTAATTTACAAGTAATTAGTTTTATATGATTAAGTTAATTTAGGTAATCTACCAACATTACAATATATGGATAAGGTTCATGAACCCTTCGCGGCAGCCAGACGAACTTCGCTTGTAAATAATTTAAAAGTTCGCCTCGGAACAATGACACTAATTTCGGCGGGAGATAATTTGAATTTAGAATATAATGGCAATTGACCACACTCATTATATAGCTCATTATGCGTTAACATTGTTTGAAGACGTTAATTCCGACAATAAAATTTGCTGTGTGGGTTGGACGGTAATTGCCGAATAAGTTGCTTATCAAATTACTTTATTTTAGTGTTTGAAAGCAATGTAAAACATCTCATTGAATTCAATTTCATTGAAATCCTTTTCATTCTCTTTCTTCCATACACGCCTAACGACATTTTATGATATTCATCGACCAGGGCCTCGATTCTCGACGAAGTCATTCCATTCGAACAACGAGTGGTTGGACCCACTCGATGTTTGACTGGAATGACTTTTGAGGTTTGAATAAGAATGTTGAGAATGACGAGACTCCAGAATAAGAATGTTGACCAATTGTATGTATTTTCGACGGCAATTGCGAGCGGTCTGGATTGGAGAATCGATAACCAGGTATCTAACACAGTCAATCCATAAAGGTTTTATTGATAAAATCGGTAACTTGTCATTGTTCCCGAGCATGACTGCAGATCGCCAACGAACGAACAACAGTTCACAACGACTAAGTATTCTTAATTTAGTCGCTGTGAACTTTATTTATTCATACATTAACCATCTGTAGTCGTGCTCGGGAACTATAACAAGTTATCGATATTATCGATAAATCTTTTATCGATCGACAGTGCCAGTGGACAAGTAGTGTTCTCCATTGCATACAAAAATATTGACATAACAAAAAGTTCACGTTCGTGTCAGCGAAATATTCAAGTTGGTTAGGTTATTTTAATCATAATCATACTAGGAAGGCCGGATTAGGTTAGGTTGCGTATGAACGAAACCGATATATCTAATGCTACGTATACATTAGCGACCGAAGCGCGAGCCGAGCCACAAATTATGGGAAAGGCTCGGCTCACGCTTCAGCATGCCAATATCTCAAGGGCTGTATTATAATATATTCAAACTAGCATCCAGCATTATGAATATTATAATTTGATAGTTTTAATTAGTTTTTGAATAAAAGTTATTTGATGAGACGACGCGCGACGTATGAATGCGTATTAATCAAGATTGTGCCAAGATAACGTGGCGTTCTTTGCCTATCTATGCGGAAAAAATACTATTGCTAATTTATTAAGAATCCCTTAAAATTAGTGCATTTTTATTTCGGAAAATGCTAGTCATAATTTGCTCATCAAATATCTAAAAATTTAGTCACCTTTCTTATTTACCATTCATATAACGGTATAACCAAGGAGTCAGTGAATCACTTGTTCGTGCGCGCGATACGCATTCTAAACGATTCGTGCTGAAACTCACGGAAATTATTGTGAGGGCGGCGGTCTAGACAGGACTTATTCATTAGCATTATTCATGGATCCACCGAAACTCAAAGAAAGCTTGGTGTCACTGGTTGATCAAGACCAAAGTATTTAGTTTTATGATGCTTACAAACCTACGATCACATAGGATAGCCATACAGAATGGCTGAATTTAAACGGGCTTTAAAAAGAAAATTATTTAAAAAATCTTACCATTCATAAATCGAAAAGAAGTTAATTCTTTTCGATATTTCATAATAAGCCATATTCTAAAACTTCCGGTAATTGTTTGGTTTCGGTTGCCTCCTTATTGTACCTTTTAAAATGTCTGCTCAGAAGATTTTCATTTCTGAGCACAAACTGCCTCCTGTTTTAAATTATGTTTTTAGTTTTAATATTGTTCTGTCCTGCTGTTATTGTGATTCTAAGTTTTGTCATCACTTTGTGTAAACAGTGTATTTAGTGTTATAATATTAGATCTGTATTGGGTAAGGCACACTGAAGCAATAATTTTAAGAACATGACCACTAATACTAAATTACCGTTTTTAAGTTTGTTATAGTAAAGCGCACTTGAAGTGAAATGACACTAAACTGCGCTATATAAATGCCATGTTATTATTATACCGTTACTCCTGGACACATTTAGCCCCAGATTCCTACCCACCCCTCGTACCTTTTTCCTTCCCAGAACTTCATATCCTTCCTTTCCCTAAAATTACCCTCCTCACAGCATCCCCAAAGATGACACAGGCCCTGAGGGTTTTGGTTTTTCCTCAGAGCGAATGTTAAAAAATATATATATATTTATATTATGCTCTTCTGTTTTATCGATGCTTAAGATGATAGTATTCACTTGGTCGTTGTCGGGAGGAGTATATTGCACTTAAACAAAATTTCTGTGTATAAAGACATATTTTGTCGCCTCATTGACCCGATTTTCATCACAGCCTGCAATTTTTTTTCCTTTTAAATTTGCTAAATCCTTGTTGTCTTGTATCGTTAAATCTTACATATTTTTTCTTATATATGTATTAAACTTATTTTATCGTAATGTAATGTAAGAAATTTGAAATAAAAATTGTTATAATTTTTCCCAATCAAAAATCCTTGTTGTCTTGTATCGTAAAATCTTACACAATATTTCGTATATCTGTATTAAACTCATTTGTTCGTAATACAATGTAAGAAATTTGAAATAAAAATTATTATCAATTTTACCAATCAAGAAATATCTTTATAAATTTTGCATTCAAACGAGGTACGGAATATCAGTTCATTCTTAAACAGAATATCCTGTGTATAGAGCGTAAATACTTAGGACGGGTTGTTTCGGAGAATCTGAACAATTCATCAAATTTCAACGTTCATTTTCGGGTTCTGTGAAAAACTTATTCAAGTTCTGTTTTTATATCATTGTAGGCTAGTTGCTTGACAAAACTGAAATAAAAACAGAACTTGAAAAAATCTTTCACGGAACTTGAAAATGAACGTTGAAATTTGATGAATTGTTCAGATTCTCCGAAACAACCCGTCCTTAGTATAACCGTACTTGGCTAATGCGAATATTTAAACGTGCAATTTAGTCGTCGAAAGTAACCTCCGCTTCGTTCTGCCAAGCCAGGTCTGATTTACAGCGAAGTGATTGCATTGGTTAGTCAAGTTTCCCATGCATTGTTTATTGGTTTACTGGTTCCCTTTCGAATATTGAAAACCACGCAATATTCACTTGCTTCGTTCTCATTCCACGTTTCCACAATTCACACTATTCTGTTATTCAGACTGATATTTCCAGACTTCTCATATTTGATTCTTTTCTGGTAATTTTATGAAAATACCTTCAGAAAACAATTGGTCACTTCGCTAAATAACGAATCGTTCGTACACCAAAATGTGCGTACGCCAGCAGTTAAAAAGCTTTCAGTTATACTTACCGGTAATAATGTTCCCTGTCATAATGTTCCCTGTCAAAATGTTCCCTGTCAAAATGTTCTCAGTAAAAATGTCCCAACTCGAAGAGAAATCGAGTTTTGCTCTCACGATAAATCAACAGGCCGTTTTTAAAGAAATTCCTGATAGATTTGCAATAGTTATTTTTCTCCATGCAGTTAAAATGTTCCTTACCAAAATGTCCCCGGTCAAAATGTCCCCTGCCACAATGTTTGTAGTTAATAGTCGCACAGCGGGAAGAACATAAATAAATTTATTTAAGGTTAGGTTAGGAACATTTTGGCATGGAACATTTTGGCAAGGAACATTATCACTGGGAACATTTCGACCGGAAACATTTTAACTGGGGACATTTTTACATGGAACATAGTTCCCAGGAAGATTATTACCTAGAACCATTCAATAACAGTAATAATGCTTAGATCATTTTTATAGCGCCGTTTTCGTAAGAAAATCAACTCAAGGGCGCTTTACAACATAGATTGATTCTTCTTTCTTCTTCAACTAACTTCTGTAGCACTCCACTTTTGGATAACTTTTCCTGTTGGTTCATTGGTACTACGTCGCATTGATTTTAAACGATGATGTATTAACCACGCAATCTTCATTATTCATAGAAAATTATTCACATATCGAATTACTCACGGGCTACAAGGTGCAATATTTTCTATATGTAATATCAAATTTCGTTATTCAAATTGGCAAAAAACGCTTTCAAGCTCTTTCTATTTTTTTATAACACTACTTGTAACTAACTAAGATTTAGTATAAAGTTCAACAAAATGCACTCAGTTTTTTCAGACAGTTTTGTCATTTTCAAATAAGGACACAAAAAAATTCATGAATAATAATTTAATGTTTAACTACCGTAAAGGCGGAGCCTAATGCTAAATAACTATTTTGATTAATATTTATAACGAATTGGTGTACATTATGAATACCAAAAAATATGCTTTAGATAAATTGAAGGTTTTCCTATCGTTTCGCTCGAGTAGAATACAAATAAATAAATAAATTATTCAATAAAAAATATAAATGTAAACTACTATTTTTTTTCAATAGAAATGTATGAACGCGTAAATGAAACAACTTTAAAAAATACAGTATTATAGCTAAATTAACTGTGACAGTTTCACTTAATTAACTTTTTTGCTTTCGTATAAAATTATTTACAAAATAAATAAAAACCAGTTTTGTGCTTGAAATCGAACGTTTCTAGACTCCGTTTGTCTAGCGATTTTAATACCTATTACCTACAATATAAGGTATACCAAGAATATACACATTTTTGGCTTGTAGCTTCCTCTTAAAAGATATATTTTTATAAAAAAATAAAATACAGCAGTACGCCGAGTCAGGTACGTGAGTAATGCGTTTCGTAGGCTTTACGCAATTCGATTTCAAAATTGTTTAGCGGTTTCGACACATTTAATATTATACAACGCACTTTTGCATACTAAGAATAATTCCGTGTGAAATTTTATGTCGTTTAACTACTAACTAATCATCTCGCTATTTCCCCGCAGGGGTACCTAGGCATAGAGGACGGACCGCCAAACAGCTCGGTCTTGGCACAGACTCCTTCCCTTCATAAATCATTCTCATTCATAATTCGCATCATAAATAATCTTCTATTATTCTAACTCTTGACGTGGCTCGACTCAAGTAACTGATTCGCTTGATCGTGCCATGTCATTCTCGGGCGTCCCCGACTTCTTTTAACCGTTCTCATTTGCGTCATATATTCTCCTTACACTCCTTTATTAGTTCATTCGCTCTACATGCTCAAACCATATAAAACTTCCCTTTCTTAATCTTACTCATTACACTTACATCAGCCTTGCATTCTTTGCGGATCTCCGGATTTCTCACACAATCATACGTGTTTTTCCACACATACGCCCCAGGGATCTCATTTCTATAGCTGTCTTTCGCTCAGATTTTTTATTGTAATTTACGAGATTTTCTTATCAAGTAGGTACCTATTTGTGAATTTGCGTAGGTCGCCTGTTACGAGTCTCTTTGAATACTTTACCCATTTGCGTAATTTATTTAAGGTTACTGTTAACTGGTTTCGGGAAACAACCATTCCTTCATCAGGAAATTTTATAAAATTCACTGTACTAAGTTTATGCGTTTTAGGTCATTTAATAATTATTCCTTCATATTTTTCTTTACAAACCATACAAAATTAAAGCATTTTAATTATAAAAATGATCACATTTCACGGGTTTTTGTTTTATGAATAAATGTCGTTTTTTTGTCGCCATTCTGTGGTGATTCCAAGATATACCATTTGCATAAGCATAAGTATCATGTAGTTATATTAATATTTTCTTACCACAAATGTATTTTTTGTTCCCAGAAATAAAGCCGGAATTTTCCACTATATGTTACCTACATAGTATTCTTATAGCGCCCTTGAGGTGATTTCTCACGAAAACGGCGCTATATAAATTAGCCAAATATTATTATTATTTTTTTTTTTTATATTTCAGTAAATATTTTAAACTGATTCAATTGTCCTATAGTCAAATGTTTGAAATGCATAATTTTTTTGGCACTTTTTAAATTACTGAAAAGTTAATTTATATAATTGAAAATTTAAATATTTATTGCATTAATGCTAATCAGGTTTTGATTTCTTATTTCTTTCAAAATATACAGGGTTTTCCAATAAGAGGTGTTATTTTGAATAGCCCGCTATTTCGGTAGATAATAAAAATATTAATAAAATATTTTTATTAATATTTTTACGCTATTAATAAAAATGGAACGATACACGCTTCAACAACGCATTGAAATTATTAAAATCCACTTGAGTGAATCAAATGCAAATCCTCTTAAGTGATGAGGCCCATTTCCACCTCGGTGGCTTGGTCAACAAGCAAAATATTGCATCTATCTGGGGCTCGGAAAACCCAAGAGTTATTGTTGAAAAGCCTCTCTATCCTCAACGTGTGACTGTTTGGTGTGGTTTATGGTCCGGCGGAGTCATTGGACCTTACTTTTTCGAAAATGAGGCTGGAGCAACAGTGACGGTGAATGGATTGCGCTATCGAGAGATGATTAATAATTTTTTATGGCCGGAATTGGATGGTATTGATCTGGACAACGTTTACTTTCAACAAGATGGCGCTACGTGCCACACAAGCAACGAAACCATTGATCTTTTACGATTTAATATCAAAATAACACCTCTTATTGGAAAACCCTGTATATTGCATACTCGTATTGCTTTATAATTTCTATCAAATATTAAACTTAAATAAAAAAAAATTGCATTTTGGATGCATTTCGCCTTTCATCTGTTTTCTATTTATATAAAGGAGATTGTGTGTGTATTGATTGATTGACACCGGGCGGGCGGCGTGGATTTGATTTTATGTCTATAAAATTAACAGTTTTATTCCGAGATTGATGTAATCAACTTCATCATACCTGACCTTTAAAACATGAGGAATATCACTGACTTCATTAGATTTCGAAAAACTGTGCGTAAAGCCTGAGTAACGAAGGGAACTTCAGCTAGTTACTTATAATATAATAAAAAATATTTTTTTCTCTGTGTACTTCTTTTTTACTTTCCTTTTATCTTCTTTATTCCTTTCGGTGACAGTTTATCTCACGAATCTGAATAAGCATCTCGAGCTACGACAGTTCACGACATCCGTAAATACCAGTTATTTTATTTGTGTTTATTTATATTTTGACACGTTTACAGTTATTTTAAACAGTTAACTTTGTAAATTGCCCTTTAGATTTCATTTTCTTCACAAATATATTTTTATGAACCTACTAATATCCCACCATAAATCTATTTTATTATTATTTTGAGAGTGGCCTCACACGGGGCCTATTTTGTACAAAATTGTGACTAAATATTTGCGTCTAAAATACCCAAACAGAATAATCTTTTTTTAAATCTAATTATATGACTCTATACAACACGCTCTTGCGTTCCTTGTAAAATCTGCTTAAAGCTTCGTAGTTAGCGTTTTAAAAGAAGAAGAAGATGGTTTATAAGGGAGATATTTAAAAAAACACGACTCTTTTAAAATAGAGCAAACATATTTGGACAAATGCTTAAGATGCATATCAAGATGTAAAGCGACTGAATTTTTTCATATCTATAATATTTCAAATAGAAGAATGTGTTTTTTTTTCGGCAGTAACTGTAGTATAGATATTATCTTCAATAACAAAATAAATATATATTTCTAGGGAACTTAAAATCTTAAGCTGTTCAAGAGAAATGTGTTGTAAATCGGTAGAAATTCGGAAAGCTTGTCTTTACTTCATAAAGTCTTATTTCAGTCTGTTTTTTTAGATACCTTACTTTACATGTTTTTAACAAAAGGATTGCAATATTTTGAGTACAGGCATCATGTAGAAATGTTGTCCTTGTTGTACCTGTATTTCAGTGGAAGATGCGCCGATGATCTAGCGTCATTGATCCCTTCGGTAGTCGTGAAAACCGTCAAACTCGCGCCCAATATTTGAACACAGTTAACATTGATCACACGAGAACGGGTCGTTTCTACGACGCGGCTGTGTATGTTTACTCCTTCTTCTCTTCACAAAGACACTCCACGCAGTATCCCCAAAGATGACGTAGGTCCTGAGGGAAATTGTTTTCCTCAGAGCCTCCTGCACGGAGAAAAATTATTAAAAAGAATTGCGAATCTCTTAAAATTATTGGTTATACGGTTAAAAACGGGATTGCAGGCTTTAACGAATGAATTAACAGGTTTTCTTATAAACTTTTAGTAAATAAAGAATATATTATCACGATGACGGAACACGTGTGTTGATGAAAATCCTAATATTTTCGCATTTCGTCATTATATGTTATCAAGGCAAATGCATGTGCATGAACACGTGTTCCAATATATTAAAAATTTTCTAAAAAAATATCAGTAAATAGCCCGCAATCCTGTTTTTAACTGGATTTCCAATAATTTGAAGAGATTCTCAATAAATTATCAATGCTAATTTTTTTCCGTGTATGTGGAGTTAATGTAAAACAATATATAAATTTTTTGGAGTTTTCATAAAAAATATTTTCAATTTTATTGAAGCCTCCATGCACTGGGAACAGCGAACATAAAACTCCCAGAAGTTAAAAAAGAACTGCATCACATTATTCTAATAACAGGGTCCATGGTGTCTTCCTCAGCGTTGTCCCATGTAATGGTAAATTACAATACTCGTATGGTGAGGCATCTCGACTGGCTCCACTCTCGGCGGCCGATTGTAGTATTTGCCATCTTTGGGTATGGCTTGCCATAAACTGCAGCTACTTGGTTGTGCCGAGAGCCGTAATTGTTTGACGTGCGTAGTACGCTGAACTTTGTATTGCGGCTACGGAGAAGATGCTGTGATGGTATGCTTGTGAAGGGAGATGATTCGGATGCGCCACAAAAATCGCACATCTTCGAAAACAAGTTACAAGCGTAAGTTTCCCCGAGCCAATACATCTAGCCAAAACAATATTGATATCAATTCAAAGTACATTTAACGACCTCTTATCAGTCAATAGTTTCATTTCATAAACGATACCAATATTCCGTACGGTACGTTAAAAAAATGTTGCGTATATACTCTTTACAGGTGCCACAACTTGTATAATCTGCCTGGGCTATAAAAGGAGCAGTTGAAGTCAAATGTAGGTCATTCACTGTCTGAACGTTGAAGAGGACACATGTGAATAATTAGCGCTAGAAAATAACTCCTTAAAATAGACACCACTGCTGACGAAGCTGCTCAAGTGGTGGCACTACTGCAATCAGGGATGCTCGGCAACTAAATCTAAGCCGTTTTGCCGTTTGACGGGTTTTCCAATGGTTTCAAGAGATTGGTGGCTTTATCCGGAGGCGTGAACCTTGGCGACGACGCTGCACATCCCAAAGAAACGAACGCTTTATTTTCTCATAAAATTCTCTTGCAAAATCAGTGTAAAATATTGTTGAAGTAGGAAAGGAGGTATCACCACACCAGGCGAGCGCTTGCAACTGACTGAAGCCCGTGGTATCTCACCGCGGACAATTTATTAACCGATATATGTGATGCAAACTTCGAACGCCAATGTTAGCTCCATCTCTATACCTCAATGATTACTAAACAAGAACTGCTAGTGCACGGAGCCAGTGTTTTTTTAGGCTGATTGAAGTGAAGTGGGGGGGGGGAGAAGATAAAGAAAGTTTGTGGTGCAGTGCAAACCACATTGCACAATAAATGTTACTATTAAAACTTTAGTTACTTGTTACCAGTAGCGAGCCATGAAGGCTGAAAAGTTGTGCCTACCTTAAGAAAATATCGTGGCACAACAAATCTTCAAATTAAGAAAAAAATATCAGATATTGTCTTTTTTTACTTTCAACTTATTTGTACAACGATTATTAGAACGAACAGAAGATATTAATCAGCAGTTTCCAGAAAACCAAAGTATTTAATTATAAGCAGTAAATAATAATCTAAAAGATTGCATTGAGCAATAAACATCATTTTCAAAATAAAATTTAAAATCTTTTTGAAGATCATCGTAACATGTTTTATTTGTTATGTGTCCAATGAAGTTTTCCTCAAATCTTCATTAAATTTTATAATGGTGGAATTACCTTAAATAAAAACGTTTATATAGAAATTTATGACCGAAATCTGTGAAAATCTTTTGGCGAAGCAGACCATAGATTTTCTGTTTTATAGTTTAAATTACAGATATAAACCCATCAAATAGGTAAGATTGACGCTCAGATGGTTTGGGCATGTGGAGCGAATAAAAGAAGTGTATGTAGAATATATGACTCAAATGTGAATGGTAGAGTAAGTCAGGGACGCTTGATGAAGACACGTCACGATCAAATGAATCAGATACATGAGTCGGGCCGTGTCAAGAGTCTGAATAATAGAAGAGTATATATGACACGATGTATGTGAATGAGGCAAATGCGGGGAAATGGTGTGATGATTAGTTAGTTAAAGTTGGCATCTGTTTTTGTGCGTTCCTCAAATTAAGCTCTTACGTTAGACTCTCATTTTGTTTAACACTAATCATTTTACATTCATTTAATAAAACCTCAAACCACAAAGTAAGTTTTTTCTGTGAACATAATTATTATTTATGTCAAAACGTGTGCTGTATTTATTTACCTCTAATTTACATGACAATAGAATCCAATTCAAACTCTGCTGGATGGTTTTCAAAGCCGCACATGACATGGCGCCACCCTACTTGTCGGAACTGTACATTCCAAAAGATGTTAATGTTAGGCAAGCAACCCTTCGATCAGCATCTTCAACTTCACTCTCAGTACCTATGTGCAATCTCAATACCTTGGAGACCGGGCTTTTGCAGTAGCAGGCGACACATTTCACATTTGCGAAAGATCGACTGCTCATCTGAGTTCAGAGCAAAACTGAAGACTCACATTTTAACTCGTCGTATCCAAAATAATGACCGTATTTTTTTTTCAGTTGTATTTCATTGCTCAGTCCAGGGGATTTTTTCAGTTGTATTTCATTGCTCAGTCCAGGGGATTTTTTCAGTTGTATTTCATTGCTCAGTCCAGGGGATTTTTTTCAATTGTATTTCATTGCTCAGTCCAGGGGATTTTTTTCAGTTGTATTTCATTGCTCAGTCCAGGGGATTTTTTCAGTTGTATTTCATTGCTCAGTCCAGGGGATTTTTTTCAATTGTATTTCATTGCTCAGTCCAGGGGATTTTTTTCAGTTGTATTTCATTGCTCAGTCCAGGGGATTTTTTCAGTTGTATTTCATTGCTCAGTCCAGGGGATTTTTTTCAATTGTATTTCATTGCTCAGTCCAGGGGATTTTTTTCAGTTGTATTTCATTGCTCAGTCCAGGGGATTTTTTCAGTTGTATTTCATTGCTCAGTCCAGGGGATTTTTTTCAATTGTATTTCATTGCTCAGTCCAGGGGATTTTTTTCAGTTGTATTTCATTGCTCAGTCCAGGGGATTTTTCTCCTTGACTACCCACTTTAATGTAATAACCATTTAATATGCGTAAACTATTTTTGTAATATTTTATACATTAGCACTGACACCACGGGCAGAAACCATAACAATCTATATGTATTAGTCGTAAATCTCTAGTTTAAGCCGTAGTTGTAAGTCATATTATAGCGGTATTGTGTAAATACCCACTCGGTCATAAAAATATGTAAAGTTTTAAGTCATTAGTTAAAAGTCTTAGTTGTAAATCACTCGTTATAAACCAAAAGTAATAAGTTATAATTTAAGCGCCCATGAGGTGATTTTCTCACGAAAACGGCGCTATACAAATAATCCAATCATTATTATTATTAATAAAATAACATCCGCTCAGCTAAACTCGATAACACTCGTGGCAATACGTTAGGCGCCACACTGAGCATAAAGATGTGACAGATCGATTACCACAGAAGTCGCTTACATCTATTTCTCTATGGTACATTTTCTACAGCTATGGCGTATTGAAAATTTTAAATTTGGAACCCAGTCGAGTGTTTGACAGCTGACACTGATTCATACGGTCAATAGAGGATGAAATCATTGAAATCAAATAAAGTTTTGATCGGTCCTATGGAGACAATTGAAATGTTTGAACGACCAATCCGGTGGCATTGTCAAATTGACTTCCAGTTATGACTGGATGATATTTTTTAGTGTAGGTTTTTGCGTATGCACATATCTACGAATTCATTTGACGTCATTCCATTCGTATTGGCATTTTGTATTTAGTAAAAATATTATTTTTGTAAATGCTGTACTATGGTTATAGATGTCCACAGAAAGTTAAAACCACAAATAGATAATCTAAATTCTATTATACAATTACGGTTTCGCGGCCTTTTTCATAAAATAACTTTAATTTGTATTTACGGTCAAAATATCCAACCAAACTGAAAAATTACCTTTTTAATCTGCCTTACCTTTGTGTTTAAAATTATAAAATTTAATATAGGCTATTAAAGAATTCAATTTTCCTTGATTTTAGTAGCAACTTTGGCAATTATTTGTGTGTTAAGGATTATTACATTTTTTTTTTTAAATTTTTCCTTTACACATATGATAAAATATTAATATAAGCATTTGGGTGGGCGTAAATTTGGAAAACCAATTTATCGTATAGAAATATACATTTCTAAAAACTAACTAACTAACTAACCATCACTCCGTTTCCCCGCAGGGGTAGGCAGAGGGGACGGAACGCCAAACAACTCGGTCTTGGCACCCACTCCTTGCCTCTTTCACATTCATACATCGTCTCATACATACCTTTCTATTATTCTGATTCTTGACATGGCCCGACTCGAGTATCTGATTCACTTTATCGTGCCATGTCTTCCTCGGGCGTCCCCGACTTCTGCCACCATTCACATTTCTGTCATACATTCTCGATACACTCCTTTTTTCGCTCATTCGCTCTACATGTCCAAACCATCTAAGCGTCCCTTTATTAACCTTACTCATCATTACGCTTACATCAGCCTTGCACTCTTTGCAGATCTCCACATTTCTCACACGATTATACATAGTTTTACCACACATACGTCTCAGGGATCTTATTTCTACAGCGTTCAGCATCATTTTACTATGTTTTATTTTATTATTCATCAAATATTTAGAATTATGAAGAAAAAATATTTTTCTAAATAATAACTATTAACTCGCAAAAATGCCAAACATGCTGTTGGGAAAATTGGATTGAATGACCGATACTATAATGCATTTGTATGCCTTTCTTGAAAGAATAAGGACAAAATTATTTATTTATATTCATAATACGTATTTATAACAAGTAATTCATCGTAACATTATATAACATAACTTGCGAAAAGTTTTTTTTTCTAAAATAATAAAAATAGTGCCATCTATGAAACGGCAGATGATTCTTTTAAGTACACCCCTAATTATTTATTCATTCATTGCATGCATCTTGAATCTCAAGTACATTGAATAGCCAATGAGTTGCTTCAGCCTACTTTCTTTCATGAGTCAGAGGCCATTATCAAAAGAAGAGTTTAAAGAGTCACAACATCGTGTTAATTAGTCATCCATGTGCGAACTGTTGTCACTTGAACCAAGAATAATGGAAGCAGTAAGGAAAGCACATCATGCTATTTAAAATACTGCAAGAACTCTCATTAGTTTGGGAAGTTTTAGTAATTTTTTTTTGGTTTCGAAAAAAATGTCCATAAAAGGTTTTACACACCTCCCTGCAATCGGAGGTTGTGGTGGGGAGCACCCTTGATCGCCTCCTTAATCACCGCGTCAGTAGAAAAATGTGCATAAATGGCCTTACACACCTCTCTGCAATCTAGAGATCCCTGCAATGCAGGGAGCACCCTAGATCGCTTCCTTAAATCACCGCATCAGTAGAAAAATCGGCCCTAACTCCGCAAATCGGGACCTGCGACCCCACGTTATGAGGCCGGTATGAGAGCGTTAGATTTATTCGTGTTTTCTGAGGTTTGGACAGTGTTGGCGCCATCTTGATCGACGAGTGCTTTGCTGCACAATCCGTTTCACACTGCGGCAGGGGCAGGTGTTTAGAAAAGGGGAGTCGCTATATGCACAGCGACTAGTCGACAGGGGGCGTGGCCAACATATCTGAGCATACCCGAGCTGTTCCGAGTTGCAAAATCAGTGAAACGCGGTGGGCGGTGAAACGAAACGTCAGAAATGGCGTTGTAATAATATAATGTAAACAAACCTTTTTAGAACTACGCTAGGTTTGTGTAACATGGTTTGTGATTCAAAAGAAAGTGTCCCCTTAATAACGCCTGCTCGCGTCAAGCAAGAAAAACATCCCAGTTTTCAATTAGTTTAGCGGCTACGCTAGGTTTGTGTAACATGGTTTGTGATTCAAAAGAAAGTGTCCCTTTTATACCTATACTTCACTTCGGGTATGCTCGGATATGTTGGCCACGCCCCCTGTCGATTAGTCGCTGTGCATATAGCGACTCCCTTAGAAAAGATGCCAGTTTTACCCCCTCCACCACTTGAAAATTTAAACATTCACAGGTCCGCGACATTGCAAATAACTAAATGAGTAAAAAAATTATTATTGTAAGCTTAGATAGCTTTTTAAGGTCATTTCATTAAAATTCTACAGACTTTTAAAATATATATCAACTCTACTCTTGCCACTTCTAATAAATGTTATTTCATTAGTAATGGAGGGCAAAATAAAATATCAACTCTACTCTTGCCACTCATCTTCTAATAAATGTAATATCATTAGTAATGGAGGGCAAAATAATACATCAACTCTACTCTTGCCAGTAATCTTCTAATAAATGTAAAATCATTAGTAATGGATGGCAAAATAAAATATTAACTTTACTCTTCCCACTAATCTTCTAATAAATGTAAAATCATTAGTAATGGAGTGCAAAATAAAATATCAACTCTACTCTTGCCACTAATCTTCTAATAAATTTAATATCATTGGTAATGGAGGGCAAAATAGCAAATGTGAAATCAATGTCCAGTGTTTTCACTATCACTATATTTGCAATATCTACCAAAGTAAAACAAAATAAAGATAATTACCTATGGGATAATTTGAATAGCACCGTTTTTTGTGAAAAATCACCTCAAGGGCGCTGTACAATATTACTTTGCCAGGATTTATCTTGATATGTGCAAACAGATACAGGACAGATTATTATTATTAGTATTCCTTAGAGGAATAATAAGCGCCCCTGAGGTGATAACTCACAAAAGCGGCGCTATAAAAATTGTCCAATTATTATTATTAGTATTACCTATAATTACTTATTTTTTATTAAATTTATTACTTATTATTCCTGTATAACAAACGCTTAGTTTCCCAGTTGATATGTTATAGTAAAAAAATAAAATGTTTGTGCAATTTAACAGATTCAAAAAAAAATTCTGAAATAAACCGTTCAATGCCCCAAAATTCACATTACCGACCACTCGAAACCGCCGCAAAAAATTTGCACATGTGAAATCAACCGACAACCTTGCGGATTCATTTCTGAAACAACATACTCACAAAACTCCATCTGACGGCAAAAAATGACAGAAAAACGGTCTCCACTTCCAATGACTCATTAGAACATGCAAAAAATGGCCCGGTAACGGGTGACTGCCGGCATTGAGATGGGTTTGAACTTTGAAATTCGAATTTCAAACTTCGAGTGCGTTTTTCATTTGACAGCAAGTAGTTGATGGCAATGTGGCGCGCAATTTTTGGCGCCAAAATATGACGTCTACCCACTGAAGAGATACACCGATAGTAGTGCGTAAAAAGCGTGTCGGTGTGCCGGAATTGAATACATTATTTTTTTAGATACTACTATCAGTTTTATTGGCCTGTATAGGACAGGAATCGGATAAACTTAACGTACGTTATTATCTAACCGTTCATAGATGGCATCAGTTTAATTATTTTATGAAATAAGCTATGTTTTAAAATATTAAGAAGAATTATTTGTTTGCGCCCGTACATTTGCAATAAATAGTTTTGTCTCTATAAAAACTCAATTCTTTCAAAAAATATTAAAATGTTTCAATCCAATACTGTATTTGAATTGAGTTTTTATAAGGATAACTACTTATTCATATTCATATTATGTACGTGCAGGCGCAAAAAAATAATAATTCGTCTTCATATTTTATAACATAATCAGCAAATGTGTGTTTTGATAAAAACAATTAAATCAACGCCATCTATGTGTGCATAGATTATAACGTACGTTACGTTTAGCCAAGAAAATTGGCTTCATCAGTTTTCTTCCAAACTTAAAACTATACCGGTGCCGAAGGAATCAATGTCGCTCTTACATATATACTCGTATATATTATGATTAAAAAATGTTGTCACTCTTAGCGTATAATTTTATTTATAATCTTCATTCAAGTTCTTCGAATATTGTTTCTTGGTTGTCATTGTCTATTCTCAGGCATTATTCATAATTAAAATCACATTAGTTGCTCTTTAATAACATTAATAACAGATGATTGTAATTATTATTGTAGATATCGTGAAACGTACCTAACACGAGTCAACGAACTACATAGTCCATCTCAAATGCAAATGAGATTTAAACGTTTTTATTTCAATTAAATAAATCATATTCTCTACAAACCGGAAGTATCATTCACAACTTGTGGATATTTTTTATCTCGAGGCTGATTTTAATTATGGAGTTTAAATACGCCTTTTATCAATTAAAATAACAATTATGTATGTGATTAGTTGTAAAACATTGACCTCTCTTATTGTGAGTGTTTATAAACATAATTCAAATGATTATGCTTGTTTTAATTCATACAATATTTCACTGGTACTTTGTTTGTACCTACTTATTATGTTTTGATACACAATATATGGTACTTAGGACATTTGTGTGTAACTACTTATTATGTTTTAATGATAATATTTAGATGATTTATATAGCGCTGTTTTTGTGCAAAAAGGGTGCTGTACAAGAATATAGCATGGTTCCAAGATAACTCAACACAGTGACAATTCAACACATCTTTAAAAAGTGATATAAAGTCATTAGAAACGATGAAAAAAAAATTAAACCTAACCTACATAACCCAGATACTAATTTTTTTGTTTCATCACTTTCCATGACTTTATATAACTTTTTAAAGATGTGATGAATTATCATTTTGATTATTTATCCGGTCGCCATATAGCATGTCTATAATGATATTTCTTTTTACTCACTAAAGACAGTCAAACTATTATCAACTTATAGCTACCAGATTGCATCCTCTCAATGCATTTGATTAATGAACGTGATGCTGCGTAAAATGTACATTTTTAATTATCATTATTATTTATCTATATTTTGTATAGGAAGATATTACTTCCGATACTAAGTATCTGGTACTTAAGACATTTGTTCTAGCCTACTTATTATGTTTTAATACCAAGTATTTGGTACTTAGGACATTTGCTTTGTACCTAATTATTATGTTTTGATACTAATATCTGGTATATAGGACATTGGTGTGTGCCTACTTACTATGTTTGGACACTAAACATGTTTTTTTTTAATACACAGGGATAGTTCACCATCCTCTTGACAGCTATCAAAAGTACTATGCTTAGGATAATGTTTATTTTCGATTTATTTATTTATAAATTCCGAGTTTACAATTCGGTACTCGAACCTATGAATAGTGATCATACATATCATCTTATCAATAAGTAGAATAATACAGAAAATTGAACCAAATTTAATTCTATAACCTTTCAACTAAAGACCTAATCAAACTACAAGATGTATCTAACAATGCAGATAATTATATAGTAGTCCCAGAGAATATCATTGTCCTATTATTTTTTGTATTTTTCGTTTTCACAATATACTTTTCTTCGATGACGTACGTACGACCTCTCCATGTAGTTGATTAATCACTATGATATTGTATGCAATATGACACATTATTATGTTATTATAATTATTATTAATATTCAATAAGCAGGTGACATGAATATAGGTACTTTTTGTTCTCGTTCTAATACAGGCTGTCCCTTGAACTTTAGTTGATAATAATATAAAGACAAATATTTTTGTTCTAGTTAAAACACTGATTGATTAACGTTTCTTATAACTTGATTAATCAGTGTTTTAATTATAATTAAGTAATGACGTTTCTTATAACTTAATTATAGTCAAAACACTGATTGATTCAGTTATAGGAAACGTTTGTCAACTATAAAAAATATTATTGTCAACTAAATATTTTTGTTATATTTAACACTGATTAATTAATAACTACTTTCGTCAACTTCGTGGTATAATTTTTTTTCCATAGCCCTACTCGAGAGACCCTGGGTAAAATAATTCCTCTCAGGGCCTTTGTCATCTTAGGGGATGCCGTGTGGAAGGCTTTTTTAGAAAAGAAAGGGGAGGAAAAATGTATGTTGGGTGGGTAGGAATCAGCCCTCCCACTACGTTGCAAGGCGATGTTCGACGATCATCCGATATTGTACTTGAATCAAATGTTATGCGTAAATACTCGATCATAGAATCTATGTACTACTGTCGTTTTTCTTTTATCATATTTTTTCAGTAAAATTTTATTTCTAAATGGGTGAATTGAAATACTCAAATAAAGATTTTTTTAAATTACGACATCACAGAAAGTACCCGTATGCACAAATCTGTATTAAATTATTGAGCAGAGTTATTAATTGTTTTTTTGTTTCTAATTCGAAGAACACTATTCAGTTTTTTATTTGATTAAAATCAAATTTAACAATGTTATTATTCCAAGTATTATTATGTCTAGTATTTTGGCGCTCAAGGCCATTTTCAAACTATGATTACACCAAGTTTGAGATGACTTATTATAAAAAAAACTAAAGTACTTGGAGATCTTAAATAGTAATATTATTAAAGTTGATCTAGAGTAAAGCTTTTCTTCTTTTTAAAGTTACTTCTGACTGAAAGCTTTTACCCTACAGCGGAAGGCTCATTGTTATAATAAAAATAATAAGACAGATTAATAGCCGACTCTTATTATAATAGTATCTCTCTCTTTGTGAATCAAACCCAATTGACAACATGTGCGTGACTGTTCAGAATATTATTGTAACAACGTGTTGACAAGTACAAACAGCTGCACAAATACCTGAACACCATTTATTATTGATATACACTACTAGCTTTACGTTGCTGTGGCTCAGTCTGTGTGTGTAGATCAATCACTAAATAAAATACCCTAAGAGACCTTATTCGATGGTGCAGATAGAGAAACAATAGCGCATGTTACCTTTACGACCAACAGATGATGATGTTTTTAAAAAAGGCATGTTTTTACCTGTCGCAGGTGACATCTATATAATATAGGTATATAAAAAAAAACACTATATTCGAATTCAAATTTGTGTCAAAATTTCCAAGCGATCGGTGAAGTACTTTCCGAGATTTAAGATTTTGAATAAACGATTATTAAATTTTTATTTATATGTTAATAAGTCCTAAAATAATTCAAATATTCTCCTTGATTTAGTCCTCCTCACTGGGGTGTCCTGTACTGAGGCGAACTAAAGTTATTAGTTCATTCTAGTAATGTTTTTTCATTATCATATTTTTATTTTTGATTTGTACTCATTAAACTTTTCTATTCGTTTTATATATGGGGGAAGGATATAGTGGAGTTTTGTTGCAAAATAAATTTAGTCTTATTGTCCGAATATAGTTTTATAACTTGGAATGTTTGTGTTTCGTTTTTAATCGATCTAGTGTGAAAAACTTCATTGTTTGTTAAACTTTACATGGTGACTAACATTATTCTTAATAAAAGGCTTGTGAAATAACATAATAGAACAAATAATAAAATTGACGCTTTGATTAAATGAGATAAAGAATAATTAATGGAGAGCGACTGAAATTTATTAAATTATCGAAGAAAGCAAACACTTTGTGGCTTGACATTATACAAAATGAAAACAAACACTTAGTTTTAAACCACTTTATTTTGATGTATATTCGTCGACCGGTTTCGATTGGACTCAATCTTCATCAGGACAATAAAATATAATACTAAATTATAATACAGAGCAAGGTATAAGGTAAACATGAAAGAAAGAGAAAGTATGTAGTAGAGAGAGAGAACATCAGAGACTGTTTGGTGGGGGGGTAGGGGGAGGGGTTGGGGGAGGACCAAAGGAAGGGTGGGGGTTACGGGTTAGGTTGGAGCAAGGAAACAACTTTAAAATCGGGCTGTTAGTTAGTTCTATCTGTTTATTTAAAATTTGGGAATTATTTTTAGTTGATTTAGAAATTTCCAAAGCTTCTAAATTATTCAGGCGTATTTCAATTTTATTTTTATGAATTATTTGGACTCCCGTATTTTTATTAAATGTGTGGTTAGTATTGATTAAATGTTCGGCAAATTCTGAGAAACCTGTGTGTGTTAAGCACCTGATATGTTCTTTAACTCTAATATTTATATTTCGCGCGGTTTTACCTATATAGATTGCTGGGCAATCGTTGCAATTTAGTCTATAGATGCCAGAGTGGTTTAATTGATCCTCTTTGTCTTTAGAATTAATTAAAATTTTTGCTAAGTTATTGTTAGTATAGAAGGCCGGCCTTATTTCTGAAGGAAGTTTAGATATGCAAAGGGAAGACAATTTACTTATATACAAAATTCTACGCCATTGGGTGGCAGCATTATTATTATCAATAGTTGGGAGGGCATTATATAGGAATTTATTTGTTGTGATTCGGCGAAGTTTTTTTGAGAGGATTTTATCAATTAGATCGTAGTCATATCCGTTGTTGATGGCTATTTGTTTAATTGTAAGTAGTTTTTTTTTTAGTTATTTATTAAGTTAAAAGAAATACATATTTCGCTTTGTTAACTTAAGTGTACATTGATTAAAAACAAAAATAATATTTATATAAATAATTATGGTTTACTACCTAAGTAACATATTTTTCTTAAGTAAGAGCATTTTGGTTTTGCTCATTGATCTTGAGGGCAAACAGTTTTTTCTTAAATATATTTATTCTATTTACGGTTGTCAGGCTATCAGGAAGGAGATTATATATGTGTACACCCTCATGGCCTATGTTTCTTTTACCACACTCTGTCTTTGCTGAATTTGTGTATAATTTATTGTGTTGTCTTGTGTGGTGGTCATGTACTTGTGATGTTTTCATAAATGAAGTATTTGTGTGTATGATGCCATTTTGGATTTTGTGAATTAATAAGCATATGTTGTATTCGTACAGTTTTCTAATTTTAAGTAAGTTAGTTTCTTGGTATACTCTTTTGGTGGGGGTATCTGGTCTATAGTTAAAAAGTTTTTTTATAACTTTGTTTTGTATTATTTGAATTTCGTTTAGATATGTGATGTTTGTGTTTCCCCATATTTCTATGAGATAATTTAGGTGGGATTGAATTAAACTAAAGTATAATCCCCTCTTTACTTGTATTGGTAGAAGATGGGCTATTCTACCAAATACACCAATTAGTGGGATAATTTTTTCTTTTACTTTTTGTATGTGGTGTTTAAAAGATAAGTGTTTATCGATATGAAGTCCCAGGTATTTTTCACTATCTGAAATTTGTAGGTTTATTCCTTCTATTTGCAAAGGTTTATGAGACGGCGTTTTTCTTTTTTGTGAACTTAAGATCATGTAATTTGTTTTTTTAGTGTTAATAGTTAATATATTTTTAATTAGCCAGTTATTTAATTTATTAAGATCCAGTTGGGCTTTTTCAAGTAAGTTTTCTAAGTTTTTACCAAAGTAAAATATAGCAGTATCATCCGCGTATAAAAAAATTTCCCCATTTAAGTTTAACTGACAGATATCGTTAATATATATTTGAAACAAGAGAGGCCCTAATATGGATCCTTGAGGTACACCATAATTTATATTATTGTGTTGACTGTTTTTGTTATCTAAGCTGACATATTGCATTCTGTTATTTAAATACGATTTAATGAGTTGGAGAGCAGGGCCGGTTACACCTATTTTTTCAATTTTTTTTAGTAGTATCACATGACTCACGGTATCGAATGCTTTTTGGAGATCTACGAGGATTGCTATAGCGTAATTTCCATTGTCTATGCTGGTTCTTAGTTTGTTTATTAGATCATTAGTTGCCGAAAGAGTATTTGATTTTTTTCTGAAACCGTATTGTTTATTATATAGCAGTGATTTGTTTAGTAGAAATTTGTTTAATCTTTCATAAATTACATATTAGTTCAATAGACCAACCACCCTATGTCACACAAACACTCCTCTTTCCACAGCATGATTCACCGGCTTGTTACTTTCCCCTTATCTAATAATAATTTTTCTATTGAACTACTTACAATTAAACAAATAGCCATCAACAACGGATATGACTACGATCTAATTGATAAAATCCTCTCAAAAAAACTTCGCCGAATCACAACAAATAAATTCCTATATAATGCCCTCCCAACTATTGATAATAATAATGCTGCCACCCAATGGCGTAGAATTTTGTATATAAGTAAATTGTCTTCCCTTTGCATATCTAAACTTCCTTCAGAAATAAGGCCGGCCTTCTATACTAACAATAACTTAGCAAAAATTTTAATTAATTCTAAAGACAAAGAGGATCAATTAAACCACTCTGGCATCTATAGACTAAATTGCAACGATTGCCCAGCAACCTATATAGGTAAAACCGCGCGAAATATAAATATTAGAGTTAACGAACATATCAGGTGCTTAACACACACAGGTTTCTCAGAATTTGCCGAACATTTAATCAATACTAACCACACATTTAATAAAAATACGGGAGTCCAAATAATTCATAAAAATAAAATTGGAATACGCCTGAATAATTTAGAAGCTTTGGAAATTTCTAAATCAACTAAAAATAATTCCCAAATTTTAAATAAACAGATAGAACTAACTAACAGCCCGATTTTAAAGTTGTTTCCTTGCTCCAACCTAACCCGTAACCCCCACCCTTCCTTTGGTCCTCCCCCAACCCCTCCCCCTACCCCCCCACCAAACAGTCTCTGATGTTCTCTCTCTCTACTACATACTTTCTCTTTCTTTCATGTTTACCTTATACCTTGCTCTGTATTATAATTTAGTATTATATTTTATTGTCCTGATGAAGATTGAGTCCAATCGAAACCGGTCGACGAATATACATCAAAATAAAGTGGTTTAAAACTAAGTGTTTGTTTTCATTTTGAAATTTATTAATTTGACATTTGAAAATACTTAATACATTTTTTTGTTTTTGTTTCAGGTAAGATACTTCACATTGAATTTCCATTCACAAGAAGATTGTAATACGTGATTGGTAAGTGCATAAATAACTCTGTTATTAGTTTAGTAACCGGTGCACACTGCACAGCCAGGAGTTGAAGAAGTGGGGGAGAAGGTGGTACCCAAAGGTGACACGCTCTCAAGCTCATTTTGTGAAGGTGTAGGTATTTCTAAAATACTTCAAAATTATGATTATAAATTATTTGAACCTAGCCTACATGACGTCTGGAAAGATAATACGACTGAATAATTGGGATTTCTATAGTTTTAAAGCCCATAAAACAGAAAAATACATGGGGTCGTCGGAAGACCCACTTGGTTACGGACGTTTTTTTGGCTTCTTGGACTGTCAAGAGTTAAGCACTAACATCCCACACATTACCTTAAGGATGGAAAACTTTGTATGGAGAGTATAAACAAAAAACAAGCGGGAAACTGGACTTTGATTTTGTAGTACGACTTTTTATTTTGAGCTTTCGTTTTCGAATAAATCGAGTCCGAAGATGGAATTCGTAATGTTTTTGGATTACTAGTAGTTTATATTCTCACTTGAATATATTAATTCCTGGAGTCTTCAATAACTGCTTGGTTCGTAGGTAGGTTATTATCGTAGATAATACCAGTACGTGTTACTGGGCACACGTCCCATTTGTTTGAGCCTATGATTTATTCTGCAGAAGCAATGAAAATGGAATGAGCTGCCGACCTGTATCGGCTATCTTCGGGATGTGTCCGGAACCATTCGGGACTCGGCTGCGCAAGCGTCGCTTAACCGTACAATCACTGCCACCTGTGACTCTTTATCAGAACTATCTTAAAAATATATTAAAGATTTTTTTATGATTTTTTTTTTCAATCGGTCTTTACGGGTTTGATGTTTAATATCAGCTGTTTACTTTCTTTTAAAATACGTCTATGCATAGACCTGGCTCCAAGACATTTTATGGAAAAAAAGTTTAAAAAATATCGGATTGCTCACATCGAAAAAATTAAGAGTTTTGGGTTCTATTTTACTTAATATGTGATGTTTCCCACATGTACTACACGTTTCCGGATACATATACGGAATAATTCTTAATTTTTGACAATTGTAAACTGTATTTATATATGTTTTTGATTAATCATCAAAAACACAGAAATATGAACATACATACAGTTAAAGGTAACGTTAGATATTTATGTAATAAAGAGAGAATAATAGTAGGTATATTTATGTTCGAAATAACCTGCCTCACTAGGCCAACCTGTATTGATGCAGAATTTTGAGTATAATTGATGAATACATATGTTTTACCAAAACATATAACATATAATCTGTTAAATATCATGACGATATTTCTAATATGCCCATTAAGTGCTGCGTTATATGCTAAGCTACAGAAAACACCGCTAATAACTTTTTTATCTGTCTGTTTACTTATTTTGCTACTAGCTGTACCCCGCCACGCGTTGATGTGGCCCAGTCTGTCTCTGCAAATAGAGAAACAATAGCGTGTATTGCGTTTACTTCCAACAGACGGCGATGATTTAAAAAAATCATGTTTGTCCAACAGATTGCGCTGTTTAAAAAAAACATGTTTTTACCTGTCACCGGTGACATCTATGGGTATATAATACAGTATAATAAATGTTAATAATTATAGGTATATAATACTTTATATTCCATGGATTGTGGACACTTAACTTCTCATAAAACTATGAAATAACAATAAACACAAATAAAGAGCTTATCAAAGATTTGAGGCCTTTTACTTCAAAGACGACACTTCCCAGTGTTTGCCTGTTAATGCAGCTGATTGTAGGTTCATCTCCGTTCGTGATATTCATCTCTTTGTCCAGACGCTTCATTGTGTGTAACAGATCTGTCTCGGAGTCATCATTGATATGGCCTTGAGGACTGAGGACGGAAGGTGGAAACAACTCATAACGGGCTATTTTCTTTGATCATTCTTGACGACATCATGACAGATGATAGATAACAGAATGTAGGAAGTTCGTGAACGCTATTTTTTGTTGTTTTCAGAAGGAGGAATTTTCGTATGATCTATTATGAAATATTCCATGACTTAATTTAGTTTTATTTCCCAACAATTTTTTATTTGCTCACATCCCTTGCCTTATTCAATTTTTTGCGAGTACCTAACACACAAGAATCCCAAATGCTCCCGACCACCTGAAGCCAGTGAGACTATTGCATCCCCAATTGGGGTGTGTTGTGGGGCCGAAGGAGTGGGGAAGGGAATCAGATGGGTTAGAGGAAGGTAAGGAAGTAAGTGGCTTTAAGATCTGGTCACCAAACACAGCTAAAGCCATTTCAAGCAACCTTTCGATTCAGAATGGTGGTCGTTCACCAGGACGATACATTTAGTAGCTACCACTCTAGAACTTGCCGCAAATCTACTATATATAATTTTGTATTAACAAATTGTTAAATAACACAAATTTATTGAATAAAATGTAATTTTACCTAGTTTCTAAAAACGGTATTTGTTTTTCCGAAATCTTTAAATATTTAAAATAAACCTTGGAAATATTCCGAAATTCGATGGTAAATTAATACTATTCACAGCTTGTACAACAGATAATCAACTCTCTGGCTGTATAAACAATGTATATATATTTTCATCAACGATTTTACTGCCGTTAAGTGTCAGTTTCAGTCAGTTAAGTGTTTCAACTAATAAGTGTTTATATGTTGTTAAGTGGTACAATGTTTTCAGGTGAAAAAATGTAACAAGCAGTAATTGTTGAATGAAACACTTATTGAATTATTTCGCGGATAAGAGATAAGCCGCCATAGCTCAGTGGTCAGAGCTGTCGACCGGAAATCGAAGGGACACGGGTTCGAGTCCCGTTGGCGTCATGTATCTTTTATCAGGAGATTTTTCAATGTGGATGAGTGTTTCAGGCGAATAATTATTGCTTGTAAAATAGGTTTATATTCATCAGGGCTGGAACACACTGAAACTAGAAAAGCGTGAATCGTGTATTTCATTAAAACAATGTTCAGAAATCATAATATTACTGATGTAAGCTTTTGTGCAATTTGCCATTACTTTATTTATATGTAGCTAATTTTTAAATAGGTTCCTACCAATTTATGTCTTACTGGCTGACGTACAC
The DNA here is from genome assembly GCA_026573805.1 of Hesperophylax magnus. Taxonomy (NCBI): domain Eukaryota; kingdom Metazoa; phylum Arthropoda; class Insecta; order Trichoptera; family Limnephilidae; genus Hesperophylax; species Hesperophylax magnus. Next base: position 2,995,823 of record JAIUSX010000977.1, on the reverse strand, counting down.
CCGGCGTTGCTCGACTTTACTCTTCTTTAAATAAATATAATATCTATGGATTATAATATATATAAACCTTCCGGAAGAAATTCTGTAAATGATAATGGAAACCCTATCAAACTGTGATGCGTAGTTTAGAAGAAATAAACGCACAAACAGACACACGCGGATAGCGACTTTGTTTCATACTATTTAGCGATACCAATCGGTCTGTAATCCCGTTTTTAGTTAATTATGATCTGGGATGTTCCGGAATGTTTCCGAATGGTCCAGACTATTCCCGAACATCCCAAAACATTTTAAAATATTCCGGGATGTTATGGAATGTTGTGAAATGCTCTCGAATACTGTCGAATGTTCTGGACTGTTCTAGAAATTTCTAGAGTGCGAAACTTCAAGACTAAATACGGGAACCTTCTTCATGGATGGGGGATAAAGGGCTACCACACCATATAACTCCCTTGATCGTACTGCACTCGTTTCTGAGTTTTAGCGGGACGCACATTGTTCACTTACTTTTATAATATACGTTGATTATTGGAGTGTCAGTAAACAAATGTAATAAATAAAAATGTTATGCCTATTAACTTCAATCTCTTCATAATCATCCAAAGATATAACTTATAGCTAATGCCTTGTTTCAATCAGTTATTCTAACATTTTTCACGGCTCTCTGGGTGATGTAATGCTCCAAGTATGTTCATAAACACGTAGTTAACCGTGTGCACCAATGATTTTAACCAAGAAAGGCATGATGCTACCTTTTACAGATAGAAAACTATTACAGACATATTTCAATTTCAACGTTGCCGTAGAGGTTACGATTAAATCACCTTAGCTATATAATTAAACCCATCAATCAAACCCGTTTTGTACACAAAACATTGTTTCAGACATTCAAAATTATTACCAAGTAAATGGATAAAACGTCAACATGAATGGAAATAAAACATAAAATGACTGTGAAAATCTAAGGAAAGGTGATCGCAGAGTTTCTGAGGAAACTGATATTTGAGATGTTAAGCGTTTCCTAAAGACTGTCACTTGAAAGAGCTTCGAACGGAATGGTTTGTTTTTCGCAAAGCTTCTAAGCACAGTTGATCTAGCACTTTTTGATGACTCCCGGTTAACCGTATTACGGCTTAATTGAACCGTTACTCCTTTTTATCAGGAGATATTTTAGAAAAATAGCGTCATTAAAATTATCCAAGTATTATTGTTATTACATACTTGAGAAAGTTGAACGGCGTCTGACAGTCAGGCATCTGGACTTGGACATATGTACCTACTAACTTACTAGCATCTTATTTCTCTCGTGGTACTACGAGGCGGCATGCCGGTATTAAGAGTATTACGATCATTCATACGCTGGGAGCTGAGAGCTGGGAGCTGGGAGCCGTATCGGAGGAGCCGTATCGTGGGAGCCGTACTGGGGAATCCATATCGGGCCAGCACAGTATTGTCATTGCTCGTACGGTCTGAACTCACGGATCCCGTTCAATTGAGTCGACTTTTTGTGCCGTACGAAAATATTGATTGAGCTAGTACTTCAAAGATCCTATAAAATCATATTTAAATCTTTAGTGAACTTTATTATCTTTTCGTAAAAAACATTGTCCATTATAATATTGCATACAATATCCATTGTGTCTTGCCGTACCGAGTTAAATTGATTGATTCAAATACTTACTTGTTTTTAGTTAACTTCTTAGCTACCTGCTCAAATAATTTACAGAAACTCTATGTAAGTAGTCATTAAATTTGATATATATTTCAGGAGTGAAAAAGTCATTGCTTTCCTTAATTGATATTTTTTCTGAATTTGCTAATAATCTTTCATTTGGGTACCGCCGCCCCGGGAACCATTTATTGGATAACCAAAACCTCTGCCACAGGTCACCCCAAATGGTTTGCTACGTTTGGTAACTTACCAGGGGTTCCCGGGTTCATGGGGTTTCTCCAGGTCTTGGCGGCGGATGCGTCTGTCCACCAAGCTAGTGGCTGGGCGGATCGGGAAAGACCGGTTGAAGGAGACCCTGTGACCTCTCCAGCCGGATTCCCGGCATATCGCCTTGCAACGCATTAGCAGGGGTGGATTCAAATGTCCGTCACCCCTATATTCCTACCAAATCCTCCTACCTTTTTTCGTTTCCAGATCTTCCTCTCCTTCCTTTCCTCAAAAAAGACCCTCCACAGGGCAAACCCAAAGATGACATTGACCCTTAGGAAAATTATTTTTTTCTCTCAGGGCGTCCTGCGGGGAGCCAATGTAAAAAAAACACATTATCATCTAATGAGGTCATTAGACAGTTTTAATACATGTTCACGAGTAATAATTATGACGTAAAAATGTATAACTTCGAAGTTTTAGAAATCATAAAATCCTTAAATAGTAAGTACAACTTTCAATAACCAATTATTGACTTTATACAGGGTTTTCTAATAAAAGGTGTTATTTTGATATTCAATCGTAAAAGATCAATGGTTTCGTTGCTTGTATGGCACGTAGCGCCGTCTTGTTGAAAGGAAACGTTGTCCAGATCAATACCATCCAATTCCGGCCATAAAAAATCATTAATAATCTCCCGATAGCGCAATCCTTTCACCGTAACTGTTGCTCCAGCCTCATTTTCGAAAAAGTAAGGTCCAATGACTCCGCCGGACCATAAACTGCACCAAACAGTCACATGTTGAGGATAGAGAGGCTTTTCAACAATAACTCTTGGGTTTTCCGAGCCCCAGATGCGACAATGTTGCTTGTTGACGAAGCCACCGAGGTGGAAATGGGCCTCATCACTCAAGATGATTTGCATTTGATTCACTCAAGTGAATTTTAATAATTTCAATGCGTTGTTGAAGCGTGTATTGTTCCATTTTTATTAATGGCGTAGTTTCTACTTGTCAAATCTCAAAAAATGACAGCTTCAAAAGTAACATCTACCGAAATAGCGAGCTATTCAAATAACACCTCTTATTGGAAAACCCTGTACTTGATTTTCTTTCTCTCTTTTCTCCACTTCTCCATGAAATATAGTACATTTTATTAACTGCCACTTACAGGAGTTAATTTATATTTTTTTCCATTTGCATATCGTTGTTCGTGCATCCTGAATCAACATTGCACTTAAACTAACAGTTTAATATGTAACAATGCCACTGTCTAGGCGTCTGCAATGTCTACATCACAGATTGGTGGCATTTTATGTATTTGCATATTATGCCGACTGTTTTATGCAGTGAGTAAATAATGGTTGCATTCTGCGGCAGGAAGATGCTGTGCTTGCTTAAACAACATAATCATGTAACAACCGGTTTGAAATCAGCAAGTTAATGCGAATCTAACAAGTATGTTGGAAATGTTTAATTAGAAAGTGAAACCGTGAAGAGAACCACCTACAAATCTTGCAATCCTGCTTACCGGATTCTCAGTTACTTATAATAATAATAAAAAAAACATTCTACGGATGATTTGTATAGCGAAAAATCACCTCAAGAGCGCTGTACAAATATATATTATATATTTTATTACTAACTATATACTAGATAAACTATTATCAACTTAACAGATTGCATCCACCGGTTCGTAGATCGATAATACGAAACTATATGTACAATGCAATGAACGTGATGCTGCGTTAGAATGTACAAATGTACATATATTATTTATATTCTGTACAGGCAGATAATACACAGGACCATACTTACCTGGGAGGTCCGTTGAGATTAACATTGTTTATTGTTTATTATAAAAATGTAGATACAGTTCGCACGCACAGGACATAAAGGAAATTCCATTAATTATTCGGATATCTATTTGAATGCGAAGCTTAATGCCAAATCACTATTTTGATTAATCTTTGTAACGAATTGGTGTACATTATGAATACCAAAAATATGCTTTAGATAAATTGAAGGTTTTCCTATCGTTATCGCTTGAGCAGAATACAAATAAATATATAAATTATTCAATAAAACATATAAATGTAAACTACTAAAATTTTTTTTTTCAATAGAAATGTATGAACGCGTAACGGAAACAACTTAAAAATACAGTATTTTAGCTAAGATTTTCTGGGACAGTTTCACTTGATTATTTTTTTGCTTTCTCATAAAATTATTTACAAAATAAATAAAAACCAGTTTTGTGCTTGAAATCGAACGTTTCCAGAGTCCGTTTGTCAAGCGATTTTAATGCCTATTACCTACAATATAAGGTATACCAAGTATATACACATTTTTTGCTTGTAGCTTCCTCTTAATAATATATATTTATCATTGAAGAAGAAGATAAAACTAATAAATCTAAACGGAACATGAAACAGAACAAGACACAGCAAAATAAAAAGATTACGATCACAACTAGGAATTGTACCCAGGGTCTCTTGTCTTACCGGGATAGGTGCCATAAACCACTTTACTATTGGGACCTATTTATTACGCGTCATATTTGTCGATAATCATATTTTAAATTCAGAATAAACAATATCACCTTGCAACTAATTTTTCTCATATATTTGGCATCTACCTTTTTAAATGGAAACAATGTTTGTTTTGAAATTGGTTTGTATCCTAGATAGTGTCTCGGATAAACATATCCGATTTATATGATATACCTTGACCTTTTAAAAGTCTAAATGGATATTCAGGAAAAAACTTTTTTCTTTTTAATTTATTTATTTACAGTTTTCTTTTTATTTCTCTGTTTCATGTTTCGCTTAGATTTATTAGTATTATTGTCTTATTCAATGATATATCACATTGATGGGTATAACTTTCAAAGTAAGATAGAAAGAAAAAGTTCTATCAATATATTTATGTCCTAAAATGATCGTGTTTAGGAGAGAAAAGCAAATTGTTGGCGGTACAACAGTAAAATGATTTGATTAGAATTTATCTTCCTAAAAGTGATTTGTCCCTCGGTATGAGACAGATTGAGGTGTAAGGCTTCGAATAATGTAAATCCAATAAGAAAAGTTTGCAATACATTTTGTTGCAAGTTATAAGTTACTCGACGCAAACCGTACGTTATTTCTGCAAAACGTCAATTTAGTTACACTTTAAATTATATACGCCCCACTAGAGATATATTATGTTCAAACCCGAAACAGAAAAGCTCGTCCCCCGTGTAAATGTAAATGTACAATTTCCAAAAAGCTCCGCGCAGATCTTCGCATTAAATATGAGCCGGTGTAGCGCGCTTGCGCAGGGTCCTTGGGACCGTCTTGTAAACTGCAGGTCAACGCTTTCTTCAATTTAGGAAAAGGAGAGTTCAAGTGTGGTCAACTTAAGTCGATTTATTATGAATGATTGAGATGTGGAATTCAGATACGGCCGAGTTTGAGTATGACGTGTGTGGCAAGTTTCGTGTTTTGGCGGTATGCAGGCGAATGCAATTGGAAACAGTCACTCTGCAAGCATCATTGCACACATTTTGCTTGTCGGCATGCAAGCGAATGCAATTGGAAATGATCACTCTGCAAATATCATTGCACATATTTTGTTTGTCGGTATTCAAGCGAATGCAATTGGAAAGAATCACTCTGCAAGCATCATTGCACACACTTTGTTTGTCGGCATGCAAGCGAATGCTATTGGAAATAATCACTCTACAAGCATCATTGCACACTCTTTGTTTGTCGGCATGCAAGCAAATGCTATTGGAAAGAATCACTCTGCAAGTTTCGTTGCACATGCTTTGGCTGTCGGTATGCAGGCGAATGCAATTGGAAAGAATCACTCTGCAAGTTTCGTTGCACATTCTTTGGTTTTCAGTATGCAGGCGAATGCAATTGGAAAGAATCACTCTGCAAGTTTCGTTCCACGTGCTTTTGTTGTCGGTATGCAGGCGAATGCAATTGGAAAGAATCACTCTGCAAGTTTCGTTGCACATGCTTTGGTTGTCGGTATGCAGGCGAATGCAATTGGAAAGAATCACTCTGCAAGTTCGTTGCACATGCTTTGGTTGTCAGTATGCAGGCTAATGCAATTGGAAAGAATCACTCTACAAGTTTCGTTGCACATGCTTTTGTTGTCGGTATGCAGGCGAATGCAATTGGAAAGAATCATTCTGCAAGTATCGCTGCACGTACTTTGGCTACACATGCAAGCGAATGGAATTGGAAAGAATCACTCTGCAAGTTTCGTTGCACATGCTTTGGTTGTCGGTATGCAGGCGAATGCAATTGGAAAGAATTATTCTGCAAGTATCGCTGCACGTACTTTGGCTACACATGCAAGCGAATGCTATTGGAAAGAGTCATTGGACGCACGTTAATAGTGTATTTAACGATAAAAGCAAGTCGCCCACTTAGCCACCATTTCTAATAATAATGTCTTTCTAAGGACGGGTTGTTTCGGAGAATTTGAACAATTCATCAAATTTCAACTTTCATTTACGGGTTATGTGAAAGTCCTATTCAAATTTTGTTATTATATCATTATAGGCTAGTTTCTTGACAGAACTGAAATAAAAACAGAACTTAAAAATATCTTTCACAGAACTTGAAAATTAACTTTGAAATTTGAAGAATTGTTCAAGTTCTCCGAAACAACCCGCCCTAAGTGTTTCCGTTTTTATATTGCCAATATATTGTACATATTATTATATTGTATGCGTGTATATTTTGTACGAATTGCGTACGGGTATTTTATTGTTACAATCAGAGAGTAGTGACGCAAAGCATCTGGCGAATGGGTTTAATGCCAATTTAATATTGTCCCCTGAGTTTATAAATATTAATATAAAAGCTAATAAGGATACGCTATAAATTAGAGGCAATGATAATAATGTGTATTTATTGTGGAGGTTGACAAGCAGAAGATGCAATCCGAACCTTTAAAAATATTGTATCTTAAAGTGTTCATTCAAATGATAAATGATCATCGCCATGCAGAGAATTTAATATGGTTGTTAATATTTCTTTCCCAATTTGCAAGATGTATTTGAAGGTCCATATAAATAAATGTTCCACACATAACTGAACTAATCTGTACAATGTTGGCCGAGATCCCTTGAAGTGATTTTTCACAAAAAAATGATGCTACGAGTATATACATTATAAACCAATCATTATTAGTATGATTACTAGCGTAGACACGTGAATATCGCGGGTTAATATAATTGTAGGATTTCTAAAGCTGAAAGTATTGATAAAATATTTTCCTCAGAATCCTTAACCTTTCAAAAACAAATAATGTCATTTTTTCATCTGATTCTCGCAGAAATTTACCTTTCGAATGCACACCGTTGGTAAACATGAAAAATCCTAAAATCTATCAAGAATTGCAACCGTTTCAAATACACATACGAAATATAGAAGCATAAATTAGTAAAAATACAGTTATTTTCAGATCGCTTGTCTGAACTAATAGTTTCAATTTTTAAAATGCCACTTTAATTCAAAGCTAAGTTCATTCAACGTGAAAACTTCGTTTATTAATAATTCATGGAGTAATAACTAACATACATCTTCATAGACCACCGATATTAATATGTTTTATTAGATTTTTTAACAATAAGAGGCCCTGAGGAAAGTACTTTCCCTGGGGCCTATGTCATTTTTAAAGGATCTTTTTAAAGGAGGTGAGTAGGAATCTGAGCATTAGTGTGTTCTGGAGTGACTCCCACTGCGGTGCAAGGCGATTGGTCGAGATAGTCCTGCGATAGAGATGTCAAAGGTCTTCCTCAACTTGTTCCTCCCGATTCGTCTGCTAAGACCTAGACAAACTGCACTCTGTGCACCCGGGCACCCCTGCTAAATCACCAAACCTAGCGAATCACGTGGGGTGACCTATGGTGGCCGGGGCGGCGGTACCCATACCTGCATCCTAAATTATAGTGGAAGACTAAACACCTCTCTCCTGCCAACACTATTTGCACTTGGCACAACACACTTTCATACTTTATATGATCTTTTAGTTGTGTTTATCCTTCCTGCCACGTTCCGACTTCTTACACAACCCACTTACGCGTTGCATCTTCTCCAAACTCCTGGTGCAGCGCTCTCCTTTCTGCACATCCTTTTCCTAACCACACATACGCACGTTTGTTTTCATTAAATCTTTCCAGTACTTACTCTGTCAGTTCAACGCCTCTTTGTCATACACTTTGTCATATGTCTCTGCCAACAACTTCTTCTCTCTGACAACTACTTGATGACTATTGTTTTCAATTAATTGAAATCTCTGCATTTGCCCTTCTGTCGATTTCCTTATCGGAGTTTTATTAAAACATATTATTATAATAATGAAACTCCTCATTTTTCTTCTCTTAGGTAAGCAGCAGGATATACTATACTATGTAGTAGAAGCCCATAAATGGTGCCCCGACTATGAGAAAAATTAATACCATAAACTAAAATATTTTTAAAAATTTACCAAAATGCGCTATTTAGTGATCATGTACGCTAATTTATTCAGTTGGCCACAACGAGTTAGGTGTTTTATTTTGCCTTAAAACTAATACGACGGTAAAGGAAAGAGAAAGAGGAATACAATATAAGGATGGAAGATTCTCGCGATATACAACTCATGCATTAATTTGTGATCTCATGGATTATTCGATATTTCTGAAGGATATTGTTAACAATGATGATATTGTGAAATTGTGTGTTGTATTGCGCACATATACGGGAAATTGGGGATTTTTTTCTAATGTTAGTTCCATAGGCTAACGAATGAAATTGGTTTGTCGGGTTGGTCTGAACAGTACATGTTTTTTTTTTTAAATTAGTAAGCTTTAAAATAATGTAAGTCATTATTCAGAATTTTAAATACTACGCACGGCCTACCTTTGATCATAGTGCAATGCACGCCTCTGACTATAACACTGTACAATTATTATGAACTTGGCATGATTTGTATGCAGGTTTTAATAACAACTATCTTATTATGTCAGTATGATTAACAATAAACCTTTATGGGCGAGCATATACTCACTGGAATGATATTCCGTTTTCTTTGTGCAATGTTTCGCATTTCCATAATATTGTGCAAATTCACTGCACAGGCTGCGCCGACACGGTGAACAACTGCACTATATACATTGTATTTATCCAATATGTATTTGCTAGTCCCCAAATAACTGTCTAGAGGCGCTGTTCCCACGTACACACTGGTTCAAATTAAATTTATTATTAGTTATTGATTTAGTTGAAAGCTTTTATTAAGTCCCTTGTGTCTATGACGAACAAAGTATGTAGAGAGAAGGAGTTAATGTTGAATGTAAGTAAGTTTAAAGTTATTGTGTTTAATACGAAAATAGTGTGTATATTTGTAGAAATCAGATCACTGAGGCGTATATGTTTTAAAACTATATGTGACCGTGTGAATAGTATGGAGATTCACAAAGAATGCATGACTGATGTAAGCGTAATGAGTGAGAATTTTAACTCCACAAAAATCAGAGCGAATCTCATGTTTCAAAACCTCATCATTATGATATTGTTGTAGAGTCACGTGGGGTAACCGTGCGCAATTTTTACATTGGGATTTTTGTATTAAAAAGCTTTAGGTATTTTACTCATTTTTTTGTTTATTAATATAATCGATTATTAAGGCATCTCAAACAACCATAAAAACCTCATATGGTTCATAAATCAAATAGTTATATAAAAAAGTTTACATGCATGTCGATTGCGTACACTTACCCCGTGTGCGGGGTAAGTATACGCATACCGTAGGGTAAGTGTTCGCACCGCGAAGAGTTACCCCCCATTGCAATTATCACACTTAAATTGTCCCTCATAGTCTGTGCAGTTCTCATGCCACAATGCTTTACACACAATACATTCTATCCAATCTTCTGTTGGTGGATCTCGATATTTCTCCTTGCATTGTGGGCAAAAATAGTCCTTAGAAGCCTGTTTTTGTGCGCTCTTCAAACAGTAATGCACGCTGGAATCTCCCGCCTTACGCTTTGTGGTGTGACTTTCTTGAAAAGAGGTGGTTCTCCGATTTCCATGGTTTTAAATATTGGTTTTCGGACGATTTTTGCATCTGCATCTGTCTGCTTCTGCTGAAGTTTCTTTTTATAGGGACTTGAGATAATTATTTCAGACTTGCAAGCATTTTTTAGTTTGCGTAAAACCGCCGAATTTGAACAACGTTAAACCCAATAGCTCTCGCAATACTTGTGGGAGTAGTCTGTCTTAAAGCTAAAACAGGGTTACGTTTTCGAAATCCATATACCCAATCCTTGCCAGCCGTTTTTGTAATGAAGTCAAATCTGTTCTCGATCTTGTTGATTTCAGCATAATCGTAAACAATTTTTCTCATTGTCTGCATAGTCAGGTCGTAGAACATTTCGTCAGTTTTTTTTACAATAATCAACGATTTCGGCCTGATAATAAATGAATAATTATTAGATCAATAGTTTTACAAAAAAAATTACATCTGCACGATAAATTGAGTATCTATTTATCTAAAAATCTACCGCTTTATCTGGTGTAAATGTCGGACGATATCTCCCCATTGAAGTTGATATTAATTTTAGTTTTAGGCGTTTACGCAGAGTGGCTTCACAGATCCCAACAATATCTGCAGCAGCCCGCTGACTCTTCCCCTCTTTCATAAGCCTTTTTGCAGTTTCTTTTTGCTCTTGAGTGCAAACTGACCTCTCCGGGTGCTTTCTCACGTACACACGTGGCATATTTCATTGTAAAAAAAATAACGAGAGTTGAAATATTATGCTATAAAATCAATTTTATCTATCGGGGTAAGTGTTCGCACTCGTCCAACTGCGAACGCTTACCCCAGCACACTTACCCCATCACACCAAAATTCAATAAACTTTAAAAATCAGATTAGTGGTTATCTTTATTAGAATTATCACTTTGCACCCGTCTAACTAACAATATTACACTAAAAATTATCATAGACGACGTCGCTCTGACACAGCTGGTTACACAATAGCACACATCGGTAACAGAGATGAAAAATTTAAGAAAAGCACGAAAAAAAGTAATTTACCTACCAGTTTTTATTGACAAATCAGCATCCACTGTACACATGTCCTGCTTCGGCGCGATCCAGAAGGCTACTGAATTAGGGAACGCGCGGGCGCTTAACAGGCACAATCTTCTCGGAAACATCACTGCGAACACTTACACTCCGCGTACGGTTACCCCACGTGACTCGACTTGTAAAATTGGTGTTTTTTTAATTTATTTTTTATATTTGACAGTGTATCCGCAAATTTGAAAATTTTTATAGTCGGCTTTCTCTGTCAATATACCAGTTTCGTCAAATTTCGTTTATCTACGTTGGCAAATAGTTTTTAGTTAATTTAAATGTTTAAGCTAAGGCGAAGCTTAGTGCTAAATCACCATTTTGATTTATCTTTATAACGAATTGGAGTACGGAGTACATTATGAAAACCAAAAAATATGCTTTAGTTAAATTGAAGGTTTTCCTATCGTTTCGCTTGAGTAGAATACAGATAAAAAAATAAATTATTCAATAAAAAATATAAATGTACACTACTGAAAAAAATATTTTTTCAATAGATGTATGAACGCGTAAAGGCAACAACTTTAAAAAAATACAGTATTATAGCTAAGATTATCTTTGGCAGTTTCACTTGATTAACTTTTTTGCTTTCTTATAAAATTATTTACAAAAAAAAAAAAAAAAACAGTTTTGTGCTTGAAATCGAACGTTTCTAGACTCCGTTTGTCAAGCGATTTTAATGCCTATTACCTACAATATAAGGTACACCAGTAATATACACATTTTTGGCTTGTAGCTTCCTCTTAACAAATTTTAACATTAAACATTTTGCGGGCAAACATTTTGTACACAAAATGACCTATGTTTATTTAGCAGTACCGTGTGCGTACCACATATCGGCGAAATAACGTCGGCAGCGTCGTAATAATAAAGACGCCGGAAATAAAATGACGCCGCGACGCCCGCACTCATAGGTAGGCACCTAAGTACCGGCGCTAGGCTGCGACGACTATACGCATAGAATAAAGAATAACAAAAGTTATGAACACAAGAAATGCGATTTGGACGTTTTTCGTGATTCAAAAGTTTAGTCGATCGGGCATTAAATTTCAAATAGAGAACTGTGTTTCATCACAAACCTTTTCCTAGCAAGCTAACTAACTAACCATCACGCCGTTTCCTACCAAGGGTAAGCAGAGAGGACGAAGCGCCAAACAACCCTGTCTTGGCATTCACATTCATGACTCTTGACATTGCCCTTCTCTTTGACAGTGTCTTCCTCGGGCGTCCCGACTTCTTCTACCATTCACATTTGTGTCATATACTCTCCTTACACTCCTTTCTTTGTTCATTTGCTCTACATGCCCAAACCATCTAACCGTCCCTTACTTATCCTTACTCATTACGCTTACATCTGCTTTGCATTCTTTGCGCATCTGAACTTTTCTCACGATCACACATACGCCTCAGGGATCTCATTTCAACGGCATTCAGCCTGCTTTCATCCTTTCTCTGCCACTTCCATGCCTAACTTTCATACACCAGAGTAGGTACCAGCACTCCATTGTGGACTGCTAATTTCGCTTCTTTGGATAATTTTTCGTTATCGTTAACTGCGTTCAGTCCTCCATTAACGGAGTTACCTCCATTTACCCTTCTTTCAATGGTAACCGGTTACCGGTCGGTGGCCGAGTTGACATCGCGTTTGGGTCCCACCCAGGCGTAGTGTGTTCAATTTCTCGGCTGGCTAAGTCCTCCATCACAACACAAGCAACATTTTCAGCTTACTGTGGTGGTAGTAGGAGATTTTCAAATATTGTCAGTTGTTCGTAACCTGGGAATGTTTGACTTTCTTAAAAAAAAAAAAATAAATAAATAAAAAATCATCACAATGAAAATTCATCACATCTTTAAAAAGTTATACCTGTAAAGTCATGGAAAGTGATGAAACATTAACTTTAGTAACTGGGTTATGTAGATTAGGTTAGGTTAGGTTATGTTTTTTTCATCGTTTCTAATGACTTTATATCACTTTTTGTGTGTTGAATTGTCACTGTGTTGAGTTATCATGGAACCCTTTCAATATCTCTGTCTGTCTTCCAATCTCTCGTAAACATACTTCCTAAATATACAAACTCATCCACCTGATCCAAGTATTCCTCAATCACAACTATATGGCACACTGTTTTCGTACGCTCTCTTTCAAACACAATTACTTTATTTATATTTATTTATTTATATTTATATTTTAAATGCATATTTACAGAATAAAAAATTCCAATAACAAAGATACATTATACAAATACACAATCATAATTGCCTAATTAGCTATTTAAATTTATTAATGCACAGGTGGAAAAATCGACAAATGTCGATGTCAGAGGCTAGTGAGTTTAGAAAGACTATCATTCTTCCGAGAGGCATTGCTAATGGTAAGTTAGTCCTACATCTCGGAAGAATGAATGTTTTGTGCCTACGCGCTCTTGCGAAGTTATCAGGGACGTAAAATAAAATTTTATTCAAAATTTATGGATTGTTTATGTGATCGTTCAACAAGTTATAGGCCATCATCAGCAACGCAGCTTTCCGTCTGTTGTCAAGACTATCGATACCCCGCATTCCGGAAAGGAAGGCTGATGGGTATAAATAGGGATAGTACCCGAAGTCTCTAAGATAAAGATAACGTAGAAACTTCTTTTGTACTTTCTCCACCATTGAAGTGTACGTAGCATCCCCGGGTCCCCATATTATTGAGCCACTTTCCAAAATACTACGTACCAAGCTAAAATATAGCAAGCAAACCGCGGCAGAGCTGCAGAAAAAGACTTACATTAAATTAGACTTACTTACATTCATCATTAACTCATTCTTCATACATACTTTAATTAACTTCACTTTTCTATGCAGGGTCTTACAGCATTCAGTTTATGTTGATTCCTTACCGACCCATGGGACGACGGCCTTACTCATACGATAGAATTAGTTATCTCATTGCCTCCATTGCTATTCCCTACAGTAAAGGGCTTTAAACGGCCGATTCATTATTCCCTGTCAAATAAAGAGATAAATGGATTTGCTCGGAAATTCATTTTATTTTAGAGTGATTAATTATCAAAAGCTTTACTTATTTCAGTTTGTTACGATGTTTGAAAATTGATGAAAGCATTTTAGTTGGCAAAAACGTGTGTTTGATGTTTTGTCATATCTGCTTAACTACGCGGTAAATTATGACACAGCCAATATTTTAATGACTTCCTCAGTTCGTTTAACTAACATTGAAATTCCTTTTAATTTGTACTGTTGCCGTGCAAAATTATTTGTTGACATCAAACATTGTCTCTTTAAGGCGATGCACTACGTAGTAATGCAAAATCATATGTTTTTGGTTTGAAAATTTGGTCGCCTAGAAATGTTTCAGATGCTTTAATTAAATACTGAGAGTAGAATACATCTTGGCCTTTGAAATATTCGAGTATGTTTTAGATAAGTCTTTTTATAAGCCCAGAAAAAAATAATGTATAAGGCCCATGAAAACTACTTTAAAGTTCAAAATCTCCTACTTACAAACCCATTTTCGGTTATGATTTTATTGTATAATGTGGCAAATTAAGTTATTTATAAAATGATTTGAAAAAAATTAAATATTTATTCCTGAACATCCACAAAATAAAATTAAAGGCACTTTTTGGCCATGTTTTTTTCTTGCCTAAATCAAAACAGCAGGATAGTGTTAAGCAGGAATTTAAGCCTTATCGCCATCTACGTAAGAAGTGTTATTGATGGCGGCTCGATTCAAAATATTACACGACGTAGTGCATCGCCTTAATGTACGCTTTCAAGGCATTTGTTATTGCCTTTTATATAATACCTAGTATCCAGTTTTTTTTTAAATGGTTCAAAAAAAAATGTTTATCAATATAATATGTTAACTGAAAATAAAATTGTTACCCGCTGTAATATACGCGATCTAGGTGAGATTCTCGATAAAATGATAATAAATAATAATAATAATAACATGGCATTTATATAGCGCAGTTTTAGAAAATGGCTTATTATAAAATATTTAAAAGAAGTTAAGATTTATGAATGGTAATATTTTTTAAATAATTTTATTTTTAAAGCCCGTTTAAATTCAGCCAAATTCTGGAGATTAGTAAGAGCTGAGGGAAGTCTATTCCAGATATAGATGATAGTAAGTTAGTAACAATATAAATGTCATATTAATCAATTCATTTATCGAATTCACAAACATTTTCATTATCAAACAACTATACTTTGCGTACGTACCAAGCCATCTAGATTTTGCGTCAATTGTGTTGACTTCTTTTTATGCAATACATGTAAACAAAATTGAATCGATTCAGAAAAAAATCATAAAATACATTTCTTAGGGTGGGTTGTTTCGAAGAATTTGAACAATTCTTCAAATTTCAAAGTTAATAAATAGTTCTGTGAAAGATTTTTTGTTAGTTCTGTTATTATTTCAATTATGGCAAGCAACTAGCCTATAATGATATAATAACAGAACATGAATAGGACTTTCACAGAACCCGAAAATGAACGTTGAAATTTGATGAATTCTTCAAATTCTTCGAAACAATTCGCACAATCGATTTAATGATTATCTGGATGCAACTGTATTTTTCAAAATTGATTTATTGAGTGTACGTAGACAATATTCAGATGCGATCTTGCTATATAAAATCGTAAGCAACATTACTGACCGTCCGGACTTACTAAACAGAATTGAATTAATGAATTCATACCTACACGCCACACACGTTCGTTTTAATGAAAAATTATTCAAAACTAATTCAAAACAAACAACAAAAATGCTTTTGGCCGTGAGAATCTAAAAACTTACCTAATTCAAAACAAAATGTTTGCCTTAAGAGATGTTCAACATATAATAAAATTTTGTTTGATGTTATAATGTACAAAAACTGTATTCACTTGTTCACCAATTAAACGAAACTATATAAAAATTTTATGATATGTTATGTGATGACATATATTATGAAGTATCTCTGGTTATAATTATATTTTTTATATGTAATAACTGTTTATTTATTTTTTATATAAAGGGTTTTCCAATAAGAGGTGTTATTTCGATATTCAATCGTAAAAGATCAATGGTTTCGTTGCTTGTGTGGCACGTAGCGCCGTCTTGTTGAAAGTAAACGTTGTCCAGATCAATACCATCCAATTTCGGCCATCAAAAATCATTAATCATCTCTCGATAGCGCAATCCATTCACCGTAACTGTTGCTCCAGCCTCATTTTCTAAAAAGTAAGGTCCAATGACTCCGCCGGACCTTAAACCGCACCAAACAATCACACGTTGAGGATAAAGAGGCTTTTCAACAATAACTCTTGGGTTTTCCGAGCCCCAGATGGGACAATTTTGCTTGTTGACGAAGCCACCGAGGTGGAAATGGGCCTCATCACTCAAGATGATTTGCATTTGATTCACTCAAGTGAATTTTAATAATTTCAATGCGTTGTTGAAGCGTGTATCGTTCCATTTTTACAAATGGCGTAGTTTCTATTTGTCAAATGTCAAAAAATGACAGCTTCAAAAGTAACATCTACGGAAATAGCGGGCTATTCAAAATAACACCTCTTATTGGAAAACCCTGTATAATGCTCAACGGCAATTCTGGTTCATCACGCCTAAAATATACAATGCATTGAGTACCGACTTAAAGTCAAGTAATTCTATATCCATATTTACTGCCCGTGTACATCAATAGATATTTGAAAGGGGACGACCTTTCTTTAAAGATTATATGAGTTCCTAACACAAAAAAAATAAAAAAATATAAAAACTTCTTTCCAACTTGTCTCAAATCACGAAAATTAAAATTAAGTGTTGAACATAAAGATGTTGGCTTATAGATAATACCTACGATAAATAAACATACACACAAACAATTATATGCATTAAACAATATATATTAATTATGTTTATATTTTCATCTTAATGTTTAATATTTTTAATTTTTATTTGTATCTTTTTAAATATACATATTATACTTTTTCTTTATTTTTCAGTTTACTATTAATGTTAAAATATTTGTTTTTAGTTTTATTTATCATTAAATTTGGTTTTTTTTTCTTTACTTCTTTTTTATGTTTCTATAAAATAGTATTTTTTAGTTCTTTTATGTCATTGTAATTATTATTTCATGTATAACTACCACAACACGGGCATTAGCCTAGTATGGTTGTTAAAAAAATGTCAAAAAATGTAACATGTAAACATTTATTAAATAATAAAAAAATAAAAATAAAATAAATAATGAGGAAATATATAATCGGTTTCTCAGTTAAATTGCACATATATACACCAACAGGTGACCGGATAAATCATCACAATGATAATTCATCACATCTTTAAAAAGTTATATAAAGTCATGGAAAGTGATGAAACAAACACTTTATTAACTGGGGTAAGTAGGTTAGGTTAAATAATTTTTTTTTTCACTTTTTAAAAGTGTGTCGAATTGTCACTGTGTGAGTTATCATGGAACCAAACCAACAATATAGTAACTGTTGATTTCCCTAAAATCAAATAAATATGTAGTTTTATAGGAGGTACCTGATTCGGTCTTATATTAGGTTAGTACTAGGAAAATAAATAATACATATATTATGAGCAAGTGAGTGGGAAAAAAACGTCTGAAGAAAATATAGCAAGATAAAGTGAATCAAATATTTGATTTAGTTATTTTGCGTATGACAGCAGCTGTGGTGAGGCCACGAACAAACAAACTTTTTTTTATAAATTACCTGATGCAATTTGAGATTTTTACAATCCAAGTTTTATCGTGATTAGAAACGATATGGTGATAAGAAACGATTTTAAACTTATTTTTATTTCCGAAATCCTTAATTACGTTTCCATAGATAAATGATAACTTTCCTGTAAAATTTCACCTTATTTGGAAATTAATGGCATGAAACCTGCTTTAAAAAATCATGAACGTAAAAAAAATTCCACGTTAGCAATTATATACTGCAACAATTCAACCAGCCCATCTTAACCAAAGAGCTTTTATTGATATTATCGTAATGTGTTAAATATTTTATTGATATTATTGTAACGTGTTAAATCTTTTATTGATATTATTGTAATTTGTTAAATATTTTATTGATATTCCTGTAATGTGTTAAATATTTTATTGATATTATTGTAACGTGTTAAATCTTTTATTGATATTATTGTAATTTGTTAAATATTTTATTGATATTCCTGTAATGTGTTAAATATTTTATTGATATTATTGTAACGTGTTAAATGTTTTATTGATATTATTGTAATTTGTTAAATATTTTATTGATATTCCTGTAATGTGTTAAATATTTTATTGATATTATTGTAATGTTAAATATTTTATTGATATTATAGTAATGTGTTAAATATTTTATTGATGTTATTGTAATGTATTAAATATTTTAAGTGATCTTGATATAATATTGTTCCTCTTTTAAAAATATGAATTATTCAACTTTTACTAAATTGGAGTTATTATCGCGAAGGGAATTTTTGATTGAATTAATCAAACACTTGTTGAAAATTCTATAAGTGTTCGGAAAATGATTTTCCTCTTCGTGTATATGAAAAGTTTCAGATTACGACGGCACAGCAATCTTCATCAAAAATAAGTAAAACCTTTCTAACTGACTAACCAACAATCATGTAATGTCTCCGCAGGGTTATGCAGAGAGGATGGAACGGATTTGGATTCATCCAATATTATCCTCGACTGTTATTCGATTAATTCTTGTAATCTCGCATGTCTTTCTGGGACTTCTGCACTTATAATATCACCCACCTAATTAATAATTTAATCAGCCTCGCTTACTGCTTTATTTGCCCAACTTATTTTAGCGTCCTTTTCTTATACTTAAACATATATTTACGTTAGCATTAGCCTTTTATTTTCAGCAGAAACCTAATAATAAATCCTTTAAAATATAATAATTTTACTTATGCGCCATTGCCCCATGTTCGTAAGTGGAAAGCATCGTTAAACTTTAATCTAGAATTATACAAAGTAAGTTAAGGTTTCATTGAGTTATTATTCTTTTGTGGGCTTAGAAGGACGTTAAGATATTTTACGTGGTGTTAAAGTGAGACGACAATAGATGAGCCTTCATATAGAGTAGCGCTAACCTTCTCAGCCTCTTTCTATACCAGACCATCACTCAAGTTAGACATTAGACCGCCACTAGAATGCATTAAGAGAATAACGGGGTGTTATAATTATAGAACTTTTCGAGAACCTAATTACCTACCTCTCACACTAAATACTAGATGATATTGGCGCAGCCGGTATGATATAAATTTTCAAATGGGTTTATTGATAAATACATTTGCAAAGGATTTGTAATTAATAGAACGGTATGGACATCATCATTATTTTGATCGCCCTTTCTGTGGCCCTCTACTTTCAGGCGTAAGCTTCACAAAATATGTTTTTATTATTTGGGTGTTCAATTATTAATGAAGTTGACTGTACAAGCTTGAAGTCTGTGAGAGCAAAGAGCGCATGATGTGATCGAAGCAGGATAACTTTTTCAATATCCAAGTTCCTAGTTGGTTATGTGTGAACTTACAAAATATTCTTCTTCGCTGATAAATAATACGATGGACGATCAACGTTTCTAACTTTTCCGTTCATAGTTTCATTTCCATTTTTCTGTTGGTGTACAAATATGAAGTGTGTTTAAATGTGCCAGTCGGAGTCGAAGATACTTTCAGTATTGCCCTGGTGTAAGATCATAGGTTCCGTAAAACAGGGCGACGTTGATCATAATTCTCGCTACCAATCAGACATGAAGAAAAGTGAATACATTTCGAAAATAATAGTCAAGTAAGGTAGTTTCTAGTTATTTTTTGTTTTTAATGAGTTTTTATTATTCACAATGTACATTTGTTACGTATAATTTTTTTTATAAAATTAGCGACCGGTTTCGACACGTCCGTGTCATTAACTAGCTATTTTAAAACTAGTTTTAAAATAGCTAGTTAATGACACGGACGTGTCGAAACCGGTCGCTAATTTTATAAAAAAAATTATACGTAACAAATGTACATTGTGAATAATAAAAACTCATTAAAAACAAAAAATGTCTAGAAATTGTTACATAGTGAATGCCAAAGAAATACAAAAAATAGTTTCTTGTTATATGTATTCAAACATTATTATCGGTTGAATTGGGAATTAAGAAATAAATATGGCTTTAAAAATATAACGAATCGTTTATAATCTAGTCAAAGGTTAATCAATTTGAATCAATGAGGTGAACAAATCCTCAACGGCCTCCGTGGTCGAGGGTTAAGGCTCTAGACCAGCAATCCGAAGGTCGCGGGTTCAGCATAATCCAAAAATTCAAAGTAAGGCCTTAAAAGAATATTTTTTTTAAATACAGGATTTTCCAATAAGAAGTGTTATATTGATATTTAATCGTAAAAGATCAATGATTTCGTTACTTGTATGACACGTAGCGCCGTCTTGTTGAAAGTAAACGTTGTCCAAATCAATACCATCCAATTCCAGCCATAAAAAATCATTAATAATCTCTCGATAGCGCAATCCTTTCACCGTAACTGTTGCTCCAGCCTCATTTTCGAAAAAGTAAGGTCCAATGACTCCGCCGGACCATAAACTGCACCAAACAGTCACACGTTGAGGATAGAGAGGCTTTTCAACAATAACTCTTGGGTTTTCCGAGCCCCAGATGCGACAATTTTGCTTGTTGACAAAGCCACCGAGTTGGAAATGGGCCTCACGTCACTCAAGATGATTTGCTTTTGATTCACTCAAGTGAATTTTAATAATTTCAATGCGTTGTTGAAGCGTGTATCGTTCCATTTTTATTAATGGCGTAGTTTTTACTTATCAAATGTCAAAAAATGACAGCTTCAAAAGTAAAATCTACCGAAATAACGGGCTATTCAAAATAACACCTCTTATTGGAAAATCCTGTTTATAAAAACGAAAATACGTAATTCTTGTCATGTTGTACTTTGTTTTGTTTCTTTTCTATCCCCTGTATTTGTAATCGAGCATAATCTATTTTTACCAATGGTAAGTAACTTTCTCTAAATTCTTACCTTGGCTCTTTGCTTATGTGTAAATCCCTGTCTGTTTCCCTTTTGTTTTTTCTTATTTTTTCTACTTAACCCCCCTTTTTCTATTTGTCTACTGTTTTATATGTGAAACTTATAATTATGATATTTTTCTATTTTTGTACTGTTTCTTATATGAAACTTATAATTTTGATATCAAAATACCAATGTAAAATTGTACCTATTAACACTCACCTATGTATTGTAAGTTCCTCCCGTCTTACAATGAGTTTTGTAACTCATCGGGATTGCTCTAGCAAGTAATAAAAATTATAAACAAAAAAACCCGGCGTATAAAAAAAAATCCAAGTAAATTTTATGTGATGAATTTGTGTTATTTCACGATTTTTACAATAATATATTGCATACATGCAGCACGTTCTAGAGTGGAAGATAATCTCAGTATCGCCCTGGTGTAAGATCACCATTCAGAATTGAAACGTTCCTAGAAATGGTTTTAGCCGTGTTTGCTGACCAAATCTGAATGGCCAGGTACTCTCTCACCTTATTACTGCCATGACAACAACGGCGACAATCGCCCAGAATGAAGGGCCATAATAATTATTTTTCGTGAGTGTGTTTCGTAATTGGGATTATTTTATTTATTATAATCGGAGACGGTTTACATATAGTTCCCGTGAGCACTTAGGCCATGGGCTCATTGTGCTACCTCTCATTTTACCTCATTCCTTTAACAGGAACCCGGTCCCTTTGATAAAGTTCACCAGGGTTGTCATTGGAAATAAGGCCATGTCTTCGGGTTCCACAATGTGTCTTCCCAGGTATCATCTCTCCTCTCCACTCCTTATTTTCCCGAATGCCCCACGACGGAAGATGGCCTCAACTCTTCTCTCCACTTCTACTTCTCCTTCACCGGTTCCCCGTAGGCCCTACGAAGGAAGAGGGCCTCGTCTCTCTTCTCCACTTCTCCTTGGATTCTTGAAGGCCCCACATGAGAAGAAAGCCTCATCTCACCTCTCCACTCCTACTTGGGTCCCCGTAACGTACTCCACAACGGAAGTGTCCACTCCTTCTTGATTCCCTAAAGGCCCCACGAAAAGCATATATTCTTTATATTGACACCATATTATTAAATGCATGATAATTACCGTCTACCTTATAAAAACACGATTAAATCTTTTTTTGTTACGAGTTTGTTGAAATTCTAACATCCTGATATATAATCCCTTTTTCGGCTTTTCGGGATTTCGCTGCCATGAAATTTAGCATACGGACATTTTGTGTTTTGCATATGGTGAAATGGACTATTTGAATATGCTAAAACGTATCGCAAACCAATAATATAGTGCATAGTCAGTTCAGTTATTTCGAACCATACCCGATACCGGTCGGTTTGAACAAAGGATCCGGGCGGTAGATTGGATGTGTTTAGCAATCACGTTCGGTAGGGAGAGTCGATAGAATCTGTGGAAAACGCAGATGAGAGCAGGTGGGATAACCATTTAGGAAAATAAAGGTGAGTGCTCCCGCAGCGCTACGGTCTATTCGCCTTTTCTTTAAGCCTTAGAGAATTTACTGTACAGTTTTAATGTGGTAACAGATGAGGGAAGTTCGAGGAGTTCAGTTTGTTTAAAGTCATAAAAAGTGATGAATCAATAACTAGATTAAATAGATTAACTAGATTAAACTTAGGTTTGGTTTTTTAGTTTAGTTTTTTAGGTTTATTTTTTTTCGTCGCTTTTAATCATTTTTTAAAGGTGTGTTGAATTGCTGTAGTGTTGAGTTATCTTTGGAACCTTTCGTAATATATGTAGGTACATTTGCATTATATTTCGTTACCCTAGTTGCAAAAGGTTCTAACTGACACTTTTTTTTCTAAACTGACCTTTGAATACAAAACCATTTCTTTTGCTCATTTCTAAAACCAAAATAAATTTCAGAGCCATCTGTGTTGTATTTCTGTAGATACTCTTATGATGAAGTTCTAACATCAAATTTCCATTTATTTTACAAGGTTCTAACATCATTTTTTTTTCTGAAATTGTAATTCAAATTTCAAAAATTCATTAGCATTTTGTTTGTTTCTGACGTTTGATCGTTGGATAGAGTTTTTGCCTTACAATGTTCTGAAGTGTCAAAGTTTTCAAAGCCGATTTCTCGTAATCTATATAACATTTTCTGATTTTTAGGTTATGTCTTAATGTTGGGTAAAGCATGGGGGTGTAAGTATTAGTTTAACATATTTTAAAGAAAATATTTTATTAGAACGCGTGGAATTAAAAAATCTTTGAATGTCATTAGGGAAATGTAGTTAAAACCTTATACAATGAATGCCGTAGCTAGTTGTATATGGTTCCATCTGCATGTTTAGGTATGTTCTAAAATATGTTTATTTCCCGTTAAATTATGCTAAACTAAAATGCGTTACACAATATTCAATCTCAAAATCAGAAATCGGTAAACGGATTGTGAGAATTTATCTTTTTAAACTTTGACACCTCAAATATCAGCACAAGGTAAATATAGAAGTGAGAACCGAGTCCATCCAAAGTAACGATTTGTATCTTATATTTTACATTCTTGACAGTTAATCCAACAAGTCTAAACCTTTTTACAACACGTAATGTAATGTATGTAATTATTGTATAAATATTTTTTTCCGAGTAGTTTGTCTAAATATACATGTATTGATTTTTCCGTATTTTTCAGTAAGATTAAAACTATAATTTGTTATTTGATAGCTTTGTAACGAGTCCCTGGAGTAAAATCTAAAAATTAGTCAAGTAGTTATCATTATTCACCAGTTCCATTAGTTCAATTAGTTCCATTTTTCTGATAAAATATATAAATAGATACTTTATCGCTTGTCTGAATTCTTCGCACCATAAGTTCCAATTTTCAGGATGATACCTTAATTCAAAGAAAATTTTAATTAATTGAAGAAGAATTAACGCAGGACACACGTACAACCAAAATGAGTATTTTTGAATGAGTGTTTATGCTCTATTAGGTTCTTTATTTCACAAGATTGTTTATCGATCCTGGGTTCATGAAAATCTACTGCTTCAAATGAAATTAAGGCTTTTCCAATGATTTTCGAATTTTTCGAATTCAGCCAATTTCACTGGGGATAAATAATATTCTTACTTTCAGTTGCGTTTTAGTCCTTCCGAAAAGTAATTCAGGATTAACCTTCATAAAATCTCACCATTAAAAGCTTCGATGTTAATTTGTTTAAATTAACGCCACAATCTGTTAGATTACGTACATTCCTTGTAATACTTATAGAATTCCAAACCAAACTTATTTCTGTCACGAAATAAGTTCGTCAACCTTGAAATCATTTCACTATTATATTCAATAAAGACATACCTTATGTTTTAAGGTGTTGCACCACATTGTGTAACATTCGGAATCGAACCACTAACAATAACATTCCTTATGTAGATGGCGATAACGTTGAAATTCCTACTTAACATCAGCCGCCTGTTTTGATTTATGCAAAAAAACATCGTAAAAACCTTGTTTTATTTTATTTTGTGTAATTGAGGCACAAATATATATATATATATATCAACTAATAATCAATAATAATAATTTTATTTGGTTTTACGCACAGCCGGGCTTTTTCAAATATCAAATTTTTTTCCGATCATTTTCTAAAGAACTTTGCCACATTATACAAAAAAAACCATGACCAAAAAGGGGTACGTCAGTAGGTGATTTTGCATTTTAAAGCAGTTTTGATAAGCTTGGAACTTAATTTTTTTCTAGGATTATTTTTTTTTATGTTTTTATTTTACAATATTTTTTACATTGGTCTTACAAAACTCAATAGTATTCAGTTTGATAGTAAGAAATCTATGATTTTTACAAATTTGTTTTTCATTGTACAAAAGACTTATCGAAATACTTCTCGATTATTTCGAATGCCAAGATGTGATTTTCTCACAGTATTTAATCAAAGCATCGTAATATTTCTAAGCGATAAAGTTAGTAAATAAAAAAATACATGATTCGTATTTTTTTTAGTGCTTCGCCATCAACCACGTTATTTGAACACTTCTCTACCGGTTTCAGAAGTGCCCTTACATCGCCAGTATTTAATCCATTTAGTGCTGCTTATCGGCCACTCCTCCTGTGCATACCAAGTCCATTGAAATCACTATTTAACGCGGTTCTCACCTCAACGTGAGAGGTTTACATTAAATTAAAACTTTTCTCCCTGGTCAGGCGTGTTTAACATACAACTCTAAATGAGTAGACAAAATGGGTTCAACTCTGGTCGACATAGAACTATAAATGAGTAGAGTAAATGGGTTCAACTCCGGTCGATCTACAGTCTACACGCTTAGACGGTTTCTATGAGAATTTCTTTTACAGAGGAATTTTTCTTATAAAATAATCTAGACAAAGTCACCCTATTTTTATGTAAAATGCAAACTCCCATCGGATAGAAATGCTCATCCAAGAAATATTCAACTCACGATCTTAGTTTAATAATGTCAAATGTAAGAATAGCTTGAACATTTTTATATTGTCATACTAATTAAGTCATTTGAAAGGGTTGAAAAACAAATATAATTATATTTTAGAAAGAGCTTGAAAAAAAACGAACTACAAATTATTACGATAACCTTAGAGAACAAAAAATACTTATTTCGGTTATGGGTTAATCTATCTTTGTAACTCTGGTTCAATGAACTCAGATTTGCTTTGAATTTAAGTGTCATTTGTAAATTGGAATTGTGAAGAATTCAGACAAGCGATAAAGTACATTATTTGATTTGTCAAATTCTGAACGGTAACTTTAAAGAATTCAGACAAGCGTTAAAGTAACTAACTACCTGTAAATTAGTACATTTTCGTAAATATTTTTTTGGATCATTCTACAGGAATAGGGTATTTACACATTTTTTTGTTCTTGAAACAATTTTATTTTAAAATACGATGCTAAATGTATTTTTATCATATTTTTATGTTAACGAATAAATTTTATATGACGATTTATAATAATAATATTTTTTATTCCAGGTTGTAGGGAGCTTAGTGCGATCCCACACGTCCCATGTGCACATTGATTATACAATATATATGTAAAAATTACGATTTTTTTTAGAAATACAAGTAATTCTGAAAATTTATAAAAATAAACAGTAATAATGTGGATAAAGCAATTTTTTCCGTGAACATTGTCGATTTGATTCTGCAGGCTTCATTATATTGGATTCGGAGTCGTTCCATCGAGCAAGTTCGGTAGTGACACCATGTCTTACATGTATACAGGCCGTTACAGAATGCGTTGAACAATGTTTTTTTAACATTATTTCTGCATTTGCAAAATCTGTGGGCAATCGTATTAGACACTATGCTGAGTCGTTGGATCTACCTATCTACCTTTGTCGTTGGATATTGCTATCGTCCGATAGGTCTTGATCAATAATACGTCCCAAGTAATTTACGTTCGTATATGTATTTATTTTCGCTTCGTTAAGCTGTACGAAGAGCATCTTACTCGGTATCTGGATTTTTTGTAGTTGTTGTTTTCAACGGAAACTTCAAAGGAACGTTGCTCGACATGGAAGCGTCTTTGTGAGCTGAAAATGATGGGTTTTTCCTATAAATTCGCAACAAAACGTTCCTTTTTCAAATTAAGTATCGCTAGAGCACCGCCATCTTTATTAAACAGGCCATACTAACAGACTTGTTTTCGGGCTTCTTGCACTGGGTTTAGCAGGGCTTATTACGAGTACTAAATCCTGCTAAACCCAGTGCGGTCCGAAAACATGTCTCCTTAACTGTCAGTGCATTTTCTACAGCACGGCCTGTATTAATAATGATGACGGTGGATATAGTGATCTGAGACAGAGAAATAAACAATGGAAATGATAAGATGAGAATAATCAAATAATAATTAATGTCTATGGAAATAAATGTAATATTATAATTTTTCTTTGTCCGAGCTACTCACACAAAAGACAATAATATATTTGTATTTAATGGACTTGTCTTTTTTAATTGAGCTCTATGTTGATAAACCTTACAAGTAGGCAGTGCGCATGTCAATCAATCGATAAATAATGACTGCATTGATTAAAATCAAACAAGGAAAGGCGCTAACAATGCTTTTACCTTATATAATGGTGTTAACAAATTGGCTGTGTTTCGAATTAATCGTCCTTTAATGTCAACCACAATAAGTATTGTATTAATTATAAATAATAGTTACAAGTAGTAGTCATTGTTTTAAGTATCTATTGAATATATAAACGATGGCAGAAAATGTCCCCATTAGTATGTTCTGTACCGATTTGAAAGAAAACTGTTATCGCCAATTTTAACAAAACCTTTCGACTCCTAGGTTCAAGCGAATGAAATTGTTTATTTCCTCTAAAAAGAATTTCGATTTTTGGGATGTTTGATCGATTGGTCAGCACACGAATACATTCACCACGGTTAACCCTCAGGTCAGCAGCGCCATCAGCTATCGGAAGGTTGAAGGATCCAAAGCGCACACCAGATACTACATTAGTTCGGTGAGAGTGTTTTCGGAGTGTCAGAACCTAAAGCCTAGAATGGACTGCAACATGATTTAAGAATTAACACAGACACGACAGAATTCAGAGCTTAACTTAAAACTCATCAATATCCATAAAGTCAGAAACCTTTCACCTTCACAGTACGCGACATTGTAAATAACTAAATGTGTAAAAAATGTAAACAATTAAGAATTTGTAAACTTTTAAGTTAATTTCATAAAAAAATTTATTCTTCAGTGTTTAAAAATAAATATCAACTCTATTTCTGCCACTAATCGTATAATGAAATGGAGGGTAAAAAAGCAAATGTAAAATCTATGACTAGTTATTTTTTTAATGAATATTAGTGTGTTAATCTGAAGTGACTTGCTAGGTGACTACATTTTTTTATGAATATAAGTGTGTTAATCTGAAGTGACTTGCTAGGTGACTACATTTTTTTATGAATATAAGTGTGTTAATCTGAAGTGACTTGCTAGGTGAGTATGTTTTTTTATGAATATAAGTGTGTTAATCTGAAGTGACTTGCTAGGTGACTACATTTTTTTATGAATATAAGTGTGTTAATCTGAAGTGACTTGCTAGGTGAGTATGTTTTTTTATGAATATAAGTGTGTTAATCTGAAGTGACTTGCTAGGTGAGTATGTTTTTTTATGAATATAAGTGTGTTAATCTGAAGTGACTTGCTAGGTGACTACATTTTTTTATGAATATAAGTGTGTTAATCTGAAGTGACTTGCTAGGTGACTACATTTTTTTATGAATATAAGTGTGTTAATCTGAAGTGACTTGCTAGGTGAGTATGTTTTTTTATGAATATAAGTGTGTTAATCTGAAGTGACTTGCTAGGTGAGTATGTTTATTTATGAATATAAGTGTGTTAATCTGAAGTGACTTGCTAAGTGAGTATGTTTTTTTATGAATATAAGTGTGTTAAACTTAAGTGACTTGCTAGGTGAGTATTTTTTTCTGTATCTGTTTGGAAATAATAAAATTAGATAGAGCCTAGGAACTCTCAATAAATTGTACAGCGCCCTTGAGGTGATTTTTCACAAAAAATGGCGCTCTACAAATTATTATTATTATTATTACACTCCCACAACAGGCTTCTATCGACTTACCTCCTCAGTGAGAGAATGTAAGTCATGGTTGATATAAATTGCGTATTTTATTTTATACTGATATTCCTGCAACGCCGTTCAGGTAATTCCTGTTATTTTCTTATCTTAATCTTGTTATGTAGAAACATTTACCACAGCAAATAACTTATGACACATGGCATAAACCACATCGATTACATTCGTTTCTACTTCGTAATAATAAATTTACAATTTGTACAGCGCAGCTTTTGTGAAAAATAAAATTTAATGGACGTTGGAAGAATTGTACATGTATTATTATTAAATGAAAAGGCATAATAACTAAACTCAAAGCTGAAAACGGTCTAAATTGCCAAACTAGGCACTTATTTAGGGGTAAATATAACGTTTGCTATAATTAACGCGCGCACAGATGGCTTCAATTAAATTATTTTATTAAAATACACTTTTTGCAAGTTATGATTTAAAATATTTAGACTAATTATTTTTTTTCGCCCGTACATATGCAAAATGAATATGAGTAATTTGTTTTCTCCGCATAAAAACTCAACCCTTTCAAGAAAGGCATACAAATACAATATTGAATAGGGTTCTATGATAACTCAACAAAATGAAAATTCAACACACTTTTAAAAAGTGATATAAAGTCATTAGGAACAATTAAAAAAAAAAAAAAATAATAATCTAACCTAACCTAACCTACTTAACCCAGTTAATAAAGTTTTTGTTTCATCACTTTCCATGACTTTATATAACTTTTTAAAGATGTGATGAATTATCATTGTGATGATTTTTCCGGTCACCATTGAATAGAATCAGCGATACATTATTGTATTTGTGTGCGTTTTTTGAAATAATTGAGTTTTTTACGGACAAAACTATATATTCATATCCGTGTTACGTATGTAAGGGCGCAAACAATTAATATTTAAAGCATAACTAATCAGTGAAATCATTATCTATTTTACGAATCGGTTTACAATATGAAGATCGAAAATATGCTTTGAATAAATTGAAGTTTTTTCTGCAGTTTTGCTTGATTAGAATTAAATTAACATTTTTAATTACGTTATAAAAATATCAGCGTAATATACTAAATTCTTGGCCCGTTTAAGAAACAACCTAAAAAAAACTGTTTTATGGCTATGATTATTTGTTACAGTTTGACTTGATTTTTTTTTCTTTCTTCTAACATTATTCACAACATAAAATTAAAAACACTTTTGCGTTTGAATCGACCTTTCTAACCACCACTATTTTACCTATATTTTTAAACACAAATAATAGACATATTTTGGCTTTTATGAAACCTACTACTTGTATATAGGGAGATACGCCGCTTCCTAACGTAGCTAATAATCAGACATAAGTATTTTATAAAATTAATATAGTAATATTAATTTTATAAAATATCACCGCAAAGGTGCTTTGCTTAACTGGTAAATAACTTAATCTATAGCTAAATTACTCTTAATGCCATTTGATAGACGGAGGTGTTATAAAGTAAATATTAAGTAGTATTTACATAATATAAATTATTTATTTAGCTTACTGTCGCTTATCGATTCAAAATTAATTCATTTACATTTTCATTACTACCATTTGAAAGTATCGCGTAAATCACTGTAAATCTAGCAGATCCTGATAAATAAAATAATAATAGTGCGATTATTAAAATTACTATTTTTACATCACTGTATGAGATACAAAATCTACATTTTTTGTGAACAACCTTCTCTTCATCAGGATGAGTCGTATAGTATTGTTAAATATATATTAACATTGGCTGAGAGTTTGGTTGGTATGTGGGGAGGGAGGGGGGACCCAAATCGGCAGAAGCATTTATGAAGGAAAATATATATTTTTTTAGTGTTTTTATTAAGTGCTTTATATATTTTAAAACATTATTTGATAATGTGGGCCTCACTAAGAACGGATTGTTTCGTAGTTATTTTCAAGTTCTGTGAAGGTTCTGTTGTTATTTCAGTTTTGTGAAGCAACTGGCCAGAAATAATATAATAATAGAACTTGAATAGAACCTCCACAGAACTTGTAAA
Source organism: Hesperophylax magnus (assembly GCA_026573805.1). Classification (NCBI taxonomy): domain Eukaryota; kingdom Metazoa; phylum Arthropoda; class Insecta; order Trichoptera; family Limnephilidae; genus Hesperophylax; species Hesperophylax magnus. The sequence goes on along the minus strand of JAIUSX010000977.1, from coordinate 2,965,089 downwards.
TCAACTTTGAAATTTTATGAAATTTTCAAATTTCTTTGAAACAACCCGTTTTTTAAAAGTGTTTTATCCGAAATTGGAATTGAAATTGGATTGATAACAATTTTTTTAACTTCATATTACCATCTAATATTTCTAAATTATATAGAATAGATTAGAAAAAGTGCCCTCTAACCTCTCCCTCATTGTAATTTTTCTTCAATTCATTAATTACGTTATCATAAATTTAAAACATAAGCTTAGAACTATTTTTCCAAAAAATAAATGAATGGCCAATAGTAAACTTGCTTTCTGTTATTTTTCTGGCACATACTCACTTTTACGAGTCCCAGATTATCCCTTATTCGTCTCGAGGGGTTCATAACCGAGGGCTGTTACCCCCACTGAAACGTTCCCAGCATACAGGTGGGGTGATTTGATTGAGATGTGATAAGAAATGCTTTTGCACCCTTAAAGCCTTCGCGAATTTAATACAAATTTCGCATTTACTAGGTGTGAACATTACTCAAAACTAAATTGTTCGTTGTGAAACTCAATCAAAGTTTGTTGAAAATCATAGACTGCCATGGCGTCGCGTGTATCAACCCTGCCTTGGGATATGTTAAGATTATAAGGAAAATTAAATATCGGATGATTTTTTATTAATGTATTGCATCTGGATTAAGAACATACAACATATACCCAAATATAATATATTTTTCCGTATTATTTATATTTACGCCCTTTACTCAGAATAGCTCCAACCCTCTAAGAAACATCCCCTTAAAATAATCAATCTTACTGTCATTTCCCCTCTCCCTAAACAAGCAGAATAAACTGAATTCTCAATTAACAACCGTCTTATTCTATGTATGACGTAAAACACTAACTTAATACGAATCTCTGATTTCATTGAGCTTATTGTTTTATATAATATTAAATATTGGTATACTAAGTATAAGCTAAGCACGTTGGGATTTACCTATCAAAGAATGGAATGCTAGGTAAATGATAGCATGAGATCAAGGACAGGTATTGAATTAAATCTCAGGTTGTAGACCTTAAGCAGGCGGCTGTATTCTTGTATGAGCAAGGTAAATGAAATTAAACAAGATGTCTTTTACAGAAGAAGCAAAATACAAATCTTATAAATGAAGAAGCTATATGGGCTGAATGGAACGTGGCTAAATAATAAGTTGATGACCTGAATTTAAGAACTGGTGTGATGAAACGATGCATTGTACTGAGCAAATGGAAGAACTTTGTGTGGTGGAATGAAGCATCCCATCTCCTCCATACGTGAGGCAAAAGGGCTGCAGCCCGCGGTTCCTGGTTAAGTAGCCATGGCGGTGTCGCCAGCCGACGCTGCCGAGGCGATCAGGTCCCGTGCAGCGTCCTCTGCAGACCCCAGGTCGCAGCCCAATGTCGATAGGTGCAAGGCGCCTGTTTGGCCGAGGGACTCCAACATCTTCAAAAGATGTCATCGATTGTCTTCCATTTCTTCATCGTAGACATCGTGATCGTTGGCGTCCAGGGTTCACGCCGTAATGACTCAACCAATAAAATGAAATTAAAACTTATGTTATAAACGCAACACTTTACTGAATAATTAACAATCCGTTGCACTTATATGATACCAGTGTTTCGTTTTCCATTTTTTATATTTTAGCCACGAGTTTTACTGTTGATAAATATGGGATTAACAATAATATGGCGTCTTGCGTAATTTGTTGACAGTTAGCCCATCGTCCCGCGGGTCGGTAGCAATCGGCATAATCGGTGTAAGACCCTGCGTAGAAAATTTTGTTCGTTATAGTAAGGTAACGGTCTGCAGCGCAGTTCAGTGTGGAACTTTTCTGCGCAGGGTCTTACGGCATTTGGTTCATGTCGATTGCTTACCGACCCGTGGGACGACGGGCTTAAATGAATGTTTCAAATATCCATAATGATGAAAATTAACAACAATAACACCTAGATATTCCATACCCAGAGTGTTCAGAGTTCTCTCAGTATCACCTCGGTGAAAGACCATAATTCCAAATAGAATTATAATAGAATTAAAATTAAAAAACTTTTTCACTTTGTTCCACTTATTTATTATTACCAGGACCGGTTTCATCCTACTACGGACATTTTCAGACTGGTAGTTGAAACTCTACCACTACCAGTCTGAAAATGTCCGTAGTAGGATGAAACCGGTCCTGGTAATAATAAATAAGTGGAACAAAGTGAAAAAGTTTTTTAATTTTAATTCTATTACAATGGAATTCCACCACGAATTAACAGTGCAAAAACTAGACTCATTAAAAGAATTATAATAGTACATGTTTTATTATCTTCCTCTTTTGTAACAAATAGAGATAATGATATCCTCACTGGAATGTCCCTAGCTGAGAATTTACATGTTGTCAAAATTCTAACATTTTCGAAACCTTGCTTAAAATGGCTTAAACTATGTTTAGCGGCCATATCTGAGTAGAGAAGGTTAGGATTGAACCCAACCTTCCCCTCCCTATTTCTTTCAGCCTCACAACATACTCCAATTTGGGATGTCATAGTTCCACTGGCTCCGCAAAGTTGGGTCCCTTGTGCAAATTCGTATAAAATTAATTTTTAAAAAGCTTCGTGACAGCAGAACTTCCCGTTCTACAATTTTTACTTTTTCAGACAAAGAAACAGATTTCTGAGGTGCCTACCTATTGACTCATATTTTTTTGTTGTTTTATTAAGTTTATTTTTACGTCATTCTAAAATACGCTTTTTATATGGGGAAGTTAACTTGATAACTTTTAAAGTTGTTACGCCTGTGAAAAATAAAATCAAAATGACATGAATCCGCATATGAACGCGAATTGGCTAGCCGTAATATTCATACAGAAGGGTTCCTATATCGTGACGCTTTTTGAATAATAATCTGGGAAATCCTTAGCATTCTGAACGCACAAGTAATCAGGAGTACGTGTAAAGTTTCCAAAAGCTAATTTAGATATTGGTGAGAGGGGTGTGTCGAAAATTCAAACATTGTACTGAAGACAGGGGCGCAGTTTTCTTCTAAATTGCTGCTGATAGATCCGTTGTAGTTTATCCCTCTTTCTCATAAACTATGCGCGTAATAGAGAGAAAGGTTGCAATAGAGCTTTCAGTTCGGGACTGTATTTGCAATGTTGTGTGCGATTCACAATGGCGGCATAAACAAAGGGCGGTCACTTGCCATATGGATTAATTATACATCAATTTTTAGTTGGTTGGGTATGCTTTATATTTTTATTTGCCTTTTTAAATATTTTTTTCATTAATTTTTCTGGCAAAGTTTGTACATGATGTAGGTATAAAGCATATTAAAAGTATAAATTCAAAGTTTTCAGTCCTCTAGGGTGGACTGTTCCGAGGCGGCCTGTAGTTTAAAAAAAATATATTTTTATAACAAATTATTATAAGCATTAAATTACTCGCCTGAAGTATCTATATAAATTGAAAATATCTCCCGAGTAAAAATAATTGCCTCGAACTGGAATTGAACCCGCACCTTCTGATGTCCGGTCAGGTGCTCTGGACCACTTAGCTACGTCGGCTTATATATTAAATAATTCAATATGTACAAGTACTTTAATCGACAATTAATGCTTATTATATTTTTCACTATCATTAAAAAATAAAAATATTTTTGTATTTAGTTTCTAGTTGTATTTACATCGCCTTTTTAATGTTTGCATGTTCATTATCACTTTGTTCTCTCGGCCATGTAGAGCATCATGTAGTTTAGCATTAGGTTAGTAATGTTTCTGTGAAATCTCTAAAATTGGTAAACGTTTGGTTATACCGGTAAATCATCAATCATTTTCCGAAATAATTCCTTTTAAAGTGCTTTAAATTTTAATTTTACGTTAGGGGCACCAGCGAGATTTATTTATATATAAGCTGAATTTCCGGTCGTTTTACTTACAGTTTTCTCAAATCTCATGTAAGGAAAGGAAATAGGAAAGGCTACTTTAATTTCTATTGTTTTATATCTTGTTTATATCCTATATACTTATCTATGTAAAAAAATATTGTTTTCAAATATTAAATTTAAAAAAAATAAAATGTAGACAGTGAATTTACTCTGGTGAGAGTGCAAAATTTTATCAATATCGGAATAAAACTGCAGATTTGTATGAAAAATAAAAACCGCCACTCAGCTTCCCGCCTTCGACACTCTTCTTTGTATAAATAGAAGTAGATATATAATGTTATATAGTTTAATGTAATCTTATGTTTAATGTAATATTTTATTTTATGGTATTTCTTCTCTTTGTTATTCATATTTATACAAACATGTTAGTAGGCTTAGGCACCAGTTAAAAGTACAAATACCTATTATTTCATTATTATTTTAATACTATACTTATCAAACAACTTATCAAAATGTTAATACTCATCCTAATTTGACTGTCCTAAAACGGGAATCCTCCTAGTTGGGCAGTCAAAACATTTCTTAAATAATGTATATAAATGTATAATCTTTTACTAAATAAAAAAATAAAAAAATAATAATAATAATAAAAATAATAAATGTTTTAGTTCTAAATTAATCATGTTTCCTGAATTCTCCACGGAGTAAAATGATCATTGATAACTTACTGTAAATTAATGAAACTTGTAAATTCCCTCCAAAGGCCAGAAATCTTGTTTTAACAATAATTACCGATATTTTTTAAGAGATTCTTAATTAATTAGCATTCGTACGCATTCGATCACTCGGCTGGTGAATTATAATAGATATTTTCTCACTCAGGACGGGATAGCTCTAAGCCTCCTCGCTCCGGTCCTGGCCGAGGAGTATAATATTATAATGTAGTAAGTAAGTGCAAGTACCTAAGTATGTGAAGTAAAGCACATAGTTTGAGCAAGTACGAGAGGTGGCGCCAGCGTCGCCCGACTTTGCTGGCAAATATTTGCTCCCGGGGGCAGGGTGCAATTTGGCGTGTTCTGACATATTGGTTTTTCCAGAATAAACACTCGTTCGCCCTTTCCGCGATAGATGGCGCCTTCGTTGATTTTTTGTTTGATTTTTCCCATCGACTTGGCATAATTTACTCCTCGCATTCTTGGATTCGTTTTATTTCCTTCTTCAGCTGAGAAAATATAAAAATATGGCTAGGTGAAAAAAAATCCAAGTATTAAGTTAAGAAAAAAAAAGAGTGTGTAAGAAAAAAAATAATGCACAGAGTGCACCAGGGTATTTGTAAAATTTTAGAGTTTATTCCGCAATCACATAAAATAATCTGTTGTTAAAATTCTGTTTCATGTTCTCTCCATTATTATTTTATTTTCAAATTAATATACCACTGCGTATGATGTATATTAAATATTTTAATCTAAAAATAAATTGTTGCTGAAAGCGCGAATAATAAACAGTACCATTGATAATATTACATATGTTTAAAAGTATCTGCATAATGTCTATAATACGTATTATTTAAATATTGTGTTATTTTTACAAAAAAGTCCCGTACTTAATGCAGACACAAAAGCGTCTATTTTTTAATAAACACGAAAAAAAAAATTGAATATTGCTAATTTATTAAGAATCTATTTAAATTATTCGTAATCCGGTTTAAAACGGGATTGCAGGCCTTTAACGAATGAATGGTAGGTTTCCTAATATTTTTTATTAGGAACACGTGTTCATAATTATCAGTATATTATCAATGCAAATGCAAGTGCATAAATACGTGTTCCGATGTATTGGGAACTTACTCAAAGTTTATCAGGAAATGGCCTGCAATCCCGTTTTTAACCGATTAGCAATAATTTGAAGTGATTCTTAATAAATTAGCAATACTAACTGTTCTCCTGATGCTAGAGGATCATTTTCTATTCACTACATTTATCTATTTTTGCTTCCCAAAATATGTTATTCTGTATTTATTTTTCATTCTGTATATTAACAATTTTCTTTCCTTGTTTCAGGTAAGATACATCACATTAAACTTTCAAGAGGATTTTTATTTATGAGTATGATTGGTAAGTGAAGAATGCATCGGTACCTGCGGAAAGGATTTACGCTGAATTTTTATTTATTTTTACTATGAAAACCTTATTAATAGAAACGTAAAATTAAAACTGACATTTTGGCAAGAAACTCACGTGCATGGCACATACGCCAGTCTGCCAAAATGCGTTGTTGCCAGTTCTGTCGCAGCACAGCTAAAGACATCTTTTATTAGTAATAATTCGAAATAGAAATTATACTTATTATTTTTTTGGTAAACTAATGCTTAAGACAAGATTTTTTATGCATAGCACAAAGGGTAACAATTATTTTTATAAGCAATAATTATTAGCCTGAAACACTCATCCACATTGAAAAATCTCCTGATAAAAGATACATGACGCCAACGGGACATGTATCTTTTATCAGGAGTTTTTTCAATGTGGATGAGTGTTTCAGGCTAATAATTATTGCTTATAAAAATAAGAAATTATACATTCATTATTCAATGTGTAACTAGAACACCGTTTAACGGTGTTTTTTATTATTAGTAAGGATGTTGATATATTAGAATCGAAGCCTTAAACCGTGTTTCCCGTTTCAATCATACTTAAATAGAAAAAATTAAACACCATCATGATATTAAAAAAAACAGCTGTAAACATTGTATATACTTCTTTTCATCTGGGAGGTCAAAGCACATTCGTGAAGTGGACTGTAAATAATTTGAACGAAACGAAATGAATTGGTGTTTGCTGGAATTAGGTGATAGTAAGTGTAGGAATGAACAAGGTATGGAGGGAAGGAAAACAAAATGACCAATCACTTACCATTCTCTGTGAAGAAGCACACAACGCAATCACAATATAGTGAGTTCTACCGCGGTAATAAACGGAACAACCAAACGAATGAGTACTTAAAACGATATTATGCACTTTCAATGTAGTCAACTTTTTAATTTTCAACGAGATTATGTTATGTTATGATTATGAAAAATACCAACAACTTCTTTCCAAGGTATTCCCAATCCTTCTTCTGTTTTCAAAACAAATTCAAAAAATATTTATTGCACAAAAAGAGTACAAAAGGGTATAGCTTATAGGTTACATCCTATTTCTTCCAGCTAACCGAACAAATACATATTATATTACATAACCCAACAATTACATGTTTACAAATAAATAAAAATAAATAACAGTAAATAAAAAAAAACAGGTATTTAATTCATGTTAGGTATTCATTTAAGGTGTAGTGACATTTGTTTAAAAGAAATGTTTTTAGTGTTGATTTAAATTTAAGTGTGTCGGTTATTTGTTTGATGCTACGTGGAAGGTTGTTATATACTTTAATGGCCATGTAGTGTGGTCCTTTTTGAAAAAAAGTTTTGTTTGCTTTTGGGATTAATAGGTTTTCTGTGTTTTTAATGCACTTAATTTGCACTTTTTTCCTGCCATTGTTCCAAATTTCAAATACTTATCCGGCAAGGTCACGGTTAGGGATAGGTAGGAACTGGATTAATGACATCCTGGTAGGAAATAAACATATTCTTATTTCAAAACCAAACAACCGACATTATGATATTCATTATGCGCTCATTCTGTAACCGGTGTTCCATTAAACATTTTCATGGTTAATGAAAACATTAAATGTTTACGATACCTTACATATAATATTATGTATTTTCGTGAGCTTTTAATCCGTTTTATCAAAAACGAAGAACATAATTATAACTTCATTAAATATGGCATCGTTTTGAAATGTTCATGAATAATTCGAATCCAATTTTCAATAAAATATTTCTAGATTTTGATTTCGAGGTTGGCAGATTAGGTTCAGAATATTCGCAATAAAACGAAGGAAATATTACACATTATATATCATAAAAACGATATTGGCAAAACATGAAACTCAGTCGATATCTCGTAAAACTAACAATAACAAAAGAAAAAAGATTTCCAATTTTCAAATTGATTTAACTTATATCGATGTCCTATACATTATAAAACCATTCCGCCCCCGTAAAGAGAAACTGAAAATATTTCTAGTACCTACATTCTCTGGCAGTACATTGTTTCGTTCTATTACTCTTGATGCATCCACTTGCAATCACTATTATTTCGTTTAAATTCACCGTAAAGAAGTATTTTCCACTGAAAGAGAAACGACGTCGCGACGCCTCCCCCTCCCAACATCGACGTCCGAGAGCGACGCCACTGTAACGACGCCGTCGCCAATAGACGTCGAGTCATGATTCGCCTTCCATTATTCAACAACAACCGGTTGTTTAAATTGTAACAGAGTCAGAGACGTGACTCGACTCCGTTTAGAAGCTGCAGCTGACACTGTATTGTCAATTAAATTAACGTGTTACAAATCATTGGCACTCTGTTGGTTTAAAATTTAAACACTAAGATCTGGAAAACTTCGCTTCTTTGATGTCACTTTGTAAATATACGTTGAAGAATTAAAGCTTTAGGTTTATATCAAAGCGCTCCGAAAGGGTCTGTAATATTCACAATATTTGGGTTAATGATGTTCACTGATGCGACTAATTGATTGATTGACAATTTTATCTGGGGAGCGCTTTACATTAGCTTCAAACAGGAGGCTATTTGTGAAACCTCAGGCCCTATGTCATCTTTAGCGATGTTGTGCGGAGGATATATTTAGAGACAGGAAAGATGTACCTACCTATCTGGGTCTTGTGGATATCCTTGTTGTATGGCGGAGAAAACACTAACAGTCTTACTTATAAAGATTCCCTAATACGCCACTACAGCGTTGTTATAGCCATAATCGGGTTAAAATCTTTAGGTACTCGTAATGATAATATTCATGAAATTTTTTGTAAACTGGCACCACTTTGTTGTGCCATCTCAAAAACACGGTCATTTTTGCATTTCGCGTTTTGTTGCTTCACGTTTCTTCAGATGACATTTGTGATATCATTAACCCGGTCTGTTTGGCTTCGAAATCTGGCCAATTTGATTATGCGTTCTGTATTTGCTTTGTTAAATCAATATTTCGATTTAAAATATTCCTCTGATAGTGCTGCCAATGAGTATTACTGCTTTTTTTTATTTTCATTGCGCGACTGATCGGTATTTATCAAATTAACCAGATTTTTAACAATCTCCGCGATCTCCGTATTAACTACTATCAACGCGCGTTATTATGAGTAACGTTTTCTACTAACCCGTTTTTATCCCCCTGTATTATCTATTATAAGTAAGACGGTAATGCTGTAAAGTCAATCTACGTCGAATTAACTATATAGAATGATTGATTACCAATTCGTAATAGGTATTAGAGAATACCTAGGTATTAGAAATTACTATTGAACGATTTATTTACGTTAGATGTTGATTTTGTTTAAAATTGTGATTTTAAATAATAAAGAAATTATAAATATTCTAAAGTTACTGTAGAAATTACCATATTAATGGAAAATACCGTCCGTAAAACGTTTAAAAAAGTGTTTCTACGCCTATCAGTTACAATTGACCGGTCGGTCGGTGGCTGAGTTGACATCGCGTTTAGGTCGCACCCAGGCGTAGTGTGTTCAATTCCTCGGCTGGCTAAGTCCTCCATCATAACACAAGCAATATCTTCCGCTATTGCTTGTGTTATGCTTACTGTAGTAAGAGATGTTCAAATATTGTTAGATATTCGTAATCGTAAGAGTCAATAATAAAATTCATAAAACTAAGGCGTTTTCTATGGGTAGAACGTGTAACTAGGATAGAAGGTAGCCGACTGCCAAAGAGGCATCTTTTAAATAAATAAACCTGCAGAACGAGTAGGAAGACCTAAATTCTATAGGTTAGGTGTATCCTAGAGGCGGCCAGGACTCTCACCAATGAATAATATTATTTTTTTTCTGCAATCATAATATATTGGTATTTCCGCTTTGACCAAAGAATACGGTGTGGATTAATAATAAAAATAAAATATGCTGAACTAACGAAGGCATTCGTAGTTATGAGAAGCGAAAAATTCAATTATAACTTAAGGTACCGCTCGCCGGTGTAAAAATGGTTTAATTAAAAATTACTTCAATTCCGACCCTTTTGTAGGGCTCAGATTGCAATTAAAAGTCAACAGGGTTCTACGGGAGTGCTCCCACAAATGTAATAATAGTCGAAGAGACAAGTCTGCAAATGGACTTGTACCCCTTCATTCCGTTCATTATGCGATTTGACTTTTAAATTCGGTAAATAGAAGCTTTCTTTTATTTTTCATGGTAATTTTCTAAATGCCGTCAACTTTAACTACGTTATGAAAGTGATTATTGTCAAATGGACTCTTTAAATTGTTCGTTGAATGTTGGAACCAAATTTAATTTTATTGATTCATTATTACATCCGTTTTGCATAATAATTATTTATTTATTTATTCATTTTTGGGAAATCGACTTGTACATAAGTATTATATAGTAAAATAAAACGGATTTAAAAATGGATTTCCTCCTTGTGATTTAAATTAAATGTGTGAGAAAGGAATATGAATTAAAGAAATTATACAAAAGAAAAGATTATATAAAACGACAAATTTACAAAACAATACATTTATAGCCATGGAGAGAGATTGTAGATATAAATCAAATCGTAATAGAGATATAATCAATAGAGACATAAACATTATTCACAAACTATCAGAGAAATATTCTTTTATGGACCTCTTGTATTTGGTAAGTTCGCAACTGAAAATATCAACCTTGAATAATAAGCTATTGTAATTATTGCATAGTCTGTTCAGGCGAGAATTCTGCTTAGAGTTCGTTTTGCTTTGATCAACCCTGAACAGGACACAAGAGCGTGTTGAACGCGCAGGTACATTGAATGGAATCTTGTTTAGCAACTCTGGGCATTGAATATTATTGTTAACTACTTTATACAGGAATAGTGCATCCTTATGATGTTTCCGTACACTCAGTGAATCAATTTTAAAGTATGAACCTGCCTCTGCATAATTATTAAATCTTACAAATGACTTGTAACAAAGATATTTTAGGAATTTCTTTTGAATTGCTTCGATTTATTATGTAAATATCTTGTTTATCCCTAGAAGACTATGCATATGCAACTATTATTGTACAACCGAGTCTTGAAAGTGATTTATTTGCCAGAGTCCCTAGTTTTTACCTTATTTTCAGAGCTAGCCCAAGCTTCCGACATGCTTAATAATAGATTATAATAATTAGTAATACTAGAAGTCAGGATTTATTTCAGTGCAGAAATTCTGGGACTAACTACCATATGTATTCCTCCTTGCCCAGAATTCTAATAGAGAGAAACAATTATACCAAGTCAGTGGATATCTTCAGTTATGTACAATAAATTATGTATATTTCTTAATATTCATATTTAAAAGCCCCGAAAAAGGGCGTTAATTAATAAATAATTAAATATCGTTGAAAATTTCGTTTTTTTCTTTTATACTAATCTAACAGGTTTTGGTTTTTCTTATATATATTCAATAATATATTAAATTTATAAAAACCGTTTATTTTTAAACAAGTCCTACTTTGTAATTATTACTATTGTGCGTGACAGCTGTTTTGCCCTCTGAAGGCATTATCAAAATGTGGCGAAGCCACTTACAGACGGTATATTTATATTATTTTCACATAGGTATTTGTAATGAAAACAAATAGATTTCATTTTTATTACCTACGCCATAATTGATTTCGGAGTATTATTTACTCGATGTTTATCGGCAAATATTAATGGTTATTACACCCTTTGATGTGTCCCCCAGTTATTATATTGTTTAAATTTGAATACAGGTCGTTAAAATACGGAGTTTCCACATTAATAATTTAAGTGACTTAGGAGTTTCACGCTTTATTATTATTATTTTTATTTTCTATAATAATTGAACTAGGTTCACCACTTTTTAGTAAATAGAATCGACAAATTTTTCTTCGTCAAGATAAACGTACAATATTTATATTTTTTAAATTTCCCATTCGGGAGGCGGGTACGGACACCGCCTTTACGGGAATCATTTATTGGATAACCGACAACTCTTAAGTCACCCCAAGTAGTTCGCTACGTTTGGTGACTTAGCAGGGGTACCCGGGTTCACGGGTTGAGGTTTGTCCGGGTCTTGGCGATAGATGCGTCTGCCCACCAACGGCGTTGAGAGACTGGTTGAGGGAGACCATTTGACCTCTCCAGCAGGACTCTCGCGACCTGTCGCCTTGCACCGTAGTGGGAGGGATGGATTCATTCATTCATTCATTGACACTGACCCCCAGCGGCCAATCCAACCCTCATACCTTTTCCTTCTCAGAACATATTTGCGTTTCTTTCCTAAAAAGACTCTCCACACAGCATCCCCAAAGATGACATAGGACCTGAGGGGGATTATTTCCCTCAGGGGTTCCTGTAGCTAAAGTAAAAAACATTTTTTTCATGTGAACCTAACTGTAACTGCTCCCAACTATATGGAACCAGCGAGACTATGGTATCCCCTATTGGAGTAAGTTGTGAGGCTAAAGGTAGTGGTTAGGGGAAAGAGATGTTGACGAAGAAGGTGGGGCAATACTTGGCTGTTCAGATCTGGTCACCAAACATGGCCAAAGCCATATCAAGCAACGTTTCAATTCTGAATGGTGATCTTACACCAAGGCCATACTGAGAGTTTCTTCCAATCTGACAATATACCATTATAAAGCATAATTCAGCCGGAAAAATACCATTTATTATTTTAAATGAGTAAATTGTGAAAAACGCAAATTAATCAAATAAAATTTATTTGCGCACGCCGGAATTTGAGTTGAGAGCCTTACCCCTCAACCACAGAGCCGTAATATAATGAAAATTAACAAATTAAAAATAATTTTGACGCATGTCGATTCTTTTGATTATAGTGGTGTATACGAATTAATTCATTTTATTTAAATTACAATGACGCTACGAATTGAATTTGCATTTATTATAGAAAAAATTAATATAAATAAAACAAATATAAAGACATTGTTTGACACATGTGAACGAATTTTGTTTACATCGAAAGAACTCATAAACGATAATATTTATAAGATTTGGTATATTTTTATGCCTCAGTTATGCACAGTGAAAAATACCACGGGAGGCAGTTAATATTTTTGTGGAATTGCTTTGTATCATTATGATTAAAAAATTTCGTAACTTTGTTCCACAAATAAGTTGCAGGTATAAAAACCTGTAAACAAAAGTTTTGCTATTTTTATACCCCCTTTTGTGAAATGTCACCCCTTGGGTGCAAGCAAAAATATAAGGCTTATAAATAATTTTTATATTATTGTAGAAAGCAATCACTTTGTGGTTTGACATATTTAATAAAATAAAATAAAATACTTTTTGTTTTAAAACCACGAGTTTTTAATTTTTTTTTAGAACCGACCGGTTTCGCTTTACTCAAACATGGTAGTGTAAGAAGATGCTTGAGTAAAGCGAAACCGGTCGGTTCTAAAAATTATTAAAAACTCGTGGTTTTAAAACAAAAAGTATTTTATTTTATTTTATTAAATAATTTTTAATTAAATGGTAGATTTTATTTTCAACGTATTATGTTAACAACCCTACAACTGTTTTCCAGAAGCAATTTTTTTTATTCACAATATTTCTTTAAAATAACTCAAAACAATGACGATTGGTTTATGCCAAAAATTTTCTTTTATTTTATTAATAACATGTTTTTTTATTACAAGAGGAATGTATTAATAATGATAAAAATGATTGCTTAATTCAGCTGAATGAACAGACCCGTGAGTACAATTCTCTGCCTGCCATATAAAAGTATAAATATATTGTAATAACATGATATATTTAGAATATTATGTAGTACGGTGGCTTGAAGGAAATGTTCCATGTATGGTGTAGAAGAGAGCCCTGCCACCAGGCGACGGCCTGGACGAGAGTTTTTTTTTCCGATTTCCGGTAGCGCTGACTCGTTCAAATTAACAAGAATACAATAATATAAATAATAATGATATTGTCCTTCACGCTAGGGGTTCATCTCTATTGAAAATAACATTTTCCAATGGTGAATTGATTCAGTTCACAGGAGAATATAAATAATAATACTTTTAAAAACTTTTTAAAATTTAGTATATTAAACACACACTAAAACAAAATAATATTTAACTTATAAATAACTTACTAACAGCGTTTTATGAATTAAAACTTAAGACTGACTAAATTTCATTCTTAAATTTTACTAATAGATTATTAAAACGTTTTCTCTTGTTAATTTAGAGAACGAGAAAAATAAGATTCTGCTAAGTTTTAATTTAACTAGACAGCTCTACTTAGGTCTTCTCGTCTTAGATTAACTACCTCCAACTCAGCGTCTTCAGCATAGCCAACTTCTCCTACTATCTTAATTGTAATTTATGCTCGAATCTTACTGCATTTCTCCATCAGTGACAGAATTTTAAATATATACTTTTATCGTTCGAAAGATAGTAGAGTACATATATTTACATTTGTAACTAACAGTTACAATCAATAAGTTTTTTATCATAAAAAGGGTGCAAAGATCTCAGATAAAATCTTTAAAGCGGTTGAACTACTTTCTACGTTAGATTAGATTAGAATTCCGTTAGAAAATAACTAAACGAATACATTTTATCGAGTAAATAAATAACACTAGCGCAGACCACTGAAAAATCACGGGATCTTATACTTGTAGGATTTGTGAAGCTGTAATTTGTAAAATATTTTTTTATATTAAGGCCGCGTTTAACTAAGCAATTTTCATCAGAGGTGTAAGTAAAATTATTCTGTAACTAAAAGCACAACATAGGATCGACCCTTGTCATGCCTACGATTTCAGATACCATCCCTTGCGAGATTCAACTCGTCCGAATCCAGTTCCTCTGACTCAGACGCGATGAAACTCAGTCCATTTCCCTCTTAAAATCGCTTGGTGAAAACAATTAATCGAATGGAAGATGAAAAATTGGAGAGTACTGCCAATCGGTGAGTTTGTGAGAAAGTGTGCACTTTAGAATCAATAGACTCTAGACACCCAGAATTTTCACAGCCGGGTTCAGTGCATCAGGAATTTCTCAATTCGATCCTGAAAGAGTTCTTAGAAAATTTCTCAGAGGAGAAGACTAATCTGAAGCGAGTGGCATAGACCAATCTTGGACAGAGGCCTTACATTCTGGAGGTTGCTATATCTCTCAAAAAATCAGTTCACCAATGTACAGAACTTTTTTTTACTTATTTTCGACTTTATGTCCGGGTTAAATCTTCCCTACAGGAAAAACTAAACCCTTCCACACACTTTTCCACAAATGATCATCTAGTCAATCCACATTATATAAGCATAATCTTCAATCTTCGACCGGTCGGTGGCCGTGTTGACATCGCGTTTGGGTCCCACCCAAGCGTAGTGTGTTCAATTCCTCGGCTGGCTAAGTCCTCCATCACAACACAAGCAACATTTTCAGCTTACTGTGGTGGTAGTAGGAGATTTTCAAATATTGTCAGGTTATTCGTAACCCGGGAATGTTTGTCTTTCTTTAAAAAAAATAATAATAAATACAAAACAATATAATAACAAAAACGAACTATACATATTATTTTATTTCTTTTGCAATGTCACATGCAAATTGCTGCTTTTGGCTGACAGCAAAACACTCTCGCTCATGGGGTGTAATGACACTTTATTTTGTACTTGTAGTTTTTGGTTGGGGGACATATCACAATTATACCTATATGATCAACATTAATGGAACTGATGTTATCATTGCTACCTTCATAATTTATTTATGTTTGTACGGTGTACATATTTGCTGACCTTTGTTAACCTTTTTTATCTCTAGAGAGTTCAACAACTTTATATTACAGCGAATTCATATTGCTAAATAAATCAAATATATTTATTTTCGATGCAATCTTATTTATTATGTTGAATAGATTGCTCAGGTATTTGTGAATAACATCTTTTGTTAAATTTATAAATATGTTTGTAGTTGGTAGCTCATTCATGTTGTTTGTTTATTGAAAGTGAAAAGTACGAAGAATCCATCGAATCAATTCTGAATCAATGTGTGTTTGGTGTCTGTTTGTCATTCATTGTAAACAAGAAAAGTATTCGTATTGCAATCTGTCTTTCGATCTAGAGGTTAGGGGTTCGGTGTCCCTGGCAATGGATTTAAATTGTAGGTATTCCAGCTCATCGTTCTTGGTGATGTTAGTTTCTTTTAATTCTATAAATAGCTATATTTTAATAGGGTTTTGACTATCTTTTAGAGAATTTCTTCACAAATGTTTCTGTGTATAATACATACACATTATATTTATAGGTAGTAGAGAAAAGTCGTTATTTTATAATCAAGTCATAAAAAAATATTTTCTTTGCATTGCTAACGCATCAAAATAATGTTGGTAAATCTCCTAAGGATAACCCCTAACAACGCAGGGTACACGTCAGCCAGTTAATCATAAAATTATGCAATTTGGAAAATCATATGAAGCAAAGGTAGCAGTCCACAATGGAGTACTGATACCACCCCTGTTGTTTCGCATTGGAGTACACGGAGAAAAATGAGTGTTGCTAATTTATTAAGAATCTCTTCAAATTATTGCCAATCCGGCTGAAAACGGGATTGCAGAAATTTAACAAATGAATTACCAGGTTTCCTGATAAACTTTTAATACATTCATAATATATCGTGTTCATGCACCTACATTTGCTTTGATAATATATAATCACGAAATGTGAAAATATGAATTTTTATGAACACGTGTTCCGACATCGTGATAATTTATTCGTATCTTACTAAAAGTTTAAAGCCTTAATAGCCTGAAATACCGTTTATAACCGGATTACGATTAATTTGAATATATTCTTAATAAATTAAAATACTCATTTTTCCCGTGTAGTAACTAGCAGAGAATTATGAAAATAGAATAAAACGCTTTAGAAATGAGATCCCTAGGTGCATGTCTGGTAACACTTTGTATGACCGTTTTAAAATGTGGAGATTCGCAAAGAATGCAAGACTGATGTAAGCTTAATGGTAATTTATTTATTTATTTCTAAATTCACGCCCGGCTGGGCTTTTACATGTTCCTTTTTTTACAAAGAACATCTAAATATAAACACAATAAAATAAAATAAACAAAATTAAAGTAAAATCAGAAAACAAAATCAAAAATAAAATAGAAGACATAACAAAAAGACGCAATGAGTAAGAGTAATAAGGGGACGCTTAGATGGTTTTGTTATGTAGAGCCTGACTCTCGACTAGGGTTCAAATCCCGACATGCAAGAGTAAATTTTATTTTATTACGTTTCACTAGCCTGAAGTCGCTAACATGATTTTAGTTTTTTCGTGAATAAATTTAAAACAAGATTCTGGTAATAAACAATCAAATTCGACTGTAAGGTTGGCGTATTTCAACCTTACATTAGATTGACAATCAGCGTATTTTTTGAATTTATGGCATTCGGATAGTTCCCTTCAAACGCGAATTTTCATTCCATTTCAGCTTTTGATCAAACTGTCATAAGCCTTCAAGGAATATTGAATATCCGTTATGCTTGACGGTTGGTAAAAACTGACACGGGGGCTGTTTAATTGTCAATAATTGAAAATGACGCTGATCGACGATTTCAACGTCTATCAAATGTGACGAAGATTAAAACACCCCAACCTTAATATACGAGTCACAGTTCAATAATGCCTCCAAAGATTGAAACATCTGCTACGAATATACATTGAATATATCAAGATTTTTAAAAAAATTGTTTAAAAAATACATTGTTAGCGCTTGCACTTATTCCGGGCGCAGACTTCACCGCCCAACTCATTGCACTGGTATTTCCGGACGGAAATAAATCCTCCGGTCTATTCCTGACTGCACCGGGCTTTCCTTGCAAATACAACAAGCATACAACATACACGCTACACATTACACACAGCACACGGCGGACCCGCGCCCAGCACTCGCATCCAAACTGCCGGACGTCAAACAATATGTACGCACGTGAGTATGCTAAAAACAATCGGCTATAGCAACCAACAATGTCGGCTTTAAAAAATTGCAGCTTTGATGTTTAAAGTCGCCATAATATGTATTTTTTGCAAGCGTCCAGCTGCATAAAATAAATACAGCCATTAAGGTGTATTGTTAGGCTAAAGGTGACAGGAGAGGTTAAGGTTTGGAAGTGTCTAGCTATGCAGATCTCTTCACAAATACGGCTGAAATCATTTCGATGCTGAATGGTGGTATTTCACTAGAACCTCCTAGATCACATCTAAGAGGTTCTGGATTACCGCGTCATGTAATATTTGAAATCGAAACACTCCTTGTGTATATAGATGATGATAAGGTTTACGAGTAAATTCCCGCTCGTTACGCCAGAAAAAATCATCGTCAAAAAGTGTGTTTTATTTTATTTTGCGAAGTTCAAGCACAAATATTTAAATGTGTTGAAATCATTTCCTCAAGAACTTAATTTGCCACATGATAAAATAAAAGCATAACCGAAAATTTGTTCGTAAGTAGGAGATTTTAATGTTTAAAGCAGTTTTTATAGGCATGATACTTTTTAAAAATTTCTTTCTAGGCTTATAAAAAGATGTATCAAAAAAGTGCTCAATTGTTTTATAGGCCAAGATGTATTCTACTAGAAGTTTTTAATAAAAGTCTAAAATATTTCTAAGCAATCAAATTTTCTAACCAAAAATACATGATTTTGAATTACTACGTAGTGTCTTAACAAATATATCGAGTCTCCCAACGAACATCGTCCGTTGCTGAAGGGATCAAAATGCAAGTTTTTTCGAAGAGCACTATTTCATAGAAATACAGGTAGAACATACACTGCCCGTTTTCGTAAATGTTTTTCTGGTTTCAGACATTTGAAAGACTGTTTCACTATTTCAGACTTTTTCAGGGATCAGAAAAGAGTTGGCTACCGAACTCAGTAGTAGGTCGTATTTTCAACGATATGTACATGATATTAACATATTATGAGTTACAGTGATTTAATCCGACACAGGATACAAAATAGTGTTCATATCATTTTTAGATAACCTATTTATGTAGTTGAGTAGATGTTTACCTTTGAGGAAGTAGTTAAACACGAAACTGCTTTTAAATCGGTTGGTTTTGAGTGTTTATGAGTAACACGGCGCCAGGAATTTCTGTTTATTATAGCCTGTTTATTATTGTACGTAGATTGATTTCATGACGAAATTACACAAGCGTTAATTTCACGCACCAACTGCCAGAATTATTTTTTTTATTATTTTTAAACATGAGATTTCTTTAGCACACATTTAAAACACTCTAAAAATCAAAACTATTAAAAAACAAATGTTTTTGACGTGTGTAATCCGAGGGGTGTACTTTAAGTGGGAAGTTTTCTCTCTTTCAGTAATTATTCAATTTTCTCTTTGTGTAATCTCCGTGGTCAAGGGGTAAGACTCTCGAGTAGCAAGCGGGAATTCACGGGTTCAAATCCCAGCGTGCGCAATAAAATTTTATGTAATTACTGTGTGTTATTTCATAAACTACTCATTTCAAATAATATATACCGAGTATGTTTGCGGCACGTTCCAGAGTGGAAGATACTCTTAGTATTGCCCTGGTGTAAGACCAGCATTCAGAATTGAAACGTTGCATGAAATGGTTTGGTCGTGTTTGATGACCAGATCTGAACATCCTTTCTCCACCTCCTTCCCCTCCCAATTACTTTCATCCTTACAACGCACCACAATTGGGAATACCGTAGTCTCACTGAATCCAGACAGTTAAGAGCATTTGGGACTATTGGTACGTTAAATTCACGCTTACGTAGACACCTTGGAGATTATGGTTTAGTTCCGTTAAGACGATGCACTACGTCGTGCAATATTTTAAAATGAGCCGCTATCAATAACAACCCTTACGTAGATGGCGATAAGGTTTAAATTCCCGCTTAACACCATCCGCCTATTTTGATTTATGCAAGAAAAAAACATGGCCATAAAGTGCCTTTTATTTTATTTTGTGGATGTTCAGGCATAAATATTTAATTTTTTTTCGATCATTTTATAAATAACTTAATTTGCCACATTATACAATAAAATCATAACCAAAAATGGTTTCGCAAGTAGGACATTTTGAACTTTAAAGCAGTTTTCATAGGCCTATACATTATTTTTTTCTGGGCTTATAAAAAGACTTATCTAAAAAATACTCGATTATTTTAAAGGTCAAGATGTATTCTACTCGCAGTATTTAATTAAAGCATCTGAAACATTTCTAGGCGACCAAATTTTCAAACCAAAAACACATGATTTTGCATTACTACGTATGGCATCGCCTTAATAGCATTTTTGCCACGGACCTAAAATTTTAGGGATATGTAGTCTTTTTTGATGATTTAAGAGATACAAAAGGACTAATCCTAATAAGATCCCTCAGATCCCTTCAGAGAAATCACCATAACATTAAATGAACACCGTAAATAGCCGTCTAGTTATGTCTGTTTGTATGTAGGTAAGTAACACGATAAACGTTTCAGACTGAAAGCTGACTTAGCGTTGAAACATTATACTTAAATTACACCGAGGGGATGCTATTTATACTGAATACTAAGTTACTGGTAATGTAAGGACTAATGTAAAGAAACGATAATATTTCCTCTTCAAAGAGATTTAAATTGATTTATAGTTCATCAAAAAGACTCAAAAGTTATGTATTCATAATTTTTTTTATACCGTTTTATTATAAAAGTTCCCACATTTACAAATTTTATTTATTTGTTATTACAAAAGTAGAAAAGAATGTGATCTTACTGGGTTATTCCGTTCTAAGGTCACATTGTACATGGTTTTCTGTATGAATTATAAATTAGGTAAATTTTTTAATTTTTTTAAGTAAGTTTTGTAAGGATGTCAAAATATTACAAAAGGAAAATTATAAAGTAGTATGTAGAAGAAAAACGTAACATAAGCGTTAATCTTTGTTAGGTAGCAACATTGTATCTATATTCTTCCTTCCCGTGTCCATAATCCATATCTTAATACTTCTTTTGAAGTCGGTTATTTTTTTAATGGTTTTTATTGCAAGAGGGAGAATATTAAATAATTTTATGAAGAAATATTGCGTATAGTGCAAAACTTGTTTAGTTGTAAGTAATGGATTGTTATTATTGGGAATAAAATGACTATAACTAGCAATGGTTCAAGTTGAATAAATCAAGAACCCTGAGTCGTTGTAAACTGTTGTTTGTTCGTTGGCGATTTGCAATTGTGCTCGGGAACGATGACAACTACTTTAGTATTTTATTAACTTGGTCGTGTTGTATTTTCTTCAATCCATTTGCAGGTCATATGGACGAACGCAAATATGATTCACAGGACTCAATTCCATGTAGCGAGTTTATTTATAAGATACGAAAGCACAGACAGAATGACTGCCCGGTACCAGCAAACACGGTATAATTCTGGTTTTCGGAACGTAATTCCAGTAAATATTCAGCGAACAACCCATACTCAGTCCTCCTCACTAGGGTGTCGTGTGCTGGGGCGGACTAAAGTTATTTAATTCTATTTTATGTGTCTTCTATATCGTTTTTTTCTAGTTTTTTACTTTGACTTATTTCAGACAGATTTTTATTCATGATTTATATTTTAAACTTTTCTATTCATTTTATATTTGGGAAAATATGCTTAGAATTTTTGTTGCAAAGTACACGTAGTTTATTTGCCCGATTCTGGTGTCATAACTTGGTATGTTATTTATGCAATTTTGATTCGAGCTAGTCATTTTGATGGACACGTGGTTTGGTAGAGGTTTCCTTATTTTGGAAAAGTTTAAATAGTATATTAAAAATATACAAAAATATGCACATAATTTGTTGTATATTTGGTACGTCAATACCATTGAAAATTTCAATCAAAGGCGTTCTTATGGGTACTTTCAGTGTGATCTTTATGATTCCTTTTTTAATTGTATTTAGGTTACGTATGTACTTAGATGCAGCAGAACCTTTTCCTATAATTCCATATATGATTCAAGAATTACATAATACGTAGTAGTCTTTTTTCATGTCCTTTTTATTTACCACATTTCTTAGATTTTTAAAGAAATGTATAATGTATTTTCCATAATACCTTTGATGTGTGAGTTCCATCTAAGATTTTCATCAATATTACTCCATGTTTTTATTTTTATTTGAAATCTAACACCATCTCTCGTACCAACCTAAGTATTTATACACAGTGTCCGGAAACTAGTGGTTCAAGCAGGAAAGTAATGAATCTACATCACATAAATTTAGAGAACCCAAAAAAAAACTTCTGTTTGAGCATTTCGACTTGGGTTAAAAAATATTGGAGCCACGTCTACGCTTCGACGAATTTTAAAATGCAGTAAAGAGCTGATAGTAACCCCGTAGCGATCGATTTTGTTTGATCTAAAAATTCCAACTAAAACGAAACCCGAATCAAACAATGTTGTGCAACACAAAATCGACTCCAAATGTGATGTACTTGCATTCATCGTTTTCCTTCTTGTACCACTAATTTTCGGATATCGTATACCTATATACATATATTTTGTAAAAAAAAACAAAACCTTTTTCAACATAAAAAACTTTTTTTTTATATTAATGCAATAGAAATTTAGTTTGTTGGGGTAGTGTTGTATATCTGAATAACTTCGTCACTAAATTCCTTAGCATGAAAACTTGTTGTTTGCTTTATTATCTTACCTCTTGTAACTGTTAAATTGTTCGTAATTTATGCCTCCCTGGTTTGGGAGTTCTTAAATAAGTAAAGGATTTGGCAGACCAATTTACACAACGAAAATTCTACAGACTACAGCTACTACGAATAGTACTTGTTTAAGTGATAAGGGTCGAGAAAGGGATTGTTATTAAAACACCCTTATTCGAGTTATAGGGATTGTGAATGTATACGGTGTGAATTACGCTAAGGGTAGTTATGTGATAATTTCATATCTCTGGAGGCATTATGTATTTGACGGTTTAGAGGCTGTGTAATAAATAGTAGTCGGCGTGTGTACGGTTAAAACGGCCTTAAACCAGGCTTAAGGCTGGTTTTACTATACCAGCGTTGAACTAAAGTTAACGAACAAATAACAATCACAAGACCTGAACACAATAACTTTATTATTTATTAATAGCTAATTTAAATACGTTAATAGCAGTCAAGTCATTATTAAACAACTGTTGTCACAATTACTTTCTCAGTAAATCGGTTTAACTGATAATAATTTTGATAGTTCAGAATTGCTTGCATTGATAAGCTTTCGGATTCCACTATGTCATACTAGAAGTAGGGATTTATTTCAGTGCAGAAATTCTGGGACATACTACCATATGTATTCCTCATTGACCGAAATCCTTATCGAGTGAAATAATTATACCGAGTCAGTGAACATCATTAATTTATCACATAACAAATACAAAAGATTGTTACTGAGGCAGTTTAGTTATGTATAGTAAATATGTACTGTATTATAATATATTTTTTTATTATTCATATGTAAAAGCCCCTAAAAAGGGCGTTATTCAAGTGATAAATAAATAAATAATTTTAGACATAATAAAAATTGGAATTGGGCGGGGGTAAATACAATCGTATTAATTAGTCGTCTCAAAGTGGCCTAACCACAGTGGGAAAATGGCCTTAACGTCGAAATAGCTGTCACAAAAATAAAATTAAAATACTTGCAGAACTTAATAATAACATTTTTAAATTTGATTTAGAGTTAATTTAAAATAAATTAAATGAATTTCTACGAATTAAATACATAAAAATTGATTAAAAATAGTCACATTTTAAACAATAGGTTACACGCAATTTAGTTGATTTTCAATATTATGTATATACAATATGGATAATTATTAATTATTAACCGCTCTAACAACTGAGCTAATGGGACCGTATATCCTCCGATCATTTTTAACTGTATCATACTTCGAATAAGAACTACCGACATTTTCTCACCGCACATTTTTATTGGCTGCTATCTTTATGTATGATAATATTAATAATAATAACATGGCATTTATATAGCGCAGTTTAGTGTCATTTAACTTCAAGTGCGCTTAACTACTCGTATAACAAACTTTAAAAAAATGGTAATTCAGTATTAATGGTTCTTAAAATTATTCCTACAGTGTGCCTTACCCAATACAGATCTAATACTATAACACTAAATACACTGTTTATACAAAATGATAACTTAGAATAACAATAACAGCACGACAGGACAAAACACGAATATTAAAACTAAAAAATAACATAAAACAGGAGGCAGTTTGTGCTCAGAAATGAGAATTTTCTGAGCAGACACTTAAAAAAGGTATCATCTTAATCTCAAGGATCTGTGCCCCGGCAAGGCAAGAAGGCTCCTGGGTTCGAGTCCTAGATGTGACCTATCTTTTTCTGATTCTTCGTTTAGGAATCGTTAAGGTTGTCTTCAATAATTAAATATTACAATTTGAGGTTTTACTCACTACGTTATTCCAAAAAAATAGGATAACTATTGTATCTGCACTGACGAATTACGTTTTTACAACAAGATTATTTGATTTCCATCCTAAATATGCTGTACCAAAAATGTAAAATAAGTAAGATGTTTTAGAAAAGCTGTTTCAGTCTAAGACTGGTTATAAAAACATGCATTTTGTGTGGAGCCAGTGATACTATCTCCGATTGTGGTGTGTTGTAAGGCTGAAGGAGTAACGAGGGGAAACCCTACGACTTGCTCCAAACACGACTAAAGCCATTTCTAGCCACCTTTTGATTCTGAACGGTGGTCTTTCACCAAGGCATTACTAAAAGTATCCACCACAAATATACTGCACATTTAAAATAATAAATTGTGAAGACGAATTAGTAAAATGAAATTTAATTGCACAGACCGGGATTTGCAACCGCGATCGCCGAATTCGTAGCCGAGAATCGTAACCATTCAACCGCAGAGGCTGTAAAACATACTTTACTGACTCCTTGGGAATCCTTGACAGTCAGCAAGGGTGAAGAAAATCAATACGCGGCTGTACAACCAACTCAACTAGGGGAACAATTTCCGTCTCAATAAATATTTCAAAGAGCATGAACACAAGGAAATTAACTAGTAAACTTTCGTATTGTAGTTTAGTTAAGTAACTTGTTGTATATATATATGTATATATAACTTAGTATCGTCTGATAATAATTTCTGATTTTGAATGTACGTGGTAAGGCTCTCGACTAGCAAGCCGGTGGTTGCGGGTTCAAATCCCGACGTGAACAAATAAATTTTATTTTACAAGCAATAATTATTCGCCTGAAACACTCATCCACATTGAAAAATCTCCTGATAAAAGATACATGACGCCAACTGGACTCGAACCCGTGTCCCTTCGATTTCCGGTCGACAGCTCTGACCACTGAGCTATGGCGGCTTATCTCTTATCCGCGAAATAATTCAATATATACCAGTGTTTCATTCAACAATTACTGCTTGTTACATTTTTTCACCTGAAAACAACGTGAGTGTTTCAGGCGAATAATTATTGCTTGTAAAATAATTGTTACCCTTTGTGCTATGCATAAAAAATCTTGTCTTAAACATTAGTTTACCAAAAAAATAATAAATAAATTTTATTCGATACATTTGCGTTTTTTCACCATTTAAAAAATATATTATATAACTTGAAACGTTGCTTGACCAGATCTAAATAGCCAGGTACTTCCCCTCCTTCCTCTTCCACATCTCCTTCCACCCCACTACTTTCAGCCTCACACCATACTCCAATTAAAGGTGCCATAGTCTCACTGGATCCAGATGGTTGGGAGCAGTTGGGACTCTTGTGCGATTTCACATTGTTGTTGTTGTTTTTAATACAATATATTCTAGCTGATACCTATACGTTTGATGTATTATAACAAAATTGGGAATGGGACGGTCGGGACGTACCTGGCTTTCCAGATCTGGTCACCAAACACGATTAATGCCATTGCAAGCCACGCTTTAATTCTGAATGGTGTATTGCATGAGGGTGATATTGAGAGTGTCTACCACTGTAATTGAGCGAAACGAAAAATGAAAACTCCTAAAAAGCAAATATTTATCTTTCCAATTCTCCATTATACTTTAATTCGGGATCAGCTGGTACGTATGTTATCTTTGTTACGTAATCGCGTAACGATTTGTTGACTTTAGAATTAACATACAGTTCGTAGAGAGAAATAGAATGTAAACAAACGCTAGTATGACTCAGAAATAGAGAGATACTCGTAAATTGTATGCATTACAGGCGGGTCACGAAGAAGTCATTGCACTATTGTGTAATTCTTTTCAAATCGATATAATATGTTCTCTTACCTGGAGATGTGACCTTTATTTTTCCTAGAGGTCAGATTGTATAATATCATTATATCGAATATCTACATGTCTTTTTGAAGTGATTGTTCTCGACCTTCCTAGAAAATGACATCGATTTTCTAGAATGTACGATCAAAACTAGAATACGCGTCTGCTGTTCGGGCCCCATACCAGCAAAAATACATAGAACTACTAGGACAAATTCACTAAAAGTTTCTAAGGCATAATATGAAACGTGCTACGAAAGTCTACAATCTCGAAGGAATAATAATTAATATTTGGATGATTTGTAAAGCGCCGTTTTTGTGCAAAATCACCCCAAGGGCGCTCAATGGGACACTTATAGTAACAACATTTTAAATATGTAGATAATAATGCATTTTATTGACAGCCTACACGGAGAAAACGTACAGATAAAAAACATTGCTAATGTATTGAGAATCTCGTAAAAAATATTCGTTATCCCGTTAAAAACGGGATTGCAGGGTCTTAACATTATTTTTTAACTTTTTAGTAAAATACCAATGAATTTTCACGGTGTAGGAAGACGTGTTCATAAAAATCCTAACATTTTCGCATTTCGTCATTATATGTATATTATTAAGACAAACGCAGGTCCATGAACACGTTTTATGGTATTATTACGAATTTTCTAAAAGTGATTACATGATAACTCAACACACCTTTTAAAATTGATATAAAATCATTAAAGGCGATGAAAAAAACTAACCTATAAACCTAACCTACGGAACCTATTTAACCTGTTTTTTGTTTCATCGCCTTTTAGAGGTGTGTTGAATTGTCATTGTGTTGAGTTGTCCGGTTAACTCTCACTTCAATGTTACAATTTCGTTGGTTCTTTGCGATTTTCACCCATCTGTGTAATCGCTTCTAATTCAATAATTCATCATTCTCTCTCTATGAGCTACTTAGTCTTCGAACCCTCATGCTACTGAGCTAAGTGAGTCATCATTAAATGTGAATATTATTCACTTACGTCTGGTTCTTCATCTTCCTCTCTTCCCTTTATTATCTAATGTAAAAAATGATAGAAGTGATTTAAGAAAAGCGCCGCCTGAATTATTGCGCGGAATTAATAAAGTGCTCGTGTTCTGTTCTCCCGGTTCCTTGTAATTGCAACCCTAAAGATATGAAGTCTCAGGGCGAAGAATAAACGAGCTCGACTCACTGAGAACGAGGGTGAAATATGTGTGAAATAGTTGCGAAAGGAGGGGCGGTGTAAAATGAGGGGAATTTATTACAAGGAGGTACGGGGCTGAGACACTTCCTGTACTTTTGTTATTATTTGTGTGACAAAGTCCTTGAACTTTCAAAGTTCTCGTCAATTCTGTCGCTTCCACTTACGTACGGAACTTGCAGATAAGCCTTCACTTGGCTTCAATACAAACCTGCTTCGTTATTAGATGTTATAAGCTACTTCGCAATTCATGGCTTTATTAATCACGTTTGACATTTTGCTCCATTCAGGCCGTAATTATATTCGCTTTGATATTTTATGAAGCACCCTATTTTTTATTAAAGTTCCCCTTTAAAAATTGTCGCAAGATTGTCAAAAATTAACCAACCCCTGTTGATTACGCTTATTATACAAACCTGATGTTGACATCTGGTGGTAGTAAAAATGAATGCGTCATAAAAACAAATTATTCTATTATTATTATGAAATTTTTTGTAAAAAGGTATCATTGATTAAATTCAATATAAGCACTTCCTAGTCAAGTGGTTTATCTTATAATTATATACAGGGTGTCCGGGGGTAAATTGCACTAACTTGGAGGTGATTCTTCATGATGTCGAAGTAAAAAAAATAAATAACTTCTTTCGAAATTCCAACTTTTTCTTCCCATACTAAAATATTTTTTCATAGAAGAATATTTATTTTCCCAAACAAACAATTCTACTTTTTGACCTAAAAACTACCTTCAAACGTTGGAATTTCGAAAAAAGTTATTTATCTTTTCTACTTCTAAAATCATGTAGAATCACCCCCCGAATTTAGTGCACTTTATTCCGGACACCCTGTTTTGTCTGCTAAAGAGGGCACCGTAGTGCCGCAATTTGTTGGCATTAAAACAGGGAGTTAAACGAAGTTAATTATCTAAAAAATCATCCCGTAAAAATCAAAGTTTTTAAACTTTAATGAATCTATTTTAAAATTTCTTTTAATACAGCTGAGGATTGAACCTTCCTTCGCAGGGACCGCGATACCGCCCTTGCCAAATGCTGAGTGTGGGACCGATAATTATTTCGTATATTATCTGCTGTAATTTCGTCGAATTTCAGAAAAATGCGTATATTTCTGCGTGTGTGTACGTGATTGACATTTAAGCTGATAGAATGCATTGTCATCGACAACGAATCTATCTGCCGAGTTTCAGCTCGATCGGATGTTGGGAAGTGGGTTAATTTCCGATTCCAAGATTTGCGTTTATTCATTATCGAAAACAAAAGTGAAATTCAATCGGATATATTTAAAAATAAACAGCTCTTTCTCAATGTTGACTACTATGTAACAAAAGGAAAAAAAAAGATTATTATTATTAACATTATTTGTGTGTTTATTAATATTCGTGATATTTGCTTCACCTCCGACGGAATAAGGAACTAGAGTGAAAAATATTAGGGCATAAAAAACATAATATATACATTTATATCATCAAACGCTGATTCTGAATATGTAAGTTTTATTATGCGTAATTATACGCAGAATTAACAAAACTACATTAGAAAACTTTTTTTTTAAATTTATTTATCAATATAAAGTTTTATTACATACAATTTTCGACATCTGTCTCACTAGGGTACACCTGTGTCGAGACAGACGTATTCAGGTACTTAAAGATTACTTTCAAAGGGGCTATAATAAAATTATTGAATCTATTAATCTATTGAATCGTAAGAGACTTAAACGCCCTGTGTTTGGTCGGCGGGTTCTGACAGAACTTAGTAAAGTTGCGCTGCGTAGACTCGTACATGGGTTAAAATTACGGTACACAAATTATTTCAAAATACTGCTACAGACAAAACAGAGGTACGTATGACGAAACGCGTACCCGTAAGATTTCGATCGTTTTGGCGAGCTTTGAAAAATGTAAATTATTTTAATTATCAGACAGAATTCATCAAAAAGCTAGACAACTGTATTCTATTGTGTTGAATTCTTATTTAATTTTAATAATATTATATTTTCGCTTCCAAATAAGCAGTTCGTTCGGCGTATCTTAATTTCTAATACACGAGTAACTACTGTTGAAATCTTTGCGCACGTGTGGTATAATAGCGGTAATGCTTTCTGTTTTGTATATCCCTTTGTTTTTTAACAAGTCTAATCTGAGATCTAAACATTTCTTCCAAGTGTTAACATTTCCACAGCATCTTATCAATTCCAATCTATATTGACGCCGCTATTATCCTGCTGGCAATGAACGTACACGTACCCGATGAAGTAGGAACATGTAATGAAGACCTATACTTATTTTCCCAATCTCTTCGTGTAATGTCTGACACGTTTCTTTCCATTTTGAATATTTTAACCACTTTTGCATGATGTATCTGAATATCGTTTCCATCTTTATTAGGTACCTACTTAATATTACTACAATAAAGCTGACAGTGTACTCATCATCTTCTTCCCCTTGTGCTATTCGGGTCTTTGTCTTTTTTTGTTAGCATTAACTAAGCAGAAGCCCCAAACGCAAGTGACTTCCCCTCGGGACTTATGTCATCTTTGGGGATTCTGTGTGGATGGTTTTTTTGTGGAAAGGAAGGAGTGAACCTGTTCTCGAAGAAACCCATGTTGTAGGAGGGAGGAAACGCAGATGCCGGCAAATCGTCCCACAGTCGAGCTCATGTGACATATTATATCAACCGTGTACAAAGGTCACAGCACACTTGGTTACGATTTATCTCTTTAGAGGTACTTACCTATATATTTTTTGAATTAGGCTTGCGTCCGCAGACCATCATCATTAGAATCATTAAAAATTCTAATTTCGGTTTGTGTCTGTGATGTGCTTTTAATTTTAATGTAATTTCAAAATTAGCACTGATTGTATGAAAAATTGAAATAGGCGACAAAATATATGTCTATAATGTACGATTTTAACAGAAAATTATATTAATAATAAAATGTCTTATTCAAAATTGAAACTGATGTGTTAAGAATTCAGACAAGCGATAAAGTACCCTACCTATATAATATTTAAAAAGATACCAGATAATTATATGCGTTTTATATTTGAAATGATTTTTTTTTTGTTTAAATTTCTTAGCGTTGTTAATCTTAACAAGAAATGTTAGATTTTGTAACTTTTCAGGGGTCTGCACTAGTTACAATAATTTGAAACTACGTTCTAAGATTTGCCCAAAGAAAACATTGGTTCGCATTCCCAAAATATTTATATATGTACCTACCTACTTGTACACGCGTAGTCTTTCTTGTCTAGTGTAACAGACGGTTATTGCCTTTGTCTACATTATGCAGTAAAGAACACGCATAGACAAAGATGAATAGAAAAGGCGTAGATTCAACCCATACTATTGTAATTTGTGAATATTAATTACAAAATAGGCACGTGTATTCATTACACAGTCATACCTTTAGCTCGTGCCAAAAACCTTTGGAATTTTCAGAATAAATTAATGTAAACATTGCTTTATGTTTCTTATTATTAATTAATATCCTAAACAAAGAAGCTTAACGGGTAGTGTGTTGTGTTTTGTTTTCGAGAATCAATTAATGCAAATCTTGGAAGTGGAAATTAGCCCACTTTCCGATATTCGATCAAGCTGAAATTCGGAAGATAAAATCGTTGTCGATGACAATGCATTCTATAAAATTTTGGTTACAATCACCCATACACACGCGGACAAATGCGCATTTCTCTGAAATTGGGTGACATTACAGCAGTTTATGTATGAAATATATGTTAGTCCTACCTAATCGGGATTTAGCGCAGTTGTTAGCAGAGTTGACTCCAGTCCTTGGGGAGGAAGGCTTAATCCTCAATCAAACCAAAAAAAAACTTTTAAATTGTCTACTAGCCGGCCCAAGAGATGACGCAACGAGACCGAAAATTTAAAGTAGATGTATTATAGTACAAATTTGTTTTTTACTGGTTGATTTTTTTAAACATTATTACATATTTTTATAATATTAAAATTAATTTATTTTGCACTTCCGCAATCAGTTTATATTTAATCGCTGGCTTGATAACTACTGTTCAAAATTGAGAATTCTTGATGGTTTGTTGACGGTAACGATAAAGGCAAACTTTCATGTGATTTATGATTTTGTTGAAGATGTTGCCATTGTTTTAAATTTATTTATCGTCCCAATATATTATTTTTTCTCTAACAGCAAATCTGTATGAAGTCGTAAGTGTGGAAATAATGATCGTGTAAAGGTAAAGTAAAGATTTTTCATGCGGGTCCAGACATAGTTTCCAAAGAGAGATCTGATCGGTATGAAAAAGCATCGTGTAAAACGCCCGGTACAGCGCGGTAGCTACTCTCATATGACTGGGTAGGTACTATTAAGTTGCGAGGTTAAGGTCCATTCACATTACTCATCTCGAAATGTCATCGTGAATAGTCTCCGTGTCCGTCTAATCCTGCGTCGGACAGCCGCCTGACTGCTGCTATCAATTATCCCTTTGCGGACTAATCCGACACAATGTGGCCGCAATACTGCCGCACGATGGTGTGACGCGGCTCTAGCTTTGTTATCATATCGCAGCAAGAGATAGATCGAATAGAAGGCAGGCGTGCCCGTGTGTCCGAAAGTAGGTTCATTTTTTCCTCACTTCGGATGAAATTGATCAAACATTTTCAAGTATCGAATTTTTTTTATTTAAATTAAAATAAAACGTACCGCACAATAGTCTTAACTGCTCCCAGCCGTCTAAAGCCAGTGAGACCATAGCATACATGGCATGCCATGACATTTACATAAAAAATAATATATTTACATTCAAACGCAGCAACATGTTCATTGTACATATAGTTTTGCATTAGTGATCGACGAACCGGTGGATGCAATCTGTTAGCCAAAAGTTGATAATAGTTTGTCTATTCTATAGTTAGTAATAAGACAAAGAAAGCATTGTAAAGATATATTTTATTTTTGTACAGCGTCCTTGAGGTGATTTTTCACAAAAACGGCGCTGTAAAAATCATCCAAATATTATTATAATCATCCCCAATTGGGGTATGGTGTGAGGCCGAAGGCAAAGAGAGGTGAAGGATATGAGAAAGAGGAAGGTGGGGAAAGCCATTTGAAGCATCGTATCTATGCTGAATATATGTAATACAGAAAGAATCCACCACTGTGGAACGTGATGCAAATATACTATACCTTTATTATTGTTTATTAATCAAAAATAATACAAATAAAATTAACTTGCTCACGCCGTGATTTGATCCCGCGACCTCCAGGTTCGTAGCCAAGGATCGTAATACTTAACCGCAGACGCTGTCATCGGCCTAGTCTTAATCTTATTATATTTTGGTGTAGATTACATTTCTAGGAATTGTCTGTTCAGTGTATAGATGGTTTCTTAAGATTTCTAGAGGCTGACTGAGATGGGTCTAAGATTGTCCATTTGCTATGCTACAAGTGGCTGGTGTTGAAGACAAGGACTTTCCTCTGTCTGTTCTGAAGGTCTCCGTGGTCGAGGCGTAAAACCTTATTCTCGAGTAACACCTCAATTAAAAATGATATGTAGAACATTTTCGACGCGTTCCAGATAGGTAGATACTTTCTATGTCACCCTGGTGAACGACCGCTGTTCAGAATCGAAACGTTGCTTGAAATATCTTTAGCCATGTTTGGTGACCAGATCTGAACAGCTAGGTAATTCCCCACCTTTCTCACCCCATCTCCTTCCCCTCTTCTTCATCCTCACAACATGCCCCAATCGGGGATACCATAGTCTCACTGACTCCAGACGGTTGGGAGCAGTTGGGAGTCTTGTGCAGTTTCACATAAAAACGGTCATGTTATAATATTACCTATGTTGAATGATAAAATTTATAAACTTTAAAAATTAACCAATCGTGAAAATCTCGGGATATTATGATGGTAAGATTTGTGAAGCTGAAAATGTTCAAGATTTCAAAAGAATAAATTTACTTTTCGAAAATTTTAAAAAATTACGACATATCCAATGACATAAAAATACACGATACGTTATATTCATACAAATCGATCAAAAAATGTAGCATTATTTATAAAAAGGATAGCCATTCTAAGAACATGTATAGGAACGGGCCGGAAGTATGTCCTTTGTCCACTAGTTTAGTGAAATCACGCGCCTTGTCACAGTAACGTATGTTCACTATATTCATTCTTTAGAGAAAACAAATACGCATTTCGAATAAAGAGTTATCAGTTAATAAAATAATGTCGGTACCTACTTAATCGCTTCTCTGATATGATAATAATAATAATAAGAATTTATTCCAGAATGTATGCAGGGATAGTGCAATGCGATACATTCCATATTTTGAAATAATATATAAAATAATTAGAATAAGAAAAATAATAATACATAGATAAGCAGTTCCAATTTTGAAAAATTAAAGTTCTTTAAACTTGAATAGTGTTAGGCATGAATAATAACGCAATACCACTTTACATTACCTACTTACCCATGCACCAATATCTCAAATTAGTATGTGTAAACAAGGTTACTATTATGATGTACCTATATTAATGTAGTAAAATCAGGTTTTTTGTATTAAGTATTTTAAAATATATTTTTACTTATTTTATAAATATACAGGGCTGTAAAGAAGTCAACGGCTCCCTCTATGTGTCGCTCAAGTCGGATCATTTATGTTTCTGGGTTAAACTATCAAAACTTTTCAATGAAAATAGAGAATTCCTTATTATATTTATTAATTGAAAGCCAACGGAGCCAATCAAACGTTATTATTATTTGAACGTGAGAATGTTTTACCAAGCGAAAAGTAATTTACAACAGGAAATTAAAATATATCACCAATATCGGTTTTCGAACAAGGGAAGCCGTATATTCGCTTTAATAGTATTTTTGTGATATTTACACGAAATTCATGCACGCTAATATCGACAGATAAAGTAATTACTTTTTAATGCTTTTTACGGCTCACGTAATGGGCTTATATTTAGGTATATCGTCTCTGCATATATTATCTTATCTGTCCTTCAATTTATAATTTATATATTGTATCTTGCCACCGTCTCCCAGGGAAGTAAAAGATTACCTACATAAATATATACAATTTATTCGTATCCGTAATTGAAAATTGTGTCATACAACCCTTACCCAGAGATGGCCCGCAGTATCTAATTTCGATTATAATAATATAACATTTTCTTTCTGTATGTACCATAAATTGTTACGATTTAATAAAGTGAAATATAAGCCATAACCCATGATTCTATCGATCAGCACACCATAGGTATTTATTTTACTACTTCAACACTGTATCTTTTTTTTACATAAACTCCACATAGGAGGCTTTGAGGAAAATAATTTAAATATTCTTTGGGATGCTGTGTGGAGAGTCTTTTTGAGGACAGGATGGAGTGGATGAATCGTTCCACAGCCGAGCTGCTGAACTCAAGAACAGTCGTAGAAGCGACCCTTTCTCATATGACAAATTTAAATCGTGTACAAATGTTAGGCGCGCGTTTGGCGTTTCTATGACTCTAGTTCCTGGGAGCAGCTTCTATTGAAATACCGGTAGAACAAGGACAGCATTCCTAATGGAGCGCCCGTTTCTGCACAGAGTCACGGGATTTTTCAAGTATCTTGGAGCTCCAGACCAGAGGTGACTGTTAAATTGTGCAGTTGTGTACTGCGGGCCCTGTACAGTACTCCCAACTTATAGGAGGCTAATTGACTCTTCAAAAAAATAACTATCAGACCAAACAAAAATTAGTTTCATTAAGAAAATAAGGTTGTTGGACGGATTATGAGGGTCGGATCGTGGTTTGATGTGTTTTGTCTATCTCTTTGGTTTTT
This sequence comes from Hesperophylax magnus, assembly GCA_026573805.1. Taxonomy (NCBI): domain Eukaryota; kingdom Metazoa; phylum Arthropoda; class Insecta; order Trichoptera; family Limnephilidae; genus Hesperophylax; species Hesperophylax magnus. The sequence continues at coordinate 2,929,765 of JAIUSX010000977.1, read as the reverse complement.
TGAGAATAAACGTTTCGTTCAATCGGGCTAAAAAAAGCCAGAATACACATTTCAATATATTTATTCCGTTTTCAATCTTGAAATTATTGTGTTTTGTGCAATTAACCTCTGAGAGCAATGTGATCTTCTTACATTTTATAAATAATCAAAATCAGACAACTAATTTTTTATAAGATTTTTTTTCCATTGTTGCATAAGGTTAATAAATCAATCGTGACTAAACAGCGGTAGTCATCATTAATGACAAACAACGTGTGAAATCGTTTATCCGGGAGCTGTTAACAGTTGACACTAATGATTCGTCATCGTCATCAAGCCACACCACTTCTGCAAAAACTCTCAGAGAAAAACCAAACCCGTATCATCAGATGACAGGTTGACCGATAAGGTCATTGAGATTTTACTTTGGCAAATGGTATTGAGAAACGTTTTTAGATTGAAATTTTGCAAACTTGACTTTCAAAACAAGAGAAGTGTTTGAAGAGTATATTACGAATATTAGGAAATTTAAGGCATTTCAAGTAACCTTTTTTTGTTGATATTTTACCTGGGTAAATTTTACGTACATGGTTTCATTTAATTGTTCATGATATTATATTTCTACTGTATCGTTTAAGTGCCATATGTTTTTCTTATTTGCCCTCGCCGTGTTTTTGAAACCGTAAACTCTAGGCCAAGATCTAAGGAGCTTATCCTGCTTACGCACAGAGGAAAATAATTTCCCCTCAGGGTTAATGTCATCTTTGGGGATGCTGTGTGGAGGGTTTTTTAAGAAGGGAAAGTTATGCGAAGGTAAAAGGTATGAGGGGTGGGTAGCAATCTGGGGGTCACAGACGTTTGAACTCATCCCTCCCACTGCGGTGCAAGGCGATGGGTCAAGAGAGTCCTGTTGGAGAGGTAAAAAGATTTCCCTCAACCAGTCTCTCCGGCCCGCCACACAGTAGGTGGGCAGATGCATCCGCCGCTAAGACCTAGACAATCTTCACCCCATGAACATTGGCACCCCTACTAAGTCACCAAACGTAGCGAACCATTTGGGGTGACCTTTGGCAGAGGTATTGGTTATCTAATTAATGGTTCCCGGGGCGGCGGTACCTATACCCGCCTCCTAATTTTGCGACTTTCCATTGACGGAGCGTAATGATTGTTTCGGCTAATCGCGGAACGAGATTTTTAACGTATAGGTAATTGCATTAAATCGAGATTGTCCAGATTTATGGAAAGTAAAATCAAAAGATTATCATTGTATTTGCACACTTTACTGTTTCCGCAGTTTCTTGTCGTTTGTTGTCCGCAGACTTCCACAAAGCAACTTGGACGAAAATATTCACAGCTAGTTTGCATTCCGTCAATCGCACTTCAATGCATATTATCAATGACGCAAGCACATTGACAAATAACATTGAATGATTCCGGACCCTTTTACCACGAAGGTCTTCATTATGAAGATTTCATTGTTTCCATTACCTCTGATAGTGTTCACGTAAATTAAAGTTAATCACATCAAATAATCAAAGTTTCAGAGAATCTGTACAATTCATCGCATTTCGAAGTCGATTTTCAAGTTCTGTGAAAGCTCTATTCAAGTTCTGTCATTATTTCAATTTTGTGAAATAACTGGTCAATAATGATTTAATAACAGAACTTGAATAGGAAAAAAAGAAACAAAATAATAATGTGAAACGTCCTTAGATATTATACTGAGTTTAACTAGCTGATAAAAAAGTTTACTTAAAAACTGGGAAGTACACTAACTTATTTTTCAGAAATACATAACACGTCAGATCAAAATTAGACCGTATTCTTCAAGACAAAAACCATTCTCATGAACCAGAAAAACTCTGGAATACATCTTCCGTGCTTCATCTTCATACATCTCAGAAGGCACACTTACAGATGCGCTTCATGTCAATCGTCTAACAATAATGGGTATGATATCAAATTAAAAACACTTGTCATATTCATCATTCCATTAGAATGTTGATGCCATCAATCTCTGGACTCATCCCGATGCATCGCGGCTTCCCGTTATATTATAACGTGGGAACTCCACTACAAATTTTTGAATCAGCAATAATAATTATATAATTATGTTCTCCAGCGCATGGCGCCTCACTCCACACGATTCCTGGAATCGAATCAGCAGAGAGTACCAGCTCTGTTTGAAGATACATATGAAAACCAAACCAATTATCTAGCAGGATCTTGATAGCAATAATCCAGAGGTTGCCAGACGGAACTCGCGAGATACATCATTAGTAATTTATATAATAAATTATTATAAGCAATAATTAGTCGCCTGCAATATCAATACAAATTAAAAATATCTCCCGAGTAAAAATAAATGATTGAAGTACTAGTACATATTGAATTATTTGGCGGGATGGAAATAAGCCGACGTGGCTCAGTGGTCTAGAGCGTCTGACCGGACATCAGAAGGCGCGGGTTCAATTCCCGTCGGCGGCATTTATTTTTACTCGGGAGATATTTTCTATTTGTATTGATATTGCAGGCGACTAATTATTGCTTATAATAATTTAATATCCATAAAACACCCAATCGGGCGTAATATTAAATATACATTTAAATACCTGAATGATGTTTTTATGTAACTATTATTAATAACTGAATGATGTTTTTATGTAACTATTATGTTTTTATTTAGGAGTATCGCGAAGGAGCGATTACATCATTTTTTCATTTTTCTTTATTGTAAATTACATATTACTAACCTGTTCTATCAATTTATAATATTTTTACGCCATCTGCCACTTTAAAACTGGTTTATTTATTTTTCTCTTTTCTTATATTCTGTACATCTAAATGAAAAATTATATGTACCATGTATTATGTTCATTTTTAGTTTTTTTTGGTTATTTATGTTGTTGTTGTTTTAAAAATAAGAACCTTCTATTGGCACTGTGTTGTGCGGTAAAAATATTTATCATGTAAAAGCCCATCAGGGCGTTAATCAATTAATAAATAAATATGTAGAAAGATATTTTAAGTAAGGACTTTGTAGGCGGGTTTGAAAAAATGTAATTACTTACTTAACCTACTTAGATCAGCAACATCATCAGCTGTAGGCAGATTGATGGAACCTAAGCGATCGCGCTTTCGGAGCATCTGAGCCGAAGACTTGGAATAAACTTCCTCAGGAACTAAGATCCATCACAAGTCCAACAGAATTCAGGCTTAAACTAAAAACTTAGCTTTTTAAGCTGTCATACCCTTAATAATAATAATAATAATAATAATTGGATAATTTGTATAGCGCCGTTTTTGTGAAAAATCACCTCAAGGGCGCTGTACAATTTATTTCCTAGGATCTACATTTGTTATTTAGACCAACTGTGCCAGCACGAGGTTCGTCATCCGTTCAGGCATGTGTCTGCCGCCAATATAGCGCTGACATGTGTCTGCTGCCAATAAAGAGCGCTGACACAACATCCTCACATAGACAACAAACCTTGGCAGCACCGCTGTGACGCTCGACGAAGACAGAAGATGGAGACTCTGCTGCAAGAGTCCTAGGTAGCGAAGGAACTGTACCAGCTGCTGCAGGGAGAGAGACTACCCCGTCCACCAACTGTGCCAGCACGAGGCTCGTCATCCGTTCAGGCATGTGTCCGCCGCTAATATAGCGCTGACATGTGTCTGCTGCCAATAAAGAGCGCCGACACAACATCCTCACATAGATAACAGACCTTGGCAGCACCGCTGTGCAAAATCACCTCATCCTAGTTTACCTTAGTCTCTCCAGTCACCTCCCAGCCTTTCATGCCACCTAGTGCATCCTCTCGACCCTTTCAGACTCCTTCCTGGCTCCAATACATTCTTTCTATTGTCGTGATCCGACGATTTCACACATCTGTCTCAGACCCTTAGGGCTCGCTTATCGCAGGCTATCATAAGCAAAATCTTGAACCAAAGTCAAAGTGAAGTTTATGTGTGTCATCTGTAACAAAATACATAAACAAAAACAGAAAGGATCTATTATGAGAGTTTATGAATTATATTTGGTTAAAATAACTGATTATTAAATATACCATACAATGAATACATCTGATCTATAATACGACTATGTATCATCTGAAATCTGGGATGAGAAAGAGAGAGAGAGCTTGAGTAAGTGCAACTACTTATATGCAGTAAACAATGCTTTTACACATTATGCCTTCTTACTTTAGCCCCATCATAGCCCTGGTGATTGACAAGGGTCCATGCTCATCAGACGTGACAGCATCACGAAGATTTGCTTGCCGAAACGCGCTACCAAAGTCCCCACTCGAGGAGGAGTGGGGCCCTTGCAATAACGGCGTACAAAATTCTTAATAATTTAATAGATAGCCCATACCTTCTGGAATGCTATAAGTTGTTCGTACCGAACAACTACAGCCAGGGACGGCACCATGATCTGCTATGTATCCCAGGTGGCAGAACGGACGTACTGGCTCGGCATAGCATGAGACGAGGTATGGCGCTGTTAAACAACGCCTCCAAGACTATCGATATTTTTAATATATGAAGAATTCAAGAGGCATGTCAATGCCAAAAATCACTATTTATAACTTGTTATTTATATTCTTTCATTGTTTCGTATCATCTATATGTAGTTAATGTTACATGTGTATTGTAAATGGACACACAGTCTGTAATACACAAAAAAAAAATAAAAAAATCATGTGTATTTGGTTTGAAAATTTGGTCGCCTAGAAATGTTTCAGATGCTTTAAATAAATACCGCGAGTATAATACATCTTGTACTTTGAAATAATCGAGTATTTTTTTACGTAAGCCTTTTTATAAGCCCAGAAAAAAATAATTTATAAGGCCTACGAAAACTGCTTTTAAGTTCAAAATTTCCTACTTACTTACGAACCCATTTTCGGTTATGGTTTTATTGTGTAATTTAATTTAATTATTTTTTTCTTATAAAATTATTTACGATCTTATAAAATTATTTATAATATAAATAAAAACAAGTTTTTTGCTTGAAATCGAACGTTTGTAGACTCCTTTTGTCAAGCGATTTTAATGCCTATTAACTATGATATAAGGTATACCAAAAATATACACATTTTTGGCTTGTAGCTTCCTCTTAAAGGGTTTGATCTGAATGTAGATTCGTACTTCGGTATGAGACAGATTGAGGTGTAAGGCTTCGAACAATGTAAATCCAATAAGAAAAATGTTATTACGGTATTATAGACAAAACAAGAGAGCAGCAGGTAGGTTTAATTTACATACATTATACACCGATTGGGGGTGCTATAGTCCGTACACTGACTAAGGACAATTGGTAGCAGTTATGACTTTTGTGCGTAATTCACATATAAAAAATAGTATAGAGTTTAGAGGTCTACCACCAACGACGCCCAGTAATTTCCAATGTATTAACTGATATTACTTCCATTACACATTAATAATTAATATCAGTACCATTCTTCTTCTTATTGGGCACATTCACGACACCTTTGTACGCATATACTTAGCAGTGACCCGACTAGGCCAATTAAATATTGAAATGATCATGAACAACGAACCGTTCGTGAGAAACGTGACGTTATGTCGGTAACGCTAAATCTTTATTACCGACGAGGTGGGAGTACCGGTGTGCTGTTCGCCAAAAGTGGGGTGGTATCTGTACGAATCGCTGATATATAGTTTGAAGCACGGATTAGCTAGCTGTTACTAAATCAAACGTTAAGGCGAAGCTTAATACTAAATCACTATTTCGATTAATCTTTATAACGAATTGGTGTACATTATGAATACCAAAAAATATGCTTTAGATAAATTGAAGGTTTTCCTATCATTTCGCTTGAGTAGAATACAAATAAAATAATAAACTACTCAATAAAAAATATGAATGTAAACTACTAAAATATATTTTTTTTCAATACAAATGTATGAACGCGTAAAGGAAACAACTTATTAAAAATATAGTATTATAGCTAAGATTATCTGTGACAGTTTCACTTGATTAACTTTTTAGCTTTTTTATAAAATTATTTACAAAATAAATAAAAACCAGTTTTGTGCTTCAAATCGAACGTTTCTAGACTCCGTTTGTCAAGCGATTTTAATGCCTATTACCTACAATATAAGGTATACCAAGAATATACACAGTTTTGGCTTGTAGCTTCCTCTTAAATCGAAACCTCGATTACTTCAGCCGAATAACATTTTGCATTCAGAGAACGGATTTCAAAGTTAAAATTCAACTTCTGTGAAAATTCTATTAAAGTTCTCATATTATTTCTTCGTGGGTCGGTTGCTTCAAAGTGCTGGCATAGTAATAGAAATTCTATAGGACTTTCACAGAACTTGAATATTAACTTCGAAACGTGATGAATTATATATATACACGTATCATCACGATGTCCGAACACGTGTTGATCGTGTGTTCCGACATCTTCGTATATTTGTAATTTACTAAAAGTTTATCTCAGGAAACCTGTTGATTTATTCGTTTTAAGGGCCTGAAATCCTGTTTTAACCGGATTATCAATAATTTCAAGAGATTCTTAGTAAATTAGCAATACTCATTTTTCTCTGTGCAACAATTGAAAAACGAACATCGGCAATTTTATTCTCTCTATGGATAGGGAGAAAAAAAACTTAAAACTTAAACTCGGGAACCCAAAATAATATTTATTTTAAAGCATTTAAGATTTTTAATGAATAAGGAAGTTGAGTCCATTTTTTTATTTTTTTTATCAATGTTCGCATTCAAACTTAAATACGAGTATTTTTTTTTTTAAAAGTTTGTTTTCATAGTTAAATTAATTCTCAAAGTTTGAATTTTATTAAGCCCGCCAAAACGAGCGGAATCCGAGCGGTGTGGGTGTGACGTCATTCAAACTGTAAGAACCACGTCGCTTAAAGATTTTGTATGAAAAAAAAATTAATTCTTCAATAAGGAATTCCAGTAATTTTTTTACCAATGGTAACCGTCTATTAGAATTGATGTTATTAAAAAAAAAAGAAAATTGATTAAGATTTCATAGTTAAATTAATATTTTAAGTTAGAATATTTGATTTTCAAGCCCGGTACGGTATTGTCGTCGCTATTTGTTGACTTGCCCCGCGCGAATTCAGGACCACCGCGCAGAAAAGTAAAGACCAAAAGTAAAATAACGGTTTACAGCCCAGTTCACTGTAAGACTTTTCTGGGCGGCCGGCGGCCTGAAGTGTATCACATGTTATGTGACATGTATAATAATAAAAACTTCTAAGTTATGCAATAAACAACATATTATTATAAAGCACTATACGAATATGTATCTTTAGAAATCCATTTCATATAATAATAACAACAAATACGTACATATATTTGACAAACTTAAATAAACGTTTGGCCTATACACCTCTCTCATCTAAACCGACCATCTCTCATGCAATAGAAAGAGATGCACCATAAGTGATCCGTCGTACGTACAAGTCACGACACATGTGACGTCAGAATTCTTTCGACCAATCGTGGAGCGTATACAGTCTATTGCTATTGAATGCTTTTTCAAGAACGTTTAACTAATTCTAAGAATAATAATATAGAAATATATTTATATATTTAGAATCGATATTTTTTGATCTACATGAACATATTTTTTATAAGTCAAAATATTTTTCACTCAACTTCCTTATTACCGATACATGTTAAAGAAGTTAAAAGCCTTGCTGCTTTTTGTGGGTTATGCCTAAATATGAATAAGTTTTAGATGTAATGTAAAGTGTGCTAAATATAATAGAAATAAGTAAAAAAGGTTTAGAAAAGGTAGTAAAGGTTTTAGATATAAAAATGTAATTTTATAACTAAATAAAAAAATTATTGTGTGTTTATTAAAATTATATATGTATGTATTTTCTAATATGCACACGGTTAGAAAGGGTTAGAAACGAATTAATTTATATACCTATTTAATAATTTAAACCCCTTTACTCTTTAACGAGATTCTCATTTAGGCCGACCGATGTCACGAAGAAAGCCAATAAGTTATCACTTGTTATAACTTACCTAGTCAAAATATAAAACAATCCCAAAAGCAGACCCCATCACACTTTGATAAACAGCAACCACCACTTCGCCCAACAGAGTAATGAATTCCGAGCACGAACCAATCCCATCCTGTAAAAACATATGCTTTGTATAGATTTGCATGCTTCCTCCGGGGCCATCCGTCCAGCACAGGATCACCGGATCTGGGTGCAGGATGTTTGCCGCACCGAACATAAAAATGCTACTGGTAAATTGTTGAACGAAACACGGGAAACTTTGTCAAAAAGTATGAAAATATGTGATTAATTTTATTTGGGTAATAAAATGGGTATCTTAAATTTCCTAGATTTCGTTGCATCACAGAGGAAATGTCCCAATAGGAGTTAATAAGTCCATAATAAGAGAGGGTTGAGGATTAAAGGCAACTTGTTAATAAGTAATCGATTAATTGATTACTTAGAAACTATTTATTTACGTGTGTTTTTTGGGTAAAGAAGTAAGAAAGCGATTTTTTTATAAAAATTGCCCAAAATATTCGGTTGTGTTTTTTTACAAAAATTGACAAAAATAGAGAAAGTGCACAATGTCTATAAATAAGATTAACAGATAATTTTTAGAAAAGTTCGAACGAAAGAGAAAAAAATAGTACTATGCAGAAAAATGAGAAAAAAATTATGCTAAAAAAATGCTTTCGGAGCATCTACCAAAGGCTTGGAATAAACTTCCTCCGGAACTATACAATTCCAGAGAGAAAGTCCAGTTATATCCAATTTTCCAATTACGTCCTAAATTCTGTGTCTAAATTTCGCTAATAAACAATTAGTTAATGTTAATTAAGTGTTAATCTCAAGTGACCTACCAGGTGAGTATTGTACTGTATATTATCTCCATATTAAAATTGGTAAATTAGTTTTAATGATTTGTTTTATATGTAGTGTTGTTGTAATTTCTTTTTTACTTTATGTTACTCTTACGTTTTACTAATATTGCTTCATATTTTTTAATATTTTCTCATTATACTTGTAATCACAATTTTACAAGTGTGTATTTTTTACCTTCTTTAAAATGGATTACATCTATTTACTGTCAATATCTCCTGTATAATACATATTCTCTTATTGTACTGCATCATGTATCACTTCTATGTAAAAGCCTTTTTAGGCGTATATATATATATATATATAAATAAATAAATAAATAAATAAATATATAGTTAGTAATTAATAACATAGATTATTGTAGAAATGTATTATATACTTGTACAGCGCCCTTGAGGTGATTTTGCACAAAAACGGCGCTATAAAAATCATAAAACATATAACCGTTATAACTGATTTATCGTTCTGTCCGCGGTCTTTATATCGCTAAAGTAGGTACCTACGTGTTAATTTAATGTGGAATAAAGACCACTTGACTCTTGTAATGTAAGTTATAATCTTAGATCGTTTTACCATTCTTCGGCGAGTGTGTTCGAGTACTCCAATACATTCATTAATTAGTATAATAATAATAGTATCTTGTAATGAATGGGCATCCATTGAGAATGAACTCTAACATACCTACTCTACTACCACAGGCGTAGCGACAAACTCCTCGGTGCCCCCAGGCAAACCTTCAATTATAATACGTTTTGGCCTGACCCACAACGTTTACGTGAGTTCAAACAATAGCAGAAAAAATACTTTACCCTTTTTAATATCTCAATTTGTATTTGGCTGCTGTAGTATCACTGATAGACATTATGTTTAAACATACACGACGGCCATCCTGGTTTAGGGTATTTAGATAGCGGTGGATAATATCTGCATTTATTTACGGTACAAATACCTTTAAATAAACAAAATAAATCATTTTTTTGAAAATAAAATACGAAACAATTATAGTGTTAACGAACTCATATGATTCTAAAATATACAATTGGGTTAAGGGAAAAAATGTTAACTAATAACGGTTTTAAAAAAATATGTGGGTTGATATTACACATATCAACTACTTCTGCATTCTGGTTACCTATGCTGTGTATGCATCTTATCAAGGTTTTGATTTAAGCAGTGCATTTTACTTAGTTTAGTAATGATGTTATGTCGGCTACTAATGCTTAGGTTTGTCATAATATAGTAATATAACAATGTATTAGTCACAACTTTGATTAATGACGAAGATTGTCCCAGTGAGAAGAGAAGGTACTGTGGTTGTGAGTCACTTCATCTTATTGCTTGATTGATTTTAATTCGAAGCAATGCAAGTTTTTGCATCAATTGACATGCAAGTATAATGTAGATACTGCAGTATGCATTGCCGTATAACCAAAAGCTAAATTTTTAATTTGTCATTCAACGTTGGGCATCCAACTTGATTTTTTTTTTTTTTTAAAGAAAGACAAACATTCCCGGGTTACGAATAACCTGACAATATTTGAAAATCTCCTACTACCACCACAGTAAGCTGAAAATGTTGCTTGTGTTGTGATGGAGGACTTAGCCAGCCGAGGAATTGAACACACTACGCCTGAGTGGGACCCAAGCGCGATGTCAACTCGGCCACCGACCGGTCAAAATACTATCAAGTCTATCAACACCATCAGTGCTGTCAAATTTCTTTTAAAAAATATTATTAACGAATGTAGAATCTTCTCTCTTGGCCACAATTCTAATATCTTTGGCCACAATCATAATCAATATCAATCATCGTCTTCTAAGAAACCCCTAAATTTTCCATACTTTACAAGTAACCAACTTAAAACCTTCTCCCAACCTCTTTTGCGAATGTGTCAACTATAGTATAACATCCATTGACTGTTGTGGCAAGTTTCCGGACATATTTAGCGATAGTCACGAGAACTTCAAATTTCTCGAATCTCTTGTTTTCATTTCTGCACTTGACCCAAACTTTATTGTCTCTTGTGTTTTAGTTGTTGTTTTGCATAGGCACTTATTGTTTTATTCTTACGTATTGCTGTACACTTTTGGTATTTTTATCCGTTTGTAATTTTGTTTAAATGCCAACTGTATCATAAAAATCTATTAAAATCACGAAATAAGAGAATGAATTGTAATATCGTCTGGTCTAAGAATTTAAAATTCCTTGCCTTCCAGTTATCGGGCATCCTGTATAATATAATATATGCTACCCTGCCTTTCCAAAACCTCACGAAATATTAAGTATAAACATTTGTGAATTCTTGGACTGTTAAGAAACGTGCATTCTTGCACAACTTTCACTCCGATTCCAGAGCGATTAATGTTATAATGTGAGGTGTGGGCCCGCTCAGGCGCGCAAGAATCCTATAAATCTTCAGAAGCAGTGCGTAGGACCCCTTGAAAAGTTCTGTAACACGTAACAACTAACAACTGGTAACAAGTAACGACTGGTAACTGCTAACAACACCATGAGGTAGTGGGCGTAGCCGAAATATTGCAAACTGCTGTGAAATCGATACGATGGTAGTTGATGACTGATCGGTTCAGACCTCGGGCAATTGTTGACCAGGCATGACTGGCAAACCGGGATGGTTTTGCAAAGTTAACATAAAAAAATATCATATTTTTTGGAATAACTTAATGAGTAAAACCTCAACTTCTAATGCTTAATTACTGAAGACAAAATTAGCGATTCTTAAACGAAAGTTTGAAATAGAAAAATTAGAAAAAGATACGCTAGAGAATCGCTAATATTGTCTTCAATAATGAAATAAAAAATATAATTTTTGTTTTGGCAACTGTTTTGCATTTCATTGTGAATTTATCATATTTAAATATTTAGCGATAGCGCCCAGACCAAAATTTCACAAATCTCCTGTTTTCACTTTACACAATCGTTTTCAGGCAGGTGGAACCATATATAATGTAAAAATATAACCATAATATTGAAGAAATGGAAATAAGAAAGTCCAAATAAATACGACGATTTCACATTCGCAAAATTAAGATTTACTGAATCATTTATACATATGGAGAAAAACAATCATGAAAAAAACACAAGAAAACATTCACACCCGTTACTCGTCACACCTAAAATGTGTAATTCCTCCAACAAAAACAGCATTCCACCCAGCGACAATTCCCTTATATTGCTCCCAAGATATTCAATTCACTCAATATAGATACCAGAAAATCGGAAACTGTTCATCTTTATATAAAAAATATTCAGAATTGGCTATTGGTAAAGGGAAAAAAAATTTCAAAGAATGTCTCGTGTCATTAAATTGAATTAACTGCTCTTTTATTCCATTCTATTCATATGTTTTCTTTTTTATCTCTTTTTTTCTCTCTCTTATCTCTGTACATCTTAACATTGTAATCTAAAACATTATGACTCCCATATTACGGGCATGAGCCTAGTATGGTAGTTGAAGACAACAAAATAATTGTAATCATTTAAATTTATATGAATAAAGAAACACAAAAAAAAATTACGGCCCCCATCTTGAAACGGAAACGAAACGTAAAAACGAATTTACAGACAGACAAATGCAAAACGGTCGAGTTAAAATAGGGCTCGCTACGCTCAGCCAGTTATTGGATGACAGTTAGATTATATAATATTTAATTTAATACATTTTTTTTCCATATGGTGCCCTATGCATAACTAAATAGCAACCAACCAAAGTTCAATATATCGATTGAATAGTATTTGAAATACGATGTTTGTATGCCATCCTATAATGAGTCGGGTATGGAAAACGGGTTTCATTTTACCAATAATTTGTGCATGAAATGAAAATTAGCAATTTTTTTTTCGTCAAGTACAATTTCATTCTTATATAATGTACGAAACAATATACTGTCCGCACAATAACTGTAGATACGAAGGTAGCTGGGTACACTTTTCAGCGTTTTCAGTCTTGGTAGATGTTGTGGAGCTTTCGTGGTGGAGTTTAATGCCAGGATCAGAGAGGAATTTATTCCAGATCTGGACTGACGAAAAGAATTTATTACTGGCAAAAACTGAATTTTAATACTGAATTAAGAACACTTGAAAATATTTCTTGAGATTTGTAGACTTTGGAGATGGTTCTTCAGCAGAGAGGTTTCTCTCTCAGGGGTAGTTTTTGAACTGGCTTTGTATGGAATTCGGTTCTCTATTTATAGAACGTTTTCAAATCGAACCCTATCGGGGGAGTTTTTGCCCCTTTCGTGAGGGGTGAGTTGGTTAGGTATTTTTCCTCTTTACAATTAATTTGTTTAGAGGAAAGTTATATTTTAATATTATACCTTTTACCAGTTCAGTTCAATTTACCCAAACCACCTCCTTCAGTCCCGTTTATTTATTTTATAATAAATTATACAAAGTTTCATATTGGGGTTGAAGTGAATTATCTTTGGTTTGAACATTTCCCAAAGAGTAAAAAACATATTTAGGTACAATTCTTTAAGTTATTATGCTAGTATATAATTATTTCTTGATGTTGATATTTATTCTGTGGTCGTATCCTCAGATATTTTCCTGTAAATTGAGTCTGATGTTATCATAGGTGGTCGCGTCAATTTTCGTTATCAGACTTTGATAAGGGCTTCAATGGAGTATGTTGAGCTGTGATTGGTTGAAAACTCGGCGGCCATCATGGAATTCCTTCCGGGTAGTATGGAGGGGGTTTCACGTAAATACTGGGCCGCTTCCTTAGAGTGGTTCATTCCGTGAGTTGGTGGCTCCGAGTGAGGTGCTGTATGGTTATTTTCAGATGTATTTCAGGTTCTGCTGTTATATTTCTATGTAATTGTCTTGATTAATCACATACAGCACATAATTTTATTAAGTAATTATGATTTGAAGATTTCCAATTGTGTTGGCGACACGGTATCGAGCGGTTTCGGGGTTTGAGTGTTTTTGTAATTTTTACGTAAATATGAATTCCTTTGAAATATTCTGGAGGTCTGGATACGTATGATACACTCCCCCCGTACAGTCTCGCCTGTACTCAGCTATTTGATCAGACGTATCTTCTTTTGATGTTTTCTCAGGTTGGAGGTCGAGGGGTGAAGGAAGGGGTGCTGTCCAGATTTTGCCAGTGTGGAGTCATGTCAGCGCCATCCGGGTTCAGCAGGAGGGGGTGTTGTCCTGACTTCGCCGTGTCAGTGAGGGATAGTCGCTTGGTGCCGGCGCCATCGAGGGGGTGCTGTCCAGACTGCCGTGTCAGTGAGGGATAGCCGCTCAGTGCCAGCGTTGTGTGGCGCCCCCTGCAGGAGTAGGAAGTGGGAGTCGTTGGATAGCTGTCCAGGGGTGCCTCCTTGTCAATACAGACAAGGAATGTCACTTGTCAGCAGGGTTTTACAGAGGTGCCTCCTTGTCACTACAGACAAGGAATGTCACTTGTCAGCTGGGGTTCCAGAGGTGCCTCCTTGTCATTTCAGACAAGGAATGTCACTTGTCAGCAGGGGTTTACAGAGGTGCCTCCTTGTCACTACAGACAAGGAATGTCACTTGTCAGCTGGGGTTACAGAGGTGCCTCCTTGTCATTTCAGACAAGGAATGTCACTTGTCAGCAGGGGTTTACAGAGGTGCCTCCTTGTCACTACAGACAAGGAATGTCACTTGTCAGCTGGGGTTCCAGAGGTGCCTCCTTGTCATTTCAGACAAGGAATGTCACTTGTCAGCAGGGGTTTACAGAGGTGCCTCCTTGTCACTACAGACAAGGAATGTCACTTGTCAGCTGGGGTTCCAGAGGTGCCTCCTTGTCATTTCAGACAAGGAATGTCACTTGTCAGCAGGGGTTTACAGAGGTGCCTCCTTGTCACTACAGACAAGGAATGTCACTTGTCAGCTGGGGTTCCAGAGGTGCCTCCTTGTCACTACAGACAAGGAATGTCACTTGTCAGCTGGGGTTCCAGAGGTGCCTCCTTGTCATTTTAGATAAGGAATGTCACTTGTCGGCTGGGGTTCCAGAGGTGCCTCCTTGTCATTTCAGACAAGGAATGTCACTTGTCAGCAGGGGTTTACAGAGGTGCCTCCTTGTCACTACAGACAAGGAATGTCACTTGTCAGCTGGGGTTCCAGAGGTGCCTCCTTGTCACTACAGACAAGGAATGTCACTTGTCAGCAGGGGTTTACAGAGGTGCCTCCCTGTCACTACAGACAAGGAATGTCACTTGTCAGTTGGGGTTCCATGATTATCACCAGGCCATCCTTCTATATTGGTGTAGTCGGATGGTGCAATTTTTGTCGGGCAGCCATAGTGGGTAGGTACTCGCGCAGCAATCTTCTCCAAAGGTATCCGCGAGTTGTTGCCGTTGTTGTTGAGTCACTTCTTCTGTTTGTTGTAGAAGGATAATTGAGGTCGTGTCCCGGCTGACCATAGTAAGAAATGGTTGGGGTTCAGGGCTTTTCGTCTTGTGGGTCGACCGAGATATGGGTGAGTGGGCGGTTGTTTAGCATAAACTTGGCCTCCGCTAGGGATGTGCAGAGTTTCTTTTAACTGATCGTATTAATTTCTCTCACGCTCCCCCCATGTGGAACTTTGTGGTAGTATAAAGTGTCACTCTATGCTTTGGGTAGCAACAGCGTCGATCATCCTGGTGTCCTGGCTCATTGACATTAGCGTGTTTTCTTGGTATCTTGGGTCTCTTCTATTGACGGAAATAATCTAGTTCGTAAGATGTGGGTGGGTGGACGTGATGAAATCAGGCGAGGTGGCGGTAGTTCGCCAACCTTTTGGCTTGTTGTACATAATCTTAATATGAAAGAAAATGAATATGTATTTCTAGTACTGTTTCTTTCGCACCGAGGTGATCTGATCTCTTATGGTAGTGGCTGATCAGACGAATGTACGAATTGTCGCCATCCAGGATAGTGGGAGTCCAGACTACTCTTTTAACCTTTTCCAGGGTCTGTAGGCGTGTGCCCATTTGGAGGATGCTGTCTGGTCTGAAGAAAGGGGTCAGGTTATTGAGGTGGTTGCTGGTGGGCAATTTTACTTTCTCGGATGGTATGTATGTTGAATTGTGAGTGTAACTTTCTGGTCCAGTACGGGGTATTATTCGCGTGGTATCGTCACTTTGAGCACTTCACTTTCGGTGTAGCTTCACATGATGTGAACGTCTGCCACAGTACTGTTTTAGTCCGGTAGTTCGGGTTGTGAAGCAGTCGGTGGTGGGAGTATTTACACTCCTTTAAGCCGCACCAGCCACTAATTTTACAATGCTTTGTAAAATGTTTGTTATTGTGGCACACTTGGTTTAATCCGGTGTTTTTAATTAACTTGAATTGTAAGTTTAATCTTATCTTTCACGGCATAAGTACGACATTCACTGATTAGGTGGCCGTTTTCCTCTACACTGGACACACCCGGCGCGGTTGTCGAACTCGTGAACTTTACTGTAATTGTCACGCACATTTTCACTGCTTCGATTATCGTCTCGATTATCACCATACAAATTTCCGACTTTTCGATTATTTTTCGCAAAACTGTTTTTTCCACTAGTATCACCTTCGTTGACACTGTTTTCACACGGCGGAATCTATTCTGACGTGGCAAACGTTTTCACAAAACTGTTTTTCCACTAGTTTATTTTATTCTTATCACTTTTGTTTACACTGTTTTAAATGAGAAAATTTGTTCAACAACGTTTGTTTCAATCGGGGTGACTGACTTTCCGTGGCTTTGTTGTTGAGGAAGGTCGAGGTTGTTTTTGTTGACTCGGGTTGCTGCGGTCACACCAAGTGAGTCGACGGTAAAATTTGTTTTCAGCAGTTCTTCCAATCGTATCTGAGGCTGTTTCATGTTTAAGTGCCAATGTGGTGGTTGGGTGCTCGTATCCTGGGTCTGATCTTCCAAGGGGGCTCCATCCTAGTGTTGTGCGTGTTTTTATTCGTGTGGTATTATTATTTTCTTGCACTTCTCGTGGCACAATTTAGGTAGGCGTGATCTTGTTCTATTAATATCTTCGGGATGACGGGCTTTCCGTGGATTTGTTGTTGAGGAAGGTTGAGGTTACTTATTGTGTTGGCGGTGATGCGATATGTGTCACGGTGGATCCTTCATCAATAAGTGCGAGTGTTGAACACGTTTCTTGGTTTGGTGCACTGGGTACGATTGGTACGTTCTTCAGATGGACGTTCTGACCTCACAGTCTCACGATGTTTTCATTGTGTAGTAAGGTGTGATGTGGTAGATGGCATCCCTCTATGTCGCACCACTTTTTTGTCTTGCAGTCCTGTGTGTGGTGTTTGTCCAAGCATTTCCTGCATAAGTTGGCTGCATTAACTGTCTCCCACCGTAGGGTGACGCTTTTGGCCGCAAACTCTCGGCATTCTCTGGTGGGGTGGTTGCGGCTGCACTGGGCACAACTGCTCGTGGTTACTTGATGTTTCTGGTTCGGCCCGGGATATCTGGGTGGTGTTATTGCCTTGCGTTTGAGGGTGTACGGCGTCCTTCCTGAGTTGTTGTTTTGCTCTTGGTATCCTGCATGGACTTGGTCTCGGCGTGGGCGAGGTCTCGGACGGTCCACCATCCCGCTGTTTGGTATTGCGTTAGTTATCTCTTTCATAAAGGCAGCGAGTTGGGTGATGGTGGCAGGGGCGCGCTGTCCGCGGACTTCCATTAGCCAGGCTAGTCGTAGAGTGTTTGGTAGCTTGTCGGTAATGTCGCTCAGCAATGTGGGGTTGGTGAGGTAGCCATCGGTTTTCAGGATCCGGAGGGAGGCCACCAAATTTTGCACTGTCCCGGAGAAGTTTGCCAGGTCTTCCAGAGATACGTCAGGTGTGAGGTAGGGCAGCCTTTTTACTTTTTCGAGCATAAATTTGGCTATTGCTCCTGAGTTGCCGTACCGTTGCTCAAGTACGCTGAGGATCTCGGGCAGTTGAAAGGGATCCATCAGCAGGGGTGCTACGGACTCTCGCGCCTTGCCTTTGAGGGCGCGTTGCAGTCGGATGAGGTTTTCACTGGCGGTCATTTGGCAGGTGGAAGTGGACTGCATATATTGCGCCTTCCAGGTAGGCCACTCAAGCGGGTCCCCAGAAAATAGGGGCAGATCCTTTGCTGAAGACTGTCTGGCGATGAGAGCTGCCATCCTTGAGTCGTCTTCTAGTGTTCGAGGGGTGTCCTGGGATCTGGTGGAGCGGATGGCGTCGGCCATTATCGACGCTATTTGAGTCAGTGGGTCGGCGCCTTGTCGTAACCACTCTTGGGTATGCCGAGCTCTTTCTTCATTTGTAGGAGGTGGTGGAAAGAGCGGAGAGTCTAGGTTTGTCGGGAATGGCTGTGGTTGATACTCCATTGTGTTATGAGTTGGGTATTCTTGTCCTGATATGGTGATGTTAGCTGCTAGGCTCGGAGGTACATTTGAAGTTGCTTCAGGTGCGGTTAAGTTGAGCATGGGTTGGGTAGCAGTTTGGCGTGTTGCTGTGTTCATGGCTGATTGTAGTTCTGTGATTTGTTTATTTAGTTGCTCCTCCCGAACGCGCATTTCTCGGCGTAGCATTTGGAGAGAGTCTTCAGTTGATTCAGAAGGTGCATCGGGCTCTTGGGGGTTCTCAGTAACAGGTTGGGTTCGGTTTCGGCTGGTCTCGGATGATGTTGAGGCTTTGCGGCCTCTGCGAAGTGACGGCATCTCCACATTTAGTTGAGACTGAAGACGTGTGTGTAAATCCGGCTCGAAGGACCAAATGTACGAAACAATATACTGTCCGCACAATAACTGTAGATACGAAGGTAGCTGGGTACACTTTTCAGCGTTTTCAGTCTTGGTAGATGTTGTGGAGCTTTCGTGGTGGAGTTTAATGCCAGGATCAGAGAGGAATTTATTCCAGATCTGGACTGACGAAAAGAATTTATTACTGGCAAAAACTGAATTTTAATACTGAATTAAGAACACTTGAAAATATTTCTTGAGATTTGTAGACTTTGGAGATGGTTCTTCAGCAGAGAGGTTTCTCTCTCAGGGGTAGTTTTTGAACTGGCTTTGTATGGAATTCGGTTCTCTATTTATAGAACGTTTTCAAATCGAACCCTATCGGGGGAGTTTTTGCCCCTTTCGTGAGGGGTGAGTTGGTTAGGTATTTTTCCTCTTTACAATTAATTTGTTTAGAGGAAAGTTATATTTTAATATTATACCTTTTACCAGTTCAGTTCAATTTACCCAAACCACCTCCTTCAGTCCCGTTTATTTATTTTATAATAAATTATACAAAGTTTCATATTGGGGTTGAAGTGAATTATCTTTGGTTTGAACATTTCCCAAAGAGTAAAAAACATATTTAGGTACAATTCTTTAAGTTATTATGCTAGTATATAATTATTTCTTGATGTTGATATTTATTCTGTGGTCGTATCCTCAGATATTTTCCTGTAAATTGAGTCTGATGTTATCATAGGTGGTCGCGTCAATTTTCGTTATCAGACTTTGATAAGGGCTTCAATGGAGTATGTTGAGCTGTGATTGGTTGAAAACTTGGCGGCCATCATGGAATTCCTTCCGGGTAGTATGGAGGGGGTTTCACGTAAATACTGGGCCGCTTCCTTAGAGTGGTTCATTCCGTGAGTTGGTGGCTCCGAGTGAGGTGCTGTATGGTTATTTTCAGATGTATTTCAGGTTCTGCTGTTATATTTCTATGTAATTGTCTTGATTAATCACATACAGCACATAATTTGATTAAGTAATTATGATTTGAAGATTTCCAATTGTGTCGGCGACACGGTATCGAGCGGTTTCGGGGTTTGAGTGTTTTTGTAATTTTTACGTAAATATGAATTCCTTTGAAATATTCTGGAGGTCTGGATACGTATGATACATATACAATGAACAACAGTGTACCTAAAAGAGAACCCCGTGGAACGCTTTTACTAGTATAACGTGGTTCAGAAGCTATACCACCATATTTTGTTTCTTGTATTGTTTTTAGTATATCTGTTAAATAATCGTAATCGTCGCATCACTAGCTTCGTTAGGTGTAGTGTATGATAGTGATTACTGCCGATATATTGACGATTACTTATCCACGGTCGCTGAGCAAACTCATTACCAGAAGACCGCTCCTTTCTCGTATTACACAACATCAACATGGCAGTTTATTGTGCTTATTGCCTTACACCGGGAGGAAGCACTAGCTTCAGCGCCAATTACGTTACATACGAGTACTTAACTGTTATTATACATTTCTGCAAGTATAAATTTCTAATATTAACTGATGATACCTACCGAAATTTCCTCTGGTTTATGGATTTTATGTCTTGAGTGATAAATAACATCGTCCAGGTGTATGATTTTGTGTATTTGGGAAGTATGTTTACCAGAAATATAGGTGGAAAAGCTTAAAAAGATATTGAAAGAAGGATAAATTCAGGTAATTCCATAGATGGAGGACCGAACACGGTTGGCGTAATAAAAAAATGTCCAAAGAAGCGAAGCTAGTAGTCAGTAATGGAGTGCTGGTACCTACCTCGATTCGTGGCAGTGAGGCATGAACTGGCAGAGAAAGGATGGAAGTAGACTAATGCTGTAGAAATGAAATCCCTGAGGCATATGTGAGGTAAAACCATCTACTAGCGTATACGACGCAAATACGAATGGTAGAAGAAATCGGGGACGCCCGATGAAGACATAACACTATCAAGTGAGGCAGATACAGAGTCGGGCCATGTGAAGAGTCGGAATAATAGAAAAATATGTATGAGACGATGTATGAATGTGAACGAGGCAAGGAGTGTATGCCAAGACCGAGTCGTTTAGCGATCTATCCTCTCTGCCTACCCCTATGGGGAAACGGCTTCATAGTTAGTTAGTTAATTAAATACATTTCTCTACCGGTTTCAGAAGTGTTCCCTCTCTTAATCAGAAGTATTTGGGTCACTTGATCGTGCCATGACTTTTTCTACCATTCACATTATACATTCGCGTCGTATATTCTCCTTACACCCCTTTCTTCGTTTATTCGCTCTACATGCCCAAACCATCTGAGCGTCCCTTTCTTATACTTAATCATTACGCCCAAACCATCTGAATCATCATCTGTGCAGTCTTTACGAATCTCCGTATTTGTTTTACCACACACACACCTCAGGGATCTCATTTCCGCAGCATTCAGACTTAAAACAAATTTGTTTGTTTTGTATTGGAATTCTTATACGAATATGTGATAAAATTTTCATCGTTATTTTGTTTTTTTTATGGAATTTGTTAAGTTCACTGCGTGTCTGTTATTGACCATCCTATCTACCTTGCTTCTCAGGTTAGGTTAGGTTAGGTTGCTTGACCTCTAAAGCCTTCGGCGAGTACCTATAACTTCTTCTTCAACCACTCATCCGTGCATGTTTCCTATAGCCCATAAACTAATGGGTTTGCTGCAACTCTTGCAAATAATATATTGATGATTGTTCTTCCGTGCTCCTAACTAAATTTACATATATATACGCGGAGAGAAAATACTTGCTCGTGTGTGGGTGCAACAAATACCTTTCATTTAAAATCTGAAACTTACCTGATGGAAGCGAAATATGCATTGCTGATATTTTACTCATATTCTTGTATATATATGTGCATTTCAACGCGTTTCTCTTCATGTAACTGCATATTAATTATGTATTCGTTATGTTACTTTGTGCTATTTGCCGCCTTCCTGTCTTCTTATGGTCAATGTATAAATAACTTATCTTTTTATTTTTCTTTGTCTTGTTCTGTTTGATGTATCATCTTCTTTTTCAATGATATGATTATATCGTTTGGTGAAAAGTGTATGGCCATATTAGGTTCATTTGGTGACTTTTATTCAAGCTGGACTATATATAGACAAATTATGTAAACATGCACACAGAAAAATGGGTATGGCTGTTTTATTAAAATCCTGTTAAAAACGTGATGGCAGGCCATTTCCTAAAATTATATTAATACATTCAGAATATATCGGAATACGTGTCCATGCTGCTGTGCTTATTCTGATAAATATATTGACGAAATGCGAAAATATTAGAATTTTTAAGAACACGCTGAGAAAACATACTGATATAAAATGTTGCTAATTTATTAAAAATCCGGTTAAAAATGATTGCACACCCTTTGCGAATGAATTGATAGGTTTCCTGTTAATAAAAGATGAATGTATTATAACGATGTGTTCCTAAAAAATCATGAAATCTAAATATTATCGAGGCAAATTCAAGTGCTTGAACACGTGTCCAAATGTGCTCAAATTTTATCGGGAAACGACCTGAAATCACGTTTTTAACCGGATTTTAATTAATCAGCAATATTCATTCTCTCCATGCACGTGTTCCGACATCCTCATAACACATTCGTGTTTTACTTATAGTTTGTTAGGAAATGTGGCAATTCATTCGTTAAAGACTTCCCGTCTTATCTGTCAATAGGAAATTTGTCAATTCATTCGCTTAAGGCTTCCCGTTTTATCTGTCAATAGGAAATCTGTCAATTCATTCGTTGAAGGCTTCCCATTTTATCTGTCAATTCATTCGTTAAAGGCTTCCCGTTTTATCTGTCACTAGGAAATCTGTCAATTTTATTCGTTAAAGGATTTTTGTTTTTAACAGGAATATGAATAATTTTACTAGATTTCTAATAAATTAGCAACATGTTATATCAGTAAGTTTTCTTCGTGTCGAGCATAGTTAGTGAAGTTATGAAAACATGAGCGAAAAGTAGATATGCGGTGAAGAAAATTTTTGGTGCCAACCAAAAATAAACACAACTTTGTAGTGCGTAGTTTTTGTAAACCTTTAAATATTGATTTAATAACCCCATTCAGTAGTCATGTTCTTAAAATTTCTGCTACACTGTTCCTTACATAATATTGATAAATATATGGGTAAAAGAGAGTACGTTTTAGTACATCAAGAAACCAATTAGGTAAAGCACTACAAAGTAATGCAAAATGATGTTTTTTGGTTTGAAGATGTGATCGCTTAGAAATATTGTAGATGTTTTAATTACATACTACTAGTAGGACACATCTTGGCCTTTGAAATAATCTAGTATTTTTTTATTAGTCTTTTTATAAACCCAGAATAAACTCCAGTATCAGACCCATAAATACTGCTTTAATCTTATACTTAAGCATCCCTTTTCTGTTATGGTTTTATTGTATAATGCGGCAAAATAAGTTATAACGAAAATAATCGTAAAACATTTACATACTTGTGCTTGACTTTTGCAAAATAAAATAAATCACACTTTTAGGTGATGTTTTTTTCTCGTATAAATCAAAACCGGCGGCTGTTGTTAAGCGGGAATTTAAACCTTATCGCCATCTACATAAGGAGTGTTATTGTTAGCGGCCCGATTCCGAATGTTATTCGACGTGGTTTATTGCCCTAACTGCAAGTAGTGGTATTTCTTCAGGACAATTCAAAATCCTTTACTATCTGCGATGTGTATGCTAAATAATTTATTTCAATGGTACCTGCTTGTGTTCTTTACCGCCATTTATTTTTTAGGATTTGACAACATTGTACGAGTCACGCAGGACAACGCCTTCTTCGAAAGGACTATCAACAAGTGAAATCTTCAACGTGTAAACGTGCAAGGAAACGAAAGAGTTCCAATGATAATACATTGTCATTTCCCTTTATAACATTCATATTATATGTAAATAAACGTATGTCAGAAATTTTATAATGCATATGAACGTATGTCCCTGATTAATATACCTGGATGTGAAAAAAAGGTATTTTAGAAGGAGTACAAAGGCTCTCTTCCATTTTAACTGTTATTCGAGTTATACACTAAGCGACTTTCTAATAAAGGTGTTTTAAATTTAAACAACCATTAATGTATGGTAGACGGTTGTTTGTCAGCTGTGTAAAATTTAAAACACGTTTATTATCCCTGGGGGAAAATATGTTATGCTTTATATCCGGGTATTGTATTATTTTATCAGTTAACAAAACACAAACCATCACATTACTAAAGTAGTCCTTCTTTCTCACTCGACTTGTATAAAAAAAGAAACTTGAACGGTGATGTCACGTACGACCATTCTCTGGGACTACTACAGTGTAGACCCGTGAAAAATTACGGGATAGTCTGAATTTTTGACACATCAGTTCCAATTTTCTGTTAAAATATTATAGTATAGGTAAGAACATTATCGCTTGTCTAAATTCTTGACACAATCAGTTAAAATTTGATGATAATGACCCTTAGATTTAAATAAATCTGATTTCACTAAAACCGAGTTACAATCACAGACAGACAACCGAAATTAGTGTGTTTGGTGAAACTAATAACTTCTAGCATTAATAGTTATTTCACCACAAACAATTATACAATTAACAACAACTTATACAACCTAACCTAACCCCTAATCTGTAAAATAAGACCCCGTTTGTCAAACGCCGGCGTTGTTCTTGATTGGCACATTGATATGTTCCCATATTGGTTTCAGGTTCCATCCTCAGAGCACGTGTTTCAAATACTAACAAATCAGTGCCCCCTGGTGTACCGGTCGCGCCGGGACAGGAGTACTTCTGGCTGGGGTTGTACATTCGTATCGTATTGATTGGCAAATAGATATGTAAAAACTTTAATATATTAAGTACTCAGCTTTTCGACATATTTTATATCGATACGGAAAGAGATGCATATTCAACATGGTTCCATGATAACTCAACACAGTGACAATTCAACACACCTTTAAAAAGTGATATAGTCATTAGAAACGATGAAATTTTTTTTTTAACCTAACCTACCCCAGCTAATAAAGTTTTTGTTTCATCACTTTCCATGACTTTATATAACTTTTTAAAGTGTGATGAATTATCATTGTGATGATTTATCCGGTTACCATTCAACATAATATGCAACCATAGTAATGCCTCTCACAAAATAAACCATAAACCGTCCCATATTGAGACTATTATATTACCTTTAACATAGGGGGAGAATTGTAATTTTCGTTGCATTAAGTACCGTTCCCCATAAAAATTAGTGATGCAATGAGAGCGATTAATCGTAACCGCGGATATGAGACTCTTTTCCCTAATCGTAATCGCTGACTATCTCTATACAATGAAAGGCAAAACGATTATATTTTAATACAGTAACCATTGATGTATTATACTAGATTAGCCCTGTCTAGTTAAATTAATTTTAAAAATAACGCCACGTAGCGTACGTTACAAATATGGAGATGAACTTAACAACCCAATTCTGTTTAAATTCCTTGTACAAGCGTTCAAACTCGTAAACGAAACCACGGAGAATTTGTTGTCAGAGGTTTTGTAATATGGACATAATTCAAATTTAAATATTTGGAACTGGGTTATTTTTATGATTGAAAAAATGAACTTGCCCAGCATAGCTGAGAAGCAAAATAGCTTACTATAGACCAACAAAAGGTAAAATGCAATGTACAGTGCCCATTTCGCATTGCGACACAATGCGTGGGCCTTTTCATAAATGTGCACGTGAACCAAACCAAAATTGTGTTGGGGTCATTTTTAAATGATTATGCCGTGTCTAGTCTAATTTAGTCTATGACAGTAACGCTTGCGATGCAAGATTTTTCTAATTGTTGTGTGCAAAAATGATCAAGAGTACTTATTTCAACAGCATTTTTCGTCAAATGTAGCCTCGAGACAGCTTTGAACTTTCACACTTATTCAACGAGGAGTTGTATTATAAACGAAGACGTAATGTAATTTGTAAATAATAATCGTGATATTTTGTTTTTTTAAATGATCGTTTGATCAGTTACCAAAATCATGTTAAGAAACATTTCGAAATGAAAAATAATTATTTTAATCAATACGTAATGCTTATGTATAAATTTGAAGTACCTTCCTACCCAATAAATCAAATGATTCATTTGAATCATGGCACACTTATTTTATATATCAATAATACTTTTGTTTGGAGTTTGTGAAATGTGGCAAATGCAATTCCCGATTGTAATATTATTAATATTATATACTTTTATTATTTATTTTTATTCAATAAGATTAATCCGTAATCATAATCGTAATATATTTTTAGTATGATTAATCGCATAATAGTTATCGTCAAAGTGAGAATACACGCGTCCCTAATGAATATCAATTATTATTATTATTTTAATATTATGAAGGGTGGGTATGGAACGCCAGGTGTCATCGAAAATTGTGTGGGCTGTTAGCTCATTCACTATGCTTCAAAACCAATCTAAACTTCCTTATTCATTGAGTTCGAAATTCACAAGAATAGACAATATGGAAAATAATGCAATAACTAATTTCGTTTGCATGTTTACCATAAATAAATAATATGTTACGGTACTTTATACGGTACGAGTTTATAAGTACCTTAATTTTTTTCTGACTTCATTTTTATAATGAAAAATTGAAATGTACGTAACCTAACCTAACCTAACCATAACAATATTCACATTACGACTTATATTCATGTTCATTTGTATGATTTGACTTATGTTTACATTTATTTATTTTATGTTATGTTAATGAACATAAATCAAATCATTTGTATGATTTGACATATGTTAATTTGTACTTTTTTTGTTTTATTACTATTTGTATTTATACAAGCCTGTTAATTTAACCTTTTGTTTATCATTCGTATCCGACATTTTTCATTATTCTTTGCTAACATACAAAACTAATTTATTACATTTTTTCGAAGAGCGTAAGGAAAATATATGACACGAATGCGAATGGTAGAAGAAGTCGGGGACTCCAGGAAAACATGGCACGATCAAGTAAAGCAAATACTTGAGTCGGGCCGGTATATATGAGACGATGTATGAACGTGAATGAGGCAAGGAGTGTGTGCCAATACATAGTTGTTTGGCGGTCTGTCCTTTTTGCCTACCCCATCGGGGAATATGCGTGATGGTTGTGTAGCGTCGATATTAATCCATTGATAATTAATAATAAACCGCTCGACCTACTTAGGTACGTACTCGCTACTTAGGTACGTATTTGCAGCCGAAATCAAAACAAAGCAACCTACTTGCCTACTCGCGACAATAATACTGAAGCCCGTCTGGGATACTACGAGAACTCGCCAGAAGGTTCGAGTCTACGGCCTATGCATAATCGCCACAATGTCGAAGGTTCCCGAAACACACAGTCTGTGCGAGTGCCTAGAATTTAGTTGCCATCCATCTACCTACTGCTACCGTCGGCCGTCTAGTATAAATAGGCCCGACGCAGCGAGCCAGTCAGTCAGTCAGTCATAATTTTGCCGCCAGTCTACAAGGATCAACGAGTGTTAACCCGCGCTAATCTTACTAGCGCAAAGGACAACATTCCCGGCTTCGCCCGTACCATCATGGACTCTATCGGGACATCATCACAGCGCCTCGGCCACGTCCGCGGCCAGCGCTACTCGGATTACAAGCGCCCTGGTTCCAGCGTCTCTGACCAGCGCTTCTTCCACGCTACCATGACCACCACGAGGACACGCAGCATCCTCACTGGTCTACATCGTTCCCGTTCAACCGCCTACAAGGTCCGTCGCACCTTCGGCCGTCTCGTCAGCACTGGAGTGCCTGAAGACCTACATTCTTCGCCAGTGCCTGACCTCCATCGAGTCCCGGTCACCAGCGCCCGGCGTCGACTCACTGACCCGCGCTTGACCAACGCATCACAGCAGCAACCGGAGTATTCTACATTTGTCCTACATCATCTCCTCGTCACGGCAACTGACTCACCAATAAACACATGTGACCTTCACAACCTTCTTTCATTTCGTGCCTCACCATTGATCCCCAAAGTTGGTTAGTTAGTTGGATAGGTAATTATAATAATAAAAAAATTAAAATACTAAACAATTTGGCATTCTCAGACTATACAAATATTACCATTCGTTATTTCGGCTACACTGGCATTATACCTAGCTCTCTCATTAAAAATTTAGGCGTATTAGATCTATCAAAAAATTTATATATAAAAATGCAAAAATCAGTCATTTTAAATATATGTAGGATTACGAAAGATTTTTTAAATATTTATGTCGAGGGATCAGTATGATTGATATTCCCTGTTAGGAGTTCTACCAAGCCGAACCCTCTGATATGAAAATATCTGGAGTCGGTGAATTATTTTCCCATTTGATCTCTGGTGAGTTGACGTGTTGTTCTTGTATTGTTTTGTATTTATTTTGCTTATATAATGCACTTGCATAATGTTGATTGACTAGATGATCATTTGTGGAAAAGTGTGTGGAAGGGTTTAGTTTTTCCTATGGGGAAGATTTAACCCCGACATAAAATCGGAATTTATCTAAATAAAATTTACTACCAAAAAAACATGAACCATTTCCCCACGGGTCAGGGGTAGGGATATATATTATAGAACGCCATATAAAATTATCAGGAAACACCATTTTGCTTCATTCACATTCATGTATTATAATTTGCGGTTTTTCTGTTTTTTATGACATATGACCCAAGTATTTAATTCACTTAATCTTGCCACGTCTTTCTGAGGCGCCCCCGATTTCTTACTACATCCCGACGTCTGCCAGGATTAAATGAAGTAGGAAAGATGTGGCTAGTTCCTCGTGCATGCTGTATTACAAACCGAATAACCAAATCTGTCTCATGCTGCCGAAATCAACTTTAAACGGGTGTTTCACCTTATCCGCCTAGTTACACGCTTACGCTTGTGCCCCTGCGCGCAGGGATCAATGCTACCATTTTTTGCTCCCAAATATGTTTGCCTGGGGCGCATCAATCATTCGCGCGTAAACTGTTCAAATATTATCACGTCAAAACTAATTTATAATGCCTATTATAGAATATATATATATATATCCCCTGTAAGGGGCGGTCCCGGTAAACACTGCCCGGCGGCCCAGAGTTATAGCTACGCCACTGTGTAGAACTGTGGAAGATTGTTCTACATTCTGATTCTAGAATTAGAATAATGGGCCCTATTACCTGAATGATAATAGAGCCTCCTTCGCAGATTAATTATCTAGGCTGTTTATTCATGTCACGTACGCTTTCATCTACTTATTCAAGAACACAAGGAAGAGCAGGCATTATTATAAATATGAATCCACATCATTTTGTTCATTATAGGTATGCTACATAATTTGTTATTCCTAATGTTGCGCTTGATAAGTCGTGTCATTTTAATAAATGGACCTGATTGTTGATCAGGCAAGCGTTAAATAAGGTTGAAAAATAAAATAACTTTATTCTTATACTGATTTATTATTGGTTTATTATGGCGTGTTGCGCCATATTATACCCCAAAAATAAATCACTACAGTACTATTGGCCGTGAACATCTCAAATTATATCTTAGTTTATTATAATTGATTAATGAATTATTCTAAATTTGAAATGTGTATTTCTTTTGTAGATTTTTGGGAGATGTCGCATTTTTTCATGTTTACTAACGGTGTTCACTCGAAAGGTTTTCAGATCGTCTCTAAAATTTGCAAATGCTTTTATAATATTTCGTGATTTTTCTTGGGGGATTGCGCTAGTCAACAACATAATAGTCACTCTAAATGGTTTGTATGAATAATTGTTCAAATTGGATTATCTGTCTCTTCAGTTTTTTAATACATCTTTTTTCAGTTTGTTTCGCAAATATTTTAATTAAAATATTAAATTAATAATTTTAATTATAATAGATATTAATTTATTATTATTAAGTATTTGAATTAAAATATATTTACAAAATTTAATATTTAATTCTATCATTATTATTCTACTTAAAATAGTGTTTTATTTATGATAGAATATAAAAAAAAAACACTTGAAATTAAAATATAGATCAAAAATTAAAGTTGATAATAAATAAGTTTTCTGAATCTGTTAACAACATTCACCTTCGTAAACAGGTTTTGGTTTGTTGTCGAACTTTATGACTTTATAAAGCTTTCAGTTTAAAAAGTCCGTTTGTAAAAATAGCCCTATATAAATTTGCAATTTTGTCTATAGTTTTTGTTAAAAAATTCATAGTGTTTAGGTACCTACTAAGATGGTCGTATTGCACAGGGTCCGCAGATACTTTAACAGTAGGTATATAACTGCTGACCCTGTACAAATCTGTTACACTGTTAAATTTCATCTGCGTTTCCTCTCATCAAAAAGACCCTCGTGAAATAGGCCCTGAGGAAAATTAATTGCCTCAGAGTTAAACCTCTGACAGACCACACTGTAAGCGCCCTAAATTTGCGTGGCTGAAATAGGTCAAGCGTAATGTGTCGCCTACCTCAATTTAAAAAAAATAAATAATATGGTACCTAACTAATACGAATATTCATTCTATTTTTAAATATTTGTTATTAAGGTCAATTTAAAAGACCATTTATACCACACACAGACTTCAAATAATAATCTAATATACACACTAATAACCGCGTGTTTATTAGAAGAAAAACACACAATAGGAACACACTTATTTATTTAAAAATTCAAGCAGCTGTCATTGTCTAGCCACAATGTCACTATTTCGTCTTTGACTCATCTCATTCCCAAATTGAATGAGATAAGTCAAACACGAGTTTTTTATGCAAAAAAATAAACAATAACCTTCAAACCGCACCCCAAACTAACACTGGCTGCTTTAACGTTTGGTTGTTCAAGAAATAAAAAAAAACAATGTAGCAATCTAAATACACATCCTGGGTTTAAAAACATTACAATTATAAATATACGAGTATATATCTTATCTGAAGATTATGATAATTTGCTTTGTTATCGTACAGATGTTGTTTTTAAACCCTCAGGGCTCTGGAATATATTCTGTCAGAAGCATTCTCTGCTTTGCATCGATTATAAAATTCAAATAAATGGAATAAATATTTCCAAACATATTCGAAAACTAAAAACTGTTTTTGAAAGGTGTTAAAATTTTGAATGCAAACATAATTTTTTTTTAAAATAGCTCACTTTACGTTTTTTCTTCTAAACACTTAACTAAATTTACTGATTAGATAAATGTATTATAAACAATAATCAGTCAACTCATTGTTTGTGGTTTTATATAAAAATAATTAATAAAAAATCCCCAAAGATTTATAAATTTTCCTGTTGTTTCCTTTGTTTCCTTTCCGGTTCCGAACGCAATTTGAGAAAATTTTGTTTCTTAGAGGTCTACATTTTAATGTTTCTGTTGTTAACTTTTAGATTTGAATATAAAGCGTGGTAACAAATTATTATAAGCAATAATTTGTCGCCTGAAATATCCACACAATTGAAAATATCTCCCGAGTAAAAATAAATGCCGCCGACGGGAATTGAACCCGCACCTTCTGATGTCTGTTCAGGTGCTCTGGACCTCTGGATTCCCAACACGCCAAATAATTCAATATGTACCAGTACTTCAATCAACAATTATTACTGCTTATTAATTAAAAATAATAAAGCGTGGTATTTTCTCTTTCTAACACCGTTGAAATCATACTCCTAACCGTGACAGTAAGGGACAACGATTTCCATGAGATCATATTATGAGCTGTTCCCTAAAGCAAACAAACTAGCCCGAGGGATTAATATTAACAACAATCTACACATTATCACATTTTGGGAAAGTTTTAATTTATGGAGGCTGTATGGGTACCAAGTTTATGCATTATTATGAAGGTAAAACAAGAGGAAAATAAGGTTTTTCGTAAAATTCCAGTTTTTTTCTCCTAAATAACATAATAATTAATATTGTTGTATCATCGTGTCATCTCGTCCTTACTTTTATTATTTTATTTGGTTTGTAATTTTTGTTCAGTGACATCTATCGGCCGCGCTCGCTTATTAAAACCAAGCTAACTAAAAATGCTAACAAACCGTTCTTTATCCGTTTTTACTAGGCAATATACTTCATATACCCAAACTAAAAAAATCCTAGCTTATTAATACGTATTATTAATAATCTTTTTACGAGTTATATAGAAAAATATAAATAATGCCAGGATAATATTAAGTTTTATAATTAATCAAATGTTCAACATTAATTCAACCTTTTTCTACTAGATCATAGATGTCGTTGATTACAAGCTATGTCCTGATTCCTGACTCATTTCCGATTTACAAAAGAAAGTAATACCAATATAGAAATAAATTTCCAACAACCAATTTAAACTCATGATGAAAGAGAAAGGGGCCTTATTGGCCCGGAGCTCTGTATGCCAGGTATACAAAATGACAATACCAATATATATAAATATATATCAAGAAAATGGATCCACGTATTTCTGTAAAAAACATATGAGCATTTTTTCTTCCGTGGTTCACCCTTGTTTGTTCGCGAGTTGTAGTTTGTTGTTGGCTGGGGAAAATGCCCGTTAATTTTTGTTCCAAAATGGACAACAAAATGTAATCACATTTTTACGTGACAAATCTCCACAGACTTACAGAATTTTTAGATTCCAGGACCATAAATGACTGTTATTATGCATCCAAAAGTCGCGATTTAAAACGTATGAGTTGTATCCGCCATTAAAACTATCAATCAGGTTTCCGAGGGTTTCTGAAACCTGCCAATATTTCAGAAAATTCTTTATGCAGTAGAAATCTGTAATAGTAGCCTCGCTAACCAATATTTATGTTCTTCTTATATAAATGTGAATGAGGAGGCAAGAAGCAAGGCGTGGTAATTATCGCGTGGAACCACGCGACACTAATTAATTAGCAATGCCATTATATCACGCCCGTTGCCTGAACCTGACGTCAAAAATATATTATCCACAGAACCGAAGTACCTACTCAAAAACAGGAATAAATCTTTTCTTTTTTTTTCTTGTTTTTCGTAAGATTTTTATTGAGAATTTAAATGAGGAAAGAACGGTACCTTATTTAATTATCTACGTATTGTGCTTTATTAACCCTTTCAATACCAGCGTTATTGTTCGTCAAGAACCTGAATTTCTCTTTGTAAATTTTTTTTGTATTTTGCGTATCGCTTTTGAAGGATATTCCTCATGGCGTCTAATTTTCGGCTATGTTGCCGTCTTTATTCCAGCGACAAATACCGTAAACATTTTGCTTGTTTTGGTTGGTCTTTTTTTGTTATTGTTTTGTTTGTTGTAGAAGCTTTATTTGGATGTAAGCAAATTTTTTCATTTTCTTCATTCATCAGTTATAATAATAATAATCTAGTAATAGTAATAATGGTCTGGGATCCATTATTGTTTTATGTTATCTTTATTTATGTTTACGCGTGTTTTAATATAAATTATTATTATTTTTTGTGTTTTATTTTGATTAATATGGCTTCCACAATCTAAACTATTTTGTGTATTGGCTTCGTATTTTATGTAGCCTAATTTTATTGGAGTTCTTTTGTTATGTCTGTGAATACTAGATTATTTCAAATAAATAGAAACAAAAGTGCGGTACTGAAAGGGTTAAAAAACATTTTTTTTAAATTTTCCTTAAAATATTCAATAAGATACATCCATAAGAACCATACTTTCCTCGCGTTCTTTCAAGTATATAAGAGTATCACTATTTATTGTTCGCTGCTTGGGTATATATTGCTTTGTTTGTATTTCAACACGGAGAAAACTTACTGATATAACATCTGGTAAATTTGATAAAGTAAACCACAAAATACTATTACGTAAACTAAAGGCATTTGATAAAGTAAACCACAAAATACTATTACGTAAACTAAAATTGTTGGGAATAAGAGGGAGTATGTTGGAATGGTTTAAGAGTTATCTATTAGGAAGGTACTTAGCAGTCAAGATAGATTCGTTTACTTCTTATACATTTGCTGCCTCGAGCGGAGTACCACAGGGATCTCACTTGGGCCCAATATTATTTTGTTTGTTTATCAATGATATTGTTAATATTTTTACTAATGTTAAAGTCCTGTTATTTGCCGACGATCTGAAGATATACAGAATAATCAAAGATGATGACGATCGCGCAATTTTGCAGTTGAACCTTAATAAACTATGTGCGTGGTGTTCTGTCAATGATTTGCAACTAAATTTAGGTAAATGCCAGATTATCAGTTTTTACAAAGGCAAAAATCCACTTAATTTTTCCTATTTTATGAATGGTGCTAATCTTCTTCGTGTATCACAGATTCGTGATCTTGGTGTTATATTCCACGAGAGTCTACAGTTTAACGAACACATCGATGAAATAACAAGCGATGCGATGAGAATACTAGGTTTTATTTTGAGAATGGGAGCAAATTTTAAAAGTATGTCAACATTAAAACATCTGTATTGCTCGTTAGTACGAAGCAAATTAGAATACAATTCCACCGTATGGTCACCGTACTACAAGGTCCATTCTCAATCATTAGAAAAGGTACAAAATAAATTCCTTCGGTACATTAATTTTAAAATGAAAATTCCAATCGAATTTATAAATTACAATAACTTGCTTGCTGAAACTAAACTTCTTAAATTATCTGATAGAAGAGTGTTAATTGATTTGCTATTTTTATTCAAAATTATTAAATCTTTAATTGACAGCCCTAATTTGTTGGAACTTATTTGCATTAATGTTCCTGCTAGGCAAACTCGCAGTAAAGATACTTTTAAATTTAACAAGAACCTCAACACTAATTATTCTATTTTTTCACCAATTCCTAGAATTCACAACCTTGCGAATAAATACTGTGAATTTTTTGTTTTTGTTTTTATTTTCTGTTTTTGTTTATGTATTTTGTTACAGATGACACACATAAACTTCACTTTGACTTTGGTTCAAGATTTTGCTTATGATAGCCTGCGATAAACGAGCCCTAAGGGTCTGAGACAAAGGTGTGAAATCGTCGGATCACGACAATAGAAAGAATGTATTGGAGCCAGGAAGGAGTCTGAAAGGGTCGAGAGGATGCACTAGGTGGCATGAAAGGCTGGGAGGTGACTGGAGAGACTAAGGTAAACTAGGATGAGGTGATTTTGCACAGCGGTGCTGCCAAGGTCTGTTATCTATGTGAGGATGTTGTGTCGGCACTCTTTATTGGCAGCAGACACATGTCAGCGCTATATTAGCGGCGGACACATGCCTGAACGGATGACGAGCCTCGTGTTGGCACATTTGGTGGACGGGGTAGTCTCTCTCCCTGCAGCAGCTGGTACAGTTCCTTCGCTACCTAGGACTCTTGCAGCAGAGTCTCCATCTGCTGTCTTCGTCGAGCGTCACAGCGGTGCTGCCAAGGTTTGTTGTCTATGTGAGGATGTTGTGTCAGCGCTCTTTATTGGCAGCAGACACATGTCAGCGCTATATTGGCGGAAGACACATGCCTGAACGGATGACGAACCTCGTGCTGGCACAGTTGGTCAAAATAACAAATGTAGATCCTAGGAAATAAATTGTACAGCGCCCTTGAGGTGATTTTTCACAAAAACGGCGCTATACAAATTATCCAATTATTATTATTATTATTATTATCTTATAGATATATTTGGTTTTGACAATTTTGTGAGCTTTAAAAGGCAACTTATTTCGATTCTATCGGCTAATAACTAACTTTTATAGCTTTAATAATTTTATTACATCTTCTCCCATTCGAAACCTTTCAAGTAAATTATATCCATATTTGTTTGTTTTTTATTTGCTCTACTATACACTTATAATTGTATGCATATACCTACTAACTACTTTTTATACATAACACTATGTTCCATCTCAGATCTTATTATTTCTTATTCATGTCGATATTGCTAAATTCTATTAGTTTTTGCTTTTTACAGGTGCAACTCTTATTTTGTTATTTTTTTTTTTTTTTTTTAAATCTCTGTTATAATGTTCTTTACCTCACGAGTAAGTTACACTCTAATTTATATTGGTTTATCGATTTGTTAAACACACAATTAATACTGGGTTTAAACACACCCACTTACTTACTTTTTATGTTGAACTTTCTTTTACTTACTATTTCATGCTTGGGTATATTTTATATTGAATCCATCTTATTAGTGTTTTGCTAATTTGCACAAAATTTTATTATATGTGTTGCTTTCTTACAATTAACTCCATTTATCTTCTTATGTTCAATTATTGTAATCAATGTAAATGTATATTTTCATGTAAAAGCCCATTAGGGCGTAAATAAAATAATAAATAATAAATAAATAAAAATAAATAAATAAATAAAATTATTCGTTTTCCTGTTATAAACGGGTCTGGAGGCATATAACGAATGAGTTGACAAGTTTCATAACAAACTGTCAGTAAAACACGAATATGTTATGAGGTAGTCAGAACACGTGTTCTTAAAAATAATAATATTTTCGCATCTCGTACATTATACATCTTTATTCGGACAAGGCCACTTGCGTGAAAACGTATTCTTCAGATATATTCTCAATGACTTATATTTTACTAGGAAATGGTCATGCAGTCACATTTTTAACAGTATCTTAATAAAAAAAAACCGTTTTCATTTTTCTACGTGTATAAAATATTGCTATTTTTTTGGAATCTCTTCAAATTATTCGTAATACGGTTAAAAACGGGAGTGCAGGTCTTTAACGATGAATTGATTGGTTTTCTTATAAACTTTCAGCAAAACGCGAAAGTGTTATTGCGATGTCGGAAGACGTGTTAATCTAATTCTATTATTTTCGCAGTTCGTCATTGTATATTATCAAGACAAACGCAAACGCATGAACATGTGTTCCGAAATATTTTGAATGTACAAAAGATTATTAGGAAACGTTCTGCAATACTCATTTTTCTCCTTGAAACTTCTTTCAGGATCATCTTTCAAAAAAAGGGAATTTACCTTTCGAGTGTTAGTAAACTTGAAAAATTACTATCTACTTCAATAACAATGTCAAACATTTAAACAAAACCAGCACACATTACAAATAAAGAATTATTGAGGCGATGCACTACGTTGTACAATATTTTAAATTGAGCCGCTATCAATAACAACCCTTACGTAGATGGCGATAAGGTTTAAATTCCCGCTTAACACCATCCGCCTGTTTTGATTTATGCAAGAAAAAAACATGGCCAAAAAGTGCCTTTTATTTTATTTTGTGGATGTTCAGGCATAATTTTTTTTTTCGATCATTTTATAAATAACTTAATTTGCCACATTATACAATAAAATCATAACCGAAAATGGGTTCGTAAGTAGGAAATTTTGAACATTAAAGCAGTTTTCATAGGCCTTTACATTATTTTTTTCTGGGCTTATAAAAAGACTTATCTAAAAAATACTCGATTATTTCAAAGGCCAAGATGTATTCTACTCGCAAATTTAATTAAAGCATCTGAAACATTTCTAGGCGACCAAATTTTCAAACCAAAAACACATGATTTTGCATTACTACGTATGGCATCGCCTTAATAATTAAAAAAAATCGTAGGTACTTTCATTTTCGCTTGCTCGATATGATTCATACTTACTTATCCGTTCCAATTTAAATAATGAAAATTTCATTGGTCTTGAATAATTACAAGCACTATGCAGTAATAATATTTCATAATACACACCCATGCACCAACAATCGAAATCAATTTATCCAATAAATATTTCAATTTTTTTTTAAATTTAAAACAGAATTTTTAG
Organism: Hesperophylax magnus; assembly: GCA_026573805.1. Taxonomy (NCBI): domain Eukaryota; kingdom Metazoa; phylum Arthropoda; class Insecta; order Trichoptera; family Limnephilidae; genus Hesperophylax; species Hesperophylax magnus. The sequence continues at coordinate 2,892,380 of JAIUSX010000977.1, read as the reverse complement.
TTGTTTTATCACACCGAGAATTTGTGCGGCTTTAAAAGCATGCTAAAAGTGTAGGCCTTTTCGTATTTCTTTCATTATTCTAGAGAAGCTTCCAGACTCGAGAAGCTTGCAAGAATCACAGCACCTCCTGCGACGTGTAACGATTTTGCTGTCTCTTGATAGGCGCATGAAATATTATGTGTGTAAAAGTAGGTTTGGAAAAGACATGGAAATGTTGTCCAAATTTAATATTATGTAAGAGCCGGGGACGTGCCATGTGCGAAATGGCAAAAACGTGCGATGAAGATCCTTCCTATACAAGAATTATATGCATAAGATGGGTTCGTATTCGACGCAGATCTGTTGACATAAATTCTAACAAAAGCAACGCCCAAAAGACGAGGGAATTGTTTAACTATAGCAATAATAATTATTAATTCAAATGTAATTTAATTAGTCCTGAGGGGTTTTTAAAATTTATTTATTGATCTTTGTTATGCTCGTATCATGAAAGTCGTTCGTTAAAATAATTGATCAAGAGGTCTAGCACGGAAAATCGATAAAGCCCTATGTAAATATAATAAGTTAGCGATATTTGCGAACACGGCCAGAATATGATTCCGACAGTCGGTCGACAAAAGCCGCTATTTTTAGCGTGGCCTCTAAGGTAAGCTAAAAGTAAGGTAAACGATAAGCTGTTAAGGCAAAGCTTAATGCTAGATCACTATTTTGAATAATCTTTATAACGAATTGGTGTACATTATGAAAACCAAAAAATATGCTTTAGATAAATTGAAGGCTTTCCTATCGTTTCGCTTGAGTAGAATACAAATAAAAAATAAATTACTCAATAAAAAATATAAATGTAAACTACTAAAAAATATTTTTTTTCAATAGAAATGTAAGAAAGCGTAAAGGAAACAACTTTTAAAAAATACCTAAGATTATCTGTGACAGTTTCACTTGATTAAATTTTTTGCTTTCTTATAAAATTGTTTACAAAATCAATAAAAACCAGTTTTGTGCTTGAAATCGAACGTTTCTAGACTCCGTTTGTCAAGCGATTTTAATGCCTATTACCTACAGTATAAGGTATACCAACAATATACACATTTTCGGTTTGTAGCTTCCTCTTAATATGCACATTCCGTTTGGATAATGTCGTTCGTGCAAAATAACTGGCTTATTAATGAATGGAGCTGAACTAACTAAGCTGTTAGAACTGAAAGAAATCTGCGGATGATCATTTTCTTGTAATGAATTCATGGTTTGTTATTTTCTTACGTTTCGCGTCTAATTCCTAATAATATTTGCTCGTTCGCCCTCACTCCTCCGAAGTAACAAAATGAACTCTGTTTTATGTCATCCTTTTGTAGATTGTTATTAATGGTCCAGTCCCTTGCACCTAGTTTCTCCGTTGCCCGACGGCCCCAAGGGTTCCCCTTTCTGTTGCTTTAAGCCAATTTAAGGGCTTTTGTTTATGTCCCGCGCTCACGTTCGTCTTCAGGGACGTGTCCAGCTTTTTTCTTTCCCTTTTCTTACCCAGTTCTCTTCCCCATAGCTGTCCCTTCATTATTTAAGAGGCACAGATGGACATCTAAGTAGGCGTTAACCCGTAGATTTCTCTACTCCTGGTAGAAAAGCTATTCGTATTCATTTATGGAGAGTTAAAGGAACGTTTGAGGTGTTGTTTCTCTATGTTTTTCTTTATTGCCAACCATTCTTATTTTTTGTCTATGCTTTCTTCTTCCAGCATTTTATTCGAAATGTATGTTCTTTTTTTATAGATGTAAATTTGACAGCTTTTTGCTTTTTTGCAATTTGGGAAGCGTGTTTGGGTACCGCCGCCCCGGGAACCATTTATTGGATAATCGACACCTCTGCAATTTTGCAGGGGTGCCCTGGTTCTTCGGGTAAGGTGTGTACAGTATGCGCCTGCCCACCACTTGCGTGGCCTGGGAGAGGCTGGTTTGGGGAGACCCTTTGACGTCTCCAACTGGTCTCTCGACCCTTCGCCTTGGGCCGCAATGGGAGGGAGATATGTCACTCCTGGGCACACTGATCCCTAGATTCCTACCCATCCCTCATACCCGTTTTCCTTCCATGAACTTCCTCTCCTTAAAAATACCCTCCACACAGCATCCCTAAAGATGAAATACGCCCCGAGGGAAATCATTTTCCTCAGTGCCTCCTGTGTGGGGCAACAAAAAAAACTTAGTAAACACCATTTTTTTTGTACTTATGCCGACCGGGTTTCGCTACAAATGTAGCTTCTTCAGGGCTGTATAATACTGTCTTCACATTAAAAATCTGAAATCTACAAATAACATATCTTATCAATATAATATTAAGCTTTCACATAGGGTTGCAAAAAATTGGGCTGAGTTCCAGTGGAAGAGGTAGAGGGAGTATGTAGAGAGTTGGGAAGTGTCTTTATCAAAAGGGAACAACTTAAGTATTGGGCTTTTATTTAGGTTCATTCGATTGTTGATGACTTTGCTATTAATGTTTTTGGCTTTCCATAACTCTAGTGCCTCCAATTTATATGAAGAAGCCACGGTTAAAGTTATAGTTTTATTTAAATTATACTGTCAAATCACAAAGTATCTGCTTCATAATAATATGAAAAAATAGTATATTTTCGTTACTGTATATCAGTAAAGTGTTCAGATTTGTCACGGAACCGTATCATCAATCCTATCAACCTACTCGTGGATAGTTCATATTACTATCTACTATTTGTTTGTAATTGTTTTAATTGTTAGACCATCATTAAATTAATGCTCGATCTAGATTCGTCAAATTGTTGAGATTTCGCTCCTACAATGATTGGTTAATCGCCTTGTTTATTTAACCTTCTTATAATTACGAAAAAGGTTTATTAAACATAATTAACATATCTTTCTTAAGGCTAACAATCATTTAACAAAGTTGTGGACGACACAGCTTAAGATTAATTAAAGATAAGATGAGATAACAGATAAGTTTCTCGTCCCGCCATAATCTCAAAAGCTGCCAAGGAAGGGACCGACTTAAACCAATCACAACTTTGTTTGACATCTCTAATTCTGTACGGAAAGGGGGAAATAATAGTAAATAATTATAAGAATAGTATATTTTACTTGAGACTAACGTAAATAGCTCTCATGCAAGAATTGTTATATTGTGTTAGGTCCATTTGTAACTTCTAGCCTATTTCTGATAAATGCATCGTTAATAATATACTGACTTAAACCAATCACAACTTTGTTTGACATCTCTAATTCTGTACTGAAAGGGGGAAATAATAGTAAATAATTATAAGAATAGTATATTTTACTTGAGACTAACGTAAATAGCTCTCATGCAAGAATTGTTATATTGTGTTAGGTCCATTTGTAACTTCTAGCCTATTTCTGATAAATGCATCGTTAATAATATACTGACAAACCAATCACAACTTTGTTTGACATCTCTAATTCTGTACTGGAAGGGGGAAATAATAGTAAATATAAGAATAGTAAAAATAGTAGGATATGCGCGATTTTTGGACTAAAATTTGGAGTAAAGATATAAAACATAACGATTCAACTCCATGGATAGAAAATGAAGAACTCAATTTTTCAGGTATTGAACAAATGAGTTTTTCTAATATATCGGTTGAATTGTTAACCAAAATTATTAAAAATACTCATAATTGGAAAGCCACGGGTTGCGATTGGATACATAATTTTTGGTACAAACGTCTGACTACTTTACATCCTCTTTTGGCAAAAAATCTTTCAAAATTTGTAAGTCAACCTCAAAATTTTCCAAATTTTCTAACTAAGGGCATTACTTATATGTTACCCAAAAGCGAAAATATTAATAATCCTTCTCAGTACAGACCCATTACATGTTTACCGACAATATACAAAATTTTAACCTCTTGTTTAACAGATTTAATATATACTCATTTAGATGAAAAAAATATTTTATCTGAACAACAAAAAGGTTGTCGCAGAAAACATATGGGATGTAAAGAACAATTAGTTATCGATTCTGTAATTCTAAAACAGATTCAAACTCGAAAACGTAATTTACATACTTGCTATATAGACTACCAAAAGGCTTTCGATAGTGTCCCGCACTCGTGGCTGATCAAAGTATTAAATATATATAAAATTAACCCCATTATTATTAGCTTTTTGGAAAATATTATGTCCTTTTGGAATACCAATTTACTTATCAATTTAAAAGGTAAGAAAATAGTAATACCGGGCATTTCAATTAAAAGAGGAATTTTTCAAGGAGACTCATTGAGTCCTCTTTGGTTTTGCTTAGCATTGAATCCTCTATCTAAAATGTTAATTAAAAGCAAGTTTGGAATAAAAGTTAAGGGTAATACAAGGGAGAGTAGTACAATTTCGCATTTATTATATATGGATGACATAAAATTATTTTCGAATTCTGAACAAAATTTAGAGAAAATGATCGAGGTAGTTAAAAACTTTTCAGATGATATCAAAATGACTTTTGGTTTAGATAAATGTAGAACGATCCATATAGAGAAAGGCAAAATTGTAGATGGGGACGAGAGTATATTTAGAAATTTCCAAATTACTAGTATGAAAAGGGATGAGGTTTATAAGTATTTAGGATACCCACAATCAAATAGATTAGACCATACTAGTATTAAAAATGATATTAGGATTAAATTTCAAACTAGGATCAGGAAAATTTTAAAATGCAATCTATCTGCTAAAAATTTAGTAAAAGCAATAAATACTTGGGCAATACCTCTATTAACGTACTCATTTGGCATAATTAAATGGTCTAATACAGATTTAGATAACTTAGAAAGATTAATTAGAACTACACTAACAAAATTTAATTGCCATCATCCAAATTCAGCTATAGAACGAGTTAATTTACCTAGAAATTTAGGAGGTAGAGGCATAGTCAAAATAACTTCTTTGAAACATAATCAGGTAGAAATGCTAAGAACTTTTTTCCATAGGAAAGCTCATAGCTCAGAAATGCACAAAATAATTTGCAAGGCAGATAGAAATATTACACCTTTAAATTTATACGATGAGAATGCCAACATTTTTATAAATCCCAACCAGGAACTATTAGATTCCTGGTCAAATAAAATTTTACACGCAAAACACTTCAATTATCTCAACCAAACGTATGTTGACAAATTTTCGTCAAACAAATGGTTGAGTATTGGAGAGTTGAGCGCAGAAATAGAAGGATTTATGCTTGCCATTCAGGATAGAGTCATTAATACTAAAAATTATAGAAAGCATATAATCAAAGATACAAATCAAATTGATGATTTGTGTAGAAAATGTTTGGCTTTTCCGGAAACTATAGAACATATTATATCGGGATGTTCTATATTAGCACCGTCCGAGTATACATTTAGGCACAATCAAGTTTTAAAAATAATTCACCAAAATTTGGTAATTAAACATAACTTGATTGACTGCCGTAATATAGTACCATATTATGAATACGAACCAAATTCATTTTTAGAAAACGAATTTTATAAAATATATTATGATAAAACTATACTGACAGATCGAACGATTAGTCATAATAGACCCGATATAGTTTTACATGACAAAATTAAAAAAATAACTTATATCATTGATGTCGCTATTCCAAATTCCTGTAACATTCAAAAATCTGTTAATGAAAAAATAAGAAAATACACAGATTTAGGAAACGAAATAAAAAGAATTTGGCATTCTCAGACTATAAAAATATTACCATTCGTTATTTCGGCTACTGGCATTATACCTAGCTCTCTCATTAAAAATTTAGGCGTATTAGATCTGTCAAAAAATTTATATATAAAGATGCAAAAGTCGGTCATTTTGAATACATGTAGGATAACCAAAGATTTTTTAAATATTTATGTTGAGGGATCAGTAGGATTTATAGGCCCTGTTAGAAGTTCTACCGAGCCGAACCCTCTGATATGAAAATATCTGGAGTCGGTGAATTTTTTTTCCCATTTGATCTCTGGTGAGTTGACGTGTTGTTGTTCTTGTATTGTTTTGTATTTATTTTACTTATGTAATGCACTTGCATAGTGTTGATTGACTAGCTGATCATTTGTGGAAAAGTGAGTGGAAGGGTTTAGTTTTTCCTATGGGGAAGATTTAACCCGGACAACAAAATCGGAAGCATTATAAAAAAAAAAAAAAAATAGTAATATTTAATAGTAATATAATAGTAATATAATAGTAATATTTTAACAATTATTTTACAATCAATAATTATTCGCCTGAAACACTCATCCACTTTGAAAAATCTCCTGATAAAAGATACATGACGCCAGTACTATTTAGACGGTAATATTTTACTTGAGACTAACGTAAATAGCTCTCATGCAAGATTTGTTATATTGTGTAAGGTCCATTTGTAACTTTCTAGCCTATTTCTGATAAATGCATTGTTAATAATATACTGACTTAAACCAATCACTTAATTTTGCTTTATGAATAGATTTTTTTATTAGATACAATATCTTTACATATTTTAAAACATTATTTGATAATTTGAGCCTCACTGGATGCTTTACCCGTGCTGAGGCCACCATCTTACAATTTAATAATATTCAATAAAATAAATAATATAAAATAAAAATAAAATACAATAATAAAGACGGTGATGAAGAAAAAAAAATCGGCAAAAGAAATTAGGTACAGTTGTATATAGTGTGTATTGTATTGGTATTGTGTATTACTTGTTTTATTTTTAAGTCATAAAATTTACTACTTATATTTCCCCCTTTCAAGGGTGGGTTATTTTACTTGAGACTAACGTAAATAGCTTTCGTGCAAGAAGTGTTATATTGTGCTGTATGGTCCATTTGTAACTTCTCACCTAATTATGATAAGTGCATCGTTAATAATAAAACATACATACATATTTTTTTATAATTTTATAACAAGTTAACAAAAATTATATCTTCATTTGGATCTACCGTGCTGAGGATTTCATTTACATACAAAAATAACTAGCTTTTGCTTGCGTCATCGCTCGCGTGGTATTAGGGAGAAATTACTATACAAAGATTTTCCCACGGGAATGAAATGTTTTTTCCGAGATGAAAAGTAGCCTATGTAACTTCCCAGTCCTATCCCGATGTAAAAAAATCACTTCGATCGGTTACTCCGTTGCGACGTGAAAGAAGGACAAACAAACACACTTTCTCGTTTATAATATGAGTTTGTTATGGATTTGGTGAAAGAATTATGTAGTGTTATTACTGCAATTTGTTTCTGTTTTACTCTGTATTTGGTGCTTGCATTCTATTTCATGTCTCTTTGTTTGTATCTAGCATGTTATATGAGTTTTAAATGTTTTCATGTTGTAGTTTTTGAGAGAGAGTGGAATTTTGCTGTAAAGTTTATATTCGTAGTTGCTTGTTGGATATTTGTTTTTGACACTGCGATCTAAATAATAATATTCGGCTATTTTATATAGCGCCTCTTTCGTTAAAAATCACCTCAAGGTATTATTTAAACTCACAACAGGTATTTAGACTAGGTATTTATTCTTATTTGTACCCTTTTTTACGTATTATGATGAGCTAGTACGACTCACTATTATAGAGGAGAGGCGTATTTATCGTACCCAGTAAAAGTACCGGGTATTTTCATATTATCGTGTCATGGGTATTTTCTTGTGACAAATCTCCAAAATACTCACAAGTATTTTATACCGGGACTAAATATTTTTAATAGGTACTTTTACCAGATATTTTTGATGGGTATTTTTAGTAGGTATTTTTAACTGGTACTTTTATGATAGGTATTTTTGATGGGTATTTTTATTAGGTATTTTTGACTGGTACTTTTATGATGATTTTTTGTGATCGGAAAAATGTGGGGAATTTTTCAACAGGGAATTTCGTAGCTAATCCCCCCCCCCATGAAAATTATTGTGGGGAATCACATATTATTGTTTGTGGGGAAATTTTTTTCACTGAAGTTCTGTAACCCCCCCCCCCCCCCCACGGATTTCAAATATTTAGTGGGGAATTATGTTTTCAGAAATTCTCTAACAAACCCCCCATCGATTTCGAATAATTAATGGGGGAATCAAGCTTACGTAGAAAAATTCTTGGGGAATATAAGGATGGGTTGTTTTGGAGAATTTGAACAATTCATCAAATTTCAACGTTCATTTTCAAGTTCTGTGAAAGATTTTTTAGAGATGTGATTTTATTTCAGTTCTGTCAAGCAACTGAAGCCAAGCAACTAGCTTATAATGATACAAACAATAACGCTCTTGCCTATAATAATTAATAAAGAGGATCCCTTTTGATCGAAGGATCAGATGGTTTTCGCCCGCCCAAAGTCGTAACAGTGGGGCTGCGGACTTCAAGCAAACGCTTGAAAACCCCTTCATCATATTCTTTGAGACCAAAGAAGGATCGTCGAAATTACTGTTCCTACATTATTTACCATAAATCAAAGATGGTCTCAGTGCGAGCTGTAGACTAAAGTGTCGCCATCTGTACGCGAGAAACTCAAGACAACCGTAACGAGCGATTACGAAGTAGGTACCTAAACCTGAACATGGTGTCCGCCAGACAAAATAAATTGATAAGTTTATTTTTAGACCGGCTTTTTTCGAGTGGTCTAAAGTCTAAACGTCGAGTTCGCAATCAGGCGTCGCGGGCTCAAACCCCGGTCTAGCAAATTTCTCATATCACAATTTCAGCTTTATATAATATTTTTTTACGATTTTATTCTTAATAATAAGGGACACGGTCAATACGCTCTTTTGAAAAAAAATAAAATCGATTGATAAAAATTAAAATCGATTGATGAAAAATAAACTTGCCGGCCATTGTTTATTATTGATGCGAAAGTTTTAAGAATGTTTTTATCTCTTCTCCTGTGTTGAAGAAAATACGTCAAATTATCTTTTTTTACGAAACAGCTATTAAAATAAATTATTATCGATATTCGGTTGCTGAAATAGTTTTTTCTCATTGTTATCTAACTGATATAAAATGTGCCTAACCGTTTTCCTAGTTTCTGTGTATTTACCAAAATTAATAAAAATTAATTTACTCTAATATATAATCCCACTCATTCAACTAAAAAGCTGGATACAAAACATATGAAGATCAGAAATAGAAACTATACTAACACCAAGTATAGACTGACACCGAAATCACTCAATTGAACTGTAAAACACCATGTAATATATTTATAATTATTTCACACAAAACACTACACATTATATTTATAATTACTTCATATTCTTGACCATACTAATATATTTGAATAATATGTAAATTAAATACTCAGCACGGGAGATCTCAGTGACCATAGCATTATCTCTTATCTATTTGTTACAAAGAAAGATGATAAAACATTTATTAATATTATTATTTAAATATTGAAGACAATATTAGTGATTTCTAAACGAAAATCTGAAACAGAAAAATCAGAAAAGGAAACGGTCACATCTGGGACTCGAACCCAGGACCCTTGTCTTTCCGGGACAGTGCTCTACCAACTGAGCTAATGGGACCCTATTCCACTCGGTCACTTTTAACTGTATCATACTTCGAATAAGAACTACTAACATTGTCTTCATTTTTCAATAGGGTCCCATTAGCTCAGTTGGTAGAGCACTGTCCCGGAAAGACAAGGGTCCTGGGTTCGAGTCCCAGATGTGACCGTTTCCTTTTCTGATTTTTCTGTTTCAGATTTTCGTTTAGAAATCACTAATATTGTCTTCAATATTCAAATATTACAATTTGAGGTTTTACTCAATAAAGTTATTCCGAAAAATAAATATTATTATTATTTTTATTTCTTGTAAACTCGTTGTAGGACGAGAGGAACTTACAATACATAGTTGGGAGTTAATAGGTACAATTTTACATTGGTATTTTGATATCAAAATACCAATTGAATGTTTCTTTTAAACAGTACACAAATAGAATAAGGGAGGTTAAGTAGAACAAACAAGAAGAAACAAAAAAGGAAACAGATAGGAATATACGCATAAGAACAGAGCCAAGGTAGGAATTTAGAAGAAGTTACTTACCCACTAATACATTGGTAAAAAATAGATTATGCTCGATTACAAGTACAGGGGATAGAAAAGAAGAGAGAATGAAACAAAATAAAGCACAACACGACAATAATTACGTATTTTCGTTTTTATACTATTTTAAGTTTTTAATATTTATAATTTTGTTTAGTTGAAACGAAGAAACGCATGTAAAATTATTTATTGTGTTTCTATAATATTTTGACAAATAAACTAATAAATGATTTCATTTTGTTTCAGCAAAACTACCTTTCAAGTTTCGGATACTTGCCGCAGAGCGATTCCGAAGCGGGGAATCTCAGAACTGAAGATCAACTAAGAGAAGCAATTAAAGATTTGCAGGTATTTTATAAAAATTACGTCGTGCAATAAAACAGACATTCAAATTTGTTATTTTTAAACGTGACGTTCGTTTAAATCTATGTGTTCATAGATGGCGTTAATTAATTAATTAATTAATTAATTTGATTAAACTAAGCTTTAGCAAGGCATTCCTTTACAATATTAAAACAATTTATTTATTTTATTTTTAAGTCAATTCTCTCGAGAAAGGCATACAAATACAATATTGTACCGATGATTCAATCCAATATTGTATTTGTATGTCTTTTTATAAATAATTGAGTTTTTATACGGACAAAACTATTTATTCATATATACTATCAAAAAATGGTTCGATAACAATCTGTTATCACTCAATACAGAAAAAACTTATCATTTTCCCTTCTCTCCACAAGAAGATGTGTCATTCAAAAATAATTATAAATATATTTTTTTAATACTTTTATAATTTGAAACCTTGTATTATTTTGTAATAAATAAAATTAAATATTTCGTATGTACGGGCGCAATGAATAATTTGTCTTAATATTGTAATGCAATACCTCGCTGAAAGCGTTTTTTAATAAAAAAAAAAATTAACGCCATCTATGAACACGTAGAATAAAACGAGCGTCGCGTTCAATCTTAAAAATAGACGTTTTGCAAGTTATGCTATAAAATATTAAAATAAATATAATAAAAATATATAAAATATTAAGACGAAATATTTGTTTGCGCCCGTACGTACGCAATATGAATAAATAGTTTGCCCGTATATAAACTCAATTCTTTCAAGAAAGACATACAAATCCAATATTGTATCGATGATTCAATCCAAAATTGTATTCGTATGCCTTTCTTGTAAGATTTTAGTTTTTATAGGGGCGAAACTATTTATTCATAGTCCTATTGCGTATGCAATTCGTATAAATATTGTAAATTATTATAATAACAATTCGTCTAAATATTGTAAAGCGTAACTTGCAAAAAGCGTATTTTCTTAAAATAATTTAATTAACGCCATCTATGAACGCGTAGATTATAACGAACGTTGCATTTAACCTTAAGGTTAAGCCCGACGCTCGATATAATCTACAAATAATCATGAATTTCCTTAGATTCTAACATAAATTGTGTATGTTTTTGAGACAAATCTACGCACGCACGGTTTGATTCCCTATTAACCTCACCTAATTGAGGTCAAAGTTACAGGACAAATTTTTTCTTTCTATTTTATGTCTAACTAAAATTCTTTTCTGTTAAAAATATTGAAAAATATGCATATACTTTATTACTTGACTGAATTCTCCAACAGACACTTTCAATTTTGAAAATGATGACACTTGAATTCAAAGCAAATTAGAGTTTTAAACTATTGAATCCGAGTAAGAATTAGAAGCTTGTACTTTTTGAAAGCGAGAGCACCTAATTCTTTCCCTTTTCTGCCACATTCTCGAATTGTAAATTTTCTTAGAAATCTCACACTTTTGATTGTTGAAAGCGGCTGTAAGTGTGAAAATCTGTCAATAAGTAGTGATGTTTACTATCCAATTCGCCAGAGAATTCAACCATTTCTCGTATTAACTAAATTCGACTGGCGACAGGTTCGTAGGCACTCAATAATAATTGATGAATTAATTCAATTTAACCTGGGCAAGATGACAACCCACGCAGATGACAACCAATAATATTACTTTATTAGTGTTCTTGGAATACCTGTCGAGAGTGTCGAGGTGTCTGCAGGATACGTGACATGTATGACTTATTTTACCTCCGAGCTCTGTAAGAACTCTCGACCAGTTGAAGTATCTTATTCCCTCATATTTTGTAATCTCATATAATATGTAGTTGTTGGTTTATATTTTCAATTCTAGGTTAATTTCGAACTATGTTTTCAGAATCTACTCGATTATCAAATGTATTATACAGCGTGTTAAGGGGCGTATTTGACTTACTTTTAACAGTCATTTCTGACATTATTTGGAGTAAAGATTGTAAATGAAGTTTTGGTTTCCGGTGAAATTTTCGATGTTTTCTTTTAAAAAAAAAAACAGAAAATTAGTAGAAATACGACAGCTAGGGTGGATATAAGTTGATAGGTGGTTTGACTTTGGAGACTAAAATTTAACTTTTTTTTTGCTCCAAATAATGTCAGGAATCACTGATTAAAGTAAGACAAATATGTCCTTTAACATCCTGTAAAATAAAATGTTAATTACGTAAATCTACCCATTTTCTTTTGCCTTCTATAATTATAGTATTTGTGCAAATTTGTCTCAATCAATTTTTTGTAATAAGAAAACCTCAAATTGTAATATTTATTCATTGAAGACAATATCAGCGACTCTCAAACCAAAATGTAAAATTTTTTTTTGTTTCAGATTTTTGTTTAAGAGTCGTCAATGATTAACTATAATTTTTTACATATTATGAAGGATTCTGTTAAATTTCAGAAGATCATTATATTAATTGGATCCTGGATTCTATGAAAGTAATAAAATATAGCGTTACCTGACGTTCCCTTCTGTCCCTCAGAGGTTCGGCCACGTGCCCGTTACGGGGGAGATCGACTCTCTGACCAAAGAGCTGTTGAGCAAGCCCCGCTGTGGGCTGCCGGACCAGCCGCACGGAGGCCAGGGCAACAGGAAGAAGAGATTCGTCCAGCAGGGAAACGTCTGGAACCACACCGATCTCACATGGAGGTGAGTCTTTTCAAAATTAATTATAATTAATTAACACCACACACGAAAATAATTGTCCTCAGGGTCTATGTCAACTTTGTGGATACCGTGTGACGGGTATTTTTTAAGAAAATGAAGGAGAGTAATCTAGTGTCAGTGTGTTCAGGAGTGACGAACGTTTGAATCCATCCCTTCCTCTGCGTTGCAAGGCGATGGGTCAAGAGAGTCCGGCTGGAGAGGTCAAAAGGTCCCGCCCAATGAATGGTTTTAGGGGCGGCGCGGCGGTACCCATGCTGTCACATACCCACTTCCCAGATTGATATTGCATAACCCATATACGCGTACGCGTAGGTACTGCGCATACCGGCCGTAATACGATAGTATTAGAAGTTGACAGATTTTTAAACCGCCCGATCCCCAGTTATAGAGACGGAGATTGCCAAATTGCCAATTAGGTTGATTTTACAAATATCGATCGGTCGCACGATGAAAATGTAAAAAAAGCAGTAATACCCCTTTGCTGCACTATCGGAGGAATATTTTAAATCGAAATATCTATTTACCAAAGCAAATACGGAAGGCATAATCGAAATTACCGTATTTTTGAGGATTTGAACAAATTGGTGCCATTCTAATTTTTTTTTGCATTAATATTATTATGAGTAAACATTTTAACCCAAGCACTATACGGCCCTCTTATTAGTAAATGTTTATAAGTTTATTTTATTTTTCCTTGATTTTGTTTCTCAACTCTCTTTTAAATTTTTATTTTTTATATATATTGATCCTCTAGAGCAGAGGTTCCCAAACTTTTTTGCCCCGTAGACCACTTGCCAAATTTTTTTTTCCTTAGACCCTGCCTGCCGAATATTGAATTTTCCTAAAACTATTAAAGTCCTATGTGATAATCACTTCTTTTTTCATAAAAAGATTCCCTTTCCTTGCCTGTCCAACAACCGGGTGGCGGTATAGTTCCTCTGTCTTTACACTGTGCAGACAGGGGCACCCTTGTGAGGTATTACACCAAATGAAAATGAAGCAGGATAAGCAACGGGAATTTCTTTCTGTAGCTGGCCCTACTTTGTCAGTGCTTATTCCGGTCAGTTCTTCTTGTCACATGATATCTGATTCTTCAACGTTTCATTTCCATAGTCAAAATGTCCTCAAATTTAGTTTTAAAGTCTATATGAAGTGCATTTAAATGTTGAACGTCATTATTACCCTAGAAGTTTTTCTAAAACAAGTTGGGGAACTAGGAGAATTCGCGGCCTCCAATGTGCAATTTTTTGCTTGAATATATTAATTCTGACGAGAAAAGGAACGTAGACTCTATTTATATACCTCAATTAATAACTTTATGAAATATAAAAATACAAATGTTAAATAAGTAATTTCTCAGTCTATTATACTTGTGTTAGGTCTATTGTGTCATTTACGGAACTCCTAAATGTTGACTTGAGGTAAATGGGGGTCTGCTCGTATGTACCCCCATTTGAATCTCGTGGACCCCCAATTTTTTTTCTCGCTGTCATAGACCCCCAGCAAGCCGATATCGACCCCTGGGGGTCTATATAGACCACTTTGGGAATCTCTGCTCTAGAGCATTAATTCAACAAAATTTCATGGAATGGATAAAAAGCAGACATGTTTTTTTTTCTTTTTTTAATATTAATTTAATATTAACTTATTTTTTAATCTTATATCTATTTCTACTCTTCCTTTCAATTTCTTTTCTTTTTTATATATTTTGGATTCTCTGGCGCATTAATTTCACCAAATTAAAAGTAAGATTTCACGGAATGGTTGAAAAGCTTACATGCTTCATGTTTCTTTTTTTATTTTATATTTATTTATACATAATATACTTTTTTCTTTTTGCATGCTTTTTAATTCCCTTGTATTTTTTGGCTTATTTTTATTCTCTATTTTCTTCTAATCTCTTTTCTTTCTTTTATCTATTTTTGATTCTCTAGCTTATTAATTTCATCTAAATAAAAAGTAAAATATTCAATTTGATAAACTCACATGTCAATAATTTTTTACTATATTGCTATTTTTGAATTATCATATTTGAATATTCTTTTAGTCTATTCTCTATGTTGATATTATTTAAAATATATATTTAGCAACTTCTTTATCAACCAAGAAAACTTTTCATATTATTTATAAAGTGCAATAACTAAGTAAAATTCAATACACTAGACCAAACAAGAATCGCATTTAATAAATCTGCCTATTTCTGACTGTCCTAAAACAGGTAATCTCCTAGTTGGACAGCCAATGATCACTGTAATATGTCATGTTTTTTAAAAATTAATAAATAATAAATAAAATAATAAGAGCCGAATAAGTCCAATCTGTCAAGATTGCGTGACACTACGTCGCGCGCATCTATTCCATGCGGCATAATTCAAATTATTTCAGCAATTTAAAAAAAATTTAACAAGATTAATTTATTAAGGATTTTTTTCTTTTTTAAGATTTTCGATACTAAACAATTTTTATTATTTTATAATCTTCACAATATTGTAAGGTAGGTACATTTTTTATCTTTGTTTTACTTGACCTATTACAGAAATTATTTTATTAAATATCATGATACCCGTATATTTTTTATGGGTTCACATTGCAAATTGGGAAACCTTGAAATGTTGCTACAAAATAATACATCGTCACCACCTATGAAGAATACTTCACACTATCGATGTCATCAGAAAATAATTTAATATAAAAATAAATTAAATACTTCTACAAGGTTTCAAACGCGCTATAAAATATTAAAGCGATACTAGGCGTATTTTATTTTATTACGAGTTTTGTCTCATAACATCACGTAAAGCTTTCTCCTCATTAACTTACAATGTCTACTTTATAACGAATCCCCCTTATGAAACGTACGAAAATGATGTTAATTTCAAAGGTAAATTTGCGTGAAATACATTTGCACACACCTTCTTTGAATTTTACGGCTGTAGCCATAAATTAGGTGATTAGTTAATCAAATAGCCGCAGGCGGTGCTATATGACTTCGGCAAACAATGGTTTAATGCTCGGCTTAATTCTACACTACCGCCACATGTGTGCTGCGGCGAGTAGAAAAACTATAATTTAAAGTTTCTACAAAAATATTTTATTTTAACAGAGTCCTCGAAAGTTAGAAGAAATAATCAAATTACGCTTTTATATAATTATTTACTAACCGAGAAACAAAAATAATAAATGAATGTCTCGTGTCACTCTAGTGTTTATATCCGCATGACGTGTGAGAAGTTATGTTATTATTACGTAATAAATTTTCTTCGATGATAAAATCATAAAATAAATGTAATAATAATTTATTTAAATCCGCATTGATACTTGAGAACGTTTTACAAATAGTGATAGTATTCTCAGGCCAACGTATCATCTGCCCGGATAGCTCAGTCGGTAGAGCATTGGACTTTTAATCCAAGGGTCCAGGGTTCAAGTCCCTGTTCGGGCGACTATCTTTTTGATTTTTTTTCTTGTTTTCTTTTATTTGAAAATCTTTTGTTATTTTGTCATGCTTTTTATTTATCTTTTTTATTTTATATACATTTTTTAACGTGACTTACTATATTTTAAGAACATGACCACTAATACTAAATTACCGTTTTTAAGTTTGTTGTAGTAAGCGCACTTGAAGTGAATTGACACTAAACTGCGCTATGTAAATACTATGTTATATTTTTCTTCATGTATCTTTTGTGATTTTCAAGCTTTTTATTATTATTTTAAGATCTTTTGTGGAGTTTTACTAATTAATTTTGAAAAACGTTATTATGCTGACAACTATATCATAAATCAACCATCGTAATTTAATTTTAATTTGATATGGTGACCGGCTTGATATTTAATATTATTATGAATATAATATTATTTTAGTCCATTATACATCATCTTTAGTTCATCTATTTGAATTTCGTTTTTTTTCTTGGTTGAATGAATGAATGGAGTGGTATCTTGGAAGTGGAAATCAACCAACTTCCCTACATCCGATCGAGCTGAAACTCGGCAGATATACTCGTTGTAGATGACGATGCATTTCATTTATTTTGGTTGCACTTGTGCGAATACACGCACACACACTCGCATATTTCTGAAACTGGATGACATAATAATATTTGGTTAATTTATATAGCGCTGTTTTCGTGAAAAATCACTTTAAGTGCTCTGTACAAATATATTTCTTAAATAATTAATAAATAATATTTAATAAATAATAAAAAAATCAATGTGATGTAAATGTCGGTACTATTCAATTAGAATTTGGCTTAGGTGTTAGCGTTGTTGACCCCAGTTTCCCTTGGATGGAAGGTTCAATCGTCTGTCAAACCATTATTTTTTTTAGAAGATCCTACAGTCCATGTGGATGAAGGTTCAATCCTTAGTAAAAAAAAAAACAAAACATAATTTTATTTTTAAATACTTAAATATTAATTAAAATTGACTTATTATTGAAATTTTTTTTTAGTTTTTCCTGGGTTATTTAAAAAAAAATTATATTGGTCTTACTTAAGGTAGGAATCATGCTCTTATGTATACTGTTATTTTTATTTATCACAGAAGAAATACAACGAGTTTTGTAACTCATTGGGTTTCTACGCAAGATCCAAAATAAATATGTGATATAATGTATAGGGTGTTTAGAAACGTACTTGACTGACTTGGTTTGAAATTTTTTTTAAAACAATATTTTTTCCTTTTACATGTCGTCACTGGTCACTCTGCCGAGTAACCGCCCATCCCTAACTGTCCAGTCTAAAACTACTTTTTAAATGTTTTTAGTTAAAAAAAAACAGTCTCCAGAAACCATAATGTTATGTTTAGTTTTTACTCCAAATAACCTCAGGAGTAAGTCAGGTACATCTCTTGTCACCTGTGTATAAGCAACATTACAAGTATTTAAAAATAGTTGTCTAACTAAATAGGTTTCCGGACATTTAAAATTAGGGAGGGTGTTTTTCTTAATTAAATTTATTAGTACATCTGGAAACCTACTAGATGGCAGCACGGCCTACAAATGTATTCCGACAGTTTAATAATGTTTACAACTAGTGATGTATAAATTCCTGGGAATTTATTTCTGGGGAATATTCCCGTGAATATTCCCCAGATGTTTGCGTTTGCGAGTACCAGATAGGTTTGAAACGTTATGATGCGAAGCAATTTGCTCATCCGTGGAAGAGAGGGTTTTCTTGGGAGCAACTTGAGAGCCTCTTTCAGAGGAAAGAAGTTTCCAATTGTGTGCCACAAATGTTATTTTCCCTGCTCAAAGAGCATTTTGTACGGAGGAAGTGTACATTTGAAAATGTACACTTCCTCCGTATTGTATGAATGAGACTAAACGTGCTAAAAGATCTCTCAGTGGCTGCTGAAGTATTGGGAGCAGTCAATATTCTTATGGCAACCTGTGATAAATCAGAACATCCGCACATCCCCTTCCACCAGGTCACTGGCGTGATTTTATCGACACACTTCCATAGGAATGCCTTGCTCCATGATTCTTCCATTTCCCTATAATTGGCTAAATCAACAAGAATATTTGCTCTGTCAACAGTCTCCATATGACTTGCTACTTGGTCAATGAATTCAAGTGCTTCAAGTTGCTGTGCGTGGCTTAGCAGATGTCCTTGGGAACCTGGATCTAGTAGGGCAGCAGCCAGATGTATTGGAGCAATAGCAAATTCTTTGCGCTGCGCCGCCTTTTCCAGTATTTGCTTCTCTTCGGCATGTGACAGTAGAGACGCTGGAAGAGTTTTATTTAGACTGCTCTCAATATCCTCAAAAGTATACAATGCTTTGTGTATTAGTAGATTGTCTCCCTCTAGCTGTGTAATCCAGGAAACAATCGGTCGCAGAACATCGGCTAATGATGTCACTCTTGTCCAGTAAACATCATCGTCCAACAGGCTGTTCTTCATATCACGAGGTAAAGATGAGGCAGATTCGTTTACTGCAAATGTTTGCAGGCTTACTTTACATGCTAACACTCAATAAAGCATCCAAGAGAAGTGTAGAAACCATTTTATTAAAAATAAAATAAATTCCCCGTTTTCGGGAATTTATTTCAGGTCGGGGAATATTCCCCGGGGAATATTCCCGGGTCTACATCACTATTTACAACACAGAATTTGCAATGTATTATTTGCGCTAGCTGCACGGTGCTAGCTGTTTACATGCCGCAATTAAAACACTTGTTCATACACTTCGAGTCATGAAGTTTCAATTAATGAACTGTAGGGGTAAACAAAACCCCCCTGAGAAGTTAAATAATTGCTTGTACTAGCGCGATGAACTCCCCCACTCCCCCTCTCGGTTCAGTTCACCCCTAGTTCACTTATAGTTCACTCGCAGTTCTCAGTGTTCACATTGTCTGTCTTAAGTTCATACTTTATTATCAGTTTCAAGTCTTAGATCCTATGAAGAGAGTGAGCCGACAGTTGAACTTTATCTTCTTTTGCGCAGCAAATTTTATATTGAACTTTGATTCTGTGCGAAGTTAATTAATTGCACGGGAAGAAAATGCGCTTTACTTTTTAACTGTGCATTTTTTTTATTTACTATTTTTTTTTTTTTTATTAACAAAATTTTTGATACATATACAATTCAGGTACATACATAGTAATATAGAATGAAAGAGTAACAAAAAAATCCCACAAAGGCGAAGCCTGAGCGTGGGTATTATAGTGTAAGGATAAAACAGTGGTGTTTAAAATATATTTTTTTAAACTTGTTAAAAGTATCTATAGAGATCAATGTGATTAGTTTTTTTTTACAGAAGTTTCTATTTTTTTAAAAATTTACAAATATACACACACACACACACACACACACACACACACACACACACACACACACAGATACACACGCACACACACTCTCGCACATACACACACACACACGCACACCCTCACACACCCACACACACACATAAAACATAGATGCATGTATATTTCTTTGATTTAAAGAAATTAATCTTTAATTTAATTTAGTTTAGTTATTTAGAAACAGATGGCTTAAATTATTGAAAAAAGTTACTCGCTTCGAAATTATTTCTAATCCAACTTTTAACATTTTTCTTAGGTATATAAGTTCAGGTTTTGACACATGTTGATGGAATTGGGTAAAGAATTGAACAATTTTGGGGCAATATAGTTGATGTGCCTTTGCCCCAGCCTAGTTTTGCAGTGAGGGACTGTGAACACGCATGTGGTATGTCTCTGGCTCGAGCGATTTGTGTTTTTGGTGAAATTGATAGGACGTGTAAATATAAATTTGAGACATTGAATACAATAGATCCGTCTTAGTTCCATGATTTCTGTTTCTTGAAATAACTGGTTGGTGGGATATGTCTTGGTCCTTTGGTACATTATTTTAATGATGGATTTCTGAGCGATTTCTAAGGGTTTTACGTGATTATTGTAAGTTCCTCCCCAGGCAATTATTCCATAGGAAATAGATGAAAGTACTAACGCGTCATAAACAAGTTTCATGGTTCTTATATTGACAATGTTGCTCATTCGTTTGAAAATGTAACTTAGGTATCTCAGTTTATTGGCCGTCTTTTCTATATGGTAAGTCCATTTGAGTTGGCAGTCTATAATAATAATAAAACAATACTTGGATGACTTGTATAGCGCCGTTTTTGTGCAAAAACACTTCAAGGGCGCTATAGTTACTCCCAAATACTTGATATATTGTCCGAATTTCACGTCTTCGCAATTTAAGCATGTCGCAAAGTTACAATTAGGGTTGTGGAACTTCAGATTAAGATTATTTTTAGGGGATGACTTTTGGGAATTATAAAAGGGAATAAAGATAGTTTTATTAAAATTTAGACTGAGGAGATTTCTATCAAGCCAATCTTTGACTGTTGCAATACATTTGTTTGCTTTACTGGTTGTTTCTTCCCACGTTTTACCTTGTTCTGTTATTGCAGTGCCATCGGCAAAAGAGAGAATTTTACCTGGTATTGCAATTTTTTACATAAGTATTTCGCTGCCTTCTGGGATTACGGTTTTCTGTTGTTAATTATTTTTTATTTATGTGATTAACGCACAATAAACCGAGAAGGCACGGAGAAAAACGAGTATTGTTAATTTATTAAGAATTTCTTCAAATTATTGGTAATTCGGTTAAAATGGGTTAAAATTATAATACCTAACTAACTAAATAAATAACCATCCCTCCGTTTCCCCGAAGGGACATATGCAGAGGGGAGAGACAGAGTGCCAAGCAACGCGATCTTGGTGCACAATCCTTGCCTCATTCACATTCATACATCGTCTCGTACATACTCTTCTATTATTCTGACTCTTGTCATGGCCCGGATCAAGTATCTGATTCACTTGATCGTGTCATGTCCTCCGCGGGCGTCCCCGACTTCTGCTACCATTCACATTTGCACCACATATTCTCCTTACACTTCTTCGTTCATTCGCTCTACATGCCCGAATCATATAAAGCTTACATCAGCCTTGCATTCTTTGCGGATCTCCACATTTCTCACACGATCTTAGATGGTTTTACTCACATACGCCTCAGGGATCTCATACAGCAATCACTTTCAACTTTTAATAAATTCCTAATATAGCGGAACACCTGTTCATGCACCTGCATTTACCTTGATAATATATGTATAATGGCGAAAAGCAAAATATTAGAATTTTTATGAAGACGTGTTCCGAGATCTTGATAATGTATTTTAAGGAAACTTATAAATGTATTCGTTAAGAGCCTGCAATCCCGTTTTTAACCTGATTACCAATAATTTGAAGAGATTCTGAATAAATTAGCAATTCTCATTTTTCTCCGTGCGTCTGAAGCCGGTGAGACTATGGCATCCTCAAATATTTGTTGTGAGGTTGGAGGTAGTGGGGAGTGGATGGGAAGTAGATGGGAAGAGGAAGGTGCTAATTTACGTATTAAGAATCTCTTAAAATTATTTGTGTTCTTAGTTATTGTATATTAGATTAGTACATCACAATAGTATACAGACAGTCAAGCAACGTTTCGATCCTGTATGATGGTCTTTCGTCAGGGCAATACTGAAAATATCTACCACACGTGCTGCAAATAAACAACATTTTATTTTTAATTTTGTCAAATATCTTAAATTAAGTTTACTTACGCACGCTGCGGTTCGAACCTGTAACCTACGGATTTGTAGCCAATTTGTAGCAATCAAAATGGAAAATTATAGCAAAATTAGACTACTATAAAAAAAACTGTATAAATTATCTGCTGAAAAATTTGTTCTTCGGGGTCAAAATTGGCATAAACTAAAAAAAGGTCAAAGTTTTTTTGGATTTTTGACAAAGATCCGGAGGTCTGCTGCGGAAGATAACTTTTTTTTTTCATAAGTCCTCCGTCATTTACAACATACCAAAAAATCACAACTACATTTGATGCAAAGTAACTCCCCCTTTCAGTTATAAATTTACTGTATTATTATGACACGAAATTGATATCGAGATATTTATGATTATTGGCAGCGGAAGTTGGAAATGCAACACCTAGTAACGTAGTGAGTGCAGTAGCTTCGTTCGACGCTAATTGTTATGCGTTCTGGAAATACAATTTTAATACCTCCTACTTCCTTCTCGGAACGGAAACATAATTAACGCTACGTTTCATGAAGGTAACAGTCACTTACACAAACAAGTCACTGTTCAATAGGCCACTTCTTAAGAGTATGGACAGGTCTGTACAATACTCGGACTTGAGGTAGTATTCGACTCAACTTTTGAATATGAACACGCCGACAGGTAGGTACTATCGTTTATTTCGTATACACACATATTCTTTGAATGCTAACCTTTGTCATAAATGAACACCGTTTGAATTAAGAATTTACTGAAAACATAAGAGTGTTTCTTACTTGCCACATTTTATCTTAATTTTGTGAGACAATTACTAGTCTAGTTGTTTTGTAACTTCATTGCTTGCATCACATTCTAAGCCGTGAAGTATGAAGCCAAAGAAACGTACGAAAATTCTGACACGGGGCGGACTTTGTGTTGTGTTTTATTGTTTAAATATGGATTCATTAACTACCGTAGGGTCTGAGATCGTAAAAATAACTAAAGCCATAATATAGTTTCTTTGTGGAAAAATACTTCTGCTATAATAAAAAGATTTTTCGTTTTACCGGGAAATAAAGCTGTCAGAAATGCGAAACGTGCAAAATCAACGGAACTTTCTTTGGTTTTGAATAAATCTAAAAAAAAATACCACACAACCCGGATTTCTACAAATCATTTACATTTTTGACTCCAAATTGTTTCATTTGATCTTTGGGTCTTTATATTGAACACTTGTTACTGTTAAATTAGTTTATTTGGACTTGATATACAGGAGACATTTTAGAGATGCGAGCTGTCTGGCTTACAATACACACATTGTTTTACAATAGGCGACAATAATAATAGTAATGGCATTAACATCATTACAATAGTGATGTGACACAAATAATGTCCACACAAGAATCACTGGGTTAAGGTAAGTCAAGTACGTCCCTTTTCATTCTGCATATATAAAATAATACAATTTTTTATACAACCGATCTATTCCAGTGTTAAATATAACCAAATTTGTCCATTTGCACAATTAATTCTCAAATCGTGCTTATCATCAAATTTATCCAATTGGACAATTAATTCTCGTAGAGTCGTATCTATCGGCAAATTTGTCCATTGGACAATTCATCTCCAAATAGTACTTGTCGTCAAATTTGTACATGGACAATTCTTCGTCCAGCCGCTGGAAAATCCAGATTTTTCCTCGGTTGCATACAGGCCCAGCACACGTGTCATATATATCGCCATGTGTCAATGGCTGTACTTTATGAATTTCGAACAGTGAAATTAAATATTTCCTAAGCCATCAGCTAGCTAGACGTACTCGTATTTGAATGGATGGTGGAACATACTAAAACCGTGGAATCCAATGAATAATTTCAACTGATCTATTTGGGTAGCTCTACTTAATTACCCACCTGAAAACTTAATCAACATTACTTAACTTTCACTAATAATTATATTTATGAGTTCTCAAAGTAAGTAATTAAGTTTTTAAGCACAACGGCAGCTTTCTTCAATCAAAGTTAAGTCAAACATTACCCTTAGTGAACGAAAGGCTTAGCGATAATACAATATTAGCGTAATAACTTTCGTTCTTTATGTCCCGCAGATTTAAGTTACCCGTGCCCTAATCCTTCATAGATTTTATTTTAAGATTTTTATGAATCGCATCTCGACTCAGGGTCGTTAATCTCCGGGTTTTCCAATAACATTTCATCTTCTGTAGGTACCATCAAAGTGTTAGTCGGAATTTTATTTCAATCAGCAGAGACTCTAACTGTATTTTGATACCAGAAGGTGTCAATCCACGAAATTCTTCTTCTAGTGTCCTCTTCTATCGGCTTGGTGGTTGGCTATCAAGGGGGCAGTCTTGCATCTTGGCTCTTGCAGTCTGAAGTGAAGATTGGCCGTAACAACTCAGCGGAACTGCACTCGTACCAATTGCGTTGATTTTAACGCCATAAAGTGCGGCGTTTTATATAAATCTTCCCTGGATAATCTTGTATTTGTCGCTCCTCGTAATATGACCAAGATGTTGATGTTTTATTCAACTGTTAAGACGCCATTGATTATTAATAACGGCCAGAATTTCTATCCTATAACAACTTGACGAGCGTGTATATCTCTTAAAACGAGCTTACAAAGCAATTGAACCGGCCGTAATATAATGAGATTAACGTTTGTCTTATAATCGGTGAAATACGTTATTTTTACAAACTTTGAATTTCGTTAAGAAGTTAGGATAGGACAGTTTCGCTCCGCGTTGCATTATGATATTTAGTGTTGCTAGATGAAATAAAATGGCACTTTTGTTCGGCGCATGGCGCTAATGCTGTGTAACGTGTAAATATGGCGAACGGCAACTTGTGCCACGTGGCGGGGCACAATTGCTTAGCTAATAGTTTAAACCCGCAATTCGCCTTTAATGACTGGGTAATGCGGCCATTAAAGGTTTCGCCATTTAATTTAGTGCCGGCCATAAGTCTGCAATGGCGACGCCAGGAAAGATATCTAACCTTTTACATTTACAATGCATTTTTGTAGGAAAATAATACGTTTTGTGGTCTGGCGCAGTCTCCCAAACTTTGCGTAGCGCATTTCAGAAGGGTTGCGCGAAGTTTGTACGTGTTGCAAGTTTTTATAGTAATGACGTCTGTCTACAGAAAATTATTTATTTTAAATTAAATATTAACTCTACTTTTGCCACTAATCTTCTAATAAATGTAATATCAATAGTAATGGAGGGCAAAATAGCAAATGTAAAATCAATGTCCAGTGTTTTTACTATAATGTCCCTCTGCGTGCAAAGTCGTAAGCTTTTTTTAAGAGTGTGTATTTGAAGTGACTTGGTAGGTAAGTATGTTTTTCTGTATCTGTTTGTAAATTTACAAAATTAGATTGAATTTAAAGATCTTGAATTCTCCAGTCTTTTGAAAGAAATATCAACTCTACTTTTATCACTAATCTTCTAATAAATGTAATATCAAAAGTAATGCGGGGTAAAAAAGCATATGTAAAACCAATGTCCAGTATTTTTACTATAATGTCCTCTGCGTTCAAAGTCGTAAACTTTTTTAAGAGTGTATTTATCTGAAGAGACTTGGTAGGTAGGTCTGTTTTTCTGTATCTGTTTGTAAATTTAAAAAATTGGATTGAATTAAAGATTCTGAATTCTCCAGTCTTTTGTAAGAAATATCAACTCTACTTTTGACTACTCTGTCTACCATAACATGGGTATTAGCCTAGTACGGTAGTTGAAAATTGTAATATTTAAAAAAATAAAAGAAAAGAAAAAAAAAACTTTTGCCACCAATCTTCTTATAAATGTAATATCAATAGTACTGCAGGGAAAAATAGCAAATGTGAAATCTTGTAATTTTCAGTGTTTTTAATATACTGCCCTCTGCATGCATAGTGTCTTCTCGAAGCTTAAACTTTCTAATTAAAATGTGTTTTCTGTATCTATTTGTAATTAATAAAATTAGATAGAGCCTAGGAACTCACAGCAAGTTTTAGCCGTTGAGTTTATTTTTCACATAAATGGCGTTATACAAATTATCCATTCGAGAAATTTAGTAATGTTTTGGGGGCAATCGATATTGGATTTAGGTTATGTTTGAGTGTACATATTATGAATTTAAACACACTTTCATATTCAGCAAGCCTTTCTACGAACAGTAAAAATAAGATAAATGTTGAAATTTAATATCTGATGGGCGTCACTCTTTATCAGAGTAAATATTATCTGTCAACATGTCATGTATTTACTCACTTCAAACTGCAAATCGACACGGTGTGTTTTTGTATATCTATATTATATAGATGTCACCTGTGACAGGTAAAACATTTTTTTAACAGCGCCATCTGTAGGACGTAAAAGCAATACGCGCTATTGTTTCTTTATCTCCACCGCAGACTGAGCCACAGCAACGCTTGGCGCAGTACAGCTAGTATTTTAATACAATCAGTAATTCAGTGGCATAGAAACTAGCGTTCGGACTGTTAGATAGATATTACAAAGCAGAATAATATAATGTTTCCACATCCCGAGACCCCAACCTTTCCGCATTTAGAAATAAATCAGTTCTGTATCCCCGCGGAAAGGGGTCCCAGTTCCCAGGTCGCCATGAAGCCGGTATGGGTTAGGTTAGGTACTATGGGTTTATACAACAAACTCCCACTGTGTAATATCACGCCGTGTGTAATTTAAATGTGTTTTCTTAGAACGATCACTTTGATCTGTGGATTAGAAAGATAAAACAGTATTAACATGTTGTTTATATCCCCGCCGGGGTGGGCGGTGAGGCGGAAAATCGGCGCCAACCAACTAACTTAGCCCCACCCTGTCGTATCTGTTGCTCAACACAGGGGTGGACTTTGAGACTTTTAATAAAATAAATAAAAAAATCAGATATTATGATTTGAGATTTTGTTGTCTAAAGTGCTATCGTCATTTATTTTTGGGTTATTATGCCGTGATGTGCTTCCTCCTTCTATTACCAACAATTAGCTCAGGAAGCACTGATTAAAGTAAGTCAAGTACCCACGTCTCTTAATACCCTGTATAAAATCTGGAAATGGCGTTTTACTTGCATGTATAAATATTACGTTAAGTCAAATATTTTTTCAATTTATACCGGTATTGTGTACCTACAGATTTGTATTGTTTTATCGACGCACACACGGAGAAAAATGATTAGTTACTGCTAATTTATTAAAAATCTTTTCAAATTATTG
The DNA here is from genome assembly GCA_026573805.1 of Hesperophylax magnus. NCBI lineage: Eukaryota > Metazoa > Arthropoda > Insecta > Trichoptera > Limnephilidae > Hesperophylax > Hesperophylax magnus. The sequence continues at coordinate 2,865,004 of JAIUSX010000977.1, read as the reverse complement.
GTAATCCGGTCAAAAACGGCATTGCTGGCCGTTTCCTGTGTAAACTTTTAGTAAATTCACAACATATCGGAACACGTATTCTTGCACCTGCATTTGCCTTGATAATATACAATGACGGAATGCGGGAATATTATGAATTTTATGAACACGTGTTCGGACATTGTTAAAACACATTCGTATTTTACTAAAAACAAATTATGAAACCTACCAATTTATTCGTTTAGGGCATGGAATACCGTTTTTAACCGGATTACGAATAGTTTGAAGAGATTCTTTATGTTAGCAATATTCGATATTAGTAATTTTTCTCCGTGTACAATGTGCAATTTGAAAATTTAATTTCTAAGAATCTTCCAAGTTAATTATAAAATGTAAAGCAACAAAATTAACGTGAATATTAGCTATTTATCATATTTCTATATGAAATAAGTAATGTAAATTTCCCATGAAACATTTATTTACAGAGTGAGTAATTGTTTTTACTTACGACTGCACGTAACACATTTGTACGCTAGGCCATCGTTATTCTCATCTATATAATTTCCCTTTATAAATCTCAGTCCAGTTTTTACTAAACTAATCTGAGATTTGAATGTTTTATTACCTCGCGCGTCTCACTCCAACCCTGTTTGAAAAAGGTGCCATATTAGCATTTGATTGAAGCCAGAATACGGGGCTATATCCACCCTCGCCAAATCGGGTAGGAATTAATCAATGAGCGACACAATCAGGCTGTACGTCGCAGGTTTTACACCCCCAGAATGTCCTCACGAACCTTACAATATCCGTCAGCGACACGATCCTAGGCAAGATCGCTTCTCTGTCTACACTGCTCTGCCTGATCCCACAGAAACCAACCACTGAACAAAACAATCTCTAGATGTATGATCTTTAGGCACCTAACTATTTGAATGACAGTTGTGCCAATTTTTTATATGATGTGAGGCTGAAGGGAGTGGGAGAGTAAGTAAATGGGAACGATGAAGGTTTGGAAATATTAAATAGGCCCTAAAATGGTTAGAGTGTTAAGTAATCTCAGTATGACCAAATACCCTATAATATTAATAATACCTCCAGCTTAAGACCGTTTTAACCAAACAAACGCCATGGTAATAAGCCAAGTTTTCACTATTTTAAATATATATTTTTAGTAAGGCTGTCTATGGTTTATGTGAATCTACAATTTAATTCCAAGATTGATTAAATTTAGCACACTTGACCTTTAAAACAAGAGGAAAGAGATTGTCTATATGAGATTTCTAAAGAAATTCTGGTACTAACTACCATATGTATTCCTCACTGCCCAGAATACTTATGCAGGGAAATAGTTATACAGAGTCAGTGAAGAACTTTAATTTATCACTTAAACATTAATCAATACAAAAGATTGTTACTGAGGCAGTTTAGTTATGTATTATAAATATGTACTGTATTAATATATAGTTTTTACTATTCATACGTAAAAGCCCCTAAAAGAGCGTTAATATGTAATAATAATTAATAAATAAATAAAGTTTCCGATATTTTAAAATAGTTTTGCTAATTGCGCTTGACAGTTTTGCCAGAAGTAAGGGAAAATTGACCTTACTTAGTGGCACACCAAACACGTCTACCGGTTCATCCCTTCAGTGCGACCCCCAAAATTAGTTGACAGTTGCCATCGTCATTAGTATTTAAATCGGTTTATAATCTACCTCGCCAACCCCAAGATTAATCGAGGCGATAAGGAACGATGATGGAGTCATTTACCCCTGGATCTTCGATTTGATCAACACAACGCAACCAATATGGATCAATGTTATGTCTGTTTGCATTAAAAATTATTTTTTTAATAATTTTCAGTTATACGGTTGAGAGATAATAATATTATTATCTGTGTGAAAACATATTATTTCAAAATTTAGATTTCTTATTCTTTTATCGTGTACAGTCTGGCTGTGTCACAATTTGTGGAATTTTATAATGCTTTTAAGGTTAGAAAGGGTGGTAGGAGAAAGAGGAGAATAAGACGCCAGTGAGAGCTGTCTCACTGGCGGTGGGGAGGAGAATGATATGGGGTAGATGAAAGTGAAGATCTGGTCTTGGTGACCAGACACAGCAAAATCCATTTCACACAATTTTTAAATTCTGAATGGTTGCCTTTCGCCAGGGTAATACTGAGAGTATCTACCACTCGAAGGTGCCGCAAATATGCTGCATGTAATTTTTAATGAGTAACTTGTGAAAATAACACAAATTAATCAAATAAAATTTACTTGCGCCAGGAATTGAACCCGCTACGTATTCGAATTCGATTCGTAGACAAGGATCGTAACCACTCATCCCGGAACCGAAATCATATAATTTATAATGTATGAAGTGGTCCGCCACAAATGAACAAAACAAGAGAGAAAAGGCTAACAAAAAACATATATTCGAGAACGATTTCGCAAAAAGCTCGTTTAGATTATAGCTAAACCAAGACAAGGGACTGGAAATAGTAATGACGGAAACACGGCTAGAAGATTTTTTACTAATCCTATTTGTACTGCTGATATAACTGGAGTAGATGAAGAGATAATTCGAAGGTTTTCTATAATTTTACAGACCGTGGCATGCGGAAGAGTCATTAATGCAAATACATTTGGAGAGTATGCGAATAAAACCGCAGAGTTGTATGTTAGCAAGTACAACTGGTATTACATGCCAGCTTCGGTGCATAAAATATTATTACACGGAGAAAAAATTATTAGGTATAATTCAATTTTACCACAGTTATCTGAAGATGCTCAGAAATCTAGAAATAAGGACTATAATATGTATAGGTTACACCATGCTAGAAAGTGTTCGATCAGATCCATTCATTTCTAGCATACGAATGACCGTTACGAAAATGACGCTGGAGCTAGATGACGAGGCTAAAGACCTTTTAGAATAATAGAGGATACCACAATACATGTTTTACTTGCATATTATATTACAGAAAAAATGATTATTTGTTATTATTATTATGAAAAGTGATTTTTTTAAAAGTAAAAAATGTTTTTGTTTTTCAGACTTTAATATATTAAGAATACTTATAACAATTCACTAAATAAAAATATGAAATAAAAAAAAAATATTTGGTTGTTAATTAGCACACTAATTTTTATTTTTTTATCATAAGAAACAAATAAGTTACAGATTTATCAGACGAAAATCAGCATTTGCAACCACTAGTCGGAGATACCCGAGAAATACTTTAGCGATAGGGAAGCATTGCGGGGTCCGGTAGTCATTTACGTAATTTTAATCTAATAATAATAATAATAATCTAATATAGACAATTAAATTTAGAATTTTTTTAATTTTCACAATTTAATCTAGACACTAGCGCCAGCTTCTATATAAGAGGAACATTAAAAAATCAAAAGCAGTGAAAACTAATTGTATGAATTATCTTTGTTACACTGACTTCAGCAAAGCGTTCGACAAGGTTTGTCACGCTATTCTCGTAGAAAAACTGTTTAAAGCTGGAGTTCGTGGAAATATGTTGCATTGGTTTATAAGCTATCTTTCAAATAGAAAACTTAGTGTTAAACTAAATGGGGAATCATCATATGATTTTTTTGCATCCAGTGGGGTACCGCAAGGTTCCCACATTGGACCTGTATTATTTATATTTTTTGTGAACGACATTTGTAATATTTTTAAAGGCATCGACGTACTTATGTTTGCAGATGATTTGAAACTTTTTAAAGCAATTCGAAACCTGGACGACTGTTATATTCTCTCAGCAAATTTGTCAAAATTAGTTTAGTGGTGTAACGATAATAAGCTATACCTTAATGTTAATAAATGCACAACTATGAGATTTTTCAAAATAAAAAATCCGATTTATTTTAATTACTCAATAAATAACATCATTCTCGAATCTGTTTCCCAAATAAATGACTTAGGTGTTACATTCGACACCAAACTTAGCTTCATACCTCACATTGAAAATATTTCAAAGAAGGGTTTAAAAATGTTAGGTTTTGTACTAAGAGTGGCTAAAGATTTTACCAACATTAAAACATTGAAACTTCTTTACACATCACTAGTGAGAAGTCAGGTTGAATATAATTCAACTGTATGGTCTCCCGACTATAATGCGCATTCTCAAACAATAGAAAGAGTACAAAAAAAATTCCTAAGCTTTTTAAATTATAAACTAAAAATACCTAAAGAACAAATAAACTACACTTATCTATTACGGTTATCTAATCTATTAACTTTGAGTGACAGAAGAACTTTTTTCGATCTAGTATTTCTATTTAAAATCTTGCATAATACAATTGACAGCCCTGAATTATTGGCGCTCATAAATTTGAATGTGCCAGCCAGAAACACAAGGTCAGTAATACCGTTTTATTGTGGTAATACTACGACCAGGACGCAGTTCAATATACCACTCCACAGAATTCAAAACTTGGGAAATATGTATTCGCACATAGATGTATGGAATATGTCACTGATACAATATAAACATGAAATAATCAAATCATTTATCCATGATACAAGTTCTCACTAAAGAAGTTCATTGTTAAATTTATCAACTACATCGGCAAATTAAATGTATGATTCATAAAAGCATTATAAAACATCATAATCTGTAGTATTATTTAGTTATAAAAAAAAAGTTGTTTCATCATTAAAATTAACTTATATAAAATATTAAAATACAAATCAAACAGTTCCGAACTCCTGCAACTAGCTAATTCCCCGGTACAGTGGTTTCATACTATGCGAAACCAATACCGAACCAATACCTAACAATAATGTTGTGATTCTCTGATCACAGTACTTTAAATTTTGGTCTTTAATTTTCACTGAACTTAAATTTAAATTTTTAATGCATTTATTTTTAATTCATTTATGTATGTATGTATATTTCTTTCTCATGTTAAATTGTACTGCCTTTATGTATATATGTAAAAGCCCTCTGGGCGTAAAATATAATAAATAAATAAATAAATTATTGTTTATACTCTGTAAATTGATTAAATTAATAAATATATAGTATATACTCGAAAAAAAAATGATAACAAAAGCTCCTGGCGGCGAATGCGTTAATGGAAAAACGGGGTGTGGTTGATTTATCTAATGTAAAAGGTAACCTTCCTCTTGTTTTGATGGTCAATTGTGCAAATTTTCACAAATCTCGGGATAAAACTCTGGATTGGAATACAAATCTTCTTTATATATATAGATAGATTCGAGATATTATCATAGTTCATTCCTACGGGCAGGTAGAATTCTTATGCTGTATCACATACAAAAATTAAATGAATTAATTCCCACTAGCCACAGCCAGTGAAGCTATGACACCCGCGATTCGGGTGTTTTGTGATGCGGAAAAAAATGAAGAGGGAAAGCAGATAGGAAGATGACGCTTGGAATGAACCTGTCTATTCAAATAAAGTCATTGTTCTTAAGCTATGTTTGGTGAACAAGTGAGGCCAGGTTCTTTCTTTTCTTCACTTTTCCTTCCCCTCTCAATTGCCTCAAAACTTACCCCAAACCTGCGATGCCATATTCTCAATGGTTCCGGGCAATGGGGTCTCTTGTGCGGTATCACACAAGCTGTTGAGAGTTATTTATGGAAAATTAGTATTACTTAGTGAATTGACTTCTTATAAATATTCTAGTTGGCTGAGCGTAGCGAGTTCCTGTTTTAACTCAACAGTTTTGCATTTATTCTGTCTGTAAATTTGTTTGTGCATTCCGTTTCCAGCTCAAGGTGGTGGACATTTTAATGGTTTAGAAATGATTATTTTACTAAAATATGAAGTCGCTGTTTTTATTTGGACTTTCTTACTCGCTTTTTTTCAATATTATTGTACCTTCCTGCCTGAAGAAAGTTTGAAAAAAAGGAGTTAAATAATAAGTACCCACTTACAAATCTAACGATTTTAGAGGAAATTGGTTTTTATTTTTTAAATAAGAGACGATTCGAAAGATACTTTTTATTATAGCGAGGTCTGCTGTAAGCAAATTTATGAAAATATTTTCAATTGATGTTGGCATACATTCTAGTGTTTTTGAAGCTAGTAGCAGTTTTATCCAACCAATATTAACAGAGTTAATAAAAATATGTATCGGATTTCCCGCGACATGAGAACGCTCAATAAAAAATAGATATACCCACATATTATTTCGGTACAATATCGAATCACACTAATTTTCCAAACCAACTTGAACATTTAATCAAACAAAAAATTCCGTGTGTCTAACATTAATTCGGACGACGTTTCATTGAAAACTTGTAACAAATGCGTGATGCGGTTGGCGAGGCTACACTAAAACCTTATTGGATTATTTCATGACTTTTAATCAACAAAACCAAGCTCACAGATAAATGACTTATTTTTGCTTTTTGCAACTCGCTGTGCTGGGTTGTTTTTATTAGTTTACGGTAACGGATTAAAATTTTCATTAAAAAACGGCAACAATTTTTTAATAACATACCCAGTCTTTTTATGTTGTAGTTATACTTGTTTTGCTACCAGGTTTTTGTGATTTTATGTTATATAATAATTTCATAGTTTTAAAATAAATAAATTAATTAATCGCTGAAATACTACAAGGACAGAAAAAGCTTTAATGCTAGAAAGGATCAAAAAATAAAAATTATATCTAAGACAATAGGATCTTCTCTAATACAGGGTTTTCCAATGAGAGGTGTTATTTTGAATAGCCCACTATTTCGGTAGATGTTACTTTTGAAGCTGTCATTTTTTGATATTTGACAAGTAGAAACTACGCCATTAATAAAAATGGAACGATACACGCTTCAACAACGCATTTAAATTATTAAAATTCACTTGAGTGAATCAAATGCAAATCATCTTGAGTGATGAGGCCCATTTCCACCTCGGTGGCTTCGTCAACAAGCAAAATTGTCGCTTCTGGGGCTCGGAAAACCCAAGAGTTATTGTTGAAAAGCCTCTCTATCCTCAACGTGTTACTGTTTGGTGCGGTTTATGGTCCGGCGGAGACATTGGACCTTACTTTTTCGAAAATGAGGCTGGAGCAACAGTTACGGTGAATGGATTGCGCTGTCGAGAGATGATTAATGATTTTTTATGGCCGGAATTGAATGGTATTGATCTGGACAACGTTTAGTTTCAACAAGGCGGCGCTACGTGTCACACAAGCAACGAAACCATTGATATTTTACGATTGAATATCAAAATAACACCTCTTATTGGAAAACCCTTTTGTATATAAAGGAGAATGTCTGTTTGTGGTGGGCAGCGCGAATTTGATTTTATTCGGAGAACAATTAAATATTGCACAATTGACCGTCAAAATAATAGGGAGGTCACTATTTACATTTGATTTCAATAAACCCTATGTAAAGTTCGGGCAACGCCGGGGACTTCAGCTAGTAGTACAAATATTTCAACTATTTTTCGAAAAGCCAAAACTAAAATATTGATGCTTTTCAGCAACGTTACATGAATATGGTTTAATAATAATAATTATCTCTAAATATTATAAAACAAAGTCACTATCCGCATCTGTCTGTTTGTTCGCACGGTTCTTCTGAACTACGCAACGGATTTTGATAAGGTTTCACTATCATTTAGACAATTTCTTACGGAAGGTTTATAGTTGTATATATAATACTCGCACATGCATATTATGTTTATAAAAAGTAGAGAAAAGTGGAGCAACGCCGGGTACACCTCAGCTAGTATTTAAATAATTTTTTTTAGATGAGAGAGAATAGGGAAGAAATGAAAAGAAAAACTTTGTGTTTTTTGTATTATCTTTTTAAAACAATTAGAAACGACGATGACAATTTTTTTTCCAACCTTTCTTCAGGCAGGTAGGAACCGTATTGATAAAAAACGCAAATAAGAAAGTCAAAATAAACCCGAAGATTTCACTTTGGAAAAAATAATTTTTAGTGAACCATTATAACGGCCACCATCTTGAAACGGAAACGGAACGTACAAACATATTTACAGATAGACGTAATACAAAACGGTTGAGTTACAACAGGACGCTCAATAAAATATTATTAAATACACTTTGGAGAAAGGAATGTGTCTGCTTTGCGTTTTGATGGGACACTGACGTGTTAACTGGTTAATAATGATTTGATGACAAAGCTGCTGGCTCCCTATTTTAGCGCATTTCACCTTCCCCACTATCCATTCATTATATGGGGCTCTGCAAATACCAGCGTTAACTAATAAAACAAACTGCCCCGTGGATACATAGCGCACATTATCTCGGCCATTACCACAAATCCGTCGCGTCAGCTTTCACTCAATCTGGCTTTTAATTAATTTATTTATTTATTCCTCGTCGGCAATCTTCGGAGGGGTTCGGCTATTTCCGCCTATGCCCCGCTGAGACATCCAGGGGCGGCGGGTATAAAATACGCTTTTCCGAAAAGGGGATGGTAGTATTCGAAAAGAATTTGAACTGGACGGGTGTTTTTTTTAAACTATTCCTAAAATTGGACCAAAATCAGAAATCGGGAAAAAAAGCTGATTTGAAAGGTAAGAATAAAGAATTATTGATGACTTGATTCGGGGTACTTAGCGTGGATTAGATGATTAACTCGAACCAAATTGCGCTGAATTCTTAAGTCACTTGAATTTATCTCGTCTAGTGTTATTTTGGAACTTACTAGTTTCACCAAGCCACTTGCTAAATTGATGTTTTGGATAGCAGTCGACCGGAGTGTTGAGCCTCAAAACGTTTGAACCTACACCATAAAACATGTTGAATAATAGTGTCATGGTTATTAAAAACATTGTCATTGATAAAAAAACATCCAGTCATAATTACATCTTACAATGCATATCATCCAGTCATATTTACTGTTCATTGGTTCGCCCTAATCTAGAATATGCCTTCGTTATTTTGTCTCCATTCTATGATGTTCACATTAATCATATCGAATCCGTACAGCATCGCTTCTTAATTAATGGGAATTACATTGAAGGTTAGGCTAGAAAGAGGCGTTTACTCATACGATGAACTTGAAGTAAAAATAAACAATAAATACCACCACAGTAAGCGGAAAATGTTGCTTGTGTGTCTTGATAGAGGGCTTAGCCAGCCGAGGAATTTAACGTACGACGCCTGGGTGAGACCCAACCGCGATGCCAACTCATCCACTGACCGGTCTAACTGAAATGGACATGGTCTGTTAGTAAATAAATAACGTTAAAAATATAAATTATCAACACATAATAGTTAACCTCATACCTGCGTAATATAATATCAAATACGCCATTTCCAAGAAATCCCTTTCTCAAACAAAACTAACAAAGTAGTTTTGTTGAAATAAGCGGGTAGCTTTGATAAGCGAATTCAACTGAGGTATTCGGTCCTTTGGCATTGTGTAGTAATTATTAAATAACGTTGTTTTATTTTTTGTGATAGGCACACTGTGGTTAATGGCGGCTTAGATCCTGTTGCATAAGTTCGTAACAAGAGGGGCTGAAGATTGAAAACGTTTCCGATAATTAAAAAGAACTTCATAAGATTTCAACTCTTGTTCCTCATTTTATTCGTCATACGATAGGAAAATATATATTTCTCTGTAGGACGACGACATAAATGGGTATTAAAAAATAAATTGAGGTAGAATAAAGTAAGAAAGTAGGGAAAATTGTTTGAGAGGTAGCAAGTAGCAATGGCGGCATGTTTCTTTCAGAATTACGTGCCCAAGGGCGGGAGTGGATACCCGAGTACCTACTCAGCAGGCATCAGTAATTATTATTATTATTATCATCATCGTGCGCGTATACAATTTTTTGCTAGGGAAGATTTCAATGGCGAAAGATCTGAGAGCACTTAAAAGATTGAAATGCGTACGATATCCAAAACAATGGCTCACTTTACAATGGGGCCGTTCGGGGGATATTGTAATCAGGGGCTCGCTTGGCGCAACCCTGGCGCGGCGGAGGGGTTTGTGACAACCCTGGTGGGCCGGGCCCTGGCAGGGTCTCCTATCACAAGTTATACATCGTTATTATTTTTTTTTAATTTAATCAAAAACACTAAATATAATGAAATTGTAGAAAATATAAATGTATAAAATATGAATGCGAGCAATAAAACTATCCAAAATTGTTAGCTCTGGCGTAGAGTGATAATAAAAGTGATTACTAATTCTTTTTTTATTTATTTTTTCAGGTAAGAAAATATGAATTATCGGAGTTCACGCGAGTACGGTAAGATTTTTGTTTGTAATTGGGTAAGGTATATTAGAGGGATTTTTATCTTTCGTACTATACTCTACTATAAAGCAAAAATTCCATTCGTCTCAACCAGCTAAAATTTCAGGCAAGTAAACAGACGACTCAAGCTTTATAAAATTTATTCAATTTTGTCAGAAATTATTCAACTATGTATTTTCAACTCTGTATGATTTCTATTCTGAGCTATGGTACTCTGATATAATATCTTTAAATAAGATAAAATGCCATCCTGTGGATTCCACACATTTGTCAGTATTGTTACGCCACTGCACTGGTTGCGGGATAATTCATCAAATACCTAATTTTTTTTTTCCCCGAAGAATCGGTGTTCATAATCATTTTCTTCAACCCTAACATATCGACATAAATACTCACACATGCATGCAATATCTATATTCATACACACTTACCTTATACTTATACCGTGGCTTGAACACTTTCAATGTATGCAAATGACGTGTGAGATCTTTCATCGGAGCATCGCATCGTGTCGTTTAGAGTCAGAGTCCCCTGCGATCATCCCCCCTAACCCCTTTCATCGCCGGTCACACCCCTTAGTTTTGACACATGAAAATGACCCTTCAATGCGTCACGCGGAATTACCCACCGGCCCACTGCTCCTTACAAGGGGTTTTCTCAGGTCAAAGGGCACTGACGAGAGTTGATTTTGATATAGATTGAATCGGATTTCTATCGAATATTTTTTTTGCTTTGCGTCTTTTTTAATCATATTTTCTTTTCTTTATTTTTTTTCTTTTGACATTTTGCACCATGGGTATGGTTGGTATAATACGGCCATACTATAACAGAGTTCTTTACACACTTATAACTAAGTCGATTTTCTCATATAAAGCAAAAACATTCGTTTTCGAATCACGGTCGTACCGATTATTTTTTGATATGATATTAATATCATTCAAGGAAACAGATTTTTTTTTAAACATCCAAAACGGGGGGTGGAGAGTGGAACGCATTTTCATCGCATTTGATGTTCAGTTACCAAGTTATCAAGTTATTAAATATTGCAAGCTTTAATTTTGCATGGCGGACATCTTGTGTAGTTGTTTTATTTTCCTTAGACCTTAGAATATAGTTCACTAAGTTAGATAGGTTCCATGTCGTACAAAATGTGCAAGTTTTTCCATTCTTAAAGTAGAAATAAAGTTTTTTTTTCGCTTTGGTTATGGAAAAATCCAATCATTTGCATTTTTATCTATTAAACCGTAAAAAATTAAGGCAGTTCGCCGCACTGAATTATAAATTCTTAAAAGTTTTATGATCTGTCCGCTAAGATATCTAACAACAAAACTACACCTTTATAAAAACATCTCCACCACATCTATCGCTACACTCACGTTACTTATTGAAAAAATATCTATAAAAACATATCCACAACGTCTATCGCTACACTCGCGTTACTTATTGAAAAAATATTTATAAAAACATCTCCACAACGTCTATCGCTACACTCGCGTTACTTATTGAAATGAATATTTATCAAAAACATCTCCACAACGTCTATCGCTACACTCGCGTTACTTATTGAAAAATATTTATAAAAACATCTCCACAACGTCTATCGCTACACTCGCGTTACTTATTGAAAAATATTTATAAAAACATCTCCACAACATCTATCGCTACACTCGTGTTACTTATTGAAATGAATATTTATAAAAACATCTCCACAACGTCTATCGCTACACTCGCGTTACTTATTGAAAAATATTTATAAAAACATCTCCACAACATCTATCGCTACACTCGTGTTACTTATTGAAATGAATATTTATAAAAACATCTCCACAACGTCTAGCGCTACACTCGCGTTACTTATTGAAAAATATTTATAAAAACATCTCCACAGCGTCTTTCGCTACACTCACGTTACTCATTGAAAAATATTAATTATTTTTTACTATTATTAATTAATCTTTAAAAAATGCATAACCAATTCAATGGGTGATGTACTACGCTTGTCTAGCTAAACAATCCTGTGTTGAAGGCAGACGCATTTAAAACGCCAGAATTCAATACGTTTTGATTTATTTAAAAATATTACGAGCAAGCTAAACCAATTGACAGTTTTTCAGAAAACAGATTTGTCGTAAAATTTTGATTTAATGTTATGGAATCAATCTTGACTTTTAAGTTCGGCAATAAATTTTGTCCGTACGTCTTCCATAGTGGATGGAAAAAGTACCAATACTTCCGAGTTTCTGGAAAGACAATCAATTGCAATTTTTACGAGGAGTCATATTTTCAATTGTCATCGATTTTCTCGAGATTGGCATTTAAGTCTTTCAGAGAGTTTTACGATATTAAAGCTCGTCAAAGCGAATAAAACTGTAGATCAGCGATAAGCTCAGTAGGTCACTTCACTTTTTAGACATTGTCAAGATTTTATTGCAATAACTATTGTGTCCCGTGAAAAATCACGGAATCTGATTTGACTTGCATACATAAAAACTGAGAAATTTGGTTTGTACGGAATTAAAAAATATTAGACATTTCTAATATATCTATCAAATTGTAGCAATCGTACTTATATAAAGAATAGCTTCGGTGGTTTTTCTTGTTATAGAAATCTGTAATTATTATATGCCGAGATTGATGAATTTGTTGTCAATGTCTACATGAAATTTCTAAAAACAACCTAACCCCCCTTTCCAACCCCTTAAAGCAGAATTTTGATATTTCTTGATGAAATTTTCTACACTTGACGTACGTATAAGATAAAATTACTGTCTCTATCAGATTTAGAAAAACTCTCCGTAAAACCCGGGTATTTCAGGTAAGGATAAAAAATAATCGTCTTGAATATTTTTTTGTAGGTAATTTATTGTATCTGGATTTCAAAAAATATTTTTATTTCAAAATTTTTAATGTACACCTATCAGTTATAATTTTGAATACGTCACTTACTTACGCACAAGGAAATTATATTATTAAAAATATTGCGAGCAAATGAAAAAAAAACTCTTTTGTTGTTGATTTTCATCAGTTAATATTTGTGTTTTCTGAATTTCCTTCAATCACAGTTCCGTAAATCAATTAGTAATAATGAATTAACCAAAAACTAATGCATACTCGATTAAACAGCACAATGACGGCTTAGTTTCAAATTGAAAGTATCACGGCACGTAGTGTGTTAACTAGCTGATGAGTTTTCCCGCTCCGATGTAGGATGTAGGATGTACACTAATATGGAGGAATAGAGGTAATAGAGAGAAGAGAGAAGATGATGTGGTGGAGCAGGTAAAGGATAGAGCGATAGAAAATCGTGCACAGTGAAGGGCGGCAGGAAACATATCTACAATCAGCCAAGAGATAAGTGACAAGATTATGAAATTTGCCAAATTTAAACAATATTATTATGTAAATTCACTTTCCTTCTCTCCATAAATTGATAGCCTAGAACCAAAACCTCATAGATCACAAGGCCGGGACATTGAATCAAATCGGCCTCCTAACTTGTATGAGAACAAAAAACGTATTTTTATTTATTTTTAAAAATTATCTATAACATTGGTAAATAAGAATTAATTGAAACAAAAAATAACGAATATTTTTGTGAAATCCCATACAAGTTCGGAGGCTGCTTTGAATGAGTGTCCCGGCCTTGTGATCTAGGAGGTTTTGCTAGAACACCCCTGAAGGGTGAAAGCCAGAAACTATGGAAAAACAATTTCTTGACATTTTGGAAGATATGAGTAGGTACGTGCTCAAAAAGTTTTCTTCTTTAGAAATTTCGTTCAATAGTATTATTCTGCTTGTCATACTGTTCTGTGCTAGAACATCTGTTCTGCCGTGTGGTATCTTGAAGAAGTCGTGGTGCCTACGGCTAAAGTTTTCAGGAACGTATTTGTAAGTACCTGGAGTAATGGCTTGAGTTGAGGAAGAAAAAAAAAGATTGTACGGTGCTTGGTTTATCAGATTTTTTTTTTCTTCTAACATTATAGTTTGTTTTCAAATGTATACCACTTTTAAAATATTTAAAAAAAACTTCAGTAAAACTTTTGTAAATTCAATGAATTTTTCTTTGGTAAGTCGTTGGGTTTTGAGTTTGAGTCGCAAAGTCAAAGCTCTCAATGAGCTAAGATCTCTGTTCTCTCGTATGTAGGTACCTTAGTTTAAAAGTACTTAGTAGCTTTCTGAGCCTCGGAGTTCTGTAAAACGTACAAAATAGTTGGGTATTTAATTTGCTCAATTTCCATGAACAAACATAATTAACCAAGTGAAAAATAATAATAAGTGTTTTTTGTAACAAATAGATTTAATGATATCCTCACTGAGATCTCCCGTGCTGAGGATTTCACTTACATATGATTAATAAATAATTAAAAAATAAAAACCTAACTTATAATCATAATAACCAACTTCTCCCAGCCTCTAATGCGAATACTTCGACTATATATAATATCCGCTGTAGTGGCAAGCATTCAGACATATTCAGTGATAGCCTCCAGAACTCTACAAAAACTCTTGAATCTCTTGTTATTACTTGACTTCACTTGACTCCTATTCTACTACAATTCGACTCCTATATGATACCTTATTGTCGCTTGTTTTTTATGTCGTTTTTCATAACTACCTATTTTTTATGTTTACATATTGATGTACACCGTTCTCGAACAGTTAATATTTATTATTTTTTCGTTTTTATTTTTTCAATACATGTAATGAAATGGGGAACGGTCGCAATTGGGAATCGAACCTAGTATCTCTGTCATACCGAGACAACGCCTCTTATACAACACAGTAAATGCTTAAGGGTAGGTGTATACTAGGTAAAATATATTAATTCAAGTTGAGAAGATGATATTTATTACAAGATGAAAAACATAATTTCCAATGAAACAATCTGAGAAAACTTCTAGATATGAACGGAGAAAATGTCGTAATACTACGAAATCACTAGACAGGTTCAACATAATATTTTGAGGAAATACTGAAAAGTACGAGTACTCCACATGTCACCTAGATTTCCACTAGCCTCGCTATATAAGTACGCAATATCAAATACATAATGGTTTCAAATGTTACAACATAATAATATGCTTTATTGCCACCGCCTCGGGCTCAGTGCGGTGTTAATAGTGTTGGTAGTGCGGCAGATATGGCAAATATTGATATATTTTATGAATCTTTTAATGGACCCTACGCTGATAGCCCTTATCGTTCTATTTATGGGATATTTGAGTGCGCCTCCCAGATCTACGCGCGCAACACAATGTACCGGCAATGTTGTGTATGTCTCTTTTACTACATCAAATATTAAACATGCACTCTGTTAATAGCGCGTAGCCTTTATGCTGTAAAAACTGGCAATGTGTGTTTGATCATGGTATTTTAATGTCGATATTTTGATGGTTGGTGGCATAGACATATGAAGTGGTTGGTGGTAATGCTTTCACCGCTCTCAATGATAGAATTAAAATTATTTTTAACCAACATTTTTACGGTAATTGCTTTTCTAAGTAGATCGGCTTTTACCGAAAATATTAATAAATTACTTTAGCATCATACAAATAAAAATAGTATAAGGGGTAAATAAAATCATATAAATTTTGACGGCCTCCGTGTTCGAGAGGCAAGGCAAGCTAGTATTTCCGGGTTCGAATCAGTAAATTTCATTTGATTAATTTGTGTTGTTTCACAATTTACTCATTTAAAATAATACATTGCATATTTGGGGCACGTTTCGGAGTGGAATTTACTCTCAGTATCGCCCTGATTTAAGACCACCATTCAGAATTGAAACGTTGCTAGAAAAGGCTTTGGCCGTGTTTGGTGACCAGATCTGCCAGGAATATGAATAGCCAGCCCCACCTTCCTCTTGCCCATCTCCTTCCCCACACCATTAGAGATGCCCTAGTCTCACTGGCTCCAGACGGTTGGGTGCAGTTGGGACTCTTGTGCGGTTTCTTTTTCGTTTTTGTTTTTTTATTCCGTCAATGTGGCATAACTACAGTGTGGCCTTGATAATAATATATTATTCAATTAAAAAAAAATAAAGAAGTTCTACGATAACAATAAATAATATATGATAAAAATGAACCAACATTTTTACTTCAATAAAAATAATATTAAATATAAAAACACGCCTTTTAAGAAGAGTCTTAATTAATAAATACGACAAACGAAATACGTTTTTCAAAAATGAGTTTTGGCTTCAAATGCTTATTTTAATATTATGTATTAATGGAATTAGAAATTTTCCGGCTATTTTGTCCACAAAATCTATGGATTTCGATATTTTTCTTAATTTCGCGTTGGTGCGACACTGGAGAATGACGCTGGCAGTGAAAGGGGTAATAAGATAAATCATTTAATTATGATGTTCAAAAATCTAAATTTCAAAAAATTATTTATTTATGTCTATTCTTGAATACACATTTTACAAATGATTACAGTGGTTTATATTGTAGTACAGAGAAAAAAGTACCGAAAAAAAGTATAAAAAATAAAGAACATAGGTTGATATAGGTAAAACTGTGTGTGGGTGATATTGTATGTTACGTGAACACCTCACTAGGAGAACCTGTGCTGAGGTGTTAACGTGTTTGTGATTAAGTGTGACAGGTATTTATGTGTTGTAGTAGAAAGTTTTTTTTTTTTTTTTTTTTCACAGACTTATATTGAAACATGAAAACACACATTTATATGTGAGTGTATGTATTTTAGGATAATTCTTGAAGAACGTGTATAATATTTAATTTTACTTATTATATTTGTCTTAAAACATTAAAAAATAAATGATTTGACAATTAAGTTTACAAATTACTGATTATAACTTAAGTCTGCATAAAAGTCATCGCCTGTTCTAGTATTATTACAATGGAAAAATGTTTCCTGTTGGTATTTCAGTTTGCATTTACCTGCTGCAAATAGTGTATTGCAGCAATAAACTAGAATTGGTTGACATCCTGCGAACGTGTGAAATGCTACACGATTCGAAAACATGTTAACCCGCATCTCTCATGACTTATTTTTAATCTTCTTTTTCTGGTGCCCTCTCCTATCGGAGGTCGGCTATCACCAAACTGAACCAACTCAGCGGAATTTCAATCACAATCACTTGTATTGTATTTTGAACCCACGAAGTGGTACGTCGTTCTCTGCCACGTTTTAAAACAAATTTCAGAATCAAATAACAAAGAGATATCTTGTTTTATATACACTACTGATAATTCAAATTTATTTTATTTTTATTGGAATAATTTTTTAGTATTTTTTGAAGTTTCTACCCGTCAATTTAATGTTAATCATTGATGTACAGGGTTTTCCAATAAGAGGTGTTATTTTGAATAGCCCGCTATTTCGGAAGATGTTACTTTTGAAGCTGTCATTTTTTGACATTTGACAAGTAGAAACTACGCCATTAATAAAAATGGAACGATACACGCTTCAACAACGCATTGAAATTATTAAAATTCACTTGAGTGAATCAAATGCAAATCATCTTGAGTGATGAGGCCCATTTCCACCTCGGTGGCTTCGTCAACAAGCAAAATTGTAACATCTGGGGCTCGGAAAACCTAATATTTATTGTTGAAAAGCCTCTCTATCCTCAACGTGTGACTGTTAGGTGCGGTTTATGGTCCGGCGGAGTCATTGGACCTTACTTTTTCGAAAATGAGGATGGAGCAACAGTTACGGTGAATGGATTGCGCTATCGAGAGATGATTAATAATTTTTTATGGCCGGAATTGGATGGTATTGATCTGGACAACGTTTACTTTCAACAAGACGGCGCTACGTGCCACACAAGCAACGAAACCATTGATCTTTTACGATTGAATATCAAAATAACACCTCTTATTGGAAAACCCAGAATATAATATTAAATAATCTAAACGAAACATGTAACAAAACAAGACTCAGAAAATAAAAGTTAAATATTCGCCCTGATGTTGGACATCGTAATGCTGTCTGAAACGTTAGCGAAAGAAGAAGGTAGAGCAACACGGCATAATACCCCAAAAATTAATCACCATAATACTTAATTTTAATTTCATTTATAATTTTACTTGTGTGTTGATTTGTGATTCGCCACTGTCCTGGGTTATCCGGTCTCCCGTTTTACACTTTACTTCTTTTCTTTTATTGTCGATTTACTTATCACTACACTCCTTATGTAGATGACGATAAGGTTTAAATTCCCGTTTAACACAAAATTGATTTATGCAAGAAAAAAACATCGCCAAAAAGTGTGTTATTTTGGTGACCGGATAAAAAATCAAAATGATAATTCATCACATCTTTAAAAAGTTATATAAAGTCATGGAAAGTGATGAAACAAAAACTTTATTAACTGGGTTAAGTAGGTTAAGTTAAAAATAATATTTTTCATCGTTTTTAATGACTTTATTACTTTTTACAGTGACTATTCAACACAGTGTGTTGAATAGTCACTGTGTTGAGTTAGCATGGAACCGTTATTTTATTTACCGAAGTTTTAAGAACTTATTTTGTCGCACTAAATTTTAATATTTTGTCACAATAAAACCATAACCGAAAAGGGGTTCGTAAGAAAGAGATTTTGATCTTTATAGAAGTTTCCATAGTCAGGATTCCTTGTTTTCTGGGCTTATAAAAAGACTTTCGAAAAAACCTTCGATTAGCCGTATTTATTATTTCTCAGCGATCAAATTTTCAAAACAAAAAGACATGGTTTTGCATAGTGTTGTAGTGCTTCGCCATAATATTTGTATTATATAATAGTCCTCAGAGTATAAATAAATGAATACCATAACCTAACCACTAGAATTTCACGTAAAAACAGCAGACTTTACAGTGCCTTGAAATGTGACGCCCCAAGCTACACATAGCTTCTTCGGCTTATCGGTAAATCCGGCATTTGCAAAACACGTTATTGGTTAACCATTTAAAATGCATTATGTTAGTGTGATGTTACGTTCAATTATTAAGATTATTTTACACTACGGTCACAAAATTTGAATGCAACAAAGCCGAGTACAATTACGTAAATATCTGTACGGTTATCTAAAGTATCCGTTTGCCCGGGAATAGATAAAATACACGTATTTCGTGTAGAGAGACTAACAAAGGAATTAATTTCATATAAGTTGAATTATAAATTATTTAGTATTCACTTCGATATATTGTACAAAGAAGCGAAGCTAGCAGTCCACAATGGAGTGCTGATACCTACCCTGACGTATGGCATTGAGGCATGGACTTGGCAGAGGAAGAATGAAAGTAGATTGCTTTGGAAATAGGAGCCCTGAGGCGTATGTATGATAAAACAATGTATGGACGCATAAAATGTAAAGATTCGCAAAGAATGCAAGGCTGATGTAAGCTTAATGAACTAGATTTAAAAAGGGAAGCATAGATGGTTTGGGCGTGTAGAGAGAATGAGAGAGTATATGACGCTAATGTGAACGCTCTCAAAAGTCGGGAACGTCCGAAGAACACATGACACGATCAAGTGAACCAAATTCAAACCAAAACCAAAGAGAATGTATGAATGTGAATAAGGCAAGGAGTGTGTGCCAAGACCGAGTCGTTTGGCGGTCTGTCCTCCTAGCCTATCCGCGCAGGAAACAACGTGATTGTTAATTTAAAAAAATCATAAATTTAATGAAGAGAATTGTATAATTCAATTAGATAATACAATTAATGCATCCTTCTCTTGCAACTGTAAAGCAGGTAACTGGTTTATAATATGTTCGTAAAACCTCTTCAAATTATTTTGCGTTAAATGCAATTTACATGGTTTTTTCTTCTAGTTTAAATTCCTTATCTCGCGAAGTCGAGTCCCAAAGTTAGTAAAATATTAATTTAGTTTACGGAAAAATAAGGATTAAAGCGGTATCTCCGTTAAATTCCATGTGCTGGTGTTACAGTATTAAGCGCATGATTTATGTAAGTAATGTTATGCTCGTAGTACTTTGGTACCATCTGACACTACAGCGTGCAGCCTGGATGCCAGCTGGACTCGGCACTACAGCGCGGCACCGGCACGACGACAGAACGACAGCAGCACTACAACGGCACGGCACGGCACCGCCCCGGCACTAGAGCGACAGCAGCCCGCCGTATTAATAATGTACCCAGCAATCGCGTTCTCTAAATGTCAATTTTCAAGTTTCGTATCAAATATTCAGGGGCGTACTGACTATAGCCCGAAAGGGGCCGGGCCGGGGTTTTGTCCCAGAATCCGCCCAGGGGCGCGCGGTAAGATTTTATCCTTTGTGTAGTGTAATCTAATCTAACTTCGCCGGGAATAATCGCTCCGGAATATAATTATTAAGCGACCTTAGCGGGAGTTTGGTAAACTGTAAATAAGACCGGCGTTAATATCAACCTATTGCCACTCTAAACTATATAACCACGACTTTAGAATGTTTCCGTTAACAAATTAATAAACTTTAACGTTTATCCATCGAAATCGTACTTTTACATTATAGTTTTATTTCTAGAACAGAACATTAGAACATTTGAGTGTCACCCTTGTGCGTGGCGTTACTTTCAGTTCATTCACTGGCTCTGGTTAATACGTATGCGATCTTATATATCATGAAGAAAATAATACTAAAAAATAAAATTATTATACTTTTCGAAAAAGTCAATAGGTGTCCCATATAAATAAAAATCGCATGTGTTTATCCGAGACACTAACTAGGTTATAAAACAATTTTTAATATAATACAACAACACAATCTACACATCTGTCCTGATGATGGACATTGTAAAGCTGTATGAAACGTTGGCTAGATAAGGAGGAAGTTCAACACGGCGTAATAATCCATAAATTAATCACGACATGGCTCCGTGTAAACGTTTCTAATAAAGTCTGGCGGCTATATAAAAATGTACCCCTTTTATTCTACGAATAAAATAAAACACAGACAGCTAGCTTCTCTCACCTTCTTTTTCCAAACTATGAGAAGAGGATAATTTATCAATTTTCCAGGAACAATATTAGAGAGAGTGGAAGTTTCAGAGTCGGATCATTGTTAATTCAAGGCTGTGAGGGCTGAAGCCTGAGAGGCCTGTAGAAGAGGCAGAGACTGCAAGGAAACTGTTTCCCTCCTCCGTCGCTTTTTGACAATGCACTTTCCCAACACAATGCTCAGCGCTTCCGGGAAAACCATTCGTCTTTCTTCGAGATTTCGCAATCTACCCCCACCACCCACCTACACACCACCCCCTCAAACAACCTACTTCTAAATTATACTTTTATCTTAAGTTCGTGCGAGCGAGGAGACTTTTTTATTAGTTTTATTTTTGTTATTGGCAAGTATCAAATAGAATATGTCATCGTTTATACATGGAGAAAAATGACTAATATAAAATAAATTTATTACTAATTTATTAAGCCACTCTTCGAAATCCGGTTAAAAATAGGATTGTAGGTTCTCAACGAATGTATTGATATGTTTCGTAATAAAGTTTTAGTAACATTCTAATATTTTCGCATTTCGTCATTGTATATTATCAAGGCAAATGCAGGTGCACGAAAGCGGGTTCCGATATATTAGAAATTTACTAAAATCGTATTAGGAAATGGCCTGCAATCCCCTTTTTAACCGGATTAACATATTTTTATTTTATTTATTTTTTAAAATAAATTAGCAATACTCATTATTCTCCATGTACGTGTTTAATTATGATGTACCTAAGTATATTTTTTTAATGACGGCCTCCGTGGTTAAGTGGATTGGGGTTTGAATCCGGCGTGCGCAAGTAAATTTTATTTGATTATTTTGTGTTAGTTCACAATTTATAAATACAGTTAAAATCAATATTGTTTCCCCTTTAAATATTTTGAACTGCATTACCTGCTACTTATGTTTTATAAATTCTCGTCCCGTCAAAAATAAGTTTTATAAAAAAATTCCGTTATGCCCTGGTGCAAGACCACCATTCACAATTGAAACGTTACTTGAAATGGCTTTAGCCGTGTTTCGTGACCAGATCTGAATAGACAGATTCTCACCTGCCTTATTCTTTTCCATTTCCTTCACCTCCCCACTACCTTCAGCTTCACCACATACCCGCATTGTGGATGCCGTAGTCTCACTGACTCCAGACGGTTAGACGTATTATATTATTATACAGATGGAGGACACTTCCCGTGTTTCGTATCTTTCCGCACAAAAAAAAATCAGTCTCGATAAATGTTTAACAGATATAGCTACTTTGTTCGTCCATTTACAAAGCCCTCTGTATATACATACAAAAATGTCATGAATTTGTTATCGACGCTATCTGTCCCGCTATCAGTCTCGTTATCTTTACGCCCTTTTTTCCTTTCTTCCCTCCCCGCTCCCCTTTACCCGGCAGAGCAGAACACGTTTCCGCAATAATCAGGGCTTATCAGAATCGGTGTAAAGTGGATCGAGTGGCAAGGGCGCCGGTTGCTGGTACTAGATACACCGAACATTGCAATTTCCCCGGGCTATTCGATAAAATATGGGAAAAAGGGCCCCCTCTTCGCGGCTCAGAGGAAATTTGAACTAAATTATTCGAATCCAAATAACTTATATTCTTATTTCAAGCAATAATTGTTCGCCTGAAATACCTACACAAATTGAAAAAATAAATACCGCCGAAGGGAATTGAACTCGCTGCCTTCGATTGCCGGTCAGCTTCTTTACCATTGCGCTACGTTATTATCTCTATCCACATATTATACTAAAATAAAGGCACTATCCACGGCTGTCTGTTTGTGCGCTTAGTTCTTACAAACTACCAAACGGATTTAGAAAAGGGTTTTCACTGTCATTTAGGGAATGCATATTAAAATTTTAGAAAATAGAGAAAAGTCGAGCAATACTGGGTTTCAGCTAGTTGTTTATGGGTGTTTCAGTTATTGATAATTATTATTGTTTCTAAAAATAATTTGTTAACCTCTCTGCTGTGCATAAAAACTTTGTACGTTGATCCCATTTTATTTATGTCAAACTCAATTTGTAGAACTCCATTTAATTTTAAGGTTTTTTTTATTTTTACCATTTTAACATTCAATTTACAAAAAAAAACATTTAATTTGTAAACAAGTTCTGCTGTGTAATTGTTAGTACACGTGACAGATGTTTCGCTTTCTGAATTATAACAAGTTTCTCTTTAACTCTTTATGTTTTTAAGTTCCAAAAAAATATAGGTTATTTTTGAAGATAATAACCATACATTTGTTATAACGAAATGTTAATTATAAGAAATTCCCTCGGTAGAAAATAATCGCAAAGTAAGCTCCGAAAATTATTAAAAACACGTTTTGTTCCGTTATTTAATATTTTATAAGCATTTGTAGAGAGATTTTTGTTGTTTTTCAAACAAGTCGTGTTTTATTAAATATTTTCACCATTTTCGCTTAATTATTATCGTTTTTTTTTTTTAATATTAGCGTGCTCCCTCTAACATTTCTATTTACATATCTCCCTTTCAAACCATCTTTGAACGCTTACTACTGGGTCTTAAACAATATACAGGGTTTTCCAATAAGAGGTGTTATTTTAAATAGCCCGCTATTTCGGTAGATGTTACTTTTGAAGCTGTCATTTTTTGACATTTGACAAGTAGAAACTACGCCATTAATAAAAATGGAACGATACACGCTTCAACAACGCATTGAAATTATTAAAATTCACTTGAGTGAATCAAATGCAAATCATCTTGAGTGATGAGGCCCATATCCACCTCGGTGGCTTCGTCAACAAGCAAAATTGTCGCATCTGGGGCTCGGAAAACCCAAGAGTTATTGTTGAAAAGCCCCTCTATCCTCAAAGTTGGTGCGGTTTATGGTCCGGCGGAGTCATTGGACCTTACTTTTTCGAAAATGAGGCTGGAGCAACAGTTACGGTGAATGGATTGCGCTATCGAGAGATGATTAATGATTTTTATGGCCGAAATTGGATG
The DNA here is from genome assembly GCA_026573805.1 of Hesperophylax magnus. Classification (NCBI taxonomy): domain Eukaryota; kingdom Metazoa; phylum Arthropoda; class Insecta; order Trichoptera; family Limnephilidae; genus Hesperophylax; species Hesperophylax magnus. The sequence goes on along the minus strand of JAIUSX010000977.1, from coordinate 2,840,882 downwards.
GTATTGATCTGGACAACGTTTACTTTCAACAAGACGGCGCTACGTGCCACACAAGCAACGAAACCATTGATCTTTTACGATTGAATATCAAAATAACACCTCTTATTGGAAAACCCTGTATATAGACTTCAGCTAGTAACTTCAGCTATATATAAATTCTAGACTAGCTGAAGTCGTCGCGGCGTTACCCGGATAGTGTAGTGTAATAGACAGTTACCTTCGTCTCGTTTTGAAGGTTAAATGTTCTAACTTCTAAGTCTTTGAATAAAACTGTAGATATAACTTACCATCACGCCGTTTCCCACAGCAGGCAGAGAGGACAGATCACCAAGACCGGATTATTCACATTCATACATCATCTCGTGTATATTTAGCCTTTATTCATAGTAGGCCCAGTCTCTACTCTAACGGTCTTTATGTATTTTTTTTCTCCAGCTTTATCTCTAGCAACCAACTGAACACATTTCTTTGTTAGATTGCCTGAACAATTCTGTTTGTTTGTCGTTTTGCCTGTCATCTGATTTGCTGTCCATGCCACCTCAACTTGGAATTTTCTGTAAAAAAGTAGCGATAATAATAAAAATAATATCTTTATTTAGGAAAGTTTACACATTACAACTATACATACATATTATGGTGTACATTGATTTGTAACTTTTATAATTAAGGTTATTAAATTAACAAAAATGAAGAACTATTAATACAAACATAATATTGTGAAGGTAAATAAAAAATAAAAGTACAGTTGAGGTTTCTCAAATACCGCCTCACTAGGCTAGCCTGTGTTGAGGCAGAATTTTTAGTGTTAGTTCCCAATACCATTGAACATACCTATATTTGTATTAAGAAGTATTCGCTCAATAATGTGGTGGTAATGTGGTGACTTCAATAACTGCGAATTTGGGTGTATGCACCGGTAAAGGCCCTATTCTTATTTTTAATCCAAATTTTTACATTATCTTTAAATTTTTTTTGTGAATCACATTGTTTTATATTGTCTGGAAGAATGTTGTAGAGTCTTGTCGCAAAGTATTTAAAGTTTCGTTGACCAAAAGTAGTATGTGTTATCGGAATTTGTAGTAAGATTTTGTTGTTGCTTCGTGTACATCGTGTATTTGAACTTTTTACGTAGTAATTATGTATATTTGAGTATAGATGAGTTAGGATAGTTTTTGCATATAGCTGCCGAACATCAAACACATTCATAATATTAAAAATTAGATTCGAGTCTGTAATTATAGGTAGCCTTAGAATTATTTTTAAAATTGTTTTCTGAGCCTTTATGATTGGGTCTAGTGCAGATGAAGTGCCGCCTCCCCATGCTATGATACCATACTCAATAATAGATTGGCAGACTGCAAAATAAATCATTTTCAGGTGTTGAAAACCGAGAAAGTTTCGTATGATTCTAAAAAAGTGCATGGTTTTTCTTATTTTGTTTGCAATTATTTGGGTATGAAGGTTCCATTTGAGATATGGATCAATGGTGAGGCCGAGGTACTTCATCTGAGTAGAGCGCTCAATGTAGGGGCACTGACAACATTCATCGGAATTCAAACACGAGTGTATTCTGATGGAGGCATCATCAGGAGGTTGACCAGTAATATTAATACTTGGTGTGACATATTTAGTTTTCTCGGTGTTCAGTGTAAGCGTGTTTATATCCAACCATTTTTTTACCATGCTTATGTCCGTTTCAGCTTTTTTGTAGACAGCTAGCCAAGTGTCAGCTTCAAACAGTAAAACGGTGTCATCGGCAAAACTAACGATTTTCCCCTGAATATTAATGTTGCATAAGTCGTTAATATACAACAGGAACAAAGTCGGACCTAATATACTACCTTGTGGTATACCGTAGTTAGATGAACAAGTGTTGCTAAGTATGTTATTTATTTTAACTTGTTGCTTGCGCTCATTAAGGTAACTTTAAAAAATTACGTTTCCCGTAATACCGATTTGTTCAAGTTTGTTTATTAATTTATTGTGTGATATTGTATCAAAGGCTTTGGAAAGATCTAAGAAGATTGAAATACAATTTTTCCTTTTATCAAGGCGTTTGACAATGAAATCTGTGACAGCAGCAATAGCGTCCGAGGTGCTCTTGTTTTCTTGAAACCCGTATTGATTTTCTGAGATCAGTTTATGGCTCACGAGGAATCTTATCAGCTGTGAGTTGATGACTTTTTCAAATACTTTTGATAGGCTTGTTAGTAGGGTTATTGGTCGGTAATTATTTATATCTGTTTTGTTTCCTGTTTTATGTATAGGAATAACGATACCTTGTTTAAGATTTGAGGGGAAGTGGCCCTGAGTGATACTAAGGTTTATTAAATGTTTTAGGGGCAATGCAATTCCATAGACAGCGTTTTCAAGATCTTGGTTGTTATGCCATCAACCCCGGCTGAAGAAGTGATTTTTAAGGAATTGATAATTTTTAGAATCTCTTCTTCTGACACCGTTTGGAAAAGCGATGGTTCTATGCAGAATTCTTTTCAAATGGTGGGACTTGAGTTACAATTAGGTCATTGTGTTACTCCCGCTTTGCCTGTCGAGATTCGCATTTCGTTGTCTGGACTCACTCGTTAATCATTTAAATTTGGTATTCGTACGCAAGGGGAAATTTTGTGATGACGAATTTAAAACCAATTAATTATTTGTGGAAAAATAATACGGGCCATCGTAAATAACACATAAAGCGAGCGAACTCGATTAAATCGTCATAATTCGCCGAATGATAAAATAATCCCTCGACACAGACGAAGAAGACGCGAAATAAAAATGTTTTCAGGGATGATTCAATCAGAATATACGAATACTTGGATTTAAAATAAACGAGTCGTTTTATCACCGGTAATCTGAAATTTACAACATTGTACCCCTAAGGGTGGGGGGGTGGGGAGAGGGTGAAGGGTGGAGAGTGGGGTTTGGGTACCTACCCCCGCCATATTGATTCTAAGGGCTGTCGCTGTCATTCTAACTCTCTTTCGACACGCGAATCAACCGCTGTTGAAAGAAGATTCACTCGTAAAACTTATGGAATAATGACACACGAAAAATAATATTTCGTATTCTATGACAGCAGCGAAGATATACATTTATTTTTTTTATTTATATTTTCGTTATCGAATGACCTTTGTATGACCTTCATGTTCTAAATCGAGTTTTTAAATTTTATTGCCTCTGGCATATTCTATCAGAAGGTCCGAGTATTTTCGCTTTGAAATACAATCCAAATAAAGGGAATAATTCTGAACGTAATCAAAAACTAAAAACAATTTTTGAAAGGTGATGTAATATGCTTTTGAATTTTATTAATAGAAATAAACACATAACTTTTGAAATATAACTTTTATTAGACACATATTATTGTCACCTCATTTTTTTTCGTTTCATAAATTTTGATGAAATTTCGGTCGAAACCTTTGGTTTCATAGAAATGTGCATTTATATTCTTCTTCAGTTAATTTCTAGATTTGAATATAAAACGTGGTGTTTTTTCTTTCTAACACCGTTTAGATCATATTTCTAACCGTGACAGAAAGGGAGGCACAACGTTTTCTGTGAGACCAAATGAGCTGTTCCGTTATAAGGTTAAGAAAACGTGATGCGAGTTTTCCTCGAAAATGGTCCATGATCTATATATATTGAAATATTGAGTTTTATTTGTTTTTAGTAACCACATAATTATGCAATTATATGTTTTTGGTCTATCTACCAATAGGTTTAACAAAAAATACAGTTTTACTAATTTCCTGTAATAATACTATATATTAATTGTGCTAAATACAGTGCTGTGGTTAGCTTATTTGTTAGGTTAGGTTAGATTTTCAACGCAAAACCCTCGAACTGATTAACTCTTATACAATTAATTGCTAAATGTATGTAAAGGAATAAGTACCTACCTAGAATGTCTAGGATTCCTTTGTATTTCAGAGCAACACATGGTATAATCTGTCTTATTAAACGACATTTAACGTTTATTTCTCGATCTTTTTATATGAAACAAATTAAATATTAGAATCACTCAAATATCAGCCACGGTTCCATGATAACTCAACACAATGACAATTCAACGCACTTTTAAAAAGTGATATAAAGTCATAAGAAACGATGAAATTTTTTTTTTAACCTAACCTAACCTACTTAACCCAGTTAATAAAGTTTTTGTTTCTTTCCATGACTTTATATAACTTTTCAAAGATGTGATGATTTATCCAGTCACCATCAGCCACATAGCGAGTAAACAATAATGCTGTTTAATTATGAATTTTTATATTATTCTTTATGCTTTTCAAATGTCATTGATGTGTTTTCTTGGTTACACATTTTTATAAGACAAATTAAACCATGTGTTGCTCTGAAATACAAATGAATCCTAGGTAGTTACTTATTAGTACTTATTCCTTTACATGTATATTCATAAACATAGATAATTTAAATATTAAAATTATTTTTTGTGAATTTGTGCAACATGAAAATAAATAAAAAATCCGTTACAATTATAGCTCAAATATTCGTAGAGCTACCAAAATAACAATTGATGCGTAATAATTTCTTTTTCATCGTTTGACTTATTTTAACGTCTTAAAACTTGATTTTTTTAGGCTCTTATTTATGATAACAGGAAATTATCAAGTCACAAAACTACCAATGCCTTCGAAAGAGTGCAAATAAGAATCATTTAAATAGGAACTTAAAAATAATTTGGCCAGAATATTTAGATGTTGTCTAGGATGAACACGATAGATAGATTCAGCATTATTTTTTTTCGTTAAGTCATCCGAGTACTGAAGCGGTTGTAGGGTATTTCAGAATAATTAATTAGTTAGCTGTAAATAATTTTCCAACTTTTTGACCTCGATCAGATTTCTAACAAACTTTGGAAAAAATATTAATTAATATTAAGAATGTACCTACTTTTGCTATCATCACTTAATTCGAGTTTTGAACTATTTTCGGACAATCTTGGCTTCTTCAGGGCTATAAAACATCTAAATAAATAAAAATGCTGCTCGGAACTCAACGAATCGGTTTATTGAAAGACCACTATTCAGAATCGAAACGTTGCTTGAATTGGCAAAAGTTGAGTTTCATGATCAGATCTGAATTACCAGGTACTTCCCACCATTCATCTTCTTCATCTCCGTCCCTCTCCCATTCCTTCAGCCTCACAGCATACCCCAATTGGAAATGCCATAGTCCCGCTGGCTCCGGACAGAGCCTTAGAGCTTTTAGGATTCTTGAAAAGTTTTCACATACATAGGGAAAACACGTATAAAATGTAAATAAATTTGATGCAGCCATTAAATATATAAAACAGCTTTTTATTTTACACATACAAGTACTTTTATGAATAATTTGAAAAAAAAATAACGACTTTTTTTTAAATAACGGAGATGAAAAAAAAAATTAATTCCTTGCTGATGATTTTTTCTGTCAGGCATCGTTTGGAATATATATTTTTATTTTTACTTCTTTAGTTAAGTGTCTAAGATGTTGTGAAATGATATTAAAAAAAAAAACGATTTTAATCGAAATTTTAAGTTTAAAAATGTTTAACCGGTTAAGTAGGTCTTGTGATATCTTGTACACCAGTTCGAAAAGGTAGTTTCAAATAAAAAGCTAAAGAATAAACAGTCCGGCGACAGCGTCTTAACCCCAAATATTTTCTGAAAATTACCTTCTGCGATTTCTGAACCGTACATAAGGTCTTCCATTGTTGCCGAGATATCCTCGGACTCCTTTTTAACAGCTCTTTTCAATTTCCCGGCCTCTTCTGTTGGGCTCTCATGTTGGCCGACCCTGCCGCGCTCACTTCTAAATGCTATAACTTCGGAAGTAATTTCCCGGCCTCTTTTGTTGGCCTCTCATGTTGGCCGACTCTGCCGCGCTCACTTCTTAATGCTAAAACTTCGGAAGTAATTTTCCGGCCTCTTTTGTTGGCCTGTCATGTTGGCCGACTCTACCGCGCTCACTTCTAAATGCTATAACTTCGGAAGTAATTTCCCGGCCTCTTCTGTTGGGCTCTTATGTTGGCTGACCCTGCCGCGCTCACTTCTAAATGCTATAACTCTGGAATTAATTTGAATTTTGAAATGATTAGTCGCTTAAAATATTTTTTAAAGACTGAAAAATTTAAATAGCAAAAAAATCCGATGTTTTGAAAATCTCAATGTGGTTTAACCTCTTAAAACGTACAGGTTCTGAATAATTTTGGATGGTTGCGTTCTATTTGATACATATTTGACTAGTTATTAGAAAATACCCACCACCAATATTTAAAGTAAAAATAAAAGTGTTACAATTATTTTATAAACAATAATTATTAGCCTGAAAGACTCATCCACATTGAAAAATCTCCTGATAAAACTGACCTGACGTCCTGTTGGCGTCATGTATCTTTTATCAGGAGTTTTTTCAATGTGGATGAGTGTTTCAGGCTAATAATTATTGCTTATAAAATAATTGTTACCCTTTGTGCTATGCATAAAATATCTTGTCTTAAACATTAGTTTACCAAAAAAAAAAAAAAATAATATAAGTGTTATTAATTTTTTTGACGTCTTGTGAAAGAGTTCTTATATTTCAGCCAATATCAAGAGAGGCTGCGCGGCCAGATTTTTCATACAAAACTTAATTTTGGATTTGATAATACCTATATAACCTAACCTAACCTGTAAATATATAACCTAACCTATAAATATATATCATAACCTTACCAAACTGGATAATATTTTTTTAATCAAAATGGGTACAAAATATCGGATAAGTACGGATATGTGCTGTTTTATTTTTAAATTATCAAATATAGGTCATTAAAAAATGATTTCGGAGGTAACTTTGACATTTTTTTGTTAGTAAATTATAATTCACTGAAACTTTTTTATATAGGTAGAACTTCTAGAATTTCAATACAAGAGTTAAGAAGCACACAATTTGTTTGAACAATAATAATTGTTCTGAATTTACCAACCACATTTTTTTTATTTATTTTTTTTATTTGGTACAATTTTTTTTTACATTTTATGTTTTCCAGTAATGTAGGCCTCACTGGGTGGCTTGCCCGTGCTGAGGCCTTCATTTTATAATTTAAAAATATTATCTACATAATACATTTAAAGAGAATATTACATTAGATAGAATAATACATTTAAAATTAAAAATACATAATTCATAATAATATATTTAAAACTAGCAGTTAAAAACCCGCTCCGCGGGTTTTTGCTGCTAGGCCCTGCGGGCGGCACTTGGTTGGGCTTCGCCCAGTTTACTAACAACAGCTACATTTAATAAGTAGATATTAGATCAATCCGAGCGCGGACAATGAGAGGAACACCCTTCACCCCAACATAAATCTCGTCAATGAGAAAAATGTTTCCTCTCCCATACCACCGAAATGATTTCATTTTTAAATCGAAGTTAAATTGAAAAAAAAAAAAAAATATATATATATATATATACAGGGTGTCCGGAAACTCGTAGTACAAGCGGGAAACTGGTGAATCTACATCACATTTGGAGTCGATTATGTAGTATATTTTTTTTTGATTTGAGCTTTCGTTATCGAGTAAATCGAGTTAGAAGTTCATTTTTTTTTTTTTTTTTTTAATCAAATTCTTATAAATTATTACTGAAGATCAAAGTACCCAACTAATTAAAACTATTTGAAAGTAAAACAAATGTAGAAACTCGGATTTTAAGCATTATTTTGAAATCACCCTTCATTTAATCCGGTGTAATCATAAAATATTTCTGCTCTGCAGGGTTAAAACATCTGTTGTTCAACCCTAAACACCAGAAAAAACTTTAACCCAAAAATAGCCGAAAAATATTTTTGTTTTTTTGGGTTCCCCATGTGGTGTAGATTCTCCAGTTTCCCGCTTGTACTACGAGTTTCCGGACACCGTGTATAATATATGTAATTCGGAATTAAAAAATATCAACATATTACAATATTACATATAACTTTGCTGAAATAATAAACTCTTACCAAAAGATTGTCAAAGTAAATAATTTTTTTTTAAAATATAAAGGATTATTTTATTGGGATAATTCCTAAAAATCTACACATTTGGGTGAAATAGTATTACGCTCTTACCAAAAGATTGTCAAAGTAAATACTCATACAACAAAACTCTCTTAAAAATTTTTCAAAGAAAAAATTCTTAGGCAGCAAAACCTTACATGTGGGATAAATTGACCTGAAAAACCAAACTATTGTAAGCAAGTACCTACAATTTATTATACTTTTATTTTTTACAATTTACAACATATACTTTATATACTTTCATTAGGAAAAAATCTCTTTATAAACAATATTGTCCGTATACCAATCAGTCAGAATTTGCCCTTGTCTGGAACCGTCAATAATCTGTATAAATAACGATGACTGCGTTCGTACTCTGGAACAGGCAACGTACAACTGTCCATGAGAAAATACTGGTTCAGGAAGTAACAGTCCAACCCGTTCAAAAGTTTGTCCTTGAGATTTATTAATGGTCATTGCATAAGCTAATTTAACTGGAAACTGTTTCCTGCACATATTGAATTGTATTGTAACATCAAAGTGTTTAAGTAAATTCTAGGAATGAAATGTACTGTACCTTTTCTGTCCCCCGTAATGATTTCGGCTTGAATTAAGTTACAGCTGAAATTTTTAATAACCATTCTTGTTCCATTGCAAAGGCCATCACCAACAGATAAATTTCTAAGTAACATAATGATGGCACCAATTTTAAGATTTAATATGTGTGGTGGGAAGCCATTTGGGTTTATAGAATTTAAATATTCAACAGGAAAGTTAGCCTGCTCGTTATAATCTAAATTTCCTTCTTCATTAATGATGGTATCAACAGAATGAAAAGTCTTCATTTGTCCTTCTAATCGTTGAAGTACATCCCCATTGATTGCACAAACATGACTATTTTTGGGGCACAAAATGGTACGTTGACTCATCACTAAGGCATCAGCAGTGGTATGTGTCTTACCATATATACATTGAATAATATCTTGGCAAATATTTACATTGGGAATAAGCACAGAGGACTCTAATGTTCCTTCTACGGGAGGAAGTTTTCCATCTCCCAAGTCCAAAAGCCATTTAGAAAATATGTTTTCACTTTCTAAAGCTCTGACATTTGTTTTTAATTGAAAAGTTTTGAAATGGTACCAAAGTATGCTGCTTTTTATGCAAGCGGCAATTAATTGTCCTCGTGAAGCACGTCGACACACTGGAAGGATCTGACGAAAGTCTCCGCCCAAAACAATAACTTTGTTACCAAAGACAGAATCACTTCCCATGATATCACGTATAGTACGCTCAATTACTTCTAAAGCTACACCTGGAGCCATCGGTGCTTCATCCCATATTATAATATCTGCTTCTGTTATAATTTTCCGGTTCTTTGATGTGACCTTACATGTTGTATTGTCCTGTAAACTGAGGGGTAAATTAAAAGCAGTATGACACGTTACCCCACCTGGAAGCAAGATAGCTGCAATGCCTGTCCAAGCGACTGATAAAACTTTTTTACCTTTTCCTCTTAGAGTGTGAATTAATGTTTCGTAAAGGTATGTTTTCCCTGTTCCTCCTGGGCCATCAATGAATAAACATTTATTGTCATCATTTTCATCTGAAAAAACTTATTCAAAATAGAATTATATGCTTGAAGTTGTTCGTCATTGAGTTTGGCAGCCATCAATTCACCTACATTAAAATCAGTCACTTGTCCAAAACTGCAACTTTCATCAGGTTCAGGTAAGCCCTGCATTCTGCAAGATGAATTCTCCTTCATAAGCATATCCTGTATGTTTAAAAGACAAAGATTAATAGCTGTTTCTTCAGCAACACCATGATGAAAAAAATCTTCAGACATACATTTGTTGAAATCATTCCACAGCTGCAACGGGTCCGAAGGGATACATTGTATTAAAATTAAAACAAATAGATGTCGAAGAGTTTTAGGCATCAAATACAATGAAGCCTCCGTCATGCACTGCGTCCATTCTCCTATGTCATCAATGAGCTTCAGTTCACGCGCCGCATCACGAAAAGTAGCTAGTAAATTACCATCAACAGTTCGCAAAGATTCAAAGGATGTAGCTCCAGCCACCTTTATAAGAATCAGCCGTAAATGATACAGTTCTATATTTCTAGGAGAAATTGAAGGTATTCGTCCAATGATTTTGCCACCTCCCCGCTGTCGTCTCGTCCACTTTTTACCAGCTGAAAAGACATAATTATTTGGTACATCTTGATACAGAATAGAGCGTCCCTCAATATCTTGAAGATTCAATTGGAACCACGCTGTTAAAGATGTGTTCCTTGTAGATGCTTCCCTGAGAGCCTGTTCCTCCCGCCCCTCTACAAAATACACAGATTGGCTGTCGGGTAAATGTAAAGCCAGAAGTAAAATTGAGTGAGATTGATCATGTATAGGATTTTCCATAATTTTCCAGACAGCTTCAGGGGCACTTACATATCGACAATTGATATATTGCTTAATTTCATCATATTGAATAACCGCACTCTCCAAATTTCCAGCTTCTTGTCTTATTTCGATTCTAGCACAATCAAAACCTTTAGATATATATTTATGAATATATTTAATACTGGCCACTGAGGAACAAATTTCAACATTAATATGAGCATCATATTTTTTGCTAAGGTATGCATTATATGGAACAACAAATCGATTTTCGATACGTATATCCCGAACAACGTGATTTTCAGAAAAATTATCACGTCTCCTGTACTCTGGGTAGCCTGCGGAATTATTATCAGTAGAATCTTTAAATGATTTGGGGAATTTTTTATAGCACTTACCGTCTACCATGCAGACTGACCTTGGATTAAGTACGCCACATGGTCCATGAATGTTATTTTTTAAAATAATACGGTACAAAGCCGAATTCTTCGGATGGGGTAGTTCTGCAGATACGGCATTATCAATATCAGAAGCTGTATACAACTTATCTTGGCTGCAAAGTGTAAACACGCCATGTAGATGAGGGAGTCCTCTTTTTTGCTGTTCAATTGTATAAACCCAACAAATTACCTTTCCAAAAACATGTTTCTCAGTCATATCATGAATAAATTCCTTGACTTTTAGATGGAAAACCTTGGCTACTATATCAGGCCTGTCCGCGGCCGATTGATAATGTTCCAATTCGGTTTGTATTTCTGGCCATTTGGGATTGCATGTAAACGTTATGAATAGATCAGGACGACCAAATTTACGTACCATTTCCATTGAATCTTGATAAAGTTTATTCATATGGCGTGGTCCACCAGTAAATGAAGATGGAAGAATGACTATATTACCTGCACGTACTCCTCTATCAGTGGCTAAATTTCTTACATGGTCTTGCAAACCTTGGTAGCATTCCACTCTGAGTTGTCGTTGGTTTTTCCTAATGTAATCTAGGCGACCAGATTCATAAATAATGTAAGCATGAATTAAATACTGTTGAAAAAGTTTACCCGCATAATGGATTGGATTAAATATGTTTCTTCGCACTGCTAATTTACTTGCATAAAACTGCATGGCAGTTACAGTATGACGTTGAGCAGTACAGAAATCAGCATGATGCTGAAAGCCTGGGGTCCAACCACATTCACCTGATGGAAATAGTAGTGGGAAAACCATAGGATCTAAATGCTTTGATAAAGTTGCCACCCTTTGAAGTCCTTCAACATTTTTAGGATAAACAGCGATATCTATACCCGATGGTAAATTCCCGTCTCTGTCTGCTACATATACCATGGCGATATCGTGAGAACTGGTTGGAGCATTGTACCTCCGTTGGTCATCAGCTGATGAACGTGTAAATAATAGACGTATATCTCTCACCTGCCCACCGTCAGCCGCAATGCGTAATTCTTCTTCCTCGACAGCTTCTTTTAGTTTCTTATACTGATGAGCATAAGGGCTTATTTGGCGTATTTCGCTATCAATTATTTGCATTATATTTTGATAGCAATCGGCATTAGATGGATGACTCATACGCACTCTAACAGCCTCATCAGGATCATATACATAAAGCTGAGCATAGGAAGGTATTTCACCTTCAACATGTATACTTCTGGAAGTCAAATGATAAACCTCACCAGAAATTTTTAAACAATATGGACCATTACCTGGGATATTAGCTATTTGCGCTCCAAATGAGGCAAATCCATTAGCACTGTTATATTGACGAATAAAATTCCTAAAGTTTTTAGATTGACTACAATCTCCTGTCAATAATGCGTTAAGTGCTGGAGGATAAGCTAAAATTTGTGGTATTATTTTTCCATTATGACAGCAAGAATGTAACAGTTTACCTTTTTCAACTTCAAAATGAAGCGCCTCGCAATGCTCGATTGTACATTCTTTTGACATGACGCCGAAATAATTCTGTTCTGGAAGCACATAATTAGGATTATTGAAAAGCACATTGATCCTTGGTAAACTTCCCTCTCTCATTCGAACATTCCGAAATTCGACCAATTCTGGCAAAATATTGTCCACATTCCTTTTAGCCATAGTTATTAAATTGAAATAATAATCTGAAAACAAAATATTTATTTATAGCGATTCACATGTAGTTTTTAAAAGCAATATCTACGGTTATCACGTCAATAATAATTCTCTAATCTAATGTAATTATCACATATTTAACATGACAGCTGATGACAGCGCATGGGGTCGGTGTTGTAATATCAAAAAATAATTCGTTACGTAAAGTATCGAGTGGAGCTGTTTATTTTTGCAGCCGGCTTTAAATGGTGGTAATGGTGGATTTATAATTATATTTATTATTTATAATTATAATATATCTCACATTAAATAATCACACTGACATTGTACATTGCTTGACACGAACTGGCTATAAAAGTTTTTTACATTGATTGGAAATCCATATACGCTGGCAACACTGGACAATCTGTCTTTCGCGTGAATAATGATAAACGTCAAATTTTAATACGTAATTGTGGATAATTTTTACTGTAATGTAATGAATCCAATGGATTGTCAACTTTCTAAAACATATTTTCTTCGATATTATCCAAAAATTATATGAGCATCGTGTCATTTTCAAATCGTGTCTTAATTTTCAAGTTAGCGGAATTTAACCGAAACAGACAATTTAAATTTGACCAATCAGAGGGCCTACACCGTCCAGACGATGGAGTATTAATACTATCAGATTAAAAAATAATACATTGAAAGTAATCTTGTGTGTTTGTGAGTGATGTGTGTTTATATTGGTTTTGTGTGTTACGTGTATGTTTTATTTTTATTTTATGCTATGACATTTTGGTAATATTATCTTTTTTGTTCTTTAATCCATTTTGTAATTTTGTGTGTGAATTTATTTTTATTTTCCTCAATTTTAATTTCAAGTTTTACACTGTTGAAAGCTTTTATAGCATGGTATTGGTAGTGTCTTTGTCCAAAGCTTGAATTTACTGACGGAGTTTTAATGTTTTCTTTGTACGCTAGTCTAACTGGTCTGTTAGTGTTATTTTGTGTATGTTGAAATTTATTTTTTTTGTCAAAAATGTAGTTTAGTAGTGTTTTAACGTATAATTGGCGTATATCTAGTACGTCACAGCTGTTGAATATTTGGTCTGTATCGGTCAGTCTATGTTTTTTTAGTATTACCTTTAAGATCGTTTTCTGTGCGGTTTCTATGTAATTGATAGCCGAGTTTGTTGCTCCTCCCCAAGCAATAATTCCATATTCTATTATTGATTGGCAAAGTGCAAAATATATTGTTTTCAATCGTTTTATTTTATATATGTTTCTTATGTTTAGGAAAATGTGTATTGTTTTGAGAAATTTTATTTGTTTTTTGGAAACAAATCATTATTTTTGTTTTAAATAAAGGATTAAAAAGTACAATATATGAATAAAATGGTCTGTTTCATGTTTCGTGAAAGATGAAACAAACCAAGAGACAAAAATAAAAGATAACGGTCTCAACTGGGAATTGAACCAAGAATCTTTGTTTTACCGGGACAAAGTTTTTATCCACTCGACCATTTGTACCTAATTATTATACGTCATATTTGTTGATCTACCATATTTTAAATTCCGCATCAACAGAATTATCTTGCAACTAATTACACAGAGATCATTGGCTCTATTCCCAGTTGAGGCCTTTATCTTTATATTTTTTGTATCTCGTTCTGCTTCATGTTTCGTTAAGATTCGTTAGTATTATATTCTTATTCGATGATGTACTATTAAGTGATTTCAATTAGCATAAATGATATCTATTTGACGATCCCTAAAACGTGGCATGCAAAATAAAAATGTCAAAGCCATCGTAAACACAGCTTTTACCGGCCGCTTATCGAAAAACAACGACAAATACACCATTTCATTAACTCATCGCGGGCTCGGCCCTGTTTGCTGGGCCCATTAATTACAAAAGTGCTTTTAATATATACAATTAAGGGTTCGTGATGTATTCCGATTTCGGGACAGTGGGGGCGGGTGGCTCAGTGGCAAGTAGGGATTGCAAATCCGCAGCCGTTTAGGAAAATCCAAATTTTCAGATTTCTTAAATCTCAAAATCCGGATTTCTTGAAGTTCTTCATCCGGATTTTAGGACTTTTTGAATTTCTTTATTTGTTTTTAATATTTAATCTTACGGTATTTGCAAATTTGACATGTTTGTAAATGTATTCTGATAACAATTCTTGGATTTTCAACACTGTTAAAAAGGTTTTATTTTTTAAAATAAGTAAAATTTACACCATGTTCATCATTTTACGAATTGAGGTATCTTTATTACTACTAGGCATTTAATTGGATAACTACAATGTTACTAGAAACAACAAAAAGTAAATGGATACTAATTTTTTTATTAAAATATGTTAAAAAAAGATCTTTTTCATGACGCACTCCTTTGTAGGTAAGAACTAAATCTCGTATTATTTGTGCAGGATGCAAACATTTGGTTATCGGTAACCCAATTATCAACAATTTTTTTTTTTTTTTTCGTAGGAAGCAATCACTTTGTGGTTAGACATTATATATTAAATCAAGTAACTTATCAGACCATTTATTAAATACACAAATTAATTTATCTAATCAAAAAAACACATTCTGTAGTCCTATATTTAACTTGTTTCCCACAATCCATTCCACTCCTTAATAATATGTTTATGTTTTTTCTTATGTCTTTAAAATGTATTATTATATGTATAATTCATGTAAAAATGTTTTTTTGTAATTTGTTATTATATATCTTCAATTCACTATGCATATGTAATATTTGACTCCTCCCACTTTTATAATGTATTATATTCTGTCTCCCTCTGTTTTCCTATAAATATGCATCACCTCTGTCATAGTTTTTAGTTATATTTCACATCCTGATGAAGCTCGACTGTAGCGAAACCGGTTGATGTAATAATAAAAAAGTCGTGGTTAATAAACAAAGTGTTTTATTTGATTTAATAACAAATCATTTATTCATGTTCTGGAAATGTCTAAGGATGAGTTGTTTCACAGAGTTTGAACGATTCGTCTAATTTGAACGTTAATTTTCAAGTTCTGTGATTATATATATAAAAGTGAAATAGTAACAGAGCTTGATTAGAACCTTCACAGAACTTGAAATTAGATTAAATTCTGTCAAACAACCCGTCCTTAATATTGAGTATCATATGGATTAGCCTGTTGGACGCGTCCGTTTCATAGGACCTCCATTACAAATATCTAAATTTAAAAAAAAATTAAATCAGGATAATCCGGATGTGATGTTTAAAAATTCTGATTCAGATTTCACTGTGAATAATCATATAATCTGAATTTTTCGAAATCCGGATTATTCGTTTTGAAATCCCTGGTGGTAAGGTCTCCTCTAACCGAATTCAGATATCCTCTCCGGCACTGCAGGATTCAATAAATTGGATTGATTGGATGAAAGTATCGGGATAAATGGGGAATCCCGGCCATGATGAAGTGCCCGAATGAAAAATAAAATGATTTGGCGGGAGCGAAAAAACAAAGGCGACCCCTTTGTCTTCTGTTCAATTAGCATATCTGAGACTATTCTGGGAAGTTTAATTTGTGTAATTCCGGCGAGCAGTGGCGTGTCCCCGAAATATTGGGGTTAACAAGTCGGAGCCAGGTTTAAGAGGATTGAATAAAATTACAATCGATTTACATATATTTCATTTTAAAATTGATATTTTACGGAGCGATAAAATTATTTGATTCGTTCGGATAAAAATCCCACTTAAAATGAACTTTATTTTCATTTTACATAATGGGAAGACACAGTTCTTTAATTTTTCCGCTATCAATAGTAATCACCACCTATTCTCCGCTCCTTAATATTTTCAAGAAACCTAAACGATGTTGTTAAATATATATTTAGTGTTGATGATTATGCTTCGTGATAAATACTGATATATTTATTATAATGTATACAGATGTAACGGAGTCTTTATATGTTGACAGTTGGTACGTGAGAGAGGGAGAGCTACTTACGCTTCTACATTATATACTGTCCCATCAGTGTTTTATTAGTCGGCCTTTTACATGGATTTAAAACAGAATATACCTTGTGAGCTATCGAAAATTATACAATAAAATAAAAAGCATGAAATAACAGCAAACTGATAAACTGAATTTAAAACAATATTAGTATAACATGTAACGGTAACATAAAATAATATACATGGTTTTCCAATAAGAGGTGTTATTATGAATAGCCCGCTATTTCGGTAGATGTTACTTTTGAAGCTGTCATTTTTTGACATTTGACAAGTTTTACTTCACACAAAATTACAAAATGGATTAAAGAACAAAAAAGACAATATTACCAAAATTTCGTAGCATAAAATAAAAATAAAACCTACACGTAACACACAAAACCAATATAAACACACATCACTCACAAACACACAAGATTATTTTCAATGTACTATTTTTTTTTTTTAAATATTAAATATATTATTATGTATTTTTAATTTTAAATGTATAATTTTTCTCATTAAATGTATTATGTAGTTTTTTTTTTATATTATAAAATGAAGGCCTCAGCACGGGCAAGCCACCCAGTGAGGCCTACATTACTGAAAACCTTGAATTGTAAAAAATATTGTACCTAATAAATAAATAATAAATAAAAACTACGCCATTAATAAAAATGGAACGATACACGTTTCAAGAACGCATTGAAATTATTAAAATTCACTTGAGTGAATCAAATGCAAATCATCTTGAGTGATGAGGCCCATTTTCACCTCGGTGCCTTCGTCAGCAAGCAAAATTGTCGCATCTGGGGCTCGGAAAACCCAAGAGTTATTGTTGAAAAGCCTCTTTATCCTCAACTACGGTGTGACTGTTTGGTGTGGTTTATGGTCCGGCGGAGTCATTGGACCTTACTTTTTCGAAAATGAGGCTGGAGCAACAGTTACGGTGAATGGATTGCTATCGAGAGATGATTAATGATTTTTTATGGCCGGAATTGGATAGTATTAATCTGGACAACGTTTACTTTCAACAAGACGGCGCTACGTGCCACACAAACAACGAAACCATTGATCTTTTACGATTGAATATCAAAATTACACCTCTTATTGGAAAACCCATTAGAAACTAGAACAATACTACAGAAAAATCACTAAAACTACATTACCAACGCTACTTTCATTTGTAGGATTCAAAAAAATGCTGGTATAGATTACGCTTAATTCTATAAATGGGATCAATAAATATATTAACAGTACCCCCAAACTTGTTGCCCAGATCATGCATCCTATTCGTTACTGAGTGTATCTGATAGTTGGTTGTGTATTTACATTGAATTTTATTAAAATACCTTTGATTAAGTTAGTGACTTTACTAATTATTATCGTACCATTGAAGACAATACTTAGTTATTCGCATATTATTTGTTGCCAATTCTCGCAAATGCCCATATAATGTAAAGAAACCCCAACTGAACACTCGAATATGTATTTCGTACGTTTATTTTCTGTTAACATTTTAAAAATCCTATTTCTATGGGAGATTTTGTTACACGTCGAAGATTTTTCTTTCTTTATCAGTCTTCCATCTTTCCTTCGCCATTTCTTGATATCTGGGAAGGTTTTCCAATCAGTCAGTGTAATGTTTCAGCCATCTCCAGTCTTTCCACAGATTGAGCATTTCCCAGCCGCAGTTCCGCACTTCCACATTTTCACAATTGAATCCTTGCGTAAGCATTTTTATTCCACGCTATTGTGTCGGGGTGATTTGAAAGAAGATACCCCCTTTCAAATGCGACTCTCACTGTTAAATATAATATATGTCGGACAGAATTGAACTAAGCAGATATTTAGAATAAATACATATTATTTCTATGTTTTGATACAGCATTGCAATAGTTATACAAATGAAAATACATTGTATTTTCATTTCAAAATCCCACATAGGCCAAGCTTATCCGTGGGTATTATAGAAGATTATAACATTTATATGGTTTAAGTATAAAGCATAATTTAAGTAAAAATATGAATTTTTTAACTAGACATAATATATATGGTACCAAGGTTCTAATATTTTAGAAAGAAGAAATTTTATAAAACAAAAACAAGAACATTAGTGTATGGCATTGCACAGCCGATGTAAGTATAAATACGGATGATGTATCTGTATTTAGAGATGTATTTATAGCCAAGATTTGATCTGTACTTTAATAAAAGTTAATGTTTTGACGTAACAATGTCTCATCAAAAGTTGTAATTAGTGTGTTGTCTATTTTAGGGGCAGTAAAATTAATACGCCTTCGGACTAATCTGTTTTTGCAATGGGATACTCCGTATGCAAAACTGCCATGTCTTTGGCAAGAACGGTTATCATTTGTTATGAATAATATACAGGTGTAATGATTGAAGATATATGATTTAATATTATATTATATCTCAATTCGTTTTCCGCACAATTCATCTTTATGGAGCATCCTTTGGACAGTGATTGAAAATTTAGGTTTATTATGGTTTAAAGAGGAAAACTATTGGTAGGCTTTGAGACATATATTATCTTGTTCGGTATCGTTATATACTTTTTTTTATAAATTCATAGATAACCTTTTTCACAATGCCTGCGGAAGGCGAAGTAGCGCATCCTTAAAAATAATTACACATTTAATAAGTCCCGGCGTTGCCCGGGCTTTACACACAGTTTTTAGAAATTAGACATGGACATTTAACCTTACTCTTATTTTGAAGGCCAAGTGTGCAAAATTTTGAAAAACTAAAGATTTGTGTTAAATCAAATCCACACTGCCCGCCCAGTGTCAGCCCGCCCGCCACAAAACGCAGACACTCTCCTTTATATAATTTGATAGATAGATTACTCATAAGACCTGTCCTTGTAGGGTTTATTGGAAATATTTTTTTTTACCTACCCAAAAACAGAAGACCTCTACGTCTAAAATAGCCAGGTAACATTTAAAAAAAAACCCACACGAGTTTGAAAATTGCGATTCGCGTAAAGTGACGCCGTACTATTTGTATAAAGAACATTAACTTTAAATTCTGTAATTTAAATGACTCACCACTTCACAGAAAAAAAGAATCATCGCGCTCATAGTGTTTGAGGCAGTTCCTAAAAACTGCAATCAAAAGGGCAAACGAAATCAATTGTGACTGTAATAATAACAATTGCTTGATACTTATCTACCCTTAATTAGGTCTTGCGTCGCACGCCTTGAAGTGTCAGGACGAAGCTATTGAAGTTGTCTGTAAGTCTGTATACTTCAATATTTTCCTAATTATTTTTTTAGAGTTTTACAAAATGAAATTATTAGTTTTATGACGGAGATTAGTTTTTTACATTTCGTTTTTATTTTGGCCACCTACTCCCACTTCTGGTTTCCGGGAAACTTTGATTTCTTTCACCCCCCATGTCACCCTCTCTACCATCAAATATCGGTTACATTTCTCATGTTACCTTCTCAATATCACTGGTCGTGGCGACGCTCCGAAAAGGGTGCTTTTATGATATTATTTTTATAAAATGTTATTTTCTTACAGCTGTGATATCGTTTTATCGCCGGGAGTAAAATCAATAGTGGGAAAATTGTTGCACGATTGATTTCCTTACAAAATTATGTCTTTGATACTTTGTGTAGATAATAATTTCACACGATAAACTAACTAATTTATTTATTAATCTTTAGTTAGATTTCAACATTTAAAAAAAATGTTTATTTTTTATTTTTAAATGATCACCGCACAAGAGTCCCAACTGCTCCAAACCGTCTAGAGCCTGTGAGACTATGGCATCCCCAATCGGGGTATGTTGTGACGCTGAAGGTTCCGGGGAGGAGAAGGAGCTGGTGAAGAGGAAGGTGGGGAAGTACATAGCTATTCAGATCTGGTCACCAAACACAATTATAGATGTTGGTCTTAGACCAAGGAGACACTGAGAGTATCTTCTACTCTGGAACGTGCCGCAAATATAATATATATATATATATATTATTTTTAATGAATTAATTTGTGAAATAACACAAATTAATGAAATAAAATTTACTTGCCCCCCCCGAGATTTGAACTCGCGACCTTCGGCTTGCTAGTCGAGAGCTTTACCCCTCGACCACGGAGGCCATTAAATATTATTGTCATAATGTTATAGTTAAGAGGAACGGCTATTCGGCCTTCTTCATACAAAACTTAATTGAGATTTGAGGCCAAAATACTTGACCAAACTGAATAATTATTTTTTTAATCAAAAGATATAGCATATATCTAGTACGGATTTGTGCTGCTATATTTATTTATGCTTTAATTCAAAAATATAGGCCATTAAATAATTACATTTTTCACGATTTTAGAGGCAACTTTGACAATTTTTTGTGAGTTAATGGTAATTATTAAAAAAATAATCTTTCTCAACATACTATGTAAATACAATGAAATATAAATTTAAAGAAATAAGACATCGGAAAAAAGACCTTTTATTTGTGTCGGAATTTAAAATTTATATCCCACAAATTTATTTTCTAAGGTAAACCGGTCCTTTGAAAATTAAATTTAAACCCGTCAAAATAGTCAATTTACAATATTTTTTTTTTGTATTAGGCAATTCACCCTAAAGAGAGTGCTATGTGATTTTTTTTTCATTTTATATTACTTTATATTTGCGTAGTAAAAAATGTAAGATAATTTGTTTAGTAATTACTATTAAATTAATAATAATTTCCAAACTTACCTCTAAATGTGCGATAAATCGATTGCTTCAATTGCCCATATTTTATAATTTGAAACACAAATAATCCGTTCTAGATTTTTGCCACATCCTTTGATTAAAAAAATAATTTTTCAGTTTTGTTGGGTTTTTTGGCTTCAAATCCAAATTGAAGTTTTGTTTGTAAAACCGTCCCCTTTAAGTTCTGCATTATTTTTAGTTATTGAAGACAATATTAGCGATTCTTAAACGAAAATTTGAAACACATTTTATTTATTTGTATGATGCTCAAAGTGATTTATTAATATTTTTTTTATTTTAGAATATCTTAGTATTTTTCTGCTTTTACTCAAATTTCAAAGTTAATTTTCAAGTCCTATTCGAATTCTGTTATTCTATCGTTATGGGCCAGTTGCGTCACAGAACTGAAATAATAACTAATAGAACTTTCATGGAACTTGAAAATTAACTTTGAAATTTGAGGAATTGTTCAAATTCTGTGAAACAACCTGTCCTAAGTATATATTCTTCATTTGTTTCGAACTCGTATTTCAAATTCACAGAATATTATCTTGCAATCATTTATATATTCATTCATTCATTTATTAAATAATGATTTGGTCCTACTGGCCGAGTAATTAGAGGCGTTGTCCCGAAGACCGATATCCTGGGTTCGATTCCCAGTTGAGACCGTTGCCTTTTTATTTTTCTTCTCTTGTTCTGTTACATGTTTTGTTTAGATTTATTAATATTATTTTCTACTTCAAAGATACATTTAATTTACTTAAATAAATGTATATATACAGACACAAATAAACATAATAATAAATTTAATTCGGTCGTCGACACAAACCATTCTGATATTTCGCAATCCTCCGAATGATAAATAGGGATAAGGACTCGTAATAGGTTTTTGGTACACTAGGAGTAATCATTTTCTTGTGAACTCCATTTTCGAAATAAGGTAAAAAAGGTTTAACTTCTTTTGTATTAGCCGAGCCGCTACAGCCATTTGTCCCTCGGTACCCATTGGGCCCGGTAGGAAGGTATAGGTACAGGACGATGACGTTTCGGTCGATTAGAGCCCTTTACTGGATCCTTCAAGGGATATTAAGCCCGGATTGTGAGGAGAGGATTTATGTACTCGCTGCGGAAGAACGAACAGCCAATTCCTACATATGTGAAAAGAAAAATACTTTGTTGTAAATGAACTGAGATCAAAGTAAAGATTTAATCTGTGGTGTTACGGCAGTCTGAATTCAGTTTCGTCTTAGTTTGCTGAATATTTCTATGTTGTTAGGTTCTGGTAAATTCGTATTTTTACGAAAAAACGTTGAAACGATAATTTCGATTCCAAATTTTAATTTTATGATTATTGATGTATTTTATTCTCTAAGTTGATAAAGAGTATTTTGATAAATGATGTCTTATATTCTGTACGTTGATAAAGAGTATTTTCATAAACATTGACGTGTTGTATTTTCTATGTTAATAATGAGAATTTTGTTAATAAACGGCGAAAAATGAGAATTGCTAATTAATTAAGAATCCGTTAAAATCATTTCTAATTCCGGTTAAAAGTGGTATTGCGGGCCTTATTAACACAGTCTCAAGTTGGATGTTTATCAATAAACTTAAACTAAATCCGACAAAGACAGAATTTATGTGGATATCTTCCCCTGGAAGGCAAGCTCTCCTTGACTTCACTCCAATCCGTATTCAGGATACAGATATAATCCCTTCTGTAGAAATAAAATTTCTGGGTATTCACTATGGACAATAGTCTTTCTCTTGAATCGCAAATTTCAAAAGCTGTTAGTTCTGGTTTTTTCCATCTAAGGCAGATAAAATCAATCAGGAGATGCCTTCCCTCTAATGGAGCAAAGTCACTCATAAATTCGTTCGTCGTCTGACGTATGGACTATTGCAATAGTGCATATGCCGGCCTACCTTAGAAACAAATCAATAGAATCCAGTCAGTTTTTAATGCTGCGGCGAGAATGATTTTTGGTGAATCTAAGTATTGTCGTATAACCCCACTTCTAAGGGATCGCCTTCACTGGCTTCGATGCCCTGAAAGAATAGAGTTCAAAGCATTGCAAGGAATGGCGCCAGCCTATATATCGGAACTATGTGTCCGACAAAAATTAAGCAATAGACAGCTTACTCTAAGTCAGCAGATCTAGATGTTAGTAATCGTCTAATCGAACTTTCTAGGTCAAATCGAGCCATTTACTATGATCGCTCTTTTAGTGTAACAGGCCCGCTCATCTGGAATAGACTTCCTTCAACTCCGGGGCTTTAACGGGCTTTAAAAACAAAATTATTTCAAAAATCTTGCCATTCCTAAATCTTAACTTCTTTTCAATATTTTAAAATAAGCCATTTTCTAAAACTTCCGGTAATTGTTTAGTTTCGGTTGTCTCCTTATTGTACCTTTTTAAGATGTCTGCTCAGAAGATTCTCATTTCTGAGCACAAACTGCCTATTGTTTTATATTATGTTTTAGTTTTAATATTCTTGTTTTGTCCTGTCCTGCTGTAATTGTTATTCAAAATTTTGTCACCACTTTGTATAAACAGTGTATTTAGTGTTATCATATTAGATCTGTATTGGGTAAAGCACACTGTAGGAATAATTTTAAGAACATGACCACTAACACTGAATTACTGTTTTTAAGTTTGTTATAGTTAAGCGCACTTGAAGTGAAATGACACTAAACTGCGCTATATAAATGCCATGTTATTTTTATTATCATGAATTAACAAACCAGTTATCACGATGTCGGAAACGTGTTCCAACATCGTGATAATATATTCGTAATTTACTAAAAGTTTTTCATGAAACCTGATAGTTAATTGATTCGTTAGGCCTCCAATCCCATTTTTAACCGGATGACCAATAATTTGAAGAGATTCTTAATAAATTAGCAATGCTCATTTACTCCGTTTGGTGAACCCTATAAATCTACTACTTTGGAACCTGTCGCAAACGAACCCGCTCTGAATTCCTATTCGAGGTTTTTTTTAGTCATCTACCTATATTATCCAGGCTTCTGACTTACATAGGTACTGTTGTAATTTTGTGCCTGATTTGTTTTTAAATTGATAAAATTAACTAACCATTAACCAGGGGTAGGAGGATAGTGCGGACTGCCGAACAACTCTGTGTTAACACACACATTCCTTGCTTTAATCGCATTCAAACACCGTCTCATACATATCCTTCTGTTATTCTGACTCTTGACAAGGACTAACGCAAGTATTTGGTTCACTTAATCTTGCCATGTCTTCCTTCTACCATTCACATTCGCGTCGTATATTTTCCCCACACTCTGATGACGTAACTATAGGCATCTAACATAACTAATGTATCTTCCTACATTCCCTCAACCAACCTTTTACCCAATTACCTGTCACTTTTTTTGATGGTGTGGAATATCTACCTCAGTGACAATTGCAACAATTTTTTGATGATTCGTAACTTTATTAAGAAAACCTGTTTAGTTTACATGTGAGTGACCTAATATCAACCCTCAGTGTGCATAATATCGAATATATTACGTAAACCTTATGTATAAAACCACCGCGGTGTTCCCCAAGGCCAAAATAGCGATTTGCAAGTGATTAAGAAGATTAGGAGTACCTCAGACTCCTGTCCCAATTCTTACTGTTAACCAGGTATCCCAAGTAGATGTGTCAATTTATAAAGTTAAAAAATATTGATTACAGTCCACCACAAACAATTCGCATACAATTTGCGACCGGGCGCTCTTCTATTAGTTAGTTCGCTCTACTACTCGTACCTTTACCTTTCTTAATCTTAATCACTTACGCTTCAGCCTTGCAATCATCATACATGGTTTTATCGCACACACCCCTCAGGAATCTCATTTGTGTAGCACTTAGTCTACTTTCATCCTTCTTCCGCCAGATCCATGCCCCACGGCGGTGATGGAGCTGGTACTTTGTGGACTCCGTTGTGGACTTCGCGTTTTTGGACAATTTTTGTTCCGCGATAAGTTTATTTTAAATTGCCATGTTAATATTACTGTCGATATATTGTCTAACGTTCGTTGTATGTAAAACCACGATTATGGAGGTCATAATGTAGTAGTACACATTACAACAGAATACCAATTTAAAAGTTTTTTTATGTATTCTTCCTCTGATTAAAGTAATTCACAATAAAAATAAAATATTTTGTACTTTTATACAAAAGCCGTATGTTGTTTGCGAACAAAAAAAAGTTAGCAAAACGAAGCCTTTGGTGGTTGGTCGCGATCCAATGACGCCCAACTTTAACTTCAAAGTTCCAGGGGTGTGGGTTTATATAATTTCAAAGGCTCGATGTTCACACCCTCGATTACAGTTTATTTGTGAAGCTCTCGATAGTTCCGCTGGAAGTTTTTATATCGGGGAAAGAAACCCCTCGACATTAGGGGGGCGGTTTAAAGTTTAGAGCAATGCATTTATTTGCTGGATTTGTTTAAAACTGTGCGAATTAAATATTTTATTTTAAAAGTTTTCTGTATTTCCAATGCTTGTTGGAATTGAACACTGAAACACGTGCAAGCGATATGCGATGGATTCATAGTAGAAAATCACGTAATCACAACTGATAATAAGCTCTCCCTCTTTCACATAAAAGATATTTTGTTTTGCTTCCTCTTCTTCTCTTCTTATTCTGTTGCTCTCCAGTGCCCTTGGGACAACAAGGTTCTACATGGAATTTACATAACTCTGAGATATTGAGGTTCAAAATATGAATCACGAATAAAATATTAGAAATTGACATCTATGAAAAATTAAATGTAAAGAACATATTGTAATTGAATTATTTTCATATTACAGAACATTCTACGTAAAAAACCTGGCATTTGGCCAAAAGAAAAAGGGATAGAACCTTGTTGCTCTGAAAATCAGATAAACTCAGCTATCTAACTATTTTAATTTGTTTTTTGTTTGTTTGTTAAATGCCATTTTTTGCGTACAATGATCTTAAGAGTAAAGATAGTTTGATAACAACATGATCTGCGTATTCACTATTTAATAAACATATTTTTTCTTTATTTTATTTGGTTCTCGCATTAGTTGATATGGAACTTGTGGTTCCAAGGTAATGAGCTTAAACTACAAGGCAAATCAAACAAACCATTTTAAGTACAATATAAGATAGAAGTTGCCCTTAATTTTGCATATATAACATTATTGTTCTAAGATTAAATAAATATAAAGTTTTTTTTAATATAACTAAGTGACTAGTAAGTTGCAAATAAATTGCAAGTATTGTGATTCTAAATACTTTGTATCCTGACGAAGCAACCATTTGTTTTGAAACGTTGATAATATTTATTTAATAGTGGTGTAAACAAATTGAAGATACACGGAGGAAACTTTAAATAATGCTAATTTATTAAAAATATCTTAGAAATTTTTCGTATTTCCTGTTAAAAACGGGACTGCAGGCTTTTAACGAATGGATTAACTGATTTTCTAATAAAATATCTGTAAAACAGGAATGTGGCGATGTCGGAACAAGTGTTCGTAAACATTCTAATATGTTCGCATTTTTTCATAATATATAATAACAGGATAAACGCAGCTGCATGAACACGTCTTCCAATATATGAAAGTACTAATAGTATATTAGGAAATGGCCTGCTATCAGCTTTTCAACAGGATTTTAATAAATCAGCAATACACATTTTATCCGTGTATAAATAAGAGTTTCTAAAATATAACTTTGTTGCTTAATCTTCTGCGAACTTACATGTTAGAAAAATTTAGAAAGGGTTTTAAAAAATCGTTAGAATTTTGATAAGGGTTTTTTCACCCTCTGCGAATCAATCTGCGGAACTGCATTCGTACCAGTCACGTAGATTGCGTAGGCGTGTAATTCGTCGTTTTCCCCCGTTTCGTCTTCCGTTTATCTTCTCCTGGATTATTAATTATATAAATGATGTGTAGTAGAAATTACGTTTTCTTTCAACCACAAAGAACCTACTTTTGATACTGACAATTCGTGGTGGAATTCCATTACAATGATTTATTAAAACAATTTCACACTTATCTAATATTTTTTTAGTTACCATTACTGGTTTAAGCCTATCAAGTCTGAAGATTCCCATGATGGAACCATGAAAGATGCTGAAATCGGTAACTTTCAAAGATATAATAGGTGGGTCGAATTGTTTTAATAAATCACCAAGAACCTTTAATTAATTATTGAAGACAATATTAGCGATTCCTAAACGAAAATTTGAAACAGAAAAATCATATAAAGATAGGTCACATCTAGGACTCGAACCCAGGACCCTTGCCTTGCCGGGGCACCGCTCTACCAACTGAGCTAATGGGACCCTCTCTCATTCGGTCATATTTAACTGTATCATACTTCGAATAAGAACTACCAACATTGTCTTCAGTTTCTAACCGCATATTTTTATTGGCTGTATGTATGATTGCAAGATTTAACTCGAACTAAGTGCAATCTAGACAGTGTCTTCAATAATTAAATATTTCAATTTGAGGTTTTACTAATTAAGTTATTCCAAAAATAAAGCACCATTGAAAACGGAATTTCTCCGATCACAATTATTTGCTCATTCAGTCCCATTGGTTCAGAATTTTTGTTTAGTAATCTCATGCTTTACTTAAACATTTTCACTGACGTTTTTTGTGCAAAAGTTCTTCTAAAATAAATGTTTAATTCCTTTATGACCTGCGTGACAAGTATTTCCTCTACTAAAATTTCATGCCGTAGAAAAGCATTATATTATTACTTCGAGATGCTGCAACGAAATTCCGTAAAAATGAGATGAGAAAAATCTGGCTAGCCTCATGTTCGCTTCAAGCGACAAAGCTAGGACCGATGAGAATGAATAGGCGTCATTTCATCCTTTTTCGTGCATTTTCCTTTGGCAGCAAATCTCTTCTATTCTTCGCTTTTTCCCGAACTGAATTAATGGCACCTAGCGGCCGCCCGCAAACTACCCAAACAGAGGTTCCAAGTTTCTCCGCCAGAGTTTCTCGGGAAGTTTGTGTTATCGATGGCAGTCGGGATATCGCAATCGGTTCGGAGGAAGATATTTGTTTGAATGATTTTGTGTAAAATAATCAACTTCATTTTTATATTGAACTAGTTTTACAACTCGACTTTCCTATAACTTTTGATTCATTTATATTAGTTATAAAGTTAAGAAAAGAATAACGCTTGTTTACCCGTGCTGAGGCTCTTATTGTAAAATGTTATGTGACAATTGTTCTTATAGATAAATTTATTTTGTAGTATAGCCTTTTTTGTTCTTTAATCCATATGTTAATTTTGTTTGTAAAATGTTTTTTTGTTTCGCTCATTTTTTTGTATCGAGTTTCAGATTGTTGAATGCTTTTATTGCCTGGTATTTGTGGTGTCTTTGTCCAAAGCTTGTATTTAGTTTTATGTTTCGTGTGCCCGCTTGCAAAAAAGGAAACATCCGAAAATTGTCGAGTTTTCATTTTCTACATCACATTGTTTAAATATTTTTATTTATTTATTACAATTATATTTATTTTTTCAAGTATAAAGAAAATCAAAATTAACATTATTATTATTAAGTTATGCATTTTAGTTTTTTATTATTGTGACAGCTTTTTCAAGGCCATCATCAAAATGTAATTATTTCACATTAAGAGATTTATTTATTTGATTTTATTTACCCCTGTCCTATTTCTATTTGAATGATGTTTAGGTGATTTATTAATATTTTCGGTAAAACCGGTTTACATGGAAAATCAAAATTTTGATTTCACCCCTTAATGATGGCAGGTTTATCTCAATTCTTTTATAATGAAGTAAATATTTTTAGAGCCTTTAATAATAATAATAACGTAAATTATATGAATTAATCTAAAAGAAAAAAAAACAATAGAAAAATGTTCTTCTTTTGACATTTAAATTAATGTTAAAAGGATCTACTATATGCGCTGAAAAGATCCGGCATAGATAGTTGTGATAAGAAAACCTGTGTAAATTTCATGAAGCCAGAACTCAACGTTCCTTATTAACTGTAGTCATAGTAGGTTTCAGTGTGATGTCGAAAGAGATATTTAACTTTTCAATCAAGAAAAACTTACGTTGTTATCTACATACATGTATACCTAGAACGAAGAGCGTCCCGTTGTGGGATTGTTTTTTAATCCCTCAGGTATTTCCGCATTGCAAATAAAATCAAAATAAAGCAGTATTTCTGAAATTATCCGAAAACTAAAAACTGTTTTTGAAAGGTGAACAAATTCGTTTTCAAATTTTATTATTAGAAATAAACATATAATTTTTCAAAATTTTAAATTTTAAATGCGAATATAAAAAAGTTTTTAAAATTGCTCAACTTACTTTTATTTCTAACTTAAATTATCGATAACGACGAAAAAACGTTATTTTATTAAACAAATGTATTATAAACGTTAATTGTGACCTCACTTAAATTTGGGAGTCAGATTTGCGTACCGCCGCCCCGGAAACCATTAATTGCATAACCAACACCTCTACCATCATAGGTCACCCCAAGTGGTTCGCTAGGTTTGGTTATTTAGTAGGGGTGCGTTCAGGATGCACACGCCCACGAGAGGCTGGCTCGGGGAGAACCTTTGACCTCTCCAACTGACCTCTCTCATGACCCACCGCCTTGAGCCGCAGCTGGAGGAATAGAATCATGCATCCTAAACTCCTAGTCGCACTGATCCCACCCCTCATACCCTTTTCCTTCCCAGAACTTTCTCTCCTTCCTTTCCTTAAAAATATTCTCCACACAGCATCCCCAAAGATGACATAGGCCCTGGGGAAAATTATTTTCAAAAACAAAAAAACTTTTTTATCTTAAAAATAATTAATGAAAAATTCACAAATTTCGTATTCATTCTTCGGTTTCATAGAAGTTTACATTTTAATTCTTCTATGGTTGTCTTCTGGATTCGAATACAAAGCGTGGTGTTTTCTATTTCTAACACCGTTTAAATTGTACTTATCACCATGTAAGGGAAACAATGGTTTCTGTGACATCATATGATTTAAACAAATCTACAGTTTTATTCCGAGACTGATGAAATTTTGTACACTGGTGACCTTCAAAACAACAGAGGAAGGTGAGATTTAAAAAACTTTACCCTTCTCATTCCCATTCCCCTTTTCCCACCCTTTAAAGCAAGCGTGCACAAATACAGTCAAACTTCTCATATCATTTGCCTGTACTGTATTTAACTTATTAATGTAATTTTGGTTAGGACCAAAGCTGTAGTTAGAATTTTTACAATCTTTGTTACACGTGCTTTTTAAAACGAATTTAAATATTTTTAAATTTACGTTTTGGCTCTAAAGTTTTAGAATTTCTGTTTCCGCGGCTAATTGGTTAAATCCCCTTGAAAAAATATTTTAATTAACAAAATACAGCGGAAAAAGTTTTCAGGTATTTAAAAGTTGTCTTTTACGAAATATCTCTGTGTTGTCAAGAGAATTTTGGCTTTGAACTTTTAAATAGCCATTTAATTCAGTACAAACCGAAAGCCAGTATGAAGGTACAGAATTGTTTATAATAATAATTGGGTAATTTGTACTGAGGGTTTTTTTGTAAAGATCATGTTAATGGCGTAATAGAAAAGTGTTGTCTACTCATAATTAAAAGAAATATCTTCCATTATATCTAGTTATTTGTAACTAAGTTTAACCGCCCTCTGCTTTTTGATTAGAAACTGGAAGGAGACTGGAGGAGAAGGTCATGGCCTCTACCGAAGCCAGAATCAAGTTAACCTCTCACAAGCTGGGCGTGATGTACAGGGCCCGCAGATAGTGCAGATAGTACAAAAGTGCTGACCCTGTACAAATCGTAAGTGCTCCGCACTGTTGAATTTGGTATCCACCTCTGGTCTATTGTCCCTTTGTTAGATTCCCCTATATTAACAAACGGATTTAAATCTTTAGAGAACAGGCGTCAGGTAGGAATGCTGTCCTTGTTCTACCGGTATTACAATAGAAGATGCTCCAAGAAAAATGCGACATTGATCCCTTCGGCACCGGGTCATAGTCGGGACATACGCCAAACGCGCGCCCGAAATTTGTAAGCGGTAGATATTCCCAGATGAGAAAGGGTCGTTTTTACGACTCGTTTCTTAGTGCAATAGCTCGGCTGTGGAACGGTTTGCCGGCCTCTGTGTTTCCTCCCTCCTATAAAACGGATCTCTTCAAGACCGTTTTTACCTTTCAAAACTGAGCCAACGCTAATTTAAACAAAAATGTATGCTTTGCGAAAGACAGAGTTCCATTTCACTTAAAACTTCATAATAACTTTGTATCAAGCATTTCCTCAAAGAGCTCAATTCCGATAGAAATATATACTACGCTTAGCAACTGACACTGAAATTTTCGTTTACTAACTTTATTACTTTAAAATTCCAGAATTTAGCTAAAAAAGTCGCATTATTCGCGTAAAAATGGCGAAATTGGCGTAAAAAATCGTAAACATTTTTTGGTTTCGTTTTTACTCTTTTTGTTTATTTTTTATTTATTTTCTTTGATTCGTATTGACGTAATTACATTTCACAATGTTTACCGCACTGCTATTTCACGTACATTTTAGATTTTTTATTTGATTTAATTTACATTAAAATATAATCTAATATTTATTATTTTTTTGTATTTCTTAATACTTCACATTTTACAAAGTAAATCTAAATGCTAACATAGTTTGTAACTATTCTTATATCAGTCTGTGATAGGTTGCAATATTTTCTCAAAATTCTATCAATATTTTATCAATATTCCATCAATATTTAATCAATATTCTATCAACATTCCATATATATTCTATAAATATATGCTATCAATATTCTAACAATATTCTGTCAATATTCTATCAATATTCTATAAATATTCTATCAAAATTCAATTAATATTCTATCAATACGTCTCCCTGTGTCCCGGATCCATTTTTATGAATGTTTTGATTGTATTGATATTTATAAGTTTTATCTAGGAGAGAGGTAATCTGTTACAAAGTTGTATGTAGGAGAGAGGTAATCTGTTACAAAGTTTTATGTAGGAGAGAGGTAATCTGTTACAAAGTTTTATGTAGGAGAGAGGTTATCTGTTACAAAGTTTTATGTAGGAGAGAGGTAATCTGTTACAAAGTTTTATGTAGGAGAGAGGTTATCTGTTACAAAGTTTTATAAGTTTTATGTAGGAGAGAGGTAATCTGTTACAAAGTTTTATGTAGGAGAGAGGTTATCTGTTACAAAGTTTTATAAGTTTTATGTAGGAGAGAGGTAATCTGTTACAAAGTTTTATGTAGGAGAGAGGTTATCTGTTACAAAGTTTTATAAGTTTTATGTAGGAGAGAGGTTATCTGTTACAAAGTTTTATAAGTTTTATGTAGGAGAGAGGTAATCTGTTACAAAGTTTTTTGCCAAATGTCCAAATGTCGTTTCTTCTTTGCTTGTTTGATGTACTTATGATTGAAAGATCTGGTGATTTTGTTAGGTATGTTCGTTAATAAACCGAGTGTATTACTTTTCGGAGTATAAATATGTATGGCTTTCGAATACAGTTGTTTAAGTGACTTGATGTTTGGATTATTGAAAATTTGGTCAAAGACATTTCTGATTTTTATTTTTCTCAGACTAAGATTTTTACTGTATATTCATTTTTGTTGTATTATTATACGTACTTTGTTATTTTATTTATCACAACGCAGTAAAAGGTTACTCAATTCGTAATGTATTGAAAAACTGACAGTTCCTCGGTAGTTTTTACGTGCGTGATTCATTTTATTCCTGAATAAAAGACGACAAATGTAGCGTTCGTGTAAAAATATGCCGGAAATACTGACACTGTGACAAACATCGTTATCTGTCCCCGTGTCCTCAGGAGTGACCGGAAGTGCTTTTCCCGCCAAATTGTAGTGTTTCTGCCGCCCATGGCGACCACCCTATAACACTTGGGGTGCAGAGTCCGAATCTATCTATATATTTATTCAATTATGTCTAAATCTGACCAGCTCTACATTTTACAGGAGACCGAAATAGGAACCAACTATTGAATATGGCGGCCAAATGAATTGAATCGTAGTACTGCTATATTTTCGTTACAAATCACTTCATAACGCCTTACTAAATATATTAGTTGTTTGTCTCCCATTTTAAGACGAGTGATAAAAATGTCATTAATAGACAAAACAAACACAACCCATGTTAAATCAACTCGTTGGAAGACTTTCTACCAACGCCATCTTTCTTCTCCACATCCCACGCCGATCTGGATAGGGCACATCGGCGTTGAATTGGGTGCGTATCAGCGTTGCGCGTGGCAAGTGTGTTTCTAAATCATACAGTCGTGGATTGTAGATTGTTCTGATGCCTTATTGCATTGCGTACATTGCGTACGTGAGCCCAGTATGTCCTCACCTTAATGCCTGAATTACACCTACCGAGTGCTCGGCTGATGTACATTCAGTACTCGGTATAATAGCGTGCGAGTGATAGAAGCAAGGCCCAATGACCCTCCACCTGCATGCTCAACTCGGCGTTTACTCGCTCACCACTCGCTCATCACTCCCTCACCATTCGCTCACCACTCGCTCACCACTCGGTCAGCGCGATCAGCCGAGTCTGTAAGTTATCCAGATGCCCTATTGCATTGCGTACATTGCGTACGTGAGCCCAGTATGTCCTTACCCTAATGCCTGGATTACACCTACCGAGTGCTCGGCGAGAGCCAGGAAGTGAAGGAAAAGAAAACAAAAATGAAATTTTTGTCGTTTGTTGTTTGTTGTTATGAAACTCTCATAATTAAACTCCCATTTTCATACTTGACTGAACCATTTCAACAACACTTTAAACTAATCCCAACGAACTGACTTTCCCACTATTTCTTCTACATGTGATCACCTCTACTCTACAATAAGTTGCTCGACCGAGTAACAAAGCCAGTGACTCGGCCGAGCACTCGTTAGGTGTAATTCAACCTTAACTGTTGAATATAACGTATGCTTATTAGTTCGTGAGTATAAATCCATTTTGGATTTATTTATTTATATTATTAGTTCGTGAGTATAAATCCAAAATGGATTTATACTCACGAACACAACGTTTATAAAAACATCACAAGTACATCATTACTACACAAGACAACATAATAAACTATACACACATTCATCAAAGTCGTAGAAAAAACATAGGCCATGAGGGTGTACACATACAATCTCCTTCCGAATAGCTTGACATCAGTAAATAGAATGAATATATTGAAGAAAAAACTGTTTGCCCTTAAGATCATCGAACAAAATTAAAATGTACTTATGTAAGATACATGTAGTTAATGAAAGGTAGTAAACAATAATATTTACATTTTTATTTTTGATGTCTATTTTTAAGTTAAGAAAGTGAAATTTGTATATTAATTTAAAAAAAAACCTCAACTCTTGCTTATAATCAGAATTTACATTTTTAAGAATTATTTGTGCTATTGAAACATTAATTTGTGCATATCTTTAGAGGATTTTAAAAGCATTTAATTATTGTTTTAAACGTCACACATTGTCATTTAATTAAACCATTAGATCACTCCGAGTGAAATATCATTAAATTGCACAAAATAAATATATTGTTACTATTATTACTAACAATTTTTTCCACGCTATGCAATAATATATTTTACTGTAATACCATCAACACATTGCCCCCTAAACCCAACAAAACATAAAAACGTCTTTATTAAAATCCTTGAGAATATTCACCCTTCTCTGGCGTTCTTACAGTAAACATCTTCTGTCATTTAATCTCCGTCCATAATCGTATTCCGTTCCCAATGTGTTAACCCGACCCCCTCTTGGAGTGGGGGTGTGGAATGGGAGGGAAGATGGGGAGAAGAGACGGGGAAGGGCTGATCCTATTGGTTGAGGATTATTTCGGCATAATGACGTGTCAGCCCTGTCCACCGATTTCGAATTTAGTGGGTCGTCTGAAGTGAAAATATTATATGAATAAAATTACTATGATTCGTTCAGAAAAGCGTGCGCTTGTTAGAACGTGTGAACGGCCGGTTTGAATTTTACAGTTTATTGCCTAACTAAACTCCTGTGTA
The DNA here is from genome assembly GCA_026573805.1 of Hesperophylax magnus. Taxonomy (NCBI): domain Eukaryota; kingdom Metazoa; phylum Arthropoda; class Insecta; order Trichoptera; family Limnephilidae; genus Hesperophylax; species Hesperophylax magnus. Next base: position 2,805,588 of record JAIUSX010000977.1, on the reverse strand, counting down.
AAAACTGTATGATTTTTCTAACCTTATTTTTTTTTCTGAAAACAAAACTACACCATTATTGGAAAAATTAAAAAAAATATATATTTTCCCAGATATTATTATTATTAGATTGTGCTGATGGTGCGAGGCGATCAGCCAAGGGAGGTCAAAGGGTCTCCCCAAATCAGCCTCTTCCGATTACGCCACGCTGCTTGTGGGCAGGCGCATCCTGAACACACCTCACCCGATGAACCCGGGCACCCCTGCTAAATCACCAAACTTAGCGAACCACTTACGGTGACCTATGGCAGAGGTGTGTAAATGGTACCCGGGACGGCGGTACCCAAACCCGTCTCCCAATTTAACATATGGGATAAACGGTGAAATCCAGATGGATTCATTGACTTTAACCGTAGTAAGCATTTTCCGTGTTAATATTTGCAGTTATGATATTAGTATTGAGCACGGCCGAATTTTTTTCTAAACCTTCAATCATTATTGAACTTTTTACAAATAAAATACTCTTTTCAATCGTTAATCTTTGAAAAGCTGTCGTCATCAATCTAATAAACATCAAAACTGTTGCTTTGAATCGTCAATCTTTATCGAACTATTTATTTCAAAAGTGTTTTTCCTAATCGCCAATCTTTCTAGAACTATTCCAACAAACCTCAAAAGTTCTCTGTTCTCCTTCGAAAATATTCAATTTATTCGGCCGAATTTAAATGTAAGCTTTTTTGCCTTGGCCGAAGTACAAAGGGTGGCTTTTTGAAGAAAGGCTTCTCGAAATGATCTTATATCAAGTCTTTTCAAATAAATTGGAAAACCTTTAGACTAAATCTAGAAATGATTTTTACTGTGGAAAAATGTTAAAAAAATACAACCATATAAAGTCGATTACTTTAAAACACAACTATATAAAGTCGATGATATTAAAACAAAATTATATAAGGACGGTAATATTAAAACAACTATATAAAGACGTTAATGTTTTGAATCGCAAATCAGCTGAATGCGGACTGTTTTCATTTTCTTAGAAAACGTTATTCTTTTAGAAGTATCTATATTTTTATGATGGTTTTGAACAAATAATTTAAAAAAAAAACATTACATTGGTAACAAATTCAATTTAAGTTAGCGTTAAAATAGGTAAATAATGAAATTTAAAAAATTTGTTGTTTCCAGAGTGGATTAAAATAATTACTGTAAGGAATATATGTATGACTTTACTTTTGATGGTCAAGTTCGATGAGATATTTATTAATTAATCAAAAATTTCTTATGGCATGGTTATAATATTAATATTTATTAATTAATCAAAAATTTCCAATGGCATGGTTTTAATATTAACATTTATTAATCAATCAAAAATTTCTTATGACATGGTTTCAATATTAACATTTATTAATTAATCAAATATTTTCTTGTGGCATGATTTTAATATTTATTAATTAATCAAATATTTCTAATGGCATGGTTTTAATATTAACATTTATTAATCAATCAAAAATTTCTTATGACATGGTTTCAATATTAACATTTATTAATTAATCAAATATTTTCTTGTGGCATGATTTTAACATTTATTAATTAATCAAATATTTCTTATGGCATGGATTTAATATTAACAATTATTAATTAATCAAAAATTTCTTATAACATGGTTTTAATATTAACATTTATTGATTAATCAAATATTTTCTTGTGGCATGATTTTAATATTTATTACTTAATCAAATATTTCTTATGGTATGGTTTTAATATTAATTAATCACAGATTTCTTGTGGCATGGTTTTAATATTAATATTTATTAATTAATCAAAGATTTCTTATGGCATTATTTTAATTTGATTTCTAGATTTAAGTTTTTTATATACGTCAACATTTTTTCAGTTTCTAGCATCGTGGAATTTTTTTACAATTTTCTCAAATAATTGATCCCACAACCTCTATATCCTATCTAGTCAATAGTTTTAAAAACATTTTTACGGGGGTCTGTATGGAATATCTGGAATATATATGTAGTTTGTAGTAATATTTCACTGTTCGACGTCAACGCTAAATAAATAATGCATTATATCAATTCAATCCTTTTACAAATAAAAAAACCTACCGTTTGAGAAGGGAACGCTGTCAGTAATGTTGCCTCATGAAATATTTATCAGGGCGCGAGGAAACGGACATATTTTCAGGAAACTGGCATGAAATTGTGAATTCCTCCGAAGATTTGTTACACGAACTGTAAGCATAATTTTATTTAAAAAATAATTATAACTAAGATTGTTATGTTCGTAAGTAGACATAATCAAGTTAGCAATCTCTAATTTTTTTTATTGCCGGCAACCCGGGCGTTTATTGCAATAACATAATCAAAATAACAAACATGAAAGTAACCTGCCTCACTAGAAGATTTCTGTTCTGAGGCGGGTACATATATATATATATATATATATATATATATATATATATATATATATATGGAACATTCCATATATAGTTACATAAAAACAGAAATTTTGTAGGAACTTCAAATTTACATAAATGGTAGCGTCTAAATCTCATAATAATAACATATCGAAAAATAGTTTTAATAACAGTATAAGGTATTGATAAACTAGGCATGCGTAAAACATAAGCAGTTTTAATAAGAAAGAGTAAATCTCTATAAATGTAAATATGCTACTTATAAACACGACAAAATTTCCACCAGCCAAGCCGCCGAATTTTTTCCTGTTTATGCGGACCCTTAGGACGGGTTGTTTCGGAGAATGTGAACAATTCATCAAATTTCAACGGTCATTTTCGGGTTCTGTGAAAGACTTATTCATGTTCTGTTTATATATCATTGTAGGCTAGTTGCTTGATAAAACTGAAATAAAAACAGAACTTGAAAAAATCTTTCACAGAACTTGGAAATGAACGTTGAAATTTGATGAATTGTTCAGATTCTCCGAAACAACCCGTCCTTAGAGTCAGCTGTATTTATTAACTGACAGCACAATTATTATCACTGGAGATACAATTTAAAACAGAATAATAAATACAAAAATATACAATTATGAATAACTAGCGGTGATCCGTGAAAAATTAAGGTATTGTAGGATTTGTGAAGTTGAAAGAAATAAAGCTAATGTAAAGAACGCATCAGAACATTGCTGCAGAATTAAGAACCATATATAATTTTTTTTAATAACTTAGTGAGTAAAACTTCAAATTGTAAAATTTTATTATTGAAGACAATATTTGCAAGATCCTAAACGAAAATGGGACCCTATCTCCTTAGGTCATATTTTACTGTATCATACTTCGAATCCGAACTAAAGACATGTTGGTAGTTCGTATACGAAGTATGATACAGTTAAATATGACCGAAAGAGATAGGGTCCCATTAGCTCAGTTGGTAGAGCGGTGCCCCGGCAGGGCAAGGGTCCTGGGTTCGAGTCCTAGATATGACCGTATCTTTTTATGATTTTTCTATTTCAATTTTTCATTTAGGTATCGCTAATATTGTCTTCAATAATTAAACATTAATTGTTGCCACATAATCCCACGATAACAACAGCTGCACTAATATTATAGATAGGAACTTTATCGCTTGTCCGAATTCTTGACAAAATCAGTTTCAATTTTGATAATAACACTTAAATTCAAAACATTTCCAAGTCAAAACCATAGTTACATGTTTTGTGCAAAAATAACCGCATTATTAAAAAATAATTCAATCGTGGCACTTAAGTATTATTGATTCTAACTTTGTCGTCTTTTTGTTTCAGGTAAGTACATATTGCCTGATGTATGAAATTGAAAACGATGTATCACGAATAACAACGAAATGTAAGAATTTTGTATCAATTAATTTTTTAAATTACATTTTTTTCTGATTTTCTCAATTTTAATACTGGGCTCATGCCCGTATAATCGTTGTCGTACATGATTTAAATTAAAAATAATAATTTTTTAACAAATATATGTATTATATTTTATCGAGTTTATAAAAAAATTATGAAACGCGTCCAGATAACAACTAAAGTGTTTGGTTGTACATTTATTTAGAAATGCGTAATTTTTTTCATACATCTCGTAAAAAATAATACATTTCACAATAAAGTAATATTACAGTCTAGTCAAAATGCAGACAATTAAATTTAAATTGACACAAAGAATGTAAAAGTTATCTTGCTAATCAGCAGTAAGTAAGCAAAAATCATAATTTTTTTAGTGCCAAAACTCGTGGCTTCCTTTAAGGCTTTGGAAGGTTATTAAAAAGTTTTTTTTTCATTATAAGTCACGCTGTTTTGCGTGTATGTGCGTTTAGTTTTGGGAAACCTCAAATCTTCTAGTTGGATAACATTTTCATGGTAAAACATATTGATTTGCAGATATTTAGAGAGCATGTTATTTTTGAGCTAGAAAATCATTGTAAACGTTTTATATTATGTAATATGTTCTTTGGTTGTCATCATATTTAAATTTCGTAACATAATTTTAACCCTATCAAAAATATTGCTTTTCAAAAGTAGTGGCAATTCGTTTGAAAATTCAGCTTTATCGAGCACTTTCTAGGATTTTAAACTGTTCTGTTTCAGAAGTAATCTTTCTTCGTCAGGGGATATAGATTCGATGATATTTTGGATTACAAATCAGCTGACTGCAGACTGTTTTAATTTTTTTAGAAAACATTATTCTTTTAAAAATATGTATTTTTGATTGTTTAAATTAAATAACTTAATTTAAAAAAAAACATAACGTTGGTGACAAATTCAATTTACGTTTGCGTCAAAATAAATTATGCTAAAATAGTTTGTCCATGCTTAGCTATTTTATTTTTATTTTCTTCCGACGTTTTGTCCGGGTTAAATCTTCCCCTCGGGAAAAACTAAACTCTTCCACACACTTTTCCACAAATGATCATCTAGTCAATCCACATTATCCAAGTGCATTATATAAGCATAATAAATACAAGATCAACAACACGTCAACTCACCAGAGATCAAATGGGAAAATAATTCACCGACTCGAGATATTTTCATATCAGAGGGTTCGGCTCGGTAGAACTCCTAACTGGACCTATAAATCCTACTGATCCCTCAGTATAAATATTTAAAAAATCTTTATATTGAGGGATATGATTATTTTTTTTCCGACTTTATGTCCGGGTTAAATCTTCCCCATAGGAAAAACTAAACCCTTCCACACACGTTTAGCTTTTGTCTGGAAATTAAGGATGCTTCCGAAACCAGTCTACAGTTTTAATTAATTTTGGTAAGTAAGGTTATGAAGCCACAATGTAAGACCTGCCTAGTACCTACCCACTAGAAATTCGCGCATAAGTGATCTTAGGTACCTAAACACAATTTTTAATTTGAGCGAGTACTATTCATTTCAGCATACATTTTAGTACCTATCACATACAGTGGTGCTGAGTACGGTCACAAATCAACCACGGAACGATTTTCGAAATAAATAGGCACACATTAAATATTTTATTTCAATTTTCAACCCGGTCCCTCCATCCTTCGTTTCCGATAATAATATATTGATATTTATGAGCTTTTAAAAAGGCTTTTATCCACCCCGCCAGGGGGTGGAAGGTACTTAATGTTCGGCGGTATTTATTACGTGTGTGCACGTGGAAGAGTCATTCTATATTCCTTAATTTGACCTCCATACAGTTTTATTGCCGGCCCTAAAACACCACGAAATAAATTACTTTCGTGGGGTGAATCCAACCTTTATTGTAGGACACTCGTTCTTAAATATTGATCTCGTAAACATATTAATATTGGATGGTTATTCACCTGTGCGGTAATGGAAGCGGTACACACGCAACGCCACGAGCCCATCCGATAAAATGATTCGTTACTCTGCATTAGATAACCTTAGACAGGCTGGGAATATTATTTATAGAGTTTTGATGTGCGTATGGAGACATGTAATTATTGCTAGGCAACACTCGTGGTTTACGCTCGGATTGGTTTAATGTCTCAAAAATACATGTTATGAGAATATTATTTGTGTTATCAGAATCTAATTGAATTCGGAATTATTAATATTATAGAAATGCAGTTACTTTGCAAGAGAATTTTATTTATCGGAAAAGCGGAAGGTTAACCTAGCTGAAACAGTGTTTACATCTGCTCTTGAGTATTTCAAATCCCAACTCTGATTATCTCGCAAATCTGAATCTTTACGTACCATGAGAGTTAGTCAGGCACTTAAACTGTATTTTAAAGTTATTTTGTGATGCCCATGAGGTGTTGTTTCACAAAAATAGCGATTGAAGTGCAAAATGGCATAATCACAAACGGTCTGTCATCGTAACCTATTTTTTTTTTTTTTTATCAGTCAAATTTGGAAAAGAAATTAACTATGAGTTGGAGTGCAGTGAAAATTTTTGGTCATCATATAGTATTTTGTTTCTGAAATGATAAACTCAATCAGGAATTAAATTTGTTTTCTTTCCGAGCAAAAATATTCTGACTGAACTGAATCTGACGCACATACTTTACCTTATTTCTTTCTATTACTTCTTTCCGAAATTATTAAAAAACTTAACTAATGATTACAGTTAGTATTCTCATAGTCATGTGTAAACATCGCGTGTTTTTGTAATATGAAAATTACCTAGGAAGATTAGAAGGCTCAAAAGCTGTTATATTTAGGACGGGTTGTTTCGGAGAATTTGAACAATTCATCAAATTTCAACGTTCATTTTCGGGTTCTGTGAAAGACTTATTCAAGTTCTGTTATTATATCATTGTAGGCTAGTTGCTTGACAAAACTGAAATAAAAACAGAACTTGAAAAAATCTTTCACAGAACTTGAAAATGAACATTGAAATTTGATGAATTGTTCAAAATCTCCGAAACAACCCGTCCTTAATATTTTTAAATTTCGTTTGTTAGAAAACGAATGTTTAGCGTTGTACTTTAAACTTTTTACATATTTTTGATCCAAATTCCCAAGGTTTGATATTAGAATAAAGCAAAATGTAGGTATAATTTCACAGTCCTCACTTGGGTTTCCTATTCTGAGGCGGCCTGAACTTTTATATTCTTGCATTTTGTCTCTAGTTGTCCTAACGTTATCATATTATTTGCAAGTTATCACTCAGTTCTATAAGCCATGTTGTTACTTTAGTTTTAAATTCCGTTATGTGTTTATTTACAATCACTTTTTCCTTCTCATTCCATTGATTGTTTCCGCTGAACGTGAACATTCTGCACCACACCGGGCTCCATTCTCCCGCTTTTCCTTTATTCCACCGAATCCACGTGTTCCCGTGCCCTGACACGTGCCTCCCTCCACCCAACCACCACCCCACGTGCCTCCCGACGTGTCTCACGTGTCTTCGTTAAATTTTCATTAACTCCGACTGAGCCAAAGCTGAATTGTTTTAATTCATTGTACCTATTAAGAATGTGTTGAAAAACGTTGTGTTCATTGGGGGTTTTGTATCGCGATTGAAATGGTACCAGCTGTGAGTGAGCTTATTGTTTTATTAAGCAGGTGGAAAAAGGGCACTATGTTGTATTCCTGGTTGTGACGAAGCTAGATTGGGTTTCGTTCGTCAAAAAATTAATTAAATTTTGAAAGGGTTTTTGATAGGAACAAAAGTAATGTGAGTGAAAAGAATGATTCAAGCTGAAGTTTAGAGAATCGGTTATTAATATTTTTGTGTCCCACAAAAACTCTTTTTATCTTTGAAATTCATTTAAGTGTTTAAAAGCATTATTTTTTAAAATAATAAACAACTAATGTTTATAAGACAAAGTTTTTATGCATAGCAAAAAGAATATCAAATGATTATAAGCATTATCCATACAATTAGGGAAATATTTTCAATTTATACGGATATTTCAGGCGAGTAAATAATGCTTATCTTTAAAAATGAAGTCGAAAAATATTAACAAAAACTGATCCTCGGGCGAATATAGGATAGTACCTACATAGCCGCGAATGGGTTATTAAAAAAATATACGTTTTAAAATCAAACTATAAAATTTTCATACGAACTTCTTCCGTATTGGTACGCTGAAATTAATTACGTTTTCCTATAAAACGCAGACAGAAAAGCTGTGCAAATTTCATGACGACAGAAATCACCGTTCTAGAGTCTTCAAAGAACTGCAATAAGTTTGACCTATACGATTTGTAAGATAACTGATGTCGTCAACTTTCATACGATTTTTTTTCGGCTTGTAGTGACCTAAAAATGTAAGACAATTTTTGTTTTGTTCTTCAAAGTACAATCCCATTAAACCACAATTAAGCAGTTTGTCAACTGCTTAATTGTGGTTTAATGATGTTCATGTTCAATTACAATATAACATATGTACATAATATCATTACTAATTACAATACAACTTATACATAATATTTATCACTAACCACTGCCATAATCAATAGTATTACTAATGCAGAGTATCTCTGCTTAGTAGCCATGTTTTCAGCATATATCTGAATCTCTGAGGTAATTGGAAATTTTTTATTGAAATTTTCAGATTAATTTACAACTCAATTTTAAATCCTTAATAGTTACTTCGGTATTATAATCACGCAGAGTACTCAAAATTTTGATGAATGCGTAATCGCACATAACAAAAAATAATTACAATCGAATTGACAATAATACGTTTTGATTTAAATCTAAATAGGGATTCAATGGCGAGTGCTTTTCCCACCGCCACCGGCCCTACCGACTGCCCAGCCGGCCGGCTTAAACACGCGCCACTGTTCACTGGCCATCCGTCAATTAACACCTTCACAAATCCCGGGTTCGTTAACGGGACGATTTTTGTGTCCTAATTAAATCTATTCAGTAGAATTATTAATCCACCGATACCCGCCAGATATAGATGGATGAGTCGCATGAATGCTTTCATCATTGGTTAACCATTTCACTGCGGGGAAATGTAACTTGTAATGTTTTTTTTGTCATTGTTTTAGTATTTAATATGAGAGGTATGTAGGAGTGATTTGTGGAATTGAGATGTGTTTTCTTATTTAAAAAATAAAATTTACATAGTTGCTACAGTAATTTCCGATGTTTTAAAATCTTTACATTAATGTGTTATTTCGTTAGTTGCCACGAGAATTTGTTTCTGGAATCGCAAATATTTTATGCGAATCAGTTTGTAATTTTATTATTGTGGTAGCTGTGGTTAACAGTTAAAATTGGAAATGGATTTTGACTTATCCTTGGTCTTTTCAATTGAAATTACTACTCGAATATACCCACTGAAGGGACATGTTCACTGCACGGTTTCCTTAATCCCCCGATTACCCAATTTCGACAGATTGAAGCTCTTAAGTTCCAAAAAAAAAAATGTTATTTCTGAAGATAATATCAATACATTTGTTAAGCCGAAACTTTAATTATATGACTCGTGTTTAATTAAATATTTTCACCATTTTCGCTTAATTATTATCGTTTTTTTTTATATTAGCGCGCTCCCTCTAATATTCGCATTTATATATCTCCCTTTCAAGCCATCTGTGATGTGTGATGTGTAATAAATTGTTGCAATGTCACTCATGTAGGTACTCCACACTGTCAGACAGGGACAGGTAATTGGGTAACAGATAATTCGGTGGAGGAATTCAGTAACTTATGTCATAGGGAGATGAATGTACTTGCGGCAACAGTTTCACTTTTTCACTTTTTCCTGATCATAATGTCTTGGTTTGTATTTTAATAATCGAAAAGGTTTATTTTCAATTGCTAACTTTTATTCGAAATAGCAGTTTGTAGACTATTCTTTCAGGAAGTAATTGTTCATTTCAAGATTTAGTTCAATGATGTAAAAACAAAATATTTTATTCTATTTTAAAACTGACCACCAACTTTATTTTTTAACGAAAACTCTACCTAGTAAACGCAAGATTCAGTTTGTTGACGCAACTATTAATCTTCCTTTAACATTGTCCTTTCATTTTCCCATCCCATTTTTACCTACAAGTACCTATCATTATCTGACTATACCCAAGTGTGTGTGTGACATTTTACAACAATAAATGTGACTGTCAAACCAGTTTATTGATGGAGCCTGTTTGATGAACATCTATTTATTATCAGTGCTGTTATTAATATTGACTCAGGGTAGAAGGCCTGTGCAGTGAACATATTCGGTTCCCTCAGTGTGTTTCGTATCCAACTGAACGTGATTGAAATCATACCAACATCATCTTTGAAAAACATCAAAGGGGTTAGTCGGATTCCTTCCTATCTCCAACCATAGTTGTGTCAACTTCAAAGTTCACAATTAATATTTTACAGTCCACTCTTGGTTCGCCTATTGCGGATCACACAGTTAAATAAACATATTTAGATTTTATTCAGTTTTATTATAATATTCGCAGCTGAAAGGTTAGCAACAAAATAATTATCATCTCGTTGCATGTCAGTTTTCCATTGTCCATCAAATATATTAACACATACATTATAATTATTTGTTGCCACAAATAGAACTGTTTTGTTTTTGATAGGGATGGGACATTGTGATCAAATTTGCATTAATTATCGTCATTTGTGATGCTATTTATATACCTAGATCTTAGTTTTAATTTACTTACGCATTATGATTTAAATCTGTGCGATATCATCATTTCATTGGCATTTATTTTACCGCTATTTTAATTATTATTTTGTAAGATTCCCTCGAAAGACAAAGCAGGTACCACAAAAGAGAATTGAAAAAGTCGTGTTTGATTTAAAATGTGAATGTAAAGTATAGTGCCGGCTAAGTATTTAATTAATCAATTGTTCTAAACCAAAGGCCGTCAGGTGAAAAGTCCTTATTTTAGGAGAACAACAGTAAAACAAGTGTTTAAATCTATGATAATTTAATTATAATTTATCGTCTCCATGAAACATATAAATAGTTATTTCTAATGTTTTTTAATATCGCCGCCGGAAAGAAAAAAGGACGTGAGCGGCACTTTAAACAAAATGAGTTAAATGTACAGTTTTGTTCAGATAAAAATTCTAATCAAAAATGTATGATTAAGTAATTTTTAAGTAAATTGTCGCATACGCCCTTTTACCTTTCCGGCGTCGATTTTTTATTATTCTAAACATTTAAGTAATATAAAGGTATTTTATATTGTTCTCCGCGCTAAAAGTTCAATCGTGTTGTGGAGGACTTTTTTAATGGTTAATTTTTATTTTATAATATCAGTGGACTTAAGAGCCAGCCTTACGTGTATTGAATTTCGATTTGGGTAACACCCACAAAAGAAACAATATTTAGTTTTAAAAAAATCCGATAGAGGTGTCACTGTCTGAATTCGTATTAGGATTAATTTTGGGGATTATTTAAAAAATTAAATGACGGAATTAAATTACCGACATCTATTGCCATTTTAGAAAACAAAACCATTTTTAGTTAGCACTGAGCAGATTAGCTCGAAAGTCGAAATGAAGGTGATTCTCCAAATATGGGTTTTATTTTTAATTTTACAGAAACAAACGTGTAAATAATAATTTTTGGAGCATACTTTGCAATTTTTTTCTATCGAGGGAATTTTATGTAATTAAAGTTACGGCCCTACAAATCTTTAGATATTATCTTAAAAATAACATATATTTTTTTAAGAACTTTGAAACTTAAAGTGTTCAAGGAAAATATGTTATAAATCGGTTGAAAATCGGAATTCCGGCCCTTAATTATAGTATGTAACAGTAATAGTGTGTAAAAAAAGGTGGACTTGAAACTTAGTTATAGTTCGCAATGTTAATATTTAAAATCGACTTCTTCTTGTTTTTATCAACATAAATTTATCATATAAATAAAGTTGGAAAAAATGAGGATTACAGCCAGTTCCATATATTTTTTTTGTATTCTGTAAGTCTAGATGTTTTAAATTGTGTTGGAAATGAATTGTATAGATTTTAAAGTCGTCACCGTCTTACTGTTTGAAGCTAACACTTGGCTAGCTGTCTATAAAAAAACTGAAACGGACATAAGCATGGTAAAAAAGTGGTTGGATATAAACACGCTCACACTGAACACCGAGAAAACTAAATATGTCACATCAAGCATTAATATTACTGGTCAACCTCTTGATGATACCTCCATCGGAATACACTCGTGTTTGAATTCCGATGAATGTTGTCAGTGCCCCTACATTGAGCGCTCTACTCAGATGAAGTACCTCGGCCTCACCATTGATCCATATCTTAAATGGAATCTTCATACTCAAATAATTGCAAACAAAATAAGAAAAACCATGCACTTTTTCAGAATTATACGAAACTTTCTCGGCTTTCAACACCTGAAAATGATTTATTTTGCAGACTGCCAATCTATTATTGAGTATGGCATTGGGAGGCGGCACTTCATCTGCACTAGACCCAATCATAAAGGCTCAGAAAACAATTTTAAAAATAATTCTAAGGCTACCTATAATTACAGACTCGAATCTAATTTTTAATATTATGAATGTGTTTGATGTTCGGCAGCTATATGCAAAAACTATCCTAACCCATCTATACTCAAATATACATAATTACTACGAAAAAATTTCAAATACACGATGTACTCGAAGCAACAACAAAAACTTACTGCAAATACCGATAACACATACTACGTTTGGTCAACGAAACTTTAAATACTTTGCGACAAGACTCCACAACATTCTTCCAGACAGCATAAAACAATGTGATTCACAAAAAAATTTCAAAGATAATGTAAAAATATGGATCAAAAATAAGAATAGGGCCTTCACCGGTGCATTCACCCAAATTCGCAGTTATTGAAGTTACCACATTATTGAGCGAATACATCTTAATACAAGTATAGGTATGTTCAAAGGTATTAAGAACTAACACGAAAAATTCTGCCTCAACACAGGCTAGCCTAGTGAGGCGGTATTTGAGAAACCTCAACTGTACTTTTATTTTCTTTTTACCTTCACAATATTATGTTTGTATTTTTCTGTTAATTTTATAACCTTAAATATAAAAGTTACAAATCAATGTACACCATAATATGTATGTATAGTTGTAATATGTGAACTTTCCTAAATAAAGATATTATTATTATTATTATTGTATCTATAGTGTTTTTTGTCTACAAAAAAAATATATTTTATTGCTAATTTATTAAAAATCTCTTCAAATTATTGGTAATCAGGTTAAAAACGGGATTGCAGCCCTAATCGAATGTATTAACCGGTTTTCACCGTGTTTAGCTCATTTTTCCGTGTGATGTGCATGTATTGCTAATATTTTGCAAGGTGTTAAATGTATTTATGGTGTTATGAAGAAAAGTTCCAATACGTTTTGAATTTTTAGACATATGTATTCTCGTTTTCTGGCTTTGTGCAGTGTTCGTTTTATCTCAAAACGGCGCTATAAAACTGCGTTATTATTATTGATTTATTTATGCTTGAGGTTTTTTTTTCCGAATCGCACTATTCATTCGGAATTTTTCAAATCCATAATGATTTTATTATGTTACTGGTTTTTCGAAAAGTGCTCAATAATGGTTTTCGTGCGTCCGTCACTAAATGGCTCAGTTTGCTTAATCACGCCAGTATTTACAGATAAACCCTTTTACAATGTGATTTTGCATCAGAGTGCGATTATTGAGTAGGTGCCCGGTGTCCGGTGTCCGTTTTCCGTCACCAGGCGTTATTGATTAATTCGCTATTATGGATCGTGAATTTTGTGATGGATCATTCATAATGGAGTATTAATCTGAGACTTCAGCAGTGGGATATGCATCTAAATGAATGCTATTGTTTTAAATGCATTTCGATATTATTGTTTGTTTATTAACGCCAAAATGAACCATTAAATGTTCATTTTCCATTAAAGAGCAGAATGTAATGAAAAAACTATTTATTATAAAACTATTGAATATTAATGCTGATTGACGTAAATGAAAGATAAATAAAGCCTAATTAGTTTTTAGAAACACATACAAAAGAATAGCGTAGCTCTGAAGGACGTATTACAGAATATGTGTGAATGTAGATAATATTGTTGTAAGCTTGTTTTCCTTCCCGGTTTTGGATTGGACAATTTTAACAGTGTGACGTATTGATATGATTTGAGATTTTCACGGCCAAAAATATTAACGTGATTTATTCTGATTAGACTTTTATTCTTATGTTTGAACAGCTCAATGGATATTACAAAACTCTTCCAATTCTTGTAGGAAATTCTGTTGCAAGCTGAAAATAATTACTCTGATTCCAGACTAAGTTATTTATCAATAAGTAAAACAAGACACTATACCGTTTGTTAGAAAAATAAATATTTCGATGAGATAATGAATAAAATAGAGTGGTGATGATCTGGCTTGTAAGCCACACAGACCATCAGGGAATAAATAATTCCCCATGAAAAAATGTGTTGATTACAAAATTCACTCTGCAGGAAACGTAACAAATTATCATCCAGCCACCAAATACAAAAAAAAAAAAACAGAGAACTCGTCGAATATATCACTCGCATTGAGATTGGCAGCGATTCCTTAATCTCCAAATTCGGTAGCGGACGGCAATCAGCACAATAACACTTGCATTCGCACCATGAAATAATGATCTGTCACGACAAGCTCTCAAGAGAGTAGAATTTAGAATAAAAATTGAATTAACACATTGTAATTCAAAAAGTACTGTCACTTTCTTATGACAAAAATATTTAAATCTTTTAGTCTTAAATCGACCTAACAGGAATAGTGGTGCCCTCTTTTGCCAAACAATATAATTCAGATGAATACAGCTGCTTAATGCACAGATGACTGAATTTCCTTTCTCACTTACCTGCAGAGCAAAATCTATACAATAACTGACCAGAGATTTCTATCCTGTCCACTATTTTTAATTTTAATTTTCAAATTTAATTAATAATAATTTCAAGTCTACTGCTTCTCCATAGAGCTTTGTTCCACATAACTGCTGTCAGGTAATAAATGTTACAATGTAAAACGCTACTCTGAAAAATGGTCACATTGGCAAACATACAAGTTCTTTTAGTAAGGATGGGTACAAATGGGTACAGAACATGGATGACATGACAATTATCTTTGTATCCGCGTTATGGACTCATAGATTATTATGTTTTCCGAGTGCGGTTTAATGAGGCGCGGACAGTTGGGGCTTACTGTTATAGCAAACCGCACCCGCGATAACCTTTTAAGATTTTATTTGGGTGCTCTTTTACACGCTACCACTAATGCCACCGGAAGGGTGGTACTTGGAGACTTTGAATTTCAAAATGTACCAATTGTTTTTACTTTACACAATGTAGTCTTAAAAGTTACAATGTAATAAATCTAACAGAAATGTCAACACTTGTTGAATAATTTTTTAAAAAATTTATTTTATTGTGCAATTACTCTGAATATTTCGTTTCCTTTAGTGTTTTGGCATATTTTGCTTTACATCTATTTTAAACTGTCGTTTTTTATTCGTTACTAGCTCCCGGCGTTACCCGGGCTTTACACAGAGTTTTTTAGAAATCTCAAGTAGGAAGTGAGGTTCCTCATGTTTTGAAGGTCAAGTGTGCAAAATTTCGTCAATATCGGAATAAAATTGTAGATTTGTATAAAATCCAGCCCATCCGTCCGCCACAGACACTCTTCTTTATATAAATAAATAAATGACATACCTAGAAGTCGCGGGTTCAAAATCGTAAATAACGTGTCAAATAATTTATGTAGACTGTTTTACAAGCAATGCAGGTAGGTACTTATAATAATGTAAAGTACATTTACACCTATTTCCAGAATGGTGGATACTCTCAGAACCGCCCTAGTGAAAGATCACAATTCAGAATTTAGTGATTCGACCTGAATAGCTAGTTACCTTCATCATAAAATTTCCTTTGCTCATCTTCTTCTTACCTCCAACCTAGTTCCAACTACCACGGTCATTGTGAATTTGGATTTATTGTGGGCTCGAAGGGAGTAGGGAGGGAAAAGAGACAGCAAAGAGGAAGGTTTTTATATATTTTAGTATTTATTAGAATGATTTTAAATTATAAATTTGGTTTTCACCCATTATGGGTGGTCTTGGCCAATTAGAATACTTCGTATTTTAAGTTTTGAATTTTCAATTATGTTTATGTCATGTTTTTGGAATCATCCCTTGCATAGCGTCAATCGATGTATTTTTACTATTTTCTTGCAATGCTTACAAAGTAGTTTACATTTCAAAAGATATTTTACAAAATTGTCTCAAATGTACGATCGATCTCACCCCCCGTCCGGTCATCAACCATAATATGCTCGTAAAATAATGTTCCTACACGAAGTGGGTAACTGTCTGGACTTTTCCATTTGCGTCCGGGGGTTTACGACGATTCCCACTGCGGCCACCATAGCAAGACAATGGCTTCACTTTGCCCACTAAAATAAAGGAATTAAGGACGTCTCAGCACGCAAACTTGGGGAATGCCGTGTATTACGGAACCGTCCTTCGTGGCATTTTCTAATAAGGGGGATGCTTTTACTTCGGACATTGAAGAGAAGAATTTTACTAGAATTTGCATAGCTACCTCACTATCTATGGGTCTATAGAGTCCCCTGAGAAAGTTTTGAAAAGAAAAATGGTAGAATATATTATAAGTTGCAGAAATTTTTAAATTAGATTTAGATGGTAGCAGAAGTTGAGGGCGCCCGAGAAAGACGCGGCACGACCAAGTGAATCAGATACTTGAGTCGGGCCATGTCAAGAGTCAGAATAATAGAAGAGTATGTATGATACGATGAATGAATGAGGCAAGGTGTGTGTGTCAAGACCGAGTTGTTTGGCGGTCCGTCCTCTCTGCATACCCCTATCTGTTTGTTAGTTAGCTAGCGAATTGTTATCAATTACCTTGCAAATAACAAAACTCTTATTTACTGTAACAAAAATTTACGCACTTTAAACTGGGTTCAGTAAAGCGATTAGTTCTGTATGAAATAAACATTATAATTAAAGAACTTCGACACATATTGGACAAAGAGAAATTAAAAACTGTCTATTTTGCCTTAGTCCAATCTCGACTTTCTTATAACATAGTATGCTGGGGATCATGTCTAAAGTCCAATGTTGAACCACTAAATATTACTCAAAAATTGATCCTTAAAGTGATGTACAAAAAAAAATTCTGTTATCCATCCAACCTACTTTATAAGGAATGTAATGTTATGTGCATAAAACAGCTATATATCACTCAAATACTTTGTCGATTTTTTATCAATATTAAATTTGCTGAAAGAACACAACAAATGCGTACAACTAGAATTAGCTCTACATTGAACTTTGTGGCGGTACATACTAAAACTTCTTTTGGTCAAAGAAATTATTTATATCAGGCACCACTTATGTTTAATATTCTTCCAAATCATATTAAGTCTACCAATTCCTTAGTTAAATTTAAAAAGTTAATTAAGGTTTATGTATTGACAGACAGACAGTCTTAATATTTTTTCATCCTTGTCCTTTCTTAAATAATAAGATTTTATATAAGTCCCATTTGCTAAAAACTGAATGTCACCCTATCTGTCTTTATTATCTACTTTGCTTCTTCTTTTGAATAATGATTAGTTATGGTTCAAATATTGTTACAATATACTGTCAAATTACCCATCTGGTAACACATCTAATACTCATTTTTTCTTTAATTTTGAAATATTTTTTTTGTTTTTATGTAAAATTACTTTATGTTTGTGATACTCTTATATTTGCTTCACTCATATGTAAATTGTTAACCTCGATACAGGCTTAGTCCTAGTGAGGTTGATTATTATGTGAAAAAAAAGTGTTTTATGTATAGTGAGATGCAATAAATGAATAAATAAATGATGAAAATGGCGCTGACCCGTGAACAATCACGGGATACTTTGAATTCTTGTAAAATCAGTTCCACTGTTGAAAATTACAATAAAATAATATTCTGTTAAATATATTATAGAACAGGTAGGTAGGTATTAGTTTATTTGTAATTTTTAAAATAAAATGTTTCTTGATGTTAATGAATACCTCCCTAGTTGATAATAACTCTTGTTAGGGAGGGAATCTAAAGTTACATTTTCAAACAATTTCTGAGGAAAAAAAACATAATAAAGGGGTTATTTATAAAGGTACTTTGAATAAATTATAAAAAAAATGTTGAATACATAATTTAATAAAAGCATTTCAGTAAAAACGCAATTAAAATAGCCCAAAGAGTCAAAGATAAGAGTGTGTGTTTGCATTTCGTCTGGCAATTTAATGAAATTTGTATTTATTTACTGTGCCGTTTCGTGACTAGACTCTGGTAATGTAATCGGACGTATTATTTAGCAGGGAATTCCCTCGCGGCCAGGCCGGACACGGAATGCTAACTCTGATGAACCATTAACACAAATTGCTTCTGCTGCGGAAAGAATGGCCGCGGCCTTCTTAGCAACTAAAGGACTGATTATATTATGCGGACACACACATGCATGGGTAATGTGCCACTGTACATACAACCACTCGAATTATTGTACCCAGTATCTACCCGCCGGACTGTCTGATTTTTTAATGCATGTACGTGCAATGCAACACAATACTATACTTGAAAAGAGGAATGGTGTTGTTTCTGAAAAAATACTGAAACGGTATATATATTTATTTTTTTGGTAAACTAATGTTTAAGACAAGATTTTTTATGCATAGCACAAAGGGTAACAATTATTTTATAAGCAATAATTATTAGCCTGAAACACTCATCCACATTGAAAAATCTAGATTTTTTAAATAATCTAGATCTAGCTTATAAAATAATTTATTTTTCGGAATAACTTTATTGAGTAAAACCTCAAATTGTAATATTTAAATATTGAAGACAATATTAGTGATTTCTAAACGAAAATCTGAAACAGAAAAATCAGAAAAGGAAACGGTCACATCTGGGACACGAACCCAGGACCCCTGTCTTTCCGGGGCAGTGCTCTACCAACTGAGCTAATGGGACCCTATTCTCCTCGGTCACTTTTAACTGTATCATACTTCGAATAAGAACTACTAACATTGTCTTTATTTTTTTTTTTTTATAAAATAATTGTTACCCTTTGTGCTATGCATAAAAAATCTTGTCTTAAACATTAGTTTACCGAAAACATAATTAATATTTGACAAGTTCTAGTATTTTTCACCAAAAAATGTAGACAATTTGTCTCGACGCCATCTAGTGAGAGAGTTAGCACTTACAATGCCTTTCTCATATAAAATAAAGTTGGTTGTTTCAGGTGAAAGGAAAAAAATGTAATAAGCAGTAATTGTTGAATTAAACACTAGTATATGTTGAATTATTTCGCGGATAAGAAATAAGCCGCCATAGCTCAGTGGTCAGAGCTGTCGACCGGAAATCGAAAGGACACGGGTTCTAGTCCCGTTGGCGTCATGTATCTTTTATCAGGAGATTTTTCAATGTGGATGAGTGTTTCAGGCTAATAATTATTGCTTATAAAAAAAGGTATATATATTTATTTACACTTTAAATAGCCTTCATTCATTCATAAAAATATTGTTGTATAATGCATAATATAGGTGTATTACATTTGTTCTACTTCCGTTTTATACTTATTGCATAGTTTGTCTTTTAAATTTGTTACTTAGTCCTGCTTTTTATATTCTAGTCTACATTCACTAAATACTTAGTTGTATATTACCAAATCAACCATCTGTGGACATTTATAATCGGTATTTTTCTTTTGCATCCCCCTTTGTACATTGAATTAATATTTTATTGCTATTTGTTTGTTTATCTTCAAGTTACCTACTTTGATTTTTATAATTTTTTTTGTGGTTTTACATAAATGAAATAAAGTTCCCTGATGATGTTTGTGTTAAGCGAAACCGGTCTGTGTTAATAATACAGACATTTCGTGTTTATAAACTAACTAATTGTTTTATTTTATTATTGAATTTGCTGCAAAACTAGCAAATTTTGCTAGCTTTGCAACGTATTATTATTATATATAATAAGCAATTTTAAACGAAATAAAAATTTCTTGTAAAATTACCCATCTAAGACAAAGAAACAATGAAATTTAGTCAATTGATGTTTTCATATTTCAAGTGTAGGTACTACTATGCGTGGACTCAAAGCTTCCAAAAACGAAGATGTTCGTCGCGTCATCTGCACTCTACACGAAAGGATTCCGAGAAAAATAATTATTACCAGTTTATTTAATTTTTTCCTATTTCCTCCTGCTCCTTTCCCGCTGAGATATCCATCCACTCTCCTTTATCTACCGCGGCCGCCGGCTCTCAGGCTAATTACCCCTACCTAATGGGGCTACCCTCGCAGGAATACCCCACCGCTCTGCTCTGGATACCCCGACGGAGATATCTGAAAAGGTCACTAAGTAGGTACTGAGTTTCAGCCACAGAACGGATAATCCCAAGAAGTTATTATTATCTGATCATTTTCGAGGCGCTGTTTTCAGTATAAGCGCCGATAATTCGGCATTTTTTAAAATATTTTTTTTACAGTTTCTTATAAAAATAATATATGTACCATAGTTAATATGCTTCATAATTAAATTGTATGCTTTACATTACCTACCTCACTAGATGTAACCTGTTCTGAGGTAGGTGGCAGGAATGCACAAGAAATATTTTCAGTGCAATGTTATTTACAGTGTGGGTATGGTTCGCCTGCTGTTGTGAAGGTGGCGGAGAGATAAATAAACGCCATTAATGAAATCGACTGAGTAGGTATTTCTTCACTGTTACACAAATAGCAGATCTTGTTAGTCACTCACTTCATACTCGAAGTGTTGCTCGGAGAGAAAAAGAGTCGCGCAGTACTGTCTACGATCTGTATTGCAGATTTGCACCGTTTATATAGGCGCTCCCGCGGTGCGGTTTCTTGGAGAATGTTCCCAAAAACTCTCCAGGCTCTCGAACGTCCAGAGGATTCCGGTCGGCGTAATCCGATGCTATAATATCTTCTCGTAGGTACTCGGCCGATAATTAACCACGAAGTTGCAGGGTTGCCGCAAAGCTGCGAGCCTGCAGCAGGGCTGCCGTAATAGATTAGGTAGTGTTACATTTAAAGGAGAAGAATTAAATTAGGTAGTGTGTAAGAAAATAAGAAAAATCGACAGATGTTTTAAAAAGATGGTTAGATATAAATAAATAAAATAAAGTAAAGTGAGAATGCACGGAGAGTACTATTAGCAATGCATAAATAATCTCAAATTCTATATCATAATTTCTTCAATTTCCTTGTGATATTTTCTAAATAGGAATTCAATGATGTTTTTACAACAATGTCTAATGCAGTTTGCAACAATAGTTAACACCGTTTGTGGTTTGATTTTATGTTGAAACTGTTGATCCAAGCTACCAAATTTTTGTATTCATGTTTACCGTAAAACGGTTAAACACCAATACATCACAGAGAAAATTATAATTTTGAGGTACTTTAAGGTAGTTTTACTATTTTGTGACATGCGTCAAAAGATAGTTGCTGAACTGTCAGTAAGACGTGACATTGAAAATGTCGATGGTCAATGCAGGACCGTTAAGCAGTTGAGTCGCTCTGTTGATTGGCGCATTCTGAAGTTCTGGTAAGTCCTCGCTTTCGGAGCATCACAAAGTGCACAGGATCTTCCTCGGATATACTTTTTAGGGTCATATAAGTAAACCTATTTCAACACAGGTAATCTGAGTATAATTCCAGAGATTAACTATAATAAATGTCCGGCCAACGAATTGATCTTCCGGTCAAGGAAGAACTTCAATATATATATATATATATATATTTTATCAATTACACCAGACTTTAGGAAAAGTTGAGCTTACTTGAAGAACCGTCTCGCCCAAAACACCCATCTGTCGGTTTTCTCTTCAGTGTCGAAGGCTGTTTCAGCAGTCTTTCATCGGTTCAAGAGATTCGCTTGTTGCCATGGCAGCCAGCGAAGCCTGCTTAAATGGTTTTAAATGCTACGCGGAGTGGGGTTGGTTAGAATGGTTAGCCTTCGATGGAGCTTGTAAACAGTTATCGGGTTAAATATACATGTGCTATTAGGTAAAAACATTTGTTTTATGTATATAACATGTCGTTCTTATGGTATGTATACTTTCTGAAATATCATTTTTTTATTTATGTTATATCCTGTCTTATTATTATAATATGATGTCTTGTCTTAATACACGGTGTCCGGGGTAAAGTTCGCTAACTTCGGTAGGTGATTATACGTGATGGTAGAAGTAAAAAAGATAAGTAACTTTTTTAGAAATTCCAATGTTCATTTTCCAATACAAAAATATTTTTCCATAGAAGAACATTTATTTTCCCATACAAACAATTCATATTTTTTTACCTAAAACCTACATTAAAACATTAGAATTATAAAAGCATGTAGAATCATGCCACGAAGTTAGCGCACTTTACCCCCGGACAGCCTGTATAAAATCTTCAATTGCCACCAGAATAAGCTTCATAAAATAAATTTTCTTACTTGTAATGGGTAATTTTTAATTTTCTTAAAAATCAGTTTTATTTCGGCAATGCATTACACATGTACAAACTGATAAAATGTAAAATGTCGATTACCCAAAAATAAATACGTTTTTGGTTTAATTTATACCATATTATCACGGTACGTTTTGATTTTTACTAATGTGAGATTCGTTGTAAAATCTCACTTTAAGGGGGTTTAACACGTTTAAAAACCTTTTATTAGAATCTTATCTTATCAAGAAAATAGTTTCCAATTCAAAACAGTGACAGATAGTGTCCATATCACCCTGGTGAAAGACCACTATTCAGATTCGAAATGCTGTGATCTGACTAATAGGCCTAACTAGCCTAACTAAAAAAGACGACCAGTACTTCATGGTACCGCGACTGAGCATAAAGGCCTCATAGCCGTTGAAAGGCGCAAGTATATTCATGCCTGGCAATTCGATGTCAACACTACGGTTGAGGATATTGTAAAATTCCTTCTCAACATAAACAAAGAAATTGTTTACGATGTTGTCAAGTTGACAACTAAAGCTGACTACGCCTCTTTCCGGATCGGAGTCCCGGAATCGAAGCTTTCGTTTTATATGGACCCGAACATATGGCCAAATCATGTTGCATTCAATGAGTGGTTTTTTTCGGAGAAATGTCGCAACCAATGATGAAACGAAACACTCTAAGAGTGAGAAGTAATTCTAACCTCTCTATCTATTATCAAAACGTTCGAGGGCTAAATACGAAATTGGCAGTATTTAAAAACAACCTATTTGCTCGAGATAGCTTAGATTTAATAGCAATCACTGAATCGTGGCTGAAACCAAGTGTGCATAATTCAGAGCTATTTCCAGAAAATTATGTTGTCTTTCGTCGTGACCGCCTCACACGCGCGGGTGGTGTCGTCCTGGCTGTTCATGCTGATTCTGTAACCCATGCTGAGAGGATTTCTTCAATGGACCTCCCCGACACTGAATCCCTGTGGGTGAAGCTATCCTTGAAATCTTCAACTGTTTTTGTATGTGTGATATATGTGCCACCGCGTTCTTCAACTTCGTTATACTACAACATGTTCGAAAAAATAGAAAGTAATTATAATCTTCTCAGTGATAAAAATATTTTAATATTAGGTGATTTGAACCTCCCTTCCTGTAACTCCAATATTGTGAACATGTATAATTATTTTAAATGTTTCTACGGTTTGCATGAATATAACTTGATATGTAATGATTATAATAACACTCTGGATATAGTTTTATGTAATGCCAAGGATCTTGTAAAGTGTGTTGAGAAATGTCATGACCCTATTATAATCGAGGACAAGCACCACCCTGCTTTGTCTATAAGTATTAGTGAGGCTCACTCAGGTGGTTCAAGTTCATGTCTAAACCCAAGTCCAATAGAAGTTCCCTCCTATCATGGAGCTAGAACCATAAACGCCTGGAGATTCAACAAAGGAAATTTCCACTTATTATATGAATTGCTTTCTAAATGCTCATGGCAACCGGTCTGCCAAAGTTCAACAGACATAAATGCATTATGTACAAATTTTTACAATTCAATTTACAATATATTCGACAAGTGTATACCCATTTCCACACCTCGCACTACGGCACACAGAGTATATCCTAAATGGTACACCAATAGTATTATTTCAAATATTAAAATTAAACATATTTTTCATAAGCAATGGAAAAAAACTCGTCACAACTTGGACTATGCTAGTTTTTCAGCCTATCGCTCCATCGTAAAACGTGAAATCAGTAAAGCTTTTAAAAATCATTTAAATTCAATGGAAGAAAAATTGTCTATCGATCCCAAACAGTTTTGGAAGTACATTAAGGATCTAAAAAAATCCAACAACTCATTTAAGTCTATGATTCTTGACGGAGAAGAATTGACTACTGATGATAAAATCGCTAATAGTTTTGCGACCTTTTTTTCATCTGTTTATAAAAATGTCCAACCAACTCTCAATATTGACTCTACCCTTCACACTGTACAGATTGGGCCCTCATTCGACCTGGTCAGTATTTCAGAAAAAGATGTTAAGGAGGCACTCTCAAATTTAAAGAAACCTCACTCCATCGGTCCTGACAATATTCCAACATTTATACTAAAGGGTTGTTCCGACCTTTTAATACCACCATTATGTCATCTCTTCAATGTATGCCTAAAAAACGGGATTCTCCCAGACATCTGGAGATTAACTAAAATAACCCCTATCTACAAGAAGGGTGACAAACGCGATATCCGGAATTATCGACCAGTTGCCGTTCTATGTTCCATCATGAAAATATTCGAGAAAATTCTACATAAATATATACTTAATCACGTTAATCCAATTCTTGATGACCGTCAATATGGTTTTAGACCCCAGATGTCAGTAACATCAAACCTCTTATGCATCTCAGATTTCTTATCACAAACTCTCGACAATCGGGGACAGGTGGATGTTGCTTATTTCGACCTGGAAAAAGCATTCGACAAGGTTGACATCGACATTCTTCTAAATAAGCTAGCTTCATTTGGTTTTTCCAAAAGACTTCTCTGTTTTTTTGCTTCATATTTTCAAAATCGTAGACAGTTTGTTTATTATAAGGGTTCCAGTTCATCGGAATTCATAGTTTTTTCTGGAGTTCCTCAGGGGTCTATCCTTGGACCACTTCTGTTTCTGATTTTTATCAACGATATTGGTTCAGTCATCACACATTCGCTGTATTTACTATTTGCAGATGACTTGAAACTATATCGCTCAATAAAAAACCATCTTGACTGTATTCTCCTTCAACGTGACATTGACTGCGTCTCAAACTGGGCCAAAATAAATGGCTTGAACTTCAGTACACCCAAGTGCAATATCGTCTCGTATACAAGATCAAAGAAACCACATGTATTTGAATATACAATCAACGAAATTATTCTCCAACACCTAAACCAAATCAAAGATCTAGGAGTTATTTACGACAGCAAACTAACTTTTCACCAACACATGGATGATTTAATAAGCAGAGGATACAGGCTTCTCGGCTTCGTAATTAGAAACTCATATCCGTTTCGTAACACAAAAACACTGACGTTATTATATAACACACTAGTCCTAAGTGTACTTGAATCAAACTCGATCATCTGGGCTCCACATGAATTAACATACACTTTACGCATTGAAAGAGTCCATAAAAATTTTTTAAGGTTTTTATTCTCGCGGCTCTATGGACGTTACCCTTGGCTTTACCCATCGATTTATATATTAGGCATGACCAATTACCACTCCCTAGAGACACCTAGAGGTATTGCTTTGCTTAAATATTTTTTCCAACTAATAAACGGTCACTTTTCTAATAATGAGATACTGGCCCAATTAATTTTTTTTGTACCAGAGTCTCACTCTCGAGGACGTCATCACAATCTTCTATATAGTAGAGCAAGCCGCACTAATTTATTAATGAACTCACCTGTGGGGAGAGCTACGTGCTTTTTGAATGCGGTAGATAAAAAATTAGATTTATTTTTTGTGTCCTATAGCGCATTTGCAAGATTTTTGGCATTGCATATACACTGCATAAATGGTACAATTATAACGTCTTAGGCTTTATTACCTGTAATTGTTATAAATAAATGTACAAATTATATATAAATAAATAAATAAATAAACTGTGTTTTTCCCTTCCTCGCACCTTCAAACCATAAACCCAATTGGTGATGACCAGAGATGTGCTTTATTTCAAATAAATCCATTTCAAATGGAAATGCAAAATGGGTATTTTCCATTTTGCTTTTTAAATGCTTTTCTAAAAACCATTTTGCATTTTAAATGCTTTTTTGCAACATTCTTCCTACTTTCTCCACTCATCTTTTTTTTCATAAGCCCCAAATATCACTCAACCACGCTATGAGAGATAATTTAAATTTGTCAAGTTGCTCCCTGGTAGGAGCCCTTGCAATTGAGTGATACCATTACAAAAAATACTGATTCAAATACTGAACATGGCCATGACGCTGTAATATTAAATGTTAGATAGCAGTTTCTATGTTTTTACGTTGGCAACATTAGTACCGCGCAATTTTTTTGTGGTTTCATAATCTGTAGTCGTGGTGTTTTTGGATTTACCATCATGTAATATGTTTGTTCTACATTGATGTCCATTATTAAATGAAAAAAAATGTTTAAAAATTCTATAATTATTTTAATTGTTTGACCTGAGAAACCATTTTTCATTTTCAATGCATTTTGAAAATAGGTATTTTGCATTTTGCATTTGAAATGCTTTTCTAAAAACCATTTTGCATTTTCAAATGGAAAAGTTTTGACCCATTTCCATTTTGCATTTCAAATGGTTTTGGGTACCCATTTTGCACATCTCTGGTGATGACATAGTCCCACTAGCTTCGGGAAGTTACCAAACATCAACGTTTTTTTTTAAATTTCAACGTTAGCAGGTAATCGATTAATTCAAGGGACTGAATCGATTAATTCAATCTACTGAATCGATTAATTCAACGGACGGAATCGATTAATTCGACGTACTGAATCGTAAATAATTGTATTGAATCGATTAAATCAACATACTGAATCGATTCAATCATTATACCGAATCGATTAAATTGACGTACTGAATCGATAAAATCAACCTATTGAGTTGATGAATTCAAAGTACGTTTGTACCGGTTTGCTCGAGTAACTTTTTCGAGCTTCGGACTTATCTTCTGGTGGTAAAGAACATTAAAATAGTAAGTTTAATGTGTATTTTCTTGACTAAGTAACACCGGCGTCAAGACACGTGTTGATGAAAAGTAAGTCGACAAAACATTTAAAACTAGTCAATAACCTATGATTGAACAATTCATTTAAATATTTGATAACGTGGCACGTGCCATCCATTCTAGGACAATTCTTGGTATTGTAGGCAATAAAAACATTGAAAATTCTAATCCTTGAATTAATACGCTTTTTTTCGCCAGATTCCTCGTATTTCCACATTTTTCTTCTTATTTAATATTCCTAGCCCGATCTCCCACAATTTCGCCCCATCCATACGTCTCCTTATAATATGAAAGGAACCCAAGAACAGTGGATTATCTCGGAAAATAAAAATTTCAAATCCAAAAATATTTTTTTTGAAGGTACAAAATTTTTGTAATTTACCAATTTTGTATATGACGGTTAAATTCTTTGAAAAACAACGCGTTCTAGCATGTTCGACACCTCACTAAAGCTGGCCTGGGTGATCTGTGTAGGTAAAGCCATTGGAACTACTTTGCCACCCGATCGGTCGCTATTGTGAGGTGGGGTAAGGAAGGGGCTGTGTGTATTCAGTATGCTAGTTGCACGCGCCGTTTTACAATATATGTTTGAATTGCTTTGAAGAAATGACTCGTTGTCCGGTCTTTACACAGTTTTTCGGGATCAGATGTAGAAAAACATTTTCTTCTTATTTGTGTGCAAAATTTCATCAAAATTTTGCTCGGTGGAAAAAGGAGATGAGAATGGTTTCGAAACTTCGTGTAGACAGTGACATTTCTCTTGGTTTGAAATTCACGTGTGCAAAATTTCATCAATCTCGGAAAAAAACTGTAGATTTGTAAATCAAACCCACGCCGTCCATCCGGTGTCCGCCCGCCCGCCACAGAAGCTTTTCTTTATATACATAGAAGATAATACCACGCCAGAATCCCAACTGCTCCCTGATAACCGGAGCCTTTGAGGCTATGGCATTCCCAATAAATTGTGGTATATTGTGGGTGTGGGAGGGGAAGGAGATGGGCAGGAAGAAGGTAGGGTAGTACCTGGCTATTCAGATCTGGTTAAGCTCTTGTTTACCGAGATTACCCGACCAGGTTATTTTCTTTGCCTGTAGATCAGATCCATGTGCCAACATATTTTTTATTCAAAACTTACTTTATTTTTTTTCCCTCTTGACACAAATTTATTCCGCAAATCTGAAACATATCAAAACCCGTTTATCGATATCCATTTATATCAAATTCTTTTTTTCATAATTAATTTTATAAGTGATTTTAATAGGGATTAGAAATAGTCTTATTTTCATATAGAGAATCACGGGAATATGACCACATAGAGGCACTATTGCGTACTAATATCTCGCCGAAACGTGTTTCATATTCAGTGCGCGGGGACCGAATTCGATAGTTTCCGGTCGTTCGGCTTTAGAGCGTTGGGAGCGTTGACAGTTAAATAGTTGTCTCATCTAAATTGCATAGTCTGAATTCTCGACAAATCAGTTCCAATTTCGAAAGTTGCAATTAAAATATTTTTTTACTCATCTCTGGTTTACGCCATTGAAATAATAATCATGTATTTTTTCATAGTGCTTTCTCACAAACGAAGTTTTGAATTCCGTACTTAAAATTTAGGGCCCACAGTTTACACGCGCGCTGTTAAAGCGGGTTCTCCCTGTAGAACATCGGACCATCCCAATTTAAAATTGTTGAAATTTAATGAATTCCCCAAATAAACACTTCCAATTTTGAAAATGAAACTTAAATTTAAAGCAAAAATTCTAGAGTTCATCGAACCTGAGTTACAGACAGAGGCACAACCTAAATTAGTATTTTTAATAATTTGATTAATAGTCCATACCTTCTGGAATGCTATAGGTGGTTTGTAACAAACAACAACTGCCAGTGGAGGCACCACGATTTGCTAAACATATCACATGGCAGAACACGGGACTGCTAAATAATATCTCTCTTGATATCTTCGAAATAAACCTTGAAGATTTCAAGAGACACAGCTCACAAGAGCACCCCTGTCAGAACAGTGTAAACACAGGGGAGTATGTCGCTACCCGGTTTGGCAGCGTTGTGAGGCGGGTCAAGGTAAGGGCCGTAAGAAGGGATTTATTAATGCGGGTCTTGATGTGGCCCGGATTATATGAAGAAGGAAAAACAGATGCCTGTAGCTCGTTCCATATACGAGCCGTCTATACACAGTAACGAAGAAGCGGCCCGTTCTGGCCGTTCGTCGCCAACATCAACCGTGAACGCTTGTGTACTTCGAATTTCACGCATGTGCACCGGTGCATCGGGGATCAATGCTTCTAGCTCCTTAGAGCAGGCTCTATTAAAATACCAATATAACAGACACAGCATGCCCACATTGCGTCTGTGAGATGACAATCGGTTTGTTAACAATGAATTGTCAATCAGACGGACCGCCTCTGCACAGAATCAAGTAGGTTTATCAAGTATTGTGGGACTTCAGCCCACAGGTGTCTCCCAAATTCAATTGTTTGGCGTTCTTGAGATTTGTATAGGGTTAACAGCTGGTCACTATTAAAGAATCTGCTAGTCCTATACAATAGGCCTAGTTTTACTCATTTGTACATGTCACAGTCTGTTATACAGCTAAATAGGATTACGAATATGAAATGTTGAAGCGAAGCGGATTATGTTGAATTTTAAAACCTATAACCCCCTATTTTTCTGAGCCTTCTTATGCGAAATGCATACGGGATTCGTACGCACCCCGCGTTAGCTGTGAGGAGGCGACATTCTGAGAACCCACCTAATATATATATATCTGTATAAATAAATAAATACTAAAGTATTCAAATATCTCTCGATGTGAGGCAATTCTACTAGCAGCTTTGTCCGCCGATCAGAACTGAAACGTTGCTCCAAATGGCTTTAGCCGTGTTTAGTGACTAGATCTGAATAGCCAGGTACTTCCCCACCTTCCTCTTTCCCTTCCCCACTTACCTTCAGCCTCACAACATCCCCCAATTGGGGATGCCATAGTCTCACTGGCTCCAGACGGGAGCAGTTGGGACTCTTGTGAGGTATTCATTATAAAAAAAAAAAAAAAAAAAACTAACTATTTCCAGTACAGTGTATAATACAGGGTTTTCCAATAAGAGGTGTTATTTTGAATAGCACGCTATTTCGATAGATGTTACTTTTAGAATCTGTCATTTTTTGATATTTGACAAGTAGAAACTACGCCATTAATAAAAATGGAACGATATACGCTTCGACAACGCATTGAAATTATTAAAATTCACTTGAGTGAATCAAATGCAAATCATCTTGAGTGATGAGGCCCATTTCCACCTCGGTGGCTTCGTCAACAAGCAAAATTGTCGGATCTGGGGCTCGGAAAACCCAAGAGTTATTGTTGAAAAGCCTCTCTATCCTCAACGTGTGACTGTTTGGTGCGGTTTATGGTCCGGCAGAGTCATTGGACCATACTTTTTCGAAAATGAGGCTGGAGCAAGAGTTACGGTGAATGGATCGCTATTGAGAGATGATTAATGAATTTTTATGGCCGAAATTGGATGGTATTGATCTGGACAACGCTTACTTTCAACAAGACGGCGCTACGTGCTACACAAGCAACGAAACCATTGATCTTTTACGATTGAATAACAAAATAACACCTCTTATTGGAAAACTCTGTATTATCATGGTATTGCCGCTGAGAACTCACTTTCGCCTTCTGTTATAATATTTTGTGTTGTTTATGATAAATGGGGAGGTTGTAGCCCTCCATTTTTATTCAATTCACATTTCTTACAATTTTGACGTCTTATTAAAACGAGTTGTCGTGTTTAAATCAATATGTATTGCCTGTTTTTGCAAAAGGCTGGGTTTAAAAATTGTGTTACCGTTTCACAAAAGATTGTAGCAAAAATTATACTGCAATCACAGAGTAGGGATAGACAGAGCTGCCCATAAGGGCGAGGGGAACAAACCAAGTGGCATGGAGCAGAGGGAGTAGCATGAGCGTCCCTGTTAGTGATTTGTCAATAAAGAAATCTGACAGTATACAGGCACCTCGCATTGTAATATTACCATTTAGTCCGCGAAAATATAATCTGCTTACAAATTACTAGTTATTTTTACAATGGCGCGCAAATGGCTGGCTGCGTAAAAAACTTAACTATATGTCCCAAATTTTGGGTAAACAAAAGTTCGGGCTTGTTTCCAAAATTTTCTGTTTTGCTAAACTAATTTTAGTTGGATACTTTTAAAAATGTGTAATATTTTACCCGCTTCACTCAATTTTAGCACCGCTACGCCGGACAATTCGTTCAAGAACCAACATTCAGATCTTGCTTAGAAAAGTCCCACAATGGACGGTGCTGCAAGCCGTTGCCTTACTTTAGGGAACTTTTCTGCGCAAGGTCTGGTTATTTTAATGTGTGCTCTTTGGCGTTCAATGTACGACTGATGTCGTAGATTATTCAAAGCATTCTCGAACCCTCTTGGTGCCAAAAATATGGCCACGTAGTTTGTCTCCAGCCCGTCGAAATGATACCCGGATTTCATGTTGCAAGCTTACCTCTTCTAACGTCAGTGATTGCTACATATAATCTGACAGTCCGTATAAGATAGTCGTGGATCGTGATATACTTTTAGGTACAAGGTACGAACCCTTGAATTTATTTCTGTTTATTTTACACTTAAATTATATCAATTAAATATAATAAATATCAAACAGAGTGCGGACAGTGCAGTTTTGAAGGGCTATTAAAAAAACTTCGCAACCTACAGAAATGAGGTTTATTTTATGTTATTCAGTATATCACGCCGTTCCCATTTTCAAGAAACGTGTGGATGGCGAAGCCCCTGGTGTTGTCCGGATCAAACCATGGTAACGACTGAAAACGGCACGACCCTCCCAACACGAGACCCCTCAGATTCCTTCACCACACGAAGACCGAAACATGATTTTTGAATTTATGTTACTCGTTCCTTTCGAACAGACTTGAACAGGCTTGAGATTTAAAACAATATTCAAAAACACACTTCAAAGAAATATGTGTTGGTAGCCTATTTATATAAAAAAACCATTTGAAATTTATGAAACAAACTAAATCTAAACCACCGTAAAATTTATAATCAATAGATCGATAAATCATTTTTTTACAAAAAAAATACATATAACATTTTATTACCTACGTCAAAGATACGTAAGAATATCTCACATAAATTCACCGCCGCCACAATGGAGAAAGCGTAATTCGATTTCATTGAAAACGTAACGGAAAAAAATGTTTCAGAATTCTTTTCCATCATGAAATTGTGATTGGGAAAAAAGCCATCAAATGCCTGCGCCTGCCTGTAAGTCCTGTAACACGGCGGATCTTCGGCGATGTCAATTATTATGCCCCTGGGCACTGGCCAGGGGCGTGCGTGTTTCCCCCTGTAAAAAATGGTTTACTCCACTGGGCCCTTCCTGGGAGAGTGTTTGACCACAACGTAAAAAGTGTTTGAAATAATAACCATCTCTCTCGACGTAGCTAATATAAAAGTATTTTAATGATTTTGTTTGTCGTTGTAGTTTATTTTATCATTAGTTGATATTCGAATCCACATTTATGGTTTCCTCATTTTCATGTTTGTAGATCTAATCTCCAAGTTTGCTGAATTCCTTATCTTTATGTTTGTAGAACTTATCTTCATGTTTGTTGACTGTGTTGGTTAGTTACTTCATAATCTTTATGATTTCCCAATTTTCGTGTTTTACTTAGCATGTTAGTTTTTTGTTAACTTAGTTGTTTTAAAATTTGTTTATCTCCATAGTAATTTTTATTTCACGTGGAAGGTATATTTCTTCATTAAATTTACGGGTTTTCTGGTTAAAAGATGTATTTACATTTAGATTGACGTAGATTCGAGGTTTTTCACTCATTTTAAAATATATATTTTTATATGGCTCATGAAGATGGTAACGAATAAAGTAAAATAAAATATTAAATATTTCTATTGTCGTCTTTGGGATGCTTATAGGCAGTGGTTGAGTTTGCATCGCGTTTAGGTCCCACCCAGGCGGCGTGTGTTCTCCAGTCCATCACGACGGAAGCAACATTTTCCGTTTACTGTAGTGGTAGTAGGAGATTTATAAATATAGTCAGGTTATTTTTAACACATTATTGTTTGTCTTTCTTTAAATAAAAAAGAACTTAACTCTCCTCGAGACAACTAATTCTTCACATAAGTATAATGCAACCGGGTAGCATATTTATTCATTGTATTATTGCATATTGCTCTTTCTAGATGTTTTCCTCTTTAGAAAATTATTTTCAGTAGTTATATTAAACCGTTAAAGGCAGTTGAGTGTGATAATATCTTACTGCCATATTAAATTGAAAAGTATAATACTTGTCGCCCAGCCTGCCCCAGAATTCGTTATACAAATAAGACATCAAACGGCGTGAATGTAATACATAAAGCCCCGGTAACAAGCATAATAATAGATCTTCCGATGTAGAACCTTCGCACTTCGCACCCTTCCCCCTCCCCTTCCCCCACCATTTCCCCACACCGGAAGTGTCGTAACTGTAACCTGCCGCGCCCGCGTGACGTCACTTCCTCCCCACACGGCTGAACCGGAAATGGCCCTACGTCTCAAAATGTCATTTTATTTTACTTCTTACAACGGGGGTCACTTTGTAACAAGCTCTATAATGCTACACTGAACGCATATCCCCTAGAAGTGTGATTGGAAAGAAAACCAATCGCCAATAGATGGCCCTCTAATAGTTGATTTCAATCTAAAAATAATACCACCTAAGGGTATTTTCCTTATACAAATCCTTATCGAATTCCGATGCCTCGCTTAATAAATGATATAAATGCAAGTTCCCTACAAAATGCATCGGAGTTCAAAGTACATAATGGCTCAAATTTCGAGATGAACCTGTCAACCCAACTTCATGTAAACTTGTTGTACAAGCTTCTAAAAACGTACGCGAAACAAGCGTATGTGAAATGTATTGTGAAATACTGTGTGATGAAAAGTGCGCTGTTTTTAAATATGGTTTATTTTGTGGCAAAAGTGTTGACGTAATTGGTAGCGTGAAGAACCCCTATCTAAAATATTGCTAACTGCCTTAAATTCGTGTTTGAAAAAATGATCTTCACAAAGCTAATCAATTAAATGTTGGGGCGAACTTGCTGGAAGACAAATTTGTTCCGTTCAGACCAATAAAAGGTAAAGCTTCTTCCGAACTTTCGACTGCGAGATGATGCACTTTCTTTTTGAAAAATGTTTTCTTAAACCGATATTTTTTGTTCCGGTGTTAATTTTAAGGTAGCCCTCTCTAAATAATTAATATTTGGTCCATGCAATCGTCAGTTTATATAACACGTTTTGATTCTTCGTCCCCAGATGAAATTTGGTTGATTGCTATCTGCTCAAGAAAGAATTACAATTTTTGAACATTTTTGATTAATTTTATTTTATAAAAGTAAGGAAAATTTTAGCCTACTTCGGGAAAAATGACATGCTCACAACTCACTTCTATCGGTTTATATTTTCAGTGATGCCATTTAATGCCACAGGGGCTTCGTAATTCTGCATTGCTACATAGTATAGGGGTAGTTTCACACTATCGATATAAAATAGAAGTAACCCAATACATTCTAGATACATTGTAGCGGAGTCGACATCAAGGTTTGCTTTTAACCCTTAGTGTGCCAACACATCCACATGGATTTCCTAGTAATTCACCGGACTTGTCTCGATCCTACCGTATTTTGAGGTCGTATAAAAGCTTCTAGCATACTGTTTTTTTATCGGCTTAGCAAGGAAATATTGTTTCTTGATATTATTCTGTCTTATCGTGTCCCCACTTGCAAATATGTTACTTTATCTGTGAAAAAGCTTGTCGCAAAATTCCACGGAGGCGGCTTCCGTGGTCGAGGGGTAATACTCTCGACTATCAGACCGGAGATGGCGGGTTCAAATCCCGGTGTGCGAAGTATTTTTTTTTTTTTACTAATTTGTGTTATTTCACAAATTACTCATTTAAAATAATATGTTGTATATTTGCGGCACGTTCCAGAGTGGAAGATACTCTCAGTATCACCCTGGTGTAAGACCACCCTTCAGAATTGAAACGTTGCTTGAAATGGATTTAACCGTGTTTGGTGACCAGAATAGCTTCCTCTTCCCGATCTCCTACCCATCCTCACTATATACTTCAGCCTCACAGCATATCCCAATTATGGATGCCATATTCTCACTGGCTCCAGACGTTTGGGAGCAGTTGAAACTCTTATTCGGTTTCATGTAAAAAAAAAAAAAAAATTTCGATTTCAATGTCATTTATAGAAAAGCCTCATTCAAATTATTTTTTATTGTGAAGCTCACTTATTTAGCTGGAACATATAATTGATCTAGGCAGGACTGATTCCGAAATGATACTAAAAAATGTATTTTTAAATCACGAACGCCTCTATGTATCTTTATGTATCTTTTTTATGTATCTTTTTATGCATCTTCGTTTTTAACATACTTATTTTAGCTAGTCTTAAATCCTGTATTCGTCTAGCATAACTTGAAACCTGTAAATTTGACTGTCCTGAAACGGGAAACCTTCCTAGTTGGACAGTCAAAATCATAAAATGTAATCAACATTATAAAAAATAAATATATAAAAAAAAATCTCCAGAATATCTCCATTACATTATTTTTTTGTAACATTAGAGAGAGAAAAAACATTTCTCTGAATATAAGTAGTATCCCGGGAAACTACATAGGATAGATTTACATTTTTGCTAAGACGTTTCAAGTCATCCGGTATCCTTTTACCCCCAGCATTCTAGGGGTTAAGGCTTATCATTAAAGTTTATCTGTTATATTATAACGTTCGTCTTATTGGGAAGTGCTTTATTTACAAGTGATTTCAATATCAATTCCTCATCGATGCTTGCAATGTATACGTGAATTTATTACAGTAATCTCTTCAAATATTAGTTACCAAAAAGGTTAACCCAATTCAGACTTATTTTAATAGACACCTTAACTTAGTTTTACACCATAATGTATTAATATTATAAAGGGGTGTGAAATTCTGTGAAACCAGTCGATGTGATGATACTTTACCTGAAGTTCGGTTACAGTTAACAGAGTTTTATAATATTATTTATCAAATCAATAAAAATATTATTTTATTATAATAAGTACTCTTTGCACACTTTCTCAATTCTCATGCCCCGTTGTCAAAATCTGACAGATCACGACGTTATTATAATTTACCTTATGAATCGAATAAATTTGATTGAAATATTCACGTTTACAACCGAATCATTAAAATGTTACGTTATTGTGTCCCATGGCCGGCTTTTTTACCGATAAAATTATCCGTCAAAATACAAAATAATGGCCGGCTGTAAAACATGGCGGACTCGGCCATATTGCTTTGTGGGCTGCTTGAATTGTGCACTAAAAAAATACATCACTCGAATTGGAATGGTTTTGGTTTTTGAAGTGTTTTTACTGCTGGTTTAATGCAGTTGCCATTTTACGAACGCGGGCCATTATCGTTAAACCGTTCAGCGTGGGATTTGCTGAAATGCGAACTTTCCTATTGTAGACGAAGAAATGTATGCTTTTTAATGTTTCAAATTATGACTTCGGAAAAGGCAAACCATTGTAAGTACATGCAACACAAAACTAACACAACGACTGAGTATATACAATGAATGTAATGTGAAAGGTGTCAAGCGTACCATTGATGTACTGGGTTTTCCAACAAGAGGTGTTGTTGGTGAATGGATTGCGCTATCGAGAGATGATTTTTATGGCCGGAATTGGATGGTATTGATCTGGACAACGCTACGTGCCACACAAGCAACAAAACCATTGATCTTTTACGGGAAAAGTTTCCGGACCGTGTTATCTCTCGAAGAGGTGATCACAATTGGCCACCGAGATCTTGTGATTTAACACCTTGCAACTTCTTCCTTTAGAGCCACGTGAAAGAGAAGGTCTACGCCAACAGCCCAGCGTCGATTCAAGACCTCAAAGATGGAATTCGTGAGGCTATCGAGGACATAAGGCAGCCACTTTGCGATTTGGTTATGGAAAATGTCATGAAAAAGATATGGTCGTGTAGGCGTGGTCGTGGTGATCATTTGACTGATGTTATTTTTCACTATTAACGGCATACCTTCCTCTTTATAATGAAATAAACATTCGATCATTTATATTAAAAAGTGGCATTTTTCTTTGAATATCAAAATAACACCTCTTATTGGAAAACCCTGTATTTTGGCGTTTGGAACTCTTAGGCCATGTTCAGATTCAGGATTAAATAAACACAGGGCGTCTTTCTGAAGCCAGTATAGCTAAAATGATGCGCAAGGAAGTTGAATTGTTTGATAAAATATCAAATTATTAATTTAATACTATTATTATCCCATACTTCCACATGGAGGAAAATGTGTATTGCTAATTAATTAAGAATCTCTTCATTTTTTTGTTGATCCGATTAAAAGGGGATTGCAGGCCGTTTTCCTGTACACTTTTAGTAAATTCGTTATCATATCGAAGCACGTGTGCATGCACCCGCTTTCGTCTTAATAATGTATAATGACGAAAAGCGAAAATGTTAGGATTTAGGAACAAGTGTTCCGAAATCGTGACATTGGTATTTTATTGTGTAGTTTATCAGGAAACCTGTCAATTCATTATTTAAGTGTCTTGCATACATACTGTTTTTCTCCGTGCATACACAAAATAAACAAAGTTACTGTGTAAAATCTTCCCACAAATGGATTGCAATCTTTGGAGCGCTGGCGTTAGGTGGGAATACTGTTCTTGTTCTACCAGTATTCCAATGGATGGTGTTTCGAAGAACTAACGTCAGAGTACAGAGTGTGTAGAGATATTTTTTAGATGTTGATATTTTTTACATAAGAACGGAACGTTTCTACGACTTGAGTTCTCAGCTGTGGTCTCTTCAAGGCCCATGTACACCCCTTCCTCTCCTCTTAAAGACCCTCTATACAGCATCCCCAAATGATGACATGGGCCCTGGAAATTATTTTCCCCAGGGTCTCCTGTATAGTTAATGTAAACTGAACAAACCATACTAATGAGATATACTGGACCAGGTATGGAAAATGCAGTAGATTACCCACAATGAATAATCAAGAGCGTCAAAATCACATAAGAAAGGGGTCACGATAGTTCTAATGACGTTCCAGTTGAAGTAAGTTAATTAACTATGTTAGTTTGTAAGCTAATGAAATTCATATTATCTGAGTTTTGTTTATTAGTGCGCACAATGATTTGATCTTCTTTAATAAATAAATCAAAATGCTGACCCCTGGCAACACTTTGTAATGTCTGTTATTGGCTAGAAAGAGTCTCTGGGGTGCTTTTTAAATCCCATTTGAAATAGTGGCTTTAAAATTTTATTAAGAGCTGGTCGATCAAAAATTTCATCGTGAAACGTAACTGACTTAGTCTTCTTTGTACACCTACAAAAGGGTGACCGAAATGAACTTTCAACATTGATCCTGGAGGAGAAGATATCTGAGGAATTAGACAGATGAATGCGAATATATAGTGTAATGGAATATACCAATATTTATATTGAGTTTTAAAATTACTTGTCGCCATAGATATCCAAATTGATGATAGAATTGGCCTAACGTGAAATCTGGGTATCATTTTGACGAGCTTGAGGCAAACTACTTGGCCATATTTTTGGCACCAGGAGAGTTGGAGTATGCTTTGAATAAACAATGACATCCAGTCGTATATTGACCTCCTCTCGAAGGGCGCACATTGGTATCACCAGACCCTACGCAGAAAAGTAAACTTCGTTATAGAAAGTCAAAGGTTTGCAGCGTTACACCGTGGGACTTTTCTATGCAGGATCTAAATGTGATAGCGAAGCTAACAATAAGTGAGGTAAATTATAACATATTTGTAAAAGTGTGTAACTAAATAGTGTACCAAAATATTCAATTTTGTAAACAAGCCCGAACTTTTGTTTCCCCGATCTGGGATTAGTAGTTAAGTTTTTAGGCAGCCAGCAATTTCCGCGCCATTCTAAAATGGACCAGTAATTCGTGAGCAGATTTTATTTTTGAGGTCTGAATAGCGATATTACAATGGGAGTTGCAGGTATACTGTCAGATTAATTTATTGTGAAATCTTAAAAAAAGTGGGCCTCTTTCCCGTTTGTTCCCCTTTCCCTTCTTGACTGTTCTGAGAATTTGAATGTCTGTTTGACAGCTAAATTTAGCATTAATACGACACGTGATGTTGAAGATAGTCCGGTGGTTATGACGGAACATATGCCGAGGTTTTCATGTGTTTGATAAAAAGGACTTCCTTGCAAATTCGATCGTTTAAAACGATCAGTTTACATGATTTTATAATCATTATTAAAATATACCTAATTAGAGTTTTTTTTTATTTGTTTCAGGTAAGGAATTCATGACTGAAATGAAAGCATAGAAACTTAATAAATCTGCATAGAAGGTAAGGTTTTCTGACTTTTTTTAGTGATATTCGATTTTCAACGAAAAATCAAATTGTATTTGAATAACACTATACTCATATCGACTTCGTGAACCAAGTTAAAGCAATTTATTTGCGAATATTCGTATAACATTTCAGGAATCGAATTGTCCGATGTAAATTAATCGATTTCCTTATGTTTTTGTTTATCACGACACTAGCTGAAATCTCTGACATTTATTTTATTTATTTTTATTAGGTACAATATTTTTTACAATTCAAGTTTTCCAGTAATGTAGGAAATAATATATTACATTGCCCGGGATTGATACAGAGTTTTTTGAAATCAGACTCCTCAATAAAATCAGGAACCTCAAGTGTGCAAAATTTCATCGAATTATATCAAAATTCTGCTTTAAGGGGTGGGAAAGAAGGTTTAGATGATTTAACTCTTGTTTTGATTGTAAAGTGTGCTAAATTTCGTCAATCTCGTAATTAAACTGTTGTTAATTTATATTTAATTTTTATAAAAATCAAATTCTCGCGCCCGCCATAGACACTTTACTATATAATAGATTGATAGACAAATAGATTTGTCGATCCCAAAAAATAAAATACGTGATTTTCTTTATAATCTACGCATTCATAGATGACATTATTTTAATTATTTTATGATTTAATCCAAATTTTATTTGTATGCCTTTCTTGAAAGAAGTGAGTTTTCATACTAACAAAACTACAGGATTTTCCAATAAGAGTTATTTTGAATAGCCCGCTATTTTGGTAGATGTTACTTTTGAAGCTGTTATTTTTTGACATTTGACAAGTAGAAACTACGCCATTAATAAAAATGAAACGATACACGCTTCAACAACGCATTGAAATTATTAAAATTCACTTGAGTGAATCAAATGCAAATCATCTTGAGTGATGAGGCCCATTTCCACCTCGGTGGCTTCGCCAACAAGCAAAATTGTCGCATCTGGGGCTCGGAAAACCCAAGAGTTATTGTTGAAAAGCCTCTCTATCCTCAACGTGT
This sequence comes from Hesperophylax magnus, assembly GCA_026573805.1. Taxonomy (NCBI): domain Eukaryota; kingdom Metazoa; phylum Arthropoda; class Insecta; order Trichoptera; family Limnephilidae; genus Hesperophylax; species Hesperophylax magnus. The sequence continues at coordinate 2,764,907 of JAIUSX010000977.1, read as the reverse complement.
CACTGTTTGGTGCGGTTTATGGTCCGGCGTAGTCATTGGACCTTACTTTTTCGAAAATGAGGCTGGAGCAACAGTTACGGTGAATGGATTGCTATCGAGAGATGATTAATGATTTTTTATGGCCGGAATTGGATGGTATTGATCTGGACAACGTTTACTTTCAACAAGACGGCGCTATGTGCCACACAAGCAACGAAACCATTGATCTTTTACGATTGAATATCAAAATAACACCTCTTATTGGAAAACCCTGTATTTATATTCTTATTGCGTATTGTACGGGCGCGAACAAATAATTCGTCTTAATATTTTAAAGCATAACTTGCGAAAAGTGTTATTTTCATAAAATAATTAAATTAACACCATCTATGAATGCTTAGATTACGTTTATCCTTAATTATTTTGATGATTAAAATTTTAAATCATTTTGAACGGAATCGATTCCAAAATTTCAATTAAATATGATTGTTTCTTTAATATTTTTTCCAAAACAAGTTGCTATATTTTCGAGGGCCGACTTTATCTTCACAAAGTGTGGCAGTGGCGTGTCAGTGACAAATTCAATTTAATAATAAAACACTTCCCCGGTTTTGTTTTCATTATGCCTGGAGTGAATAATGCACGGGGGTAAAATATGAACCGGCCTCCGACTGAAGTATGCGCTTGATTATATTTTTTATTCCCGTGGACAGGGGCAATAAACTGCCGGCTTTACGTGCGCCATCAACTTTTTAACGGATATTACTGAAGACATAACATAATGCGTGGCGGGTACTTGACCGCACTACCGTTGGTAACACTGTTCCACTAGCCGATGGGGTCAGATGAACTGTTTTATCTGTGAGTACCGCACAAGAGTCCCAACTGCTTCCAGCCTTTTGGAGCCAGTGAGTCTATGGCATTACCATATGGGTTCTGTTAGGCGGAAGGAAAAGGAGATGGGGAACAGAAAGATCGGGAAGTACCTAACTATTAAGATCTTGTCAACTAGCATGGCTAAAGGCATTTCAAGCAACGTTTAGATTCTGAATGGTGGTATTTCACTAGGCCAATAATGAAAGTATCTACCATTGTGGATATTATTTAAAATTAATACACCGTGAAATAATTTAATCAAATAAAATTTACTTGCGCTCGCCGGGATTTGAACTCGCAAGCTTCGAATTTGTAGCCAAGGATCTTAACCAATCAACTACGGAGGCCATCAAAAACTAGTAGATATTAGATCTACTTTGAGATTTTCTTGGCCAAAAGTATCGTCGAAATTAATTTTTGGGTTGTTATGCCGTTTCGCGCTTCCTCCTTCTTTAGTCAACTTACCGACAGCTCTATGGTGTCCATCTTCAGGGCAATTAGGTACTGATCGCTACCTGTACCTACTATGTAGTATGTCCGAGATTTTACTCTTTTATCGATAAATATTCTATTTTTCAAACGCATAGCTTATAATTTTAATAATGGAGTCTTTATTCAGACCACGTTTAACTGTATAAATGTTGAAAATTATTTCCCTAAATTATCTTTCAAACGTAGTTTTCTGAACTTTATTCTTACTTAAAATTAATTCGTAATCTATAATTCGTGACAAGCTGAAGTATAACTTTTTGTCTAATTACGTTACGTTAATTAATTACGTAAGATTAATTAAATTGGAAACTGCATTCATTAATATTATGGATTAACAAAGCAAAAAATTAGTGAAAGTATCAAATTGTATATACTCGACAAATCACGATTTAAATTAAGGGATAATAAAGAAAAAAACAATACATGTGTATCAACTTGTCATTGCAACAATACAGGATCTAACGCTGAACTTAATTCCATAATGAATCGCCTGCATGTACTTGGAAATAAATATGTTTTGGATGAACCTATAAACATTGCTAGTTTAACCTCATACAAACACTACTTAATTAAAACTGTCTGTCAGCGCTTCTCAGATTGACTTTAATCAAATACAGTTTTAAAATATTAATTTCTTAACACTCATTACATAATATCCGGGATTTATAATATGTTGTATTGTATTTATAATAACCTACTCATTGTACTTTTTTATGTTGATACTACTCTTTCTATTGTTCTCTTTTATGTATTTTATTTTTTTAAATTAACAGATCTGCCACCCCTTATAATTAGTGTCCACTGAGTGCAGTCACACAGAACCGAAAGCAGTCAGAACGTGAAGCAAATCTCTCGAGTTACCGAGGGTATCAGATTCCCTGCAGGCTGTCCGCTGTTCTGGGCCGGTTACCAATAACGGATGCATTCACCATTGCATCGTACGGCTTCTGTTCCGGCTCTGTCTCCCGTCGATAGCCCAGCCCTTTGGACCTTTATTCGATAGGGATTCGTAGTTGATGGGAACAATACACAGTTTTTTAACTTGTTTTTTAGGGTATTTGATCTTTGAGGTCTTCGCGGCTTATGTTTTGTGGGAGTTTCCTTTGTTTGTGGCATTTTATTAAAGTTAAGTTAATGTCCCAACAAAGAACCTTAACACAAAAAATAATTTTAAAACTTCCTTGGACATCAGCGTCTTCTGTGTGAAGATGCTCTTAGGCGAAACCGATTTGCTCTAAAACTTACATATATTAAAATTCACAATATTTTGATCATGTTCATATCAATACTTGATTTCGCGCAGGAGAATGGTTGAAAAAATCATATGAAGATATGGCCCGATTCTGTAAATCAATCAGTCTTGATTCGGGTCATTCCAATAGTCATAATAACTGAAGAACATCGTTGAGTTATTGATTAGACAGATGCCATTATATTTACTATTTATTTATTAAAATTTCAAAAATGTAAATACTGTAAAAACATTATATATGTCACTAGTAAGGAGTCATGTAGAATACAATTCCACGGTTTGGTCCCCAAATTATGAAGTTCATTCACATGCAATTGAAAGAATCCAAAATAAATTTTTAAGATATGTAAATTTTAAAATGGGCATTCCTAGAGAAAACCTAAATTACGATAACGTACTTTGTTCATTAAATTTAATAAAATTATCTGATCGCAGAATTATTTCCGATTTAACCTGTTTGTATAAAATTATTAATTCAATATTTGATACCCCTGATTTATTATATGTAATCTCTTTTCATACTCCAAGCAGGTCGGTTACAAGACAGTACCTACCATATTATTGTAGCAATTCTATTTCAACGTCCCAATATCACACTCCTATGCGACGGATTCAACAGCTAGGAAACAAATACTACGATGTTGTTGATATATTTAGTACATCAATTTCAATATATAAGCATATCCTTTTGAAGTTTTTTTCATTAAGTAGTGGAATATTTTAATAAAGGTATTTAATTTGATTTGACTAACACATAATAATTTTGTAAACTGAAACAGAAAAAAATATTTTGGATTTTTTATGTATTGTGCCTGCATGCTGTGTAGATCAAGTTCAGTGATATTTTGACTTTATAGTTATTTTTCTGCAATTGTTTTAAATAGTTGCCTGCACTATTTTTATGTATAAAATCGTTAATATTTTTTATATATATATATGTATGTAAAAGCCTTAATAGGCGTCAAATAAATAAATAAATAAATATTGCCCATCTCTCTAGGGAACTCCTGTGTCGAGATGTGCAGCTTTACATTTATATTAAACTAGTGGACCGCGCATGCTTCGCTATTGCTAATGTCTTTCTCGGGCGTGTCCGACTTCTTCCACCATTCACTACTGTATACCGCAATTTTACTGTTAAAAAACCACATTACATGAACTTTATTTCGACTCCTTATCTCATTCCAGTGCGTAATACTCGTGGTACTAATAGGAACAAACTTTGAAATTTTCAGTGATATCGGTGGACTACTTTTCGAGTTTTGCGAGCACAAACATACGCAGGAAATTTTTTTACATAACAAGATTTAACTTGATGCTTCTGATGAACTTAAAATTTCTGTAAACAAATTAAATAAAATGGTGTTTGATGGAATCCGGTGATAGTATATATTATGTAGGGTAGAATACAATGTATGTAGAGGAAATAAAAAATGACCAAACACTTATCACTGTGTCTCTGAGAAGGAGCAGATAATAAAACAATCACTTTGTTAGATCCACCGCGATACCTCTAGGTAATTAAAGGTAAATACCCTGTAACATTAATAACACCTCCAACTTCTGACGTTTCCCATACATTCTGATGGCAACCTACTACACTAGCGCCATGGTTTTCTCTCATACATATTAATGGATTTTATGTGAAATTATATTCTTTATTTTACGTTGATAAATTATAGAATTCTAAATAGATATCCCACGTACGACCTTACTGCTTTTTTTGCTCATACATTGAAAAAGTATTATGACGGTTATTAACACTGTCTTTGATGATTTAAAAAGGTACTAAAATACTTATGAATAATTAATAATTGTGAAAAATTTTACAAAAATATATCGATATAATAAAAATATGATGCAAAAAATTTTTTTTTGCATAATTAATATATTCGATAATTCTAAACATACACAAAATTCCGTTTTTCCTTGTTCATATAATCTGGGCCTTTTCAAGACCTGCATTAATAAATCCTTTCCTAAAGCACCTTACCCGCCTCACAAGGCTACCCAACCGGGTGGCGATGTAGCTTCCCAGGGGCGCTCTTGTGATGTGTCACATAAAAAATTACAGAAATGTGTTTTGAACATAAATATTGACGATGATTTATAAAATCAACTCGAACACAGAATGATAAATAGAACTAAAAAAGCTATGCTGAATTAACCTTATTTTTTTTTTAATTATATTTTCATGGTAATCCACGTTTTGCGTAAATAAGAACATTTTTAACGAAATCATTTCACTACTATTATGATCTGTCAACGTTTTTGGCATCTTGAAAAACGACGTTGGAGTATTTTTGCCGTTTGTTTGTAAACTGAACCGCGGAACCCACATTTTAATATATTTTTTAATCAAAATACAAATTAGAAAGCGCAAAACACCGGCAAAAAATTCTAAATAAATTATATTTTCCGCCATTGAAAGTATTATTAATACTATAGGATATTCGCTCTATGTAATTATTGGTCCACACAAAAAAGAACACTCGAACTTGCATTAATATGTTTTATCATTTGAATAGTTTTCAGTTAGGGATTATTTTTAGGGAAAGGTAGGAACTGGAGAAATGACATTTCAGTAGGAACCAACAATATTCTCATTTCAAGACCAAACAATTATATTTAAGTGTATACCTGTAGAGCGTTACTTATTTTTATTGCATTTAATTCGTCGAACTCAATTGATTTTTTATAACCTTATAACTTTGCATTTGTTAGTATTTAGCTGAAGTTTATAACAAGAACAACAACCAAAGTTATTAAGGTTCTATCGCATCGTTCTATTCTACCTTAAACAGCTTCATATCGTCAGCAAACAATACAATTCGACACTGTAGAAAATGCCAGAGGTATGAAATCGTTGGACCACGACAGAATAGAAGAAATTTTAGTTTTTAATTTATTTGTTGGTTTTTAATTTTATTAGAGCCAGGAAAGGGTCGAAAAGTTGCAGTAAGTGGCATAAATAGCCAAGAAGTAACTAGAAGAGACTAAAACAGACTAGGAAAGATGATGTGATTTTGCACAAGAGCAGCGCTGTATAAATCGTCAAAATATTATTATTATTAATAGAGACTAGATATGATGGACTCGCCGAACGTCACAGCGGTGCTGCCAAGGTCTGTTTTCTATGTGAGGATATTATGTCAGCGCTTTATTAGCAGCAGACACATACCTGGATGGATGACGAACCTCGTGCTGGCACTGTTGGTGGACGCGGCGGACTCTCTCGGTGCAGCAGCTGGTCCAGTTTTTTCACCACCTAGGATTCTTGCTGCAGAATCTCTATATTCTATCTTCATGTCATCTGTTCCTGTTCTTCATTTTACTTCACTTTATTTTTGTAATATTTATATTTTCTGTAATACCTGCATCAACTGTAAAGCGACCCTGACGTGATATCTCACAAAAGCGGCGCTATACAAATTGTCCAATTATATGCTTCCGATTTTGTTGTCCGGGTTAAATCTTCCCCATAGGAAAAACTAAACCCTTCCACTCACTTTTCCACAAATGATCAGCTAGTCAATCAACACTATGCAAGTGCATTATATAAGTAAAATAAATACAAAACAATACAAGAACAACAACACGTCAACTCACCAGAGATCAAATGGGAAAAAAAATTCACCGACTCCAGATATTTTCATATCAGAGGGTTCGGCTCGGTAGAACTTCTAACAGGGCCTATAAATCCTACTGATCCCTCAACATAAATATTTAAAAAATCTTTCGTTATCCTACATGTATTCAAAATGACCGACTTTTGCATCTTTATATATAAATTTTTTGATAGATCTAATACGCCTAAATTTTTAATGAGAGAGCTAGGTATAATGCCAGTAGCCGAAATAACGAATGGTAATATTTTTATAGTCTGAGAATGCCAAATTCTTTTTATTTCGTTTTATTTATTTTTTTTTTCTTTTTATTATTATTAATTAATTTATTATTATTATTATTATTGTAATCTCTAAATAGTATAAAATAAAGTCGCTATCCTTATCTGTTTGTTTGTGCGCTTAGTTCTTCTGAACTAGGCAACGGATTTTGATGAAGTTTTCAATATCATCTAGAGTATTTTTCTATATATAATACATGTAAATTATATTTACAGAAAGTAGTGAAAATCGATGTTTTGTAAATAAGTCGTAAAAAAATATTTTCGTGCGCTTACATTGCTGAAGCTAGCTAAACCTTATGAGGTACATCAACATAATGTACTACGGAATTGTACATTTTGAACAGGCCTACAGAAAAGTAAGCGATGGTATATGTCTATCTCCTAAGGATAACCCACAGCAACGCCGGGTACACGTCAGTTAGTTATAGATAAAATGATGAATATTTCTTGTTGCGACAGCTGTCTCGCGTTCTAGGGTAGGTATTATCATACTGGTTATGCCACACTTATGTATAGAGAAATCTTATTCATATGATTTTAATTTATATTTTCGGTTAAAGTTTTACTTAGAAAATCATATGTCTGATTTTATTTTTCCCCCTTTAAAGGTGGCAGATTTGTCATAATTGTTTAATAAAGAGGTGCTTTAAGTTAAGTTAAGAATTGATATTGCCAATTCGAACAGCCAAAATAAAACAGCTTTACCGTACCAGCTATATTGTATCGATTGCATTGAAGAACTTATCACCTTCGCTTTCAATAGAACTTAAAAAAAAACAGATTCCAAGTGGCGTACCTTGTCAATTTCAGGTTTTCCACTGAATGTTATTTCTGCATACCGCTTTTTCAGGTATCCACTCAATATGACGTATCTCCGTACACAAAAGTACATAATAATATTTTATCATTTTAAACTGAAGTCGGTGCAGAGGAGGAGTTGGGAGTTATGAGGGTGGGTGTAGAGCGTTTGTCAACTGCACAAATAAATTGGATTTATGCAAGAACTGGAAGTGACAGTATTGTCATGAATATTGTTTCAACGTGTCACGTAATAAAATACAGCGGATTCAAACGCTTTCACGGAGTCGGATACCTACGTATTTAGTACTTGTATTATTTGTACGTCTGTAGCACCGAACAGTTAATCACTAGGAGGGCATTCTATGCCAATTTGAAAAAAAATGGCGATGTCATCAATAATAAGTATCGCAACAGAAGTTGAAGAGAACATAGCATTTATACAAATGAATTGCTAGCATACGGCACGTTTGTCGACGTTTGTTAAAAGCATTACCCACTCACTACAATCGGAGGCAATACAGGGGCAACGCGGTGGGGAGTACCCTAGATCGCGACAATGGCTGTAGTAAAATGGTGTTGATTTTGCACGATCAGTTTCAAACTGCGGCAGGGGCAGGTGTGTAGAGAAGACGCCAGTTAGTTTTACCCCCACCACCACTCTTTCAAAATCGCCTCCGATTGTAGGGAGTTATGTAAGGCCTTTAGTCGACCTCTAAAACAAAGTAGGTACCAGTGGAAATGAATAAGTTCATTTTTTTAATAATTAAAAGAACACATTGTGTAAAGTAAAAATATTTATGAAAAACTTTTCGAATATTCAAACTCGATAATCATGTACGCTTGATTTTTTTTTTTTTTTTTTTTTTTTTTTTTTTTTTTTTTTTTTTTTTTTTTTTTTTTTTTTTTTTTTTTATATATTCAATAATATTATTATTGGGTTTATAAAAACAGTTTATTTTTAAACAAGTTCTGCTGTGTAATTAGTATTACGCGTGACAGCTGTTTCGCCCTCTGAAGGCAATAATAATTACACAGCAGAACTTGTTTAAAAATAAACTGTTTTTATAAACCCAATAATAATATTATTGAATATATAAAAAAATAAAAAATAAAATGGAGTTCTACAAATTAAACTTAATAACAATAAATAATGTACGCTTGAATTTATTACATTCTCGCTACACAAAATACCGCGTTTCTCAGTGACGTTTAGCAAAGACATTCTGTCGGAGTATACATTCATGAACCAGTACACACAATCCTAAGTTAGTGTTGTTTGAGTCAACCCCAATCGCGTGATGTACAACATAAGACTTTTCGACTCCTGTGCCCCAGACAGGTCAAAGAAATGGGTTATCTGTTCAAGAAACAGAATATTTCAAATTAGAAACATTAAATGAACATCGTGATTCGTGACTGCTAATTTCTTTTTAAAATTATAAATAACCACATAGAATCTTTCCAATATCACCAAGAATATTCATCAACGTCTTCTAAGAATAATAATAATAAATTTATTTCACATAAAAATCATACAATAAAACATGCGGAAACTTTGACTAGCCAACTAGGAATGGATCCTGTTTTAGGCCAGTCAAATTGACAAGCTTAGTTCATATTATAATTTAGCACTTAATATAAAACAAAACCGGTAAAGTAAATAACAGCCAGATAGTAGTAATAAAAAGACAGATCACCACAGGAGTTGTAAGGTAGAAAAAATGGGAAGGGTAGTTTATAATATAGTTGGATGATTAGAAAATAATCGATAGCATTGATAAATAAAGTACAGATTAATACAGAATTGACAATTGTGTTCAGAGGTGATAAATATGTGTTTTTGTATTGTATGGACTTTAAAAAATTATGTATCAGTGTTTTGACAATAATGTACATATATATTTTTTATAATTTTTTAAAATGAGATTATCTATTGATCAACATATCTTCACTTTTTACCCTCCCTAAATCAAGGTAAGAAAGACCGTAACTTTCCATATTCCTTTTCAAAAACCAACTTAACTTTCTCCGAACCTCTTGCAAATGTGTCGATTATTATACCATCCACTGTAGTGGCACGGTTCCGGAAATATACAAAAATTCTCGAATCTATAGTTTTCACTTGACTGCACTTGACCCAAACTTATTGTCTCTTGTTTTGTTGTTGTTGTTTTGCAAACTACTTTTTGTTTTATTCCTACATAATATCTTTGTACGGTTCGTATGTATTATTTCTTTGTATTTTTTACATGTTAACCCTCTGTCTGTTATGTACATTATAAAAAAGGCTTTCGGTGTTTAAAATTTCACCAGAAGTAGTGAAAAATGGTCGTTCTTCGGCACCGGACACGCCCATAATACACTTCTACACCGTTTTTCTCTTCAGTTGTTTGTCGGTTTGGGTATTATTCAATTGTTTGATAAACATTCCCTTGCTAGATTTATTGTATGATTTATTGTATTTATGGTTGTGTGCCTGAACAATCTGGGGAAAACTTTAAATTTATTACTGAAAGTGATTAATTAAATTAAGAAAATAATACGACGCAGGTTAGAGATTTGTTTAAAACTATTCTTTGAAAACTAGTCAAAGAGAATTATTCCCCTTCAATGGTGACAGCGAAAAATTAGAGTTTTATTCGGGTCCCAAAAATAAGCTTTTTTATTCGAGCTCTCAAAAAAATATCTTGAAAATAGCACACTGAAAAAGGTTTATTATTTGTAGCCTTGAATACAAAAACCCCTTCCATACAAACCTTCATACTAATAATTTTTGTACGGATGCAAACTTTATTTAGGTGTTAATAGCTATAAATCATCCGTCACGAAAACGTATTTGTTTATTCAAATACATTCTCAGTATTTTAATTATTATACGTTAGAACAATCGTACATTTACAGTACAAGATTTTTTATTTTAACATTCTTAACATTTGGGAAGTCAGGAATAAAAACAAGTTTAAAGGTTATTTTATAGAGCAATTAAATATATCTACTGTTTTAGACATTTCATTCAATGGCACCATTCCTTTTGTCATGATATGCTGTGATAGAACACTGTTCTGCCGTGTGGCATATTTAACAAGTCGTGGTGACTACGGCTAACATTTTCAGACACAATGTCGTATAAAACTCATTCCTAGAAGAATCGGCAATCAATATATTTCTCATATTTGCACTGTCCCAACGGTTAAACGCCGATGTTAGCTCTGTTTTGGATTTTTAAAAATATTTTTTTATATGCTGAAAACATCGCGAATTGATCAAATGCTGAAACTTCCTTGTTTTTTATGCTATTTTGAACTTTAAATGCTTCTGCCATACATTCTTTAAAATTCGCTTGAAAAAGAAATAATGTATCCTCATATTATTGTAGCTTGTCAAACATGTTTATTTTATCTCTAAAAAAGTGCGTCGCAAAACTCCATTTTTCATTTATATAATACTGTATTTCTTTAGAGTAAAGCGTTATATGACTTAATTTATTGTAAAGAACGCTTATTTGGCTAAAAAATATAATAATTTTCAAGAAAATTTTCGTACGTTTTCATTATTACATTATATTTTTTTTATAATATTAGAGAGAAAAAAATATTTCGCTTAAGATAAGTAACTATTCTGGTGAAACTATAAGGTGCAGATGAATATTTTTTTTTTGATAAATGTGTAACCATTTTATCTGGCATCGAAACAATTTACAAAAATTTGAATTTTCAAAACACAAGTACGTTATTATGACAATAATTTCAGCCGGTTAAGTGTTGATCAAAACCGCTCAAATTTCTAAAAATTCTAAATGATGCTGATGATAATCAAATGCGATGGATATTGATAAGCCGCAACGTTATTCAACATTCAAATAAACATAGGTAGGCGTGTACCTGCCTACTAGCTTTTTGAAAACTATGTAAGTCCTCTAATAATAAAAGAGCTCTTTTCACCTTGTAATAATGTCGTCGTTGAAATTCTTTTCACTTTTTGTATGGCGAGGGCTCAGAGGAACAAGAAAACTTGAAGCTTGGATTATTCCGAAAATAGCCTCGACAACTTTATACTTTGTGCTGTCAGCTCCTAAGAAAGCCCAGAAAAGAAAATTAAGTTTAATAATTTGGCCTTATTTGTCAGCGCACAAATTCTTCATGTTATGTGCCGGCCATAAATCTCATGGCGAGTCTCATTTCCCATTTCACAATACTAGAACAGAATCCTGTTTAATAAATTACGGGCTTGCGCGTGAACACAAATAATAATATAATAATGTTGTGTTTGGTTTTCTACATTTTCTCGAGCGTTGTGTACGAGGTAATTGGATTTGTTGACATTGTGAATAAAGTTTTGTCAATTTCCAGGAGCCCACTATACATCTACCATTTACAGTAGGAGATACTCTCAGTATCGCCCTGGTGAGGGACCGCTATTCAGAATCGAAACGTTGTTTGAAATGGCTTTACCCTTGTTTGCTGACAAAATCTGATTACCACCCCAAATTTACTTCCCAATCCAACTTTTCTCTTCCCAACCTCACATCCCTCCCTTTAACCATTAAAACATATCACAAATACTCCTTCTGGCAGCGGGCTTTTGGAACTCTTGTGCTGTATTATTTTTTTAAATTGGTTTTCTGCAAAATTCCATAGAAAAAGGACAATTTAACCTAGCCTAACCCAATCCAACCTTCCTCTTTTCCATCTTCTTCCCCTACGACTCCATTCAGACACTCAACATTCCCCAATTTTGGATAAAGGGTGTTTTATTGTGTGCTAAATAAATTTAAAATTTTGACAAAAAAAAAGAAAAATTAGGTTATCGTGATTAATTTCTTGGATTATTATGCCTTGTTGCGCTTCCGCCTTCTTTAGCCAACGTTTCGAACAGCGTTACAATGTCCATCATCAGTGCAGATAGATTTTCAGATTTTAGTGAAGTGTGAGTATTTATGTATGTAAAAGTGACACCATGTTGCCTAATGCTTTAGTACTTACCTAATAAGATTGTAAATAAATTATTTTAGGGTGGTTTTAGATAATAATTTAGCTTTATTAGTGAAATGTAACACATACATCCATGCCATATATAATATTAGTTGAATGATTTTCATAACCGAAGGTGAATATTGAATATTCACCTTCTTAACGATACTAAACCTCCACACGAATATGGGTAAGTACCTATAGATTAATATTGCACCAATTAATCATATTCTCATCGATGAATAACTACTCCTATGTAGTGAGGTTAACGAACGTAGATGAATTACTATTCTGGCTAGACTCTCGTGACGAAGTAGATTTCAGACTATAAAGCGACCACTAAGCAAGTAAGGGTAGAGCGGGTGGGAGGGAGTTATTAATTATTAAGTATCGTCCTCAGTCAAGATTATGATCAGCCAATCAAAATTCTTGAATGTCTTAGCTTAAACCCAAAATTCAAAGCTGTAATGTTTTGAATGTTTCCCAAAAGTCAATCTATCTACTGGAAAATCATTTTCAGGGTATGCTTAATAGAATTCACGATCTGAGCTTCGGTAGATGGTGCTAATTTAATTATTTTCGCTTAGTTACGCTTTAAAATATTTGGATAAATGATTTATTTGCGCCTGAACGTACGCAATATGTATATGAATAAATAGTTTAGTCCGTATTAAAACTCAAAAGGCATAAAAATACAATATTGGATTGACAATATTTATTCGTATGCCTTTCTTGAAAGAATTGAGTTTATACGTGGAAAAAACTATTTACTATTTTATTTTGTTTTATTGATATAGCCTTACACAGGTGGCCCTGAGGAAAATAATTTCCCTCAGGGCCTGTGTCATCTTTGAGGATACTGTGTGAAGGGTCTTTTTAAGGAGAGGAAGGATACGAAATTATCGAAGGAAAAGGGTATGATGGGTGGGTTGGAATCTGGGGGCAGTATGTCCAGGAGTCTCTTCCACTGCGTTGCAAGGCGATGTGTTGAGAGAGAGTCTTGCTAAAGACGTCAAAGGAGTGTCTTCCTCTATCGGCCTCACCCGATCCCACCAGTCGCGCAGTTGGTGGGCAGATGCATCCTTCGTCAAGACCCAGACAAACTTCACCCCATGAACCCAGGCACCCCTACTAAGTCAACCACTTAGTCACGTGGAGTGACTTATGGCAGAGGTGTTGGTTATCCAATAAATAGTTCCCGGGGCGGCGGCGCCACCCATACCCGCCTCCCTAATAAATAAAAATATTCGTATGTGCGGGCGCAATCAAATAATAAATCTTAAAATTTTTAAACATAACTTGGGAAAAGGGTTTGTTCCTAAATTAAGTAAATCGATAAAATAGTAGATTATAAATACTTTTAAGTATTCCCCCAAAGAGCGCTCGTGCACTTGTGCACACCGAAAGTATCAAAAGTTTACAAACAATCTTTCTATTTAGATTGCTTAATATATTTATGCTTACTTATAAATAATTAAGTATATTTAATCGTTGAAGTAGGAGTAATGTTAACAAATCTCAATGAAATATGAAACAGAAAATAAAAAAGGTAACAGTCGCAACTTGGAATTGAACCCAAATACTCTGTCTTACCGGTGCAACGATCTTCATCCTTTTTTATTGTTATTCAAACCTGCTTATTTAGTTTGTCGTCAGGTTTGTCGCAACATTTTATGTAACAACATTTTCAAATGGTAAATATTTATAATAATGGTGACGATAAAGAACATTTGTTTAATTTTACAAATTAATATAAATTTATAAATATGTAAATAGCATATTTGATGGCCGCCGTAGTCGCGTTTTATCCTTCAAAAGTTATTACAGTAAATTAAATAAATCTAATGTTCACTTATACATGTTCTTAGTTATAAAGATTGTACGGTGAAATCGATATAATATTATAACGAGTGACTTTCAAGTATGACTATAACCAAGTATTTACTAAAACCTGTAAGACGGTCCAAAAGACTGCATATAATGTATTACCTGTAGTTTTGTGAAAAGCTTAGAAAACATAGCTTCCAAAAAAGTATGTTTCTAAATTTCTCTCATTAATAAATCAATACCGAAATCGTATGTGAAATCAATGACAATTCTTTTTTAAAACTTTCTTAGGGTAGGTAGGGACCATAAAGTTAGCCACCTGGTCAATATTAGCCATGTAGTCAAAGTAAGGATTGCTTGAATAATAAAGTGGATGCTGCAGATTTTTGAAACCTTAATTGGAACGTACCTACAAATTGCAGACGGATAAAATTCCAAACTGTCGAGATTAAACAGGACTTCGCTACGCTCAGTCAATTAAGCGCAGAAAATGTAATGAAGCTAAAAGTGGGGTTATTTGTTATTTTTTTTGTCTTCCAACCCCATTACGGTAGATCGGGGTAAGTATAGTTAAAGTGGAAAGAAATCGGTATTTTCTCTCCGGTCCTCGGCACACATGTTAACACAGCGGTACTGTCAATAGTACAGTAGCCCCGATACTGTAGCGGGGTTATAGGTACCGGTGGCAGGCAGCTTTGTCCCTGATCCCGCTTGGCACAGCCCTAATCCCGCTATTCATCATCGCTCACTCCGCGCCGCTGCCAACTGTTGGTGGGGCTGGACTGAACAGGGCTGCCACCTGCCAACAATATCTAGTATTTAATTTATTGGATCTCTCATCACTTTTAAAGGTTATACACATCAATGTGATATTTAATGGATATTAATTTTAAAAAATTACATTAGCTCCACACAGGAGGCCCTGAGGAAAAAAAATCCCTCAGGGGCAATGACATCTTTAGGGATGCTGTGTAAAGGGTCTTTTTAGGGAAAGGAAGGAGAGGAAGTTCTGGGACGAAAAAGGTATGAGGGGTGAGTAGGAATCTGGGGGTTGATGTGTACAGGAGTGACTGACGTACGAACCCACTACGGTGTAAGGCGACGGGTCGAGAGAGTCTAGCTTGAGATGTCAAAGGGTCTCCCTTAATCCCCCACTCCCGGACCGGCCCACCACACAGCACATGGACAAACCTCACCCCACGAACCCGGTTACCACTGCTAAGTCACGAAACGTAGCAAACCACTTGGGTTGACCCTTTGGCAAGGGTTTTAGTAATTCAATACATGATTCCCGGGGCGACGGTACCCATACCCGCCTCCCAAATTATAATAATTCTAAACGAAATATGAAACAGAAAATAAAAAAGGTAACCTGATGATAAGGTCTCAGTAGCTCAGCGGTAGTGTTATCCCGGTAAGACGGAGGTCTTGGGTTCGACCCCCAGTTGCAACCGTTACCTTTTTATTTTCTGTTTTTTTTTCTATTTATTTTATTTTATATATACATAAATTACAAACAATACAAAACAAAATGAACCTTTGTCTGTCCAACTGGGAAGGATTCCCGTTTCAGGACAGCCAAATTGTGTATTTAGTACATAATATTCTTACAATGGAATTGCGATGCTGTCAAAACAAATTTGAGAACATTGTTGATTGCATTCGAAGTGACAGGATGGTTTCTTTATCCTTGATAGAATCGCAAAGATGTAATTTATTACCAGGGTCAATTTGGATAACATTAGTAATTGCATTCAGAACAGATGAATGTTTTCTTTCGGGACATCACAAGTCTGAGATTCTTTCCAGGGCATTTTGGAGAACATTTACAATTGTATAGTTAGAATTTCCACATTTATAAACCAGTATAAGACATATGAATCCTATAGTACTATATGTTTAGAATTTCTTAGGTGATAGAAATTACACATTACTAGTCCAGAATATATGCCGTATGACATATGAATTTCCAATTTTAAAATTTCGAATCTTTATTTATTAAATGGCTAGTCATTATTATACAGTAATCGAAATAACTGCGCAAAAGATTCGCAAATTTAAATAATAAAAACAATGAAGATCAAGTATTGGGAACAAAAATAACCATTTTTAAACTTGAAATAAAGATTTTAGATCCTTATCCCTTATATTTCATGTTTCGTTTATATTTTTTCAATGATTAAATAATATTTATTTTTTTTATTTTATTTATTTAAATTTACATAGTAAGAACATATTTCAAATAAAAGTTAACATGTTTTCCTTTACAAGAGTCAAAAACTCGTGTGTAAAGGGAAAAAAATAAAAAAACTTAACATACATATGAAAATAGAAGAATAAAAAATCATAAAAACATATAAAGTTAAGAGATTTTTGTTTTTTTTTTTATATATAATAATATATAAAGTAATATAGCGAGATGTCATATTGTTTCATCAAAGTGATAATCCTGGGATTGAGTTATCTTACAACGTTTTTTTATTGTTGTTTGGCTTTATAAATATCCCTAGTGATATTGACGAAATCCGTCATCTACAGTCAGTTAGCCATATTTGCGAGCACGACCAGAATGTGATTCCGACATTCGGTAGACAAAAGCTGCTGCTTTTAGCGCTGCCTCCAGGGTTTTGGAAAAACTGTCGATATGCACAGCCTTTTGGATATTGTCTTTCGTTATGCAAAACAACTGCCATATAGTTGAAAGGGGATGAACTAGCTAAGCTCTTAGAACTGAAAGAAAGATCGTATACACGATTTATAGACTTAATTGATTAATCTAAGACGCGATCAATGATTCCGTTCCAGCTTCGAGAAACATCAGTTGTTAGTTGTGACTAAAGACCTCATAACTAATTAACTCACTTTTTAGTGTCAAAAAGTGTATGCGGACTGCTAATGTATAATATTGAAGTTATTATTTCAATTCAAAATTACCAATTTATTCGTATTTTTAACTTTTACGTAGCCGTTTGACGATTAGGGATGTCAATTTATAGAGAGATGCGCAAGTGTTGCCAGCGTATGTCAATTTGCATTATCAATATCGGTCTGGGTATCAATAGCGCGACCGTGTCGGTAAATCGGTGTAAAGTCATCGGTAGTTACGCCTATCGACCCGATATTGTAAACAAGAACCAATGATTTTACCTAGACAAAGGTTGAGAAAGGATTGCTGGGGATTTTAACGGGGCGTTTTTATTGTAAATTTTATTATATAAATGCTTCCATTTTTTTAAATATGACGACGGGAACGATAGGTAGGTACGATTAAAGGGGTTGATTAATTAATCTCACGTAGATCAAGAAAGTTAAGGAGTGAATTGAATTTTGGAATCATGGGAGATGACAATGATAAATCAACAGGGATTTTAAACAGGAGCAAAGAAGTGTCCCAGACTCAGAGCGTTTTAATGAAAAACGAAAGAATTCGCTATAAATTCATACAATTCTTTAGAATTCCAAACTAGTCTCAACAAAATGCTAGAAAACGCTATCAAGATTTTGCATAACTCGAAATAATATTCGCAATATCTCGTGATTTCATCTGTCTTAGCAACTCTCCGCGTTCTCTCGCTGCAGTGGCCGGAAATTGTGCCAGGGGATTTCGAAGCAGGATTCGGGTGCTTTTCCCATTGAGCTATCGGACGATCTTCAGTCTCGGGTTCAACCAGTTCAGCGTGCTCGGGGGACGAGGCGTGAGGTGCAAGGTGCGAGGGTTCGCAGTTCGGACTGGCCGTTACGAGAACAATCCCAATTTATATAATTTTGAAGTTAGACCGGCACCAGTTTCTTTTTATTCTGATGCATGTGAAACCATGGGGTATTTGTGATTTATCACTTTTCTTCGTACCTACTGATTACGAGGGTTCAAATATATACGTATGTATGTATGTTTGTATATTCTAGACTCGGTGTAAAAGCGGGTAAAGTATAAGCTGAATTTGCTGATTTAACTTTAAATTCTGAAGGTACTATTCGCAAAATGATTGATTTTATCCCGGTTCAAATGTCATCAGCAATTTGTGTACAGTTATCCTTTTTTATTAAAAATTTAAGTTGGATTTGAGGCAAAATTTCTCAACCAATATGCATAATCTTTTAATATCAAAAAGTATAGTTAATTTATTGTATCCACCCGCGCCATGCAGTTCGTTTATTTAAAATTTTAAATTATGGGCCGTAAAGGAATTCATTTTTTTTTGATATAAAAGGAAACTTTATCACATATTAGTGAGTTAGTGGTAAGAAATTATTTAAAAAAATAATTTTGTCCCATCTACTATATGTGATGAAATATAATATAAATATATGGTACAATGGAGTTTTACCACTAATTAGCTGTTTTAACAATAGAAATACTGTGTCCTGTATTGCTTCTAAAGGATTTTACATTATTTGCCGATCTGTGTAAAGGAATGTGTTCTTTGAAAAAAAAGAAATGGATGAGAGAGGTAGATAGGAATGTATCAGACTGCTTTTGCATTGGTTTTGATTACTAAGCATAGCTTAAGTTTAAGCAAGGTCGTATTAATATTTTTAAAGACAGTTTTTAAAAAGAGAAATGAGAGGGTTGTTGGAGGGGAGAAACACAAAAACCGCTAATTAGTTCCACATCTAAATCTGTTTCGTAGAAAGCGTTCAAAAAGAAGAAGGAGATAGTTTGAAAGGGTGATATGTAAAAACTAATGTTAGGGGGAACGCGCTAATACTTAATAATAACGATAATATGGAAGAGACAATTGTTTTATTATTTTTCAAATATTTAATAAAACACGACTCGTCTAAAATAGTGCAAAAATATCTCAACAAATTCCTAAATTATTTAGAGAAAGAAGAACACTGTGAATTTTTCACACTTATAACTTGTTAAATAACAGAAAAATGTATTTTTCCCATCGCTTTAATTTCATATAATTACCGTTTCGGCTACATAAATGTACAGATACTGTTTTTCAAAACAACATATTTTTCTTGAAAGTTTTAAGTTCTTTCAAAACAACATATATTCTTAAGAACTTAAAACTTTCAAGAGAAATATGTTGTAAATTGGTAGAAATTCGGAATGCGGGGGTTTAGGCATAAGAACGAGAAAAAACTTTAAAAACTGCTCGTTTTATTAGCGACAAATAATACAACCATTGTAATAATGATTGCTACCTACATTTTTGCTTTATTTCACAACTGTTCACCGGAGCCGAAGTAACCAATGACGATGATCAATTCTAGTTCTGAGCACCTATCATTGTAATACCCGTAGAACTATAAACAAGATATTGCCTTAGACCTCTACAACCGTGAGCGCACAGTACACGGAAATATTCCCCCCTTTGTTTTGCAGGGCCGTAAACGAATTTCACTTTACTTGGAGAGAGGGGCGAATGGCGGAGATAACCTTTATAGGTCACCAGTTTTTGTTATAGGGCCCAAATTGCCAGTGAGACCTTTAGCGAGAAGGGCAGCCCTTAGCCCCGGAGCACTCGCCGCTGCTGCCTGGGGAAAAATAAATTCTCAAACTAAATATCGCGGACCCCCAGCCCAGCATTTCCAAAATTTTCTACGAGCTTTGTTTTATCTATTTTATCCTTCGTTATATCGCACTTTTACTGTTTGATGCTTGTCTATGTGAAATTGTGCGTACGAACCGAGTACCGACACTCGTATTATGTCTTTTCTGATTTTTTTTTTAGACGGACTGTGGGCGGTCTGTTCTACATCTCGGACAAAAAATCAGTGCTTGATTTTAATCAACGTAAATTGGTTCATAAAATCTTTCGACCCTGGCGTTAATTTGTTTTTAAAAATTACCTGCGGCGCATTTTATTTATTTGAGGAACTTTACGCCCCCTTGTATATATTATGATGATTATGAGTTATTTAACTGCCTAAAAATGTAAGTGTTTTTTTACAAATCTAGTGGTACTGTCCGATTCCTACCGAGGGTCGACACTGTTTTTTTTAAATTCGTTTATTTTTTTACAATTAAATGGACGTTTCGAAGCTAAATGGAGATGATGTCTCGAGCTTAAAACAATCGCGTTTACAGATTAACGTATTTTCCGCTTTATACATTTCCTCAGATTTTCTAAATAAGAATATATTATGAATCATTGAAGACAATATTAGCGAATCTCAATCAAAAATTTGAAACGAAAAAATCAGAAAAAGATTAGATCATATCTAGGGAATGAACCCAGGATTCAATTCTTAATTTTCTGGGTTCAATTCCTTTCGGTTCGAGTCGCTAATATTGTCTTCAAAAATTAAATACTATAATTTGAGGTTTTACTCACCAAAAAATTTAAAAATATTAATTCTAGAAAAGTCGCCAATTCAAATAAAAATGGACATATTTATCCAATACCCTATCAGATCAGCCAATAAAAATATATGTTAAGAAATTTAATGTTGATAGTTCTTACTCAAAGTTATGATACAGTTAAATATAACCGAAGGGAATAAGGTCAAATTAGTTCAGTGGTAGACCCATGTCCGGCAAATCTGAGGTACCGGGTTCAATTCCTTAATGCGATTGAATCTTTTTCTAATTTGAATGCTTTTAAATTTTCGTTTGCGATCCGCTAAAAGTGTCTCCAAAGATTAAATATTACAATTTGAGGTTTTACTCATTACGTTATTTAAAACAAATGTTTATATGGAGTTACTCCTTTTACCTCTTTACTTGGATTGTTTTAAGTTCATGTTCAGGCTCATTAACAGTAAGTGGGTTGCATCGGTGCTTATGAA
This sequence comes from Hesperophylax magnus, assembly GCA_026573805.1. Lineage (NCBI taxonomy): Eukaryota > Metazoa > Arthropoda > Insecta > Trichoptera > Limnephilidae > Hesperophylax > Hesperophylax magnus. The sequence continues at coordinate 2,744,056 of JAIUSX010000977.1, read as the reverse complement.
TCCAAAGGCTAGGGTTCAATTCCCATTGCGGCGCTTTTAAGTTAGGCCATGCTTAGTTAGGGTAATGCTTGTTTGACCTTTATTTTGAGTGCAAACATATTCAGACATTTTGTAACGTGGGTTACTGGCTTGTACTCAACCACGTTATGTATTGGATAACTGCTGTTTTATATTCGTTTTTATGTGATACCGCACAAGTCCCAATGGTCTGGATCCAGTGGGATTATGGCATCCCCAATTTGGGAATATGGTGAGAATGAAGGATGTTTTGAAATACATACCTTGCTTTTCAGATCTGGATACTTTTTATGTGAGTACAGTAGAAGAGTCCCACCTTCTGGAGTCAGTGAGACTATGGGATTCTCAATTGGGTTATGTTTTGAAGATTTAGAAGATGTAGGTGGGGAAGTAGTGCCGATTATTGGGAGACTCATTTTTTCTAAGGTCATTCGTTCATCTCATCTGAGAGCCTGCTCTGTTTCTCTTTCCTAAACAAATATATTTTTTGGGTCTTCATTGTTGGAATTTTAGCAATCTATCCATGGACCTTTTTTTTTTTTTTTTATATATGTTTATTCAGTTTTTTTTATTTGTACATTATTTTCTCTTACTTAGATCCTACAAAACTGATCAATCAGTTTAATTGTAAGAAATCTCTCACTTTTTCTATGTATTAGCTTATAATAATATAATATTTAATTTGAACTTGATACTTATCTTGATCCACAATATTAATAGTTTTTATGTTTGACGGAGGTAGAACAATCTAATTGTCCTTTTTTTTTGAATAACATGTCTCATTTTTAATATCTTCTGGTAGTGAGTTAAATAATTCCGGAATTTTATGTCTTTTTGTTCTATCTCCGTATACATTTTGCGATATTTTAATAATGAACATTTGTGCTTCTCTATGCCTAGTAGGGTAGTTATGGTTTACAGGTTTTTTGAATTCTGTGTTCCAGAATTCATCTAGCGTTCATCTAACCTAATTTGTTATTCAAATTATTATTTAATATACATTTGTTTTCTTTACACATTTTTATCGAACTTTGTTGGTTTTGAACCCAGGTTTTCTTCGTCTAGAGCCTAAGGGCCTTACCTTTTTTTGCTGATATAATTATTGAACACTTTTATGTCTCGGTCTGTTTTTGAATAGTAAATTATTCAAACACGAAATTCGAGACGCTTAGAATACCATCAGTTCAATTTGAATAATAGTTCCTCTCATTATTACAAAACGTTTTGTAAAATAATCGCTACATTAAAACTCCATCTAGCGGACTTCCTGAAAGCTGGAGGGCGCTGACCGGAATCCCCGCAATAAATCACCATTTCTAAGACGGGAACGTTTTCCTCGGGATATTCTCAAGCCGGACACGTTCAGCCGCGGAATAATCAGTACGGTAGTATCGAATAAGCGGAGATGCAAACCACGCCGCTGGATCCTTATGCTAATAGAGGATACGGCCAACAGATGTCTCTGTCCCGACGTCTGCTCTAAGCGGGTGAATAATTTTAATTTCCTTCCGCAAACGGAGAGTTTCTCAAAACGAGAATCTCGTTCAAATGTAGCTACGTTTCTTAGTTATTATATTGTTGGTTCAAATCTCATTACTCGTAAGATGAAGATGCTTTAGAATTACGCACTTCTGTAATAGTCACTTTCAAAATGATTTCAATTTTCTTCCAGCATTTTGAATATCATCATAATTATTGCATGCATAATAATTCGATTTCCAAAAATCAATTAAATGTAATGGTTATAATTAATATGTATTTATATTTATACGTTGTTAGTGGTACTTGTTGTTTTGTGTATAATTTGTTAATATATACACAATTTGTATTAATAAATTATACAAAATTTATATTAATAAATTATACATTGTGTAAAATTAATATTATACACAATTAAATTTTATATTAACACTTTTAGTAAATTAGTATTATTTATATGTACTAAAATTAGTATATATAAAATTAAGTACCTACTTTATTAGTTTTTTTTTTACCTACTAATAACAATAAAATTATTTATCTAATAAAATGTAGATTTCACGACATAATTAATTCAACGGAATTAATTAATTAATTCCATTGAATTAATTAATTCAAAGGAACTTAATTGGTCTAGAACATATGAATGTTTATTGTTATATTTTTTTACTGTACGACTGTTTGCTTCCTAAATGAAAAATAAATAATAACCCTATAAAAATTTGCAAATTTTTATTACCTTCAAGCTGAAGTCCCGGCGTTGCACGGACACATATTTTTTTTTAAATCAGACACAGACAGTGACCTTCTGCTTGTTTTGAAGGTCAATTGTGGATAATTTCATCAACCTCACAACAAAGCTCTAGATTTGCATAAAAATCAAATCCACGCTACAGGCATTATTCTCCCTTTCAGACCCGAGCTTTATTGACATTTATGTTTATTTATTTTATTGTAATAATATGAATAAGAGTAACAAAATAGTTTTTTTCATTTTTCTGGGAAAAGCAATATTCACAATTGTGAGTACTGAGTGAGTAACAGTGTTAAAATAAGGTATCGCTTAGACAAAATATTCATAAGTAAGTTAACAAAAATCATTTATTTTTGCGATAAAATTTCAAGAAACAGTTGACATATTTTGATATACGTGCCATGACATTTTATGCATCTGAAACGAGATCGTTTGAACATCCCTCTAGTCAAATAATATATAATTTTCCCAGCTAAATAATATTTTCCAAGTAGCTAGCATGCTCACAATCGATCGAGTCCGTTTCCAGACATATGGAAGCATTTGGAACATCCAAAAATAAATATTGAACTTACCCTCACAATTGTGAGTACAGGGTCCGAAAGCGTTAAATAAATAGATTATGAGGCTTCTAATGGTAATATTAATTATTTGTTGAAAACATTGATTGTGAATGAATGAAAGTGTAGTATATATTTTTCAGTTTTTATTTCCTAATTACAGCTTTTAAACTTTTTTTCTGATTTTTTAAAATGTTTCTTTAGGCCATTTAACTTGTTGTGATGATTTTCTGTAAAACAGCGCTGTATTTTTTTATTTATTTATTTGTTTTCCGGAGCCAATGGGACCATGCAATTCCAATTGCTTGACCAAGGTATGACATTAAAAGGCTTTCAACGAAATTGTCTGTTCGCCATCCCAAGAGAAGCTGAGAAAATGTACCTCGTTATCGTCGTCTTGTTTTTGTCGACACAATAGTCATAATCGTCGACCAATCGTCATTTCTTCGACACAATAATCACCATCATCGTCGACCAATAGTCATTTCTTGGACACAATAATCACCATCATCGTCGACCAATAGTCATTTCTTGGACACAATAATCACCATCATCGTCGACCAATAGTCATTTCTTGGACACAATAATCACCATCATCGTCGACCAATAGTCATTTCTTGGACACAATAATCACCATCATCGTCATTCAATAGTCATTTCTTCGACACAGTATCCACCATCGTCGTCGACCAATAGTCATATCGTCGACACAATAATCATCATCGTCGTCGACCAATAGTAATATCGTCGATACAATAATCATCATCGGTATCGACCAAGTAATTTTGTCGACACAATAATCATCGGCGATACAATAATCATCATCGGCATCGACCAAGTAATTTTGTCGTCACATTAATCATCGTCGACCAATATTCATTTCGTCGACAAAATAATATCCTATGTTAAATTAAAGCTGCCGAAAGACTAGTCTAAGAAAACCTTTTTTTGTGTAGAAAAGCGAAGTTTAAAATACTCACTTAATAATGTAATAGTGTAATTAAGTAGGTTTTATCAAAATTGCTATCACGAAAAACATCGCAAAACTAGTTATCTGATCATATTGAATTCTTATAACATAAATAGAGTAGCTTTAAATGTTATCCTATTAAATTATTTAGGTGTTTTCATTTATTATGCATTTTAAGGTGAATATGTTTTGGTAGCTGTCGCGGTGCCTTCCCGCGGAAAATTCTTATTCTAGATATTTTCTCTTTGTGTCATCGGAGTTTGGAGCACAAAGTTCATAAATTTTGCAGCCATATTCATACACATTTTAAAATTCACAGCGTTCTCTTCAGTACATAGTACCTACCCACCGCGTCTCGGAACCGGGTGAAAAATCCCCGCGGTTTTGAAAATATGCAAACCGCCGTACAAATTTTATCTCTATGAAAATTCAATTTTTCCCTGAGCTTGCAACACTTGACTCAAAGTCCCGGCTCTCCTACCCTCCTCCGCACCTTCATCTACCCGCTCCTCCCTTTCTTCTGAACTTTCAACTCCCTCTTCCTCTTCTCGGTACCCTCAACTATTTTCCCTAACAAACCCGCGACTTATTTCTTCTTAAGCCGCGTGCACATTTTCACAGAAATTCAGTTGAGAAAGTACAACAAGATGTGTGAATCTTTGAATGCTGTTTTTGATTCATGATTACATTACATGATTCCATTAGTAGTAGAATAAGATAGGGAGAGTTCAAAGTATATTAGTAATTGTATTTGGTTAATCTTTCTCTCTCATCCCAACTCTCAGCTAGAATAGACGCTGGTTACAGTTGCATACGTAATCATTATATCATGTTGTTAATAGAATAAGTTCTTGTGAGCCTACCGAGTATCATTACAATATCTCATCTTAATATAACAATAATTCAAAAACTTTTGAACTCGTCTTCATAAAAATTCCCATCCCATTATTTCAAACTCTTTACGTTGCTTCCACAAGGCTCCCCTTTCATCCCTATCTTATACGGCTTCGGTGGCTTCGGTGGCCTCGGTCCACTGTCTGTAGACCCTTCTCTCTTTGGACAGCCTCATTACCTTTGTGCTAGAAATAACTTAATTATTATATTTTATTCACAAAACATGCTTATTTTTATATTTTATTCACAACACATGCTTAATTTTATATTTTATTCACAATACATGCTTATTTTTATATTTTATTTTTTTTAACAGTTCTAACATTTTATATAATCCACAGTAAAATATGTATAAATATTCGATAATTTAGCTCCTTAAACTATGTTATTTTTGTTTGTCTTAATCGTTTACCGGAAATAACTTTTAGTTACAATAACAAATAATTTTATACGTTATTTTTGTATTTCTTACAAAATATAATTTTCTTGTAATAATTGTAAAACCTCGGGTGAAACGTCAACAATCGCCTGAAAGTCTTACATACCATATGTTCCGTCACGCCGATTGCTTTTAACAGGTCGTGTGCTAACCATCAGAATTTGAACTGTACAGTTTAAATTCGCACACGTCAGATATAACCACGGAGTGCCGTGAGCCGTTCAGTCGCACAAAAACCGTTCGTCCTGTCAAAACCCATGTGTACACCATCGCCGGTTATCTATCGGAATAATCACTTAATACGTATTTTATCGCAATTTAATTTAAAATAACGAGTGTTAATGAACCACGATCACCGTTCCAGTGCTGACAGATGAGTCTCACCATGCAGATTCCATTCGCCACCGGGAAGTTGATTGTGAATTAACCTTACGAATTGTGTTTGCGCATTCGCCTGTCACAAGCCATAGACTTCATTTACGCTTTATCTGTGTGGAATAGCCCTTTAAAGTACGGCTATCCCAACCCTTGTTCGTTCCTCGAACACCATATTACCATTGCATTTCTTTACTCGACTCATCTGACTTGAGATTTTGTACTATAGTTTTTAGGCGAATAAAAAATATATAAAAGGTTTATTGTGAAAGCATTCATCTCTTTATTCACACAGTTATGTTATTACTCATACACAAATAACTATTGGAAACATTTTAATTTTAATAACAGTCACTTTATAAAAAAAATTGCTAATTCGTTTTATTTTTTTCAATATTCATGTTGTCACCATATTCATATCGGAGTTAGTTGGCAAAGTTTCTCAAAAAAACCTGAACTATTTGTCTGTTGTTTAAAATTTTGCCAAAATTCACTAGTCCATGAGACAATGTGCGGTAGTCGGTAGTTTAGAACAGAGTATACAGTATGGAGTAAGGTCCGACCCTAAGGATCCCCGGGTTGGACAAGGTGCTGTGTTGGATTCTTGCTGGCTGGTTGGAAAACGGCTTACGCCCTAGTTTTGCGGGCTCAAGCGCGCGTTGGAAACCTTGCGCATCTCGAGAGCGGAGAGCGGAGAGCGCCGAGAGGTCCTCGAGGATTGTTCGCGGAACTGCCGGAGAACCGAGGGCACACGGCAAGGTACACTACTACACTCACTCTAACATCCGTCTATCTGTCTATATCTGCGACGGTTGAGGCTGCGGTTGCGGCTGACTGGGGAAAAATTAACATCCTTTGATTAAAAAACGATGTAAAACGCCGATGGAAGCGTTACTCGGGAGAATTCCCAAGTATGTCGCAATCAAGATAACTATTTTTTTCAATGCCGTAAATGATATTTTTGTTTTAAATAAAGCGTCTTTATTATGCAATATCAAATAATGTGTACATCATTATTCTAAAATGCCCATCCTTTAATATTGTGTGGTCAACTGTTTTGCAATAATTCTTACTTCCGTTAAATGCGGTGCCCTCTCAAATACAACCTTCAGAGCAAAATTAGAAGTTTCGCAGAATTTGAACAATTCATCAAATTATGAAGCAAACTTTCAAGTTCTATTATTATTTTCAGTTCTGTGAAATAACTGGCCCATAATCATATAATAACAGAACTTGAACATAACCATCACAGAACTTAAAATTAACTTTTTATTTGATGAATTATTCAAATTCTGTAAAATAAATGGCTCTCAGAGTAATTTTCAGTTTTATGCTCTGTTTTTATCAAACCTCAGTATTTTAATTACAAATCCTATATTTTTTACACTTGCAATAATTAATGCAATTTTTTGACACTGCGGACAACAACATCCACTGTTATTCAAACACGATTATTACTGAAGTCAAAATATTTTCTTGAGTGGTTTATTCTTTTCAGCACTCGATACGCCATGCTTCCTTTATGTCTTATTATAAAATAATTATCGTACCTAAGTATTAAACAGCCCCCACATAAGTTTTCCTCGCCTTCAGCTGGAAAATGTATCATTTTCATAATACCCTTGTATCAAGTCAGGTTGTGTCCTAAACTTTAAACAGGGGACGCAATTAAAAGTGCCTTTTAATATCTCTTGATTATCTGACAAGAAAAAAAAATACTTACATCAAGTCTCGTATATCATAAAATATTTCCCGAGTTAAGCTGATATTATTTTGTTTGTTTGTTTGTATGTACGTTTGCGCGTAACTCCCCTTAATTGTGTGCCAGATGTTTGTTGTATAAATAAAGTTGTTTTGGTATAATTTATGCCCGGATACCTGCTGAACTCCAAATTGTTTTCAAAATAGGGAGGTCTCTCTATGTTGTGTTATTTTGTATAATGAATGTAGAAATTGTGAGAAGCAAGCTATAACTTCCTGGCTTTTTTTCCATTTGAAAACAAAATATTATGTCTCGTTCGCCTTTGATATAACGGTGTTAACATCCGCACCCGGCGATAATTTTGTATAAACACGATGAATACAGGTAATTTGCTGGTATAATGTATAATACATCTACCTAGATCCTAGAGCGAGCGTCTCAAATTAATCAAAGTGAGAAGCTGTTTTGAACTGTAACCATTTGGAAAATGGAAAGGGCTGTGAGCTGGAAGGAATAAGGGATGGGAACAAGTAAGGAATGAAGTATGTAACCAATGATATTTCAGCTACGTACTGTCAATTGAACCAAAATAATTTTTGATATGAAAATAAAATATCTGTAACTTCTTTACATTATGAGCGGGGCCAAATTAATAAGCTTCCGGATTCTACAACGTAATACTAGAAGTCAGGATTTATTTCAGTGCAGATATTCTGGGACTAACTACCATATGTATTCCTCACTGCTCAGAATACTAATGGAGGGAAACAATTCTATTAAGTCAGTGGGCGTTAATTAATAAATAAGTGGTCTTCCAAATCATAATTCACGGGATGATTGATGAATAAGGGGATAAAAGATACCACATCTTGATGACTAAGACGGCTTCCGTGGTTGAATGGTTACGATCCTTGGCTACAAATGCGGAAGTCGTGGGTCCAAATTTACAATCCACAGGTAAATTTTATTTAATTTAATAGTGTTATTTCTCAATTTATTCATTTATGTAGTTTATTTGCGGCACATTCCACTTTAAGTATCGTTCCACCATTCGGAATTGAAACGTCGTATTAAATGGCTTGAACCTTATTTTGTGACCAGAGATCTGAATCGCCAGATACTTCCCACCTTTCTCTTCCTCATCTTCTTCGCTTCCCCGCAACCTACAGCCTCACAACGTACCCCACGGGTTGCCATAGTCTCACTGGCTCCTGAAAATTTTGAGCAGTTTTAAACCGGATTCTTGTGCGGTACTAGCATAAAAAAAATTATGTGGCTGGGACGAGTTCATCTGTGAGGTGAAGATTGCCGCAATGATAGCCAGCTTCCTATTTGAGAAGATTCTGAACTGAAAATTTTAAATATTTAGTCGGTATAATTTATCTAAAATAATCGATTTCAAAATCACCCAGCGTCAGCTTTAAAAGATTACCTTTAAAACATATTTCTTTACAAAATTCATAAATCAGATTGGTGTCAAACATCAAAGGCGACTATTTGTAATTCCAGTGATAAAGGCAGCCCAGATTACGCTGGTTGTGGAGTACACAGCACAGTGGCTCTCGGTGAAAAGAATGGCCGGGGGGCGGGGGAGGGGGTGGTGGGTGGACAGGTTAGGTGGGTGAGGGTAGGACTGTGTCTGTAGGACCCTCGAGGAGGCTGTGTGGTGTCGGAACCCCTTGAAGACTGCTGAACACTAGGAGCAAGTCACGGAGATGGGCTGATTCAAATTTTTCTTTTTTTTCAATTAAGAACCTTGACATAGTGATGGGTGTATTTAAAATATTTTTTAAATCCACTTTTGAGTTTCAGAGTTTAAATTTTCAAAGATATTTGAAAATATTTGCCTAAAAGGCAACGGTAACGAATCTGTCGCTATCTTAAAAAAATTAAAACGACCAATTTTGTTCTTTAGTACGAAACGGTGACAGTACACGGATAAAAAATTGTAATGCTAATTTATTAAAATCCTGTTAAAAACGTAATGGTAGCCATTTCCTAACAAAATATCGCGTTTTCATGCAGCTTCGTTTATCCTTATAAATTGTTGGCAGATGAATCATCTAAATGCGGTAATGATCGACGATTAATTTCATTCATTCATTTAAGATATAAATCCAGCTAACCCATTGGGCGCATTTTGCACTCGTGTTCTAAAATTAAGTATAAAACACCCTACTATTATAGAACTTCCTTCTTCTTCTGGTGCTAGTAAAATTATATTGTTAATGTTAGTTGTAAGTTTCCACATGTGTAAATATATATGTCATTAAGATAATAGTTATAGGCCTTAGTCGTAAGTCACTAGATATAAGTATTAGATGTAAGTCACCAGTTTTAAGTTAGTAGTTCTAGTATTAATTATTTAAGAAATATATTTGTACAGCGCCCTTGAGGTGATTTTTTCACGATAAATTATATGTAAATTAGACAAATATTATTATTATTGAATATAAGGACGAAATGCCAAAATATTAGAATTTTTATGAACACGTGTTCACATCCTCATAACACATTTACAGACAGTTAGAAAGCCTGTCAATTCATTTGTTAAAGGCCTGCAGTCCCGTTTTTAACAGGAACACGTATAATTTGACCAGATTTTTAATAAATTAGCAATAGTTAAAAACAGTTTTCTCCTTGTACGTTGTTAACTAAAAAAAAATTGAATATGTGCCTGCTGAAACTGGAAATATCAATTTAATGCAAGTGATTTGTAATCAATCATATTAAAGTGGATAATTCGATGATGCCCATCTTAATCTTGACATTGTGCAGTTGATTTGTGGAGACATTAATACTGTATTTTTTAAACCCAACACAGTACTAATGTTCGGTAACAAATTCCAGTGGTAATATCGACATGTATAGCACTTAAATAACTTTTTTAAACTTATTATTTTCCGCTTATACTTTTTTTTGACAACCAATTAACCAAACTTAATAATCAACACGGAAAATGGTAAATTATTGTTTGCACTTGTAATTATACCCTTTTAGTAAAAGTAAAGGCCTCTGTGAAAGTACGTTCCTTATACATATTAAATTACTTGCTCGTTCAAATAAATGTTTTCTCATAATAATCTCATACATTTATCTACATATCCGTAGGTACGTGTTCTGTCCACAATGAACTTCCTTTGTAATTAATTATTCATAAAAAAATATCGGAGTAAATGTCTTTTTTAAATCCGTAATACATTTTATCCCTATAAATGATAAATTCTCACGTTTCGCAAAGAACGGGAAAACCTTTACGCATAGTTATATATGTACATATTATTAAAAGGAAATTCTTCGTGATTCAAAACGAAATTTTCCTGAAATATGAAAGTGAACAGAAAGCGTTGTAGAACAGAGAGAAAGTAGGAAGTAGGTAAGGCTGTGAAGGGAAAATCTAAAGTTCTAATTTATAACCCTCCGGCCATGTGTCTTTTTTACAACTTTTTTGTCTTCGGAAATGTGAGAAAGTTTATAAGGAATAAGTACCGTTAGGAGGTATGTGTACATGTCCTGAAAAATGGTTTGTCAGTCAACAAAGGGGAAGCTTTTCGGCGAAGGATTTTGAAGGATTACGGATTTTTGGGATAAAATATAAATAGGCCGGATGGTAAATCATTTACTTCGCTTAAGGCAGATCTTTTACGGTAGGTGCCTACTATTCTAAAGAATTTCTTATGAAGATACGGTATTATTTTTATTCAGATAGATAAATTCATAGTTTTGCCTCCAACGGTTTCTTTGTAGAGAAAATTGCAAAGCGAACTGATTTACGCTATAACTTTATCCGTTACTTATGTATGCGATTCGAATAGTATTATTTTCAGTCAAACCCTAGCTTTATAGCTAGTGTATTTCTTGCAGGCAATTACAAAAAAATATCATCCGGGCTCAGTTTCCCTTTAAAAACGAACACATTTTATTGTTTTTTTTTTTATCATGTCTAAACTTGCAAAAACACTTAAAAAGTTTAAGTTTAAACACTTTCTTGGCCGCCAAATTTAGCTAATTTTTTTAAATAAATTTAAGATAAATCAAATTTAATAATGTTATAATAATTATTAAGTTCTGCAAGTATTTCTGTTATTTTTACAGTTTTTAATGTGACAGATGTTTCGGCTTTTGAGGCCATTATCAAACTGTGGATATGTCCACACGGACTTAATAATTATTATAACAGAGAACTAACACAGAACTTAATAATTATTATAACATTATTAAATTTGATTTATCTTAAATTTATTTAAAAAAATTAAATGGAGTTCTACAAATTACACCCAAAACAATAAATAAATTTAGCTGAAACTGATTGGTTCAGGGAATTTCATTGTGAAAGCTCAGAGAACGTCTTAACCCCTGAATTTAAGTAACTACCTATGATTGTCTTTTAATGATTTTGAAGGACTTTTATGTTTTAGTCGTTTCTTCTGCTGTGTAATATTATATTATGTGTCAGCGTTCATTGCTGATTTTTGTGATATTCGCCCCAGTTCCGACAGAAAACGTTAACTTATTAACGTAAAGTTAACAAATTAACGTTTCGTGCAGAAATGGGGAGGCAATGAAGGTTGGTTGAACTGCGAAAATCCCCACTGTTATCATCTTATAATTTATAACGCATAATGGTAGCAATTTGGGACTCATTAAATTCCATCATTAAACTTTCATCGTATGGCAGATTGTCGACGGAGTTAGTTAGTAGCTTGTTGGGGAACTCTAGTTGTGAATAAGCCATAAGTTCACCTAAATTCGACTACGCCTCTTGACATCCTCCTTGTCAATATTTCTCTTTTAGAAACTGTTTACTTGTGGTAATATTAATTTCTTTGTACAATATTGATTGAAATAATTTCAAAGATAATGTCAACAACTCTCAATGAAAATATGAAAGAGATAGAGACACAAAATAAAAAGCTAACAGTCACCACTTGGACTCTAACCCTTACCGGGGCTGGTGTCTTTACCAATCGAACAACTGCCTTAGTAATTACATGATGGTGATTTTGATGATGAAATACAATAGGTCAATTATTAGAAGAGACGGTAGTCCCGGTAAGACTAGAATAGTCCCGGTTTGAGTCCCAGCTGCGACCGTTATATATTTTCTATGTCTTTATCTGTTTGACCTTTTTATTTTCTGTGTGTCTTTATCTGTTTCATATTTTCATTGAGAGTTGTTGATACCATCTTCTTCGATGATGACATATTACAATGTGGTTTTTAAGCTTCAATAAATTTAAATTATTATACTTTGTTTTTATTGCTTATTTTTTTGCCAGGATATTAAATTTGTAGCGTCTGAATCGGGGGTTAAAACCGCGGAAACACATTTTCAACACATTTTATGTACGACTGCGTACCGAATTTCAATTTGATACAAAATCTATAAAAGAGCAAAAACTCGAGTGCCATTTCCGCCATGAACTATGGCGCTTTGAAATATACATAAACGCCTTATTATTTCCGAATTGTTAAATGAGAAAAAACATTTAAACAAAAAGTGGTTGTTACTCATTACTTTATATTGAGTATATGTACTTTTCCATAAAAGGAACGGCTGCGCCTTTTTCCTACGTAACTTAAATTTGGATTTGTGGCCAAAACATCCAACCAAACTGAACATTTATTTTTTATCCAAAGGTATAACCAATATATATTACGCATAAGTGATATTTTGTTTATTCTGTTGTAAATGAGGATTAATTAATTATAGCGTTAAATAATTCAATTTTCCTTGATTTCAGATGTGCATAATTTTAGTGAGTTAATTTTAAAATATAATCTTTGCCTATGTACTGTTTTAATAAAAATTTATTTATTTATTTATTTATTCATTTTCGGGAAATCAACAGTTTACATTTAATCAGTTTATACATAAGTATTATATAGTAATATAAAACCAAATATGGATTTCCTCCTTGTGACTTTAACTGAGAGAGCATAATATGGAATAAGTTATTTAAATAAATTACACAAAACAAAGATTATATAAAACGAAAAATTTACAAAACAATACATTTATAACCTTGGAGAGAGGATGTAGGTATAAATCAAATCATAATAGTGATATAAACAATAGAGATATAAATATTATTCACAAACAATCAGAGAAATATTCTTTTATGGACCTGTTGTATTTGGTAAGTTCGTAACTGAAAATATCAACTTTGGATAATACGCTATTGTAATTATTGCATTGTCTGTTCAGGCAAGAATTCTGCTTAGAGTTCGTTTTGCTTTGATCAACCTTGAACAGGACACAAGAGCGTGTTGAATGCGCAGGTACATTGAATGGAATCTTGTTTAGCAACTCTGGGCATTGAATATTATTGTTAACTACTTTACACGGGAATAGTGCATCCTTATGATGCCTCCGTACACTCAGTGAATCAATTTTAAAGTATGAAGCTGCCTCTGCATAATTATCAAATCTTATAAATGACTTGTAACAAAGATATTTTAGGAATTTGTTTTGAATTGCTTCGATTTTGTTTATGTGGATTTTGTAAAATGGAGACCGAACAACTGATGCAAACTCCAAATGACTTCGTACATAGGCAAAGTAGAGTTGCTTATCGATGCTATTAAAAAGTTTTGTGTTTTTATGATGAAGCCTAACATTTTAGCAGCTTTATTTGTGATTTGATGTATATGAAGGTTATATTGTATTTTACTATCAAGGGTTATTCCTAGATCACGAATATCTGAGACTGTAGCAATGTTGTTGTTGTTTAAAGAATAATTAAATAATGTTTTATTTTTATTTCTCGAAAAGACATTGTGATGACATTTTGAAACATTTAGCCATAGTTGATTTTGTTGGCAATAGGTTAATATGTTGTAAATTGACACAATCGTTTAGAATTTTTATTGGCTTGTATAGCTTAGCATCATTAGCAAATAATTATATTTCAGAGTAGTTTACAACATTGATCAAATCATTAATATACAAAATGAAAAACGGTGGTCCGAGATGAGAACCATGTTGGATCCCAGAGGAAATTTCTTTGAAATCTGATTCGAAGCCCTTTATTGCTACTGCCTGTGATCTGTTGAGTATATAAGATGTAACCCAACGAAATAAATTACCACGTATACCTAAAGACCAAAGTTTTCTTAGGACGGGTTGTTTCGGAGAATTTGAACAATTCATCAAATTTCAACGTTCATTTTCAAGTTCTGTGAAAGATTTTTTCAAGTTCTGTTTTTATTTCAGTTTTGTCAAGCAACTAGCCTACAATGATATAATAACAAAACTTGAATAGGACTTTCACAGAACCCGAAAATGAACGTTGAAATTTGATGAATTGTTCAAATTCTCCGAAACAACCCGTCCTTAGTAATAATTTTTGATTAATTTTATCAAATGCTTTGGCAAAGTCTGTATATATGATATCTACTTGAGTGCGGTCGTCCATGTGATTGACGATGAATTCAGTAAGAAGATAATAAAATAAAATAATACATTGTAGAAAAACAACTTTTTGGGGTTGTTTTTGGATTTTTTATTTATGTACTGCAAATTTGTGTTCGAACGTTAAGTAGTTTGTAATTTAAATTTACACCCATTAAAATGCTTTTTTGTAAAAAAACTTATTTTAGCAACATAATTATCTAAAACTCGCAAAGAATTGCCGAAGTTGAAAATAATGAAAAATTGCACTCTTTAATGGTCTATATTTTGTAATTTAAACACGAATAATTAAAGTAGCACATATCCGTACTAGATTGTTATTTTCTAAACCATTTGATTAAAAAACAATTATTTAGTTTCGTTGGGTACTTTGGACTCAAATCCAAATTAAATTTTTGTATGAAACAGTAAATGTTTAACAGAAAAATGGTAAAAAAAAACTGATGCATTTTATTGAAGTAATCTTTCGAAATTACAATTGATTTATGTTGCGTATGGTTTTGATGACGACATCTTGTAGTAAATTGAGAGATCTTTTAGAAAGCAAAACTACATATATTAAATTGTTTATTTTTGATTGTTTATTGTGTTATTACATCAAATGACAAAATAGACCACTTTTATTGAATTAATAAATGACAGCAACCAGATATCGCTTATCTCAATCTTCATCAGGGCTTATATATTCACTGGTTAATATAGACATTATTGGATTAATAAATGACAGCAACCACGTATCGTTTATCTCAATCTTAATCAGGGCTTATATATTCACTGGTTAATATACTTGATAAATGACTTAATAAATGATAGCAACCATGTATCGCTTATCTCAATCTTCATCGAGGCTTATATATTCACTGGTTAATATAGACTTTATGGAATTAATAAATGACAGCAACCATGTATCGCTTATCTCAATCTTCATCGGGGCTTATGTATTCACTGGTTAATATATAAGCCCTGATAAAACTCGATATAAGCCACACCTGATTGGCTGTAATTTATTAATACAATAAAAGTGGTGTATTACAAATTGGTTGATTAGTGGGGTATTGTTTTTTTCATTTCATAATTAAAACAAATATTTATGCTCTCCTTTATGCAGTAATAGAATTATGATTTCACGTACACAGATAGAAGATAAAAGATTATGTAGGGCTGGTTCTGTTAAGAGTACATCATGGAGGGTGATGTAGGGGAGGTAGCGAGTAGGTAAAACACCCCCCCCCCCTCCTCTGCCCACATAATCAAATTTAGAATTAATGGTATTGGGGCACACGGGAATATGACGTAATTAATATTATTATTAAATTCGTGCTATACCAACGATCTCGATTCTGTGCAGAATGTATCTTTGTTTCACTGTACGCGACCTCATTACAACAGGGTTTCACTATTCTAGTTTTTCGACAGAGAAAATTTTGCATTTCATAACAGATTAGTTTCTGGTAGGAAGTGTCCTTGAAAGCATTTTATGTCTTTGTTATATTAACTATTATAGGATTATTAATATAACGCTACTCCGAGTTTAAATTACTTTTGTTTATTTTTTAACCGTGCACATTTCACTTAGGACGGGTTCTGTTATTATTTCAGTTTTGTCAAGCAACTAGCTTATAATTATATGATAACAGAGCGTGCGTTTTATGATTGTACTTTTTATAATTTGTAATATGTTTGATTCACATGATGTGTTATCTAAGCTGCTTTACCGTATAAGGAGAGTTATAGGTATATGTATATCGCTTTGCATCTAGTGTTATGTGTATCACGATTGTAAAAATGTCAACGATAGAGTTCGAACCCAAATTGAAAGGCAACCATCTTAAGAATCCCGCCACAGACCAATCAATAAAATGTATTCATCTTCATGACCATCACGTACATGTGTGTACATATTTACACATCTAGCGATTGGCACCAGTGGCGCTCCTTGACCTCTCTCCTTTTTTTCTGGATTTATAAATTATGAAAGTTTTTTTAATTTTATTTTGATATATGAATTTTCTTTAAGTTTGGCTTTTGTTTTTTTTATCCATTTGTTAATTTTTCAATTTATTTGTATGAAGTCTAATACATACATACATCTTCATTCCACTTTGGAGTATCTACTTTCAGATTTTGGGCCTCTCTCCTGGTATTTTAGTGTCCATTTTTTACGAGGATGTATGTGATGGATGGACAACCAAATTTTTATTACTTATTACTATTATTATATGTGTAAATAAGAGTGTCCCGGTGTGGCTTTGTTTTTTGTAACAATCTGTAGTTTCATTCCGATATTGATGAAATTTTGCACACTTTACTTTCAATACAAGAGGAAGGTTGCTGTCTACAGCAATATCTAAAATACACCCCATCCCCTTTTCCCACCCCTTAAAGCAGAATTTTTGTACGTCTTGATGAAATTCTGCACACTTATCGTTCAAAATAAGAGGGAAATTACTATATACATCTGATTTCCAAAAATACTTTTTTATATAACTGTCGCAGTAGTACCAACTGCCCGTATCCAGTGAAATAATGGCATCTCCTATTGGAGGGTCGATGTGGGGTTCAACTTGCAGGTATATTATATAAGTCTTAGATGTAAGTCACTAGTTTTAGGTGTTAACTGTCGCACTTGTACCAACTGCCCGTAACCAGCGACATAATAGCATCCCCTAATTCGGGATCGAATTGTGGTTCAACTTACAGGTTTATTATACAAGTCTTAGATTTATGTCACTAGTTTTAAGTCAGTAGTTATGAGCCTTAGTCGTAAGTCACTTGACATAAGTAAGATACTAGTCTTAGATGTAAACGTTTGTCAACGTTTAGATGTAAGTCACTAGTTATTATGAAACCTATGCGTAAGTCGGTTGTATTTATTATTCATTACATATATTTGTACAGCGCCCCTGGGGTGATTTTTCACGAAAACGGCGCTATATAAATCAGCCAAATATTATTACTATTTATTATTATTATAAATTCAATACGAAAAGTTTCACACGACCCGTTACAAATGAGTCCTTTCAGTCTAAAACCAATGAACAAAATTAAGATTACGAAATACGTTACACAATAAAATACGTCATTTTAAGAACAGATTTCATTTCTTAACAATGTGTAAAAATACGGGTGTTAAAGTTCAAATAGTTACCTATGTAATTTGAAAAGTAAGATACAATTCTACTGTGGGTAATATTGTTTGAAGAAAAAAAAGGCGCGCCCCTGTTTGGTACATAATATTATTTGTGTAGCATAGTTTGTTCCTCAGTCACACTTCGTCTTGATTAAAACTGTCCCGTCTGCCATGTCGGTGATTCTGCAATCCACTTCGTATGACCGCCCTGGGAATAGCTGACTTCCTTCTTCCTCCTTACTTCTTCCTTCTTCCCCCGCCGTCTGCGTCTTGCCGCCGCCGCTGGATGGAATTTATACTTGCCAATAAAGTCCAACAAATTCCGAGCTATTCGATAATTGAAACTTGAAACCAGCGCGAAATTGATTGTTTTGCTTTTTTGTCTAAAATTAAGTGAAATAGCGCAAATTGATAATTGTTTTTTTCTCGTGCTAGATTGGTTAGGTCATTAGTTATTACGAGTAGGCTTTTTTGGCTGGTGCTTGAGCCCAGATGCCACGAATTTTGCCTTTTCGGGACAGAGAAATCTTTCTATCTTCGCCTTCTCATGTGCTTTTCTCTCGTGTTTCGTGACCAGATCCCAATGTCCCAGAGTGGAAGATTTTCTCAGTATCACCCTGGTGTAAGACCACATTCAGAATTGAAACGCTTGAAATGGCTTTAGCTGTGTTTGGTGACCAGGTCTGAATTCCCCACCTTCCTCTTCTCCATCTCTTTCCCCTCCCTACGACCTCCAGCCTCACAACATACCTCATTGGGGATGGGGCATAGTCTGAGTGGACAGTCGGGAGCAGTTGGGACTTTTGTGCGGTACTCATATAAAAAATTCCCATCTCCTTCCGCTCCCCACTACCTAAAGCCTCACAACAATTAGGGATGACTAAGTCTCACTGCCTCCTGACGATTGGGAGCAGTTGGGACTGTTATGCGGTATTTAAAATTGTATTTTTTTATTTTCAAAATGATTTTTAGTACACAGAAATTAAATGAAGCATGTAAAAAAGTTCGTCCTTACTTATGAATGAATTACGTGCAAAGTAAAGTAAGAAGATTTTTTGTTGATATTTTTGACGGTGACCGGATAAATCATCAAAATGATAATTCATCACATTTTTAAAAAGTTATATAAAGTCATGGAAACTGATGAAACAAAAACTTTATTAACTGGGTTAAGTAGGTTAGGTTTTTTTTTCATCTTTTCTAATGACTTTATATCACTTTTTAAAGGTGTGGTGAATTGTCACTGTGTTGAGTTATCATGGAACCATTTCTGACAGTTGAACGAGACATAAGCGGTCTTACTATTAGAATATTGCACGCCCGCTTAACGTTGGTGTGGTAAAGCCGATCTTGAGCCTGGTTTAAGAACGTTTTAACCAAACGAACGCCATGGTAATAAGTCAAGTTCAAGTTCAAGTTAATTTTGAAGATCTGTTATTTTATCATTATGGGCCAGTTGCTTCACAAAGATGAAATAAAAACGTAACTTAAATATTAAATTTGACGAATTGTTTAAATTCTGTGAAACAACCCGTCCTAAGTGTTTCAAGTGCATTTCAATAATTTTAGTGCTTATATAAGAAGTTTTGTAAATTTCCCATTATTTTACATCGAGCATATTTTGTATAACTCCAGTTTTTAGCATGTAATCAAACACGCTAATTTTGGTTTTGGGCCTGTCGCTCTGTGAATAATTGTAATTCTCCTTCAATGAACTTTTTAAAATTTAAGTATTATTTTCAAAATTTGGAAATGATTGGAAAGAATTCGGACAAATGTTTAAGACAAGTTTTTTTTATGCATAGCACAAAGGGTAACAATTATTTTACAAGCAATAATTATTCGCCTGAAACACTCATCCACATTGAAAAATCTCCTGATAAAAGATACATGACGCCAACGGGACTCGAACCCGTGTCCTGTAAAAATAATAATTAATATTTGACAAGTTCAAGTATTTCACCTAAAAATGTAGACAATTTGTCTCGACGCCATCTAGTGAGAGAGTTAGCACTTACAATGCCTTTCTCATATAAAATAAAGTTGGTTGTTTTCAGGTGAAAAAATGTAACAAGCAGTAATTGTTGAATGAAACACTAGTATATATTGAATTATTTCGCCGATAAGAGATAAGCCGCCATAGCTCAGTGGTCAGAGCTGTCGACCGGAAATCGAAGTGACACGGGTTCGAGTCCCGTTGGCGTCATGTATCTTTTATCAGGAGATTTTTCAATGTGGATGAGTGTTTCAGGCGAATAATTATTGCTTGTAAAATAAAATTGTATTATTAGTTTGTTTTGAGACAGACAATCTCTTTTCTCCACCCTTTGAAGTGCAAACCCAGCCGGCATAGACAAACCTTAAATTTGCATTAATGCCTGCAATACTCGATATCACGATAAGTTCACTGGAATCCGGTGGATTTCCGTATCGGTCATTCGCCCAGAAAACAGAAGAACGGGAGAGAGGCGCCGATTTGCTTCGGTATTTTAAATTTATGCAAAAAGTAACCGAGACAAAGCTTTTATTTTGCATTTGACACGGGCGATTTGTTTATAATATCTTTGATATTTATAAAATAATTATAATGTTTGTCATTCTCTCAATTGGAATAAAATCTTTATTTATCGGTTCATATATCTTGAAGTAAACTGATAGAACTTTATTTTTCTCTTCAAGTAAATGAAGCGATTGTGAAAAATATTTCTTTTGTAACTAACTTTCATAATATCTATGCAAGATTCCAGATTTAGAAGAATTATAAAGAGTTAAGAATTCTTTAAAAATATTTTTTTTATCCCCTTACACTAGGGGTGATTTTTCACATAAAAAGACCCATTCAGAATCGATTCGTTGCCATAATGGCTATTTTTAGTAATAATATCTGAATGTTCGTTTGCTTCACAGCCTTCTTCATCCCCATCTATTTCAATTCCCACTTACTCCAGCCTCACATCCCCCTAATTTGGCATGCCACAGGCTCACTGGCTTCGGAGAGACTTTTTGTGATCTGTCTTTACTGGCGCAGACCCGTGGAAGATCTCAAGATATTTTGTTAATAAATTTAGTTAGTTAGTAAAAAACGCTTTCTTGAAAATGGAACAAGCGGCAGACTCTTGTAAAATACGCAACCTGACTTTACATGTCAAGGTCAATGTAGAATAAAAATAATTTTTTAAAATATTTTAAGTAGGTACTTTATCACTTGTGTGAATTCTGGATATATCAAATCTTATTTCGAAATACAATTAAAATATTTTTATTGTTAAAATTTTTATTCTAGGTGAATTTAAATTCAAAACAAATCGGAATGCATTTAACCATAGTAATCGCCGACAGGCCACAACCGAAATTAGTAATTTTGATTATTGAACTCTAATAATAATCCCACTCGCGTCTCCCGATTTTCTCGATCCGGTGAGTTAGTTGTCAACAAAAGTAAATTAAACCAAATCCGACAGCAATTCTTGAACAACACCTTAATTTTTTGACTTAATTTTTCATTACGCCAATGCGGGGATAATGCCGGGCTGTTTACACGGGCAGGGGTCTCTCATGCAAATTAACTGCTGGATTTTGCATATCAAAGGCCCCGTTTTGTTTGCCAGTTCCGCACCTACCCAAAACTTGTAAGAATACGTTTAACGTACTTGCTTATACCGTGTACCTTCTACGTGTACGTGAAGGCGCTATTTCGGGACGCATAATTAACGCAGACGGCGCTGAGTTTTTGCCAAAGATACCTAATTGTCGTGTAGGCACCGTTTTTTGTTTTGTTCGACAGTTTTTGAAGTCGTAAACATTATTTGGTATGTTGTAGTTGATGAAAGGGTAATAATTTCTCCTAGTCGCATGTAATCTCCTAAGAAGATTACATGCGTTATCAGGAAGATACACTCACTTGTACACGGCTGACTTTTCGGAATGATAATTGATCGTTTTTATGACTTGTTCTTGCTAAACAATCATTTGCCTTATACCGTCGATGTGAAAGTGGTGGGACTCCTCCAATGTGCTTAATAGCTTGGTTGTCGAATGATTTGCAAGCTTTTGTGTTTGCTCCCTCTTAAAACTCACTCATTTTTGCACGGTTGACATTTTATTGAATGAAAACTGATAACTTTCATGACTTGTTCTTGTGCTCAATATCTCGGCTGTCAAATCACACAGCATCCCCAAAAATGTTAGTATGATTTTTTTTATCTTGACGTTATCTGGACCATAATACCATTTTTGATGAATATCACACGTATAGAATACTATCGTTACATATGGTAACGTGCGTTTTAATATATACTTTTGCCCCAGGTAAACGAAATACTGAATAGAATTATATAATAAGTTCACGGAGTTCATTTGTTTTAATTGATTAAAAGCTAGTCAGGTTTCTGATCATTTTAATTTTGTTTTTATTTCAAGTCAGAATAAAAATCACTGCTCACCGCTTCTTTGTAAACTTATAAAAAACATTATTTCAAATACTTTGATAACATTCACATTTAATTTGAATTAGACAGCCAAACAAGAGTGATTATGAAAGTAATTTTCCGTATAACGCAATAATACGTGTCGGGTACAATTCTTGGCTCGTCCTGCTTTAATCTGTTTATACGGCGGCTGCCATCACATTATATCTATTAAATTATTCAGGATTCTTCGAAGGCGGCACAAAAGCCCTAAGTTTAACAATCCGGCCGACTTCAAACTGAAATGTCACGTGATTACGTATGGCTGAAGTCAGGAGTACACTAACTGTGGCACGCGAGCCGTAATGTCACTACTTATTTCAATTATTTATCGACCCCTCGCTACTTTGTTTTTGGGAACAACTCATGTGGTCTCATAGAGATCGTCGTGTCTCCCTTACTGACATGGTGAGAAATATGATCTAAACGGTGTTAGAAAGAGAAAACACTAAGCTTTATATTCAAATCTAGGAGTTTTTTGTCACATGAGGCCTTGAGGAAAATAATTTACCTCGAGGTCTATGTCATCTTTGGATGTGTCGTGCGGAGGTTCTTTTTAAGGAATGGAAGGAGAGGAAGTTCTGGAAGGAAAAAGTATGAGGGGTGGGTAGGAATCTAGGGTTAAGTGTGTCCAGGAGTGATGTATGTATGTATCCATCCCTCCCGCTGCGATGTAAGATGAGAGGTCAAGAGAGACCAGCTGGAGATATCGAAGGGTCTCCCCAAGCTGGCCTCTCCGGATCAGGCCCGCCACGCAGCAGGTGGGTAGGTGTATCCGTCACCAAGACCTGGACACATCTCACTCGATGAACTCGGGCACCCCTTGCCAAGTTAACAAACGTGGTGAACCTCTTGGGGTGATCTATGGCAGAGATATTAGTTATTTAATAAATGATTCCCGGGGCGGCGCTACCCACACCTGCCTCTCAAATTGAGAAAGTTAACCTCAGAACAATTAAATTATTTTTTTATTATTTAAGTTATTTCGAATTTTAACGTTTTAGGACGGACTCAACACAAGTTCCCTGTACACGCAATATACGTACGTTTATATATTCTAAACGAAGTTTGCTTATTCCTATCAAACTCCTTCTACGTTTCCCAACTGGCTACGTGGATAATGAAGTCGAGTACTGGCGCGTATTCCGCCCTCCCGTAGGCCCCGGTACTTTGTGTACCGTGGGGAAGGAACGCGTATTATACCTCTTGCCTGAAGGATGTATGTACGCTAGCATTGCGTACGGGGTTTGGGTATGCGCATTGTTCCGGGCATTGTGTGCACGCGTGTTTATGAAGCCGACACTCGGAGGATCCTGTCCGAAAAGCGAGTGGTCCTCGAGCTGCCGCGGATTGTGATTTGCAGATTCAAAGCAACGGTACTGTAAATACTCGCTGAGAATTATGTCAAATACACATTTAAAAAAATGCTCGACTGTGAGACTATGGCATCTCCAATTATTGTATGTTGTTTGTTGTGGACCGGGTATGTCATCAAAATGACAATTCAACACACATCCAAAAAGTGATATAGAGTCATGAAAAGTGACTCTATATCACTTTTTAAAGGTGTGTTGAATTTTCATTTTGATGAAATTGTTTTGTGTATTAATATATTTTTCGCCAGCATATGTCCATTTATTTATAGAATAATATAGGAATATGAGAGAAGGAAATTAACAAAAAAATATATAAATTAGATTGAACACACATAGGTAATATACCAGTGCGTGGGCATCACTTATGAAATGTTCATACTAATACAGTGTATTTGTATGTGCTTATACACATATAAATATAAACATACACCTACATATTACATAAACACATGTAAACATATACATTCATACATTATATTATATGAATGTATACTAAACATATTTTCAATTGTGTTCTTTTACCAGGATACTGGATACTGGGGATATTTTCCACTCTGGAACGCGTCGCAAATATGGTTACTATGTACATATTAACATACAAATTTTACACACTGACTCTAATATATATTTCAAAATCAGAGTCCTTTGGACACATTCGTACACCATACATGCACATTACACATATACGCACATTATGCGCATATATGCACATTGTACATATATGCACATTGTACATATATGCACATTTAGCACACATCTGCACATTGCACAACGTCTGTGATTGAACTATAGATTATAATTAGGATGGTTTTATTATTAACGTATTTTATTTAATTAATTTGCAAATATCGGAGAATCCCTGGTACGGTGGAGGAAAAAGGGAGGGTTCGGAGTGAAAATGGAGAAGAAATCCTTGTGGAGGCTTCTTCTCCACTTGAAAACTGCCTGCTTCCTTTTAACGCAGCTTTTCTTCTTCGCTTTAAGAATAGGTTAATAACCAGTTCAACCGCCATTCCTTCACTAAAAATATTTATAAAGTTTTTTTCCGTAATATTCACATGATTCATGTTAAAATTAGCCTCATGATTTTTTCTTCATGCGGGTTCATCCCCATCTGTTAGTAAATTCAATAATGGTGAATGTGTCAATTATATTTTTAAGACAAAATTGTGTTATTTTCCTAAAAAATGCAGTTTTAAAATTTATTCCTTTAATTTTCCCTCGTGTTTCACTAAACACTGCTGGAAAAAATATTTTGTACATTTCGAAACCTTTTTCTTATTTTTGTACAACACGAAATAAACCATAAGGCGTCTTGTCTTCTTTCCGGAAGTTAAATGGATATTTCAAGACTTCAGAGCTCAAGATGGAAACAAGTGATTTGTGAGGAAAAAATAGTAATGTTGACCTATATATTTGAGACAAAAATAATAGCAAATTTCGTGTAGCCAAAGCTCACCGTTTGAGATTAAAATGCAAGCATATTTTCATATTGCAATAAAAAAATAATTAAAAAAGAAATATATCTAATAGTGGAAATGACCTTTAGAGTTGAAAATTCGTCACGTTTGCGAAAAAATAGCAGCCAGAAAAAACTGCGCACATTACATAACGCATGAGCTCAATATTCGAGAGTTTTTGCTACTTTTTACTAAACGCAATCATATTTTCAGCATTAGGGTAACCGTATTTTTTACAAAAGAGCGGCCGCAATTAATTTTGGAATATTATATTCTAGATAAAAAGAGACCATGAATTTGTTTATTCAAGCATTTATTAGTTTAATTATATCTAGACAAGAAAAATGCAATGGAACCCTCGCAGAATTTCCTGATTTGTAAAATTTATTTTAATTAGCTACAATACCACACGGGGGCTTTGATCTTGTGTATTATTATTTGCACGGTTCCCGCCTTTAATTTACTCTTTTAAAATCAAGTATCATCCCTTTTCATCCCTCGCATAAGGGTCGCCGATCTCCTTTTAATCAGGTGGGATTCTTTCTGAAAAGACTCCCTCACTCTAACATCCCCACCCCCCGCCTTTACGCTACCATGATCGACAAATAAATATGGAATATTATTTGTTGAAAAAAGGAAAATAAAATAGTATGTGGGTTTTCAAATATGTTTTTAAAATAACAAATGAGATCGTAGAGACTAGTTCTCTACGAAAAATATATTAATACTGGCATAATGTTAGGGATGATTGTAACGGTGTGGAACAATGAATAACCGTGAAGTGTTATTTCGCGTTCATGGTATTCTATCGGTATTTCGAATATTACTATCCGGTATTATGAATAGTGTTTCAAAAAACTATTCATAATACCGGATAATAATATTCGAAATTCTATCGGTATTTCGAATATTATTATCCGGTATTATTAATAGTGTTCCAAAAAACTATTCATAATACCGGATAGTAATATTCGAAATTCTATCGGTATTTCGAATATTATTATCCGGTATTATGAATAGTGTTCCAAAAAACGTCGTCAATTGGTGAACAGTCGGGGGCCACGCAGCTAGCGATTGGTCATGACTCATTTTATTAAGAGCGGGAGTCACAGTACCAGCTCAATATTTTGGTACGACTCACAGAGTCGACTCAATTTAACGGGAGCCGTGAGCTCAGAGCGTAAGAGCATACAGTGATCCCCCGATACGGCTCCCCCGCTACGACTCCCTCGATACAGCTCCTCCGATACCCAGCCCCCAGCGTAAACGTACGAATGATCGTACGACTCTTGGTACCGGTACGCCGCCTCGTTTCACGAAAAAATAAGATGCTAGGTAGTTGGTAGGTGTAGATACTTTCATCCAACTCCAGGTGTCGGACTGTCAATGTAAAGTGTAAAATGTACGAGTATATAAGTAATAATCTTATAATCTAAATATCTAATATATAAAAATGAATGTTTCTTCGTTTGTGTTAAAAGTGTTTAAAGAGTAGTTTGAGTTGAGAAAAGGCGGGGACGCCCCAGGAAGACTTCACGCATTATTTCTGCACTGGAATGTCGATATAATGTAGTTTTTTTATAGTAACTATGTGGTATGCAGTAGTGAATGTTGGAAGTCGGGGACGCCCGAGGAAGACCCAACGACCACGATCAAGTGAAACAAAAACTTATAAAAGAAACCTTTTTTAGAATAATATTATTTCCACCTTAAAAATAGACACAGTTTTCAGGTACCTATATTCAAATTCATAACCTCAAAACTTTACGACAAAAATTTCATAACCTCCGAGCAACGCCGGGTACACGTCAGCTAGTCATATATATATATAAACTATGTACCCTAATAATTATGCTGAATTTGTATGTATGGCGGATGTGTTCTTTTTTGTTAATCTTATGGGCTCATACATATTTTTACAGTCAACATAATTTAGTGCATCAGTAAATCAACACATCAAAAGATTACAGCCTTACTAATATTAAAAATACTTTCCAACCGTTAAACAGTGTTTTAGTTGCACATTGAATAAAGACAGTACAAGTTAACATAATAAAAAATGTCTAAGTGTACTTCGAAAGAGTTGGCAACGTTGAATTTCAGCAGACTGACACGTGAAACTCCCGTATTGAAAAAGTGAGGTTAATTCGGACATATTAAAAATTGTATTAAAGTTATGTTTTTTATATGTTATGAATGTTTTATGTGTGTGTAGGTAAATGTAAATAGAAATGAACGTATATGTTGCGTAAACACCGAATCCAAATGTAATCAAAAATGGTTACTAGCTGGAAATTATCATTATAATTTTTTACTGTACCAAAAAGTGAATTGACTGTTTTCTTGCAGATTTTCTAAATAAAATAAATCTTTTTGTACTTTATATAAACTTATATATTAAAATATAAGTGTTCAATAAAAATATTCCATATTAAATAGGTAATTTTATTTAGTTATTTAAATAGTATTTGTTTTTACGACGTCTTCAAAAAGTACAAATATATATGTATAACATTTAAAATACCTTGGAAACATTCAGAAATTCGATGAGAACATTTATTCAAATTTATACAACAGATAAACAACCCTCTTTGGCTGTATAAACAATGTAAATATCTTTCCATGTATAACTATTTTATGTCAATTTCTAGTAGAATTTTTTTCACTTTTCACATTTTCGGTTGTTTATTAATTGCATATATGCATGTTTTCACCGCGTTTATTATTAAGAAAAAAATATTTTCTTATATGTACATACGTCAATAATTTCAAAGAAGATAGGAGATATCTCAATATTGTATTGCGCTTGTATTTGTATTTTGTGCTTTCTCCTGGAATAAACACAAGACACAGCCAGGCACTACATGATCTAATTTTAGTTTTCTTCTTTTTCTTCGCTTCCATGACAAGTGTTCTCGGCTCGTGGGCAGGTGGGGAAGGGGGTGGTGTGGGTGGTAGGGGTGGATTCCCTCCGCCCTGCAATAAAGCTGTGTTTACATTATCTTTTCAAAGGAGAATAACTGTATTCCCTGACAGGTACTTTTGTTTTTTACGACTTGTAAAAAGGCTTCACGGTTAGAGGAATGAAATGTTCCTATTTTCAGGAGCGGAATACCCCACGGATACGTTTTGGGCCGCTGAAAAAAAATCTTAAAATTCAATCGTGTTCAGGATCTAAAACCGTTCAGAATTGTTACAAAGACTTACGTGAGTGTCATTATTTTGATATTCTTATAGCCTTTCAAATCGGAGGTTTGCTATCATCAGGAAAATCACTTAGTTAACATAGGTCACAAAGGTCACATGGCTTTTAGCTGGAAGTCACGGGTTCAAATACCGGCATGCGCAAGTATAAATTTCATTTTATTAATTTGTGTTATTTCACAATATCTTAAATTAAAATCATATTTAGGGATCGTTCAAGATCGATATCTCCTGCATTCTATCGGTCAAGATGTGTTTCTTCTGTCTACTTTGTGCAATGTTTCCGATGAATTGATTGGGCATGAATTTAAATCAGGTGAAGTGTGACGAGGTTGGTATTATTACTAATGAAGTTTTGGTATTATTTGGGTTTAAGTATTCCGAGTCCTCCACTGTTCCACGGTTAAAGGAAAGAAACTTTCAGAGTCCAGATATTCCGAGTGATGGACCCAGCGAACTCGCTGAATCGCAAACAATAATAAAAATCTGCGCATACTAAAATACCAGTACTTTATAATAGACTTACAAAGGAATAATGAAGATTTACGGACTTGAAATAAATGAACGGAGTTCGCTATTGTTTTATTTTTAAATTCTTTCATCCGGAAATAAAATCAGTTTATGATTCATGATGTTTCTAGATGGGAATACCGGTAGTTTAGGGATTTTATAACTAACAAAATAAAACTTTAAAGGAAGTGTACCTTTCTGGATTTATGGAGTGAATTAGCTAGTAAGCATCTGCGTTTTCTAATTGCTGAAGAATGTGGCTCTTAGGCCATTTCTGATCTTGAACCGGTCTATAACTTTTCTTTAGCACACACTAATTGCTTTATTCGCTTTCATATGGATACTCTTTTGTTATACCCACCCTGGGTATGACCCCACGTGGGTATTTGTTTGACTTGATCATTCCATTTCTTCCTGGTACGTCACCTATTTCTTTTTACAATTTATGAATCACGTATTATACAGGGTGTCCGGTGGTAAAGTGCGCTGACTTCGGGAGGCGATTCTACATAATGGTGGAAGTAAAAAAGGTAAATAACTTCCAATGTTTATTTTCTCACACAAAAAGATAATTCCATAAAGAATATTTATTTTCCCATACAATTCATCCGTTCTACCTAAAAACTACATTAAAACATTAGAATTTCTAAAAAGTTACTAATCATTTTTACTTCTAAAATCATGTAGAATGATCCCCCGAAGTGAGCGCAATTTACCCCCCGACACCCTGTATTTTCTCGATACTAATTTCTTCGTGTATTCTTTATTGCTTCCTTATTTATGTGTTGATATTACATCGACCGTTAATTTTTTTCGGTTTATTTTCATGTATTGGACACTCTCAATCACATGGACGTTGGGTTGTTGATATTAATTTTTTTATGTAACTTTCAAAAATGTCTTATAATATCGAATATTGATGCATACATAATATTTGTAGCCCAGAATTTAAGCAAGTTTTCTGATCAGAATGTACCAAATCAGTTAAATCACAGATATGAATTTATTTATTCCATCTATAAATAAATCACATTTTTCGCATAAAAATCAACCTCACTAGAACTAAGCCTGTATCGAGGTTAACAATCGTAATCGTATCTTCTGCCAAAGACAAATGCAGTGCAGTTGGGGGAAAACTCCATTCCACATCCAAATTCCTTGAAAATTTTGGTGTCCTAGAAGACTTAAATATTGAGCAAATTAAAGCTGCGCAATAGATCAGCCGTTCTCTAATGTGTGTTTCAAAGTTTGTTATTTCATGTCGAGAGTAAGAGGGGGTAATCATGTTTTGTTCATTTCTAATCAAGTAAAAGTGATTTATCTCGTCAATGGTTCTAAATTATCAAAAAACAGGGTTCGACTCTTGACTAGTGGTTAGCTGCACACTTCATCCCAGTGTATTTCGTGTTGGTGTGACGTCTCTTGATATCGGATGCGGGAGGCTTTAATGAGCTTTAATTGGTCATGCGATGGAAACCAGAGCGGCTGCGGGGTCAATTGACAGAATTCAGGGGTCAAGTAGTCTGGTTGGGTAACGGACGACAGACTGGCAGGAGTGGACTTGGAGCGCTACTATTTTGGCCTTGATGAAATTTAATTTTACCATACAAAATCATGAATAAGTGGGAGTATTATTAAATTTCATGTATGGATGTCAGTGATAACTGTTTCTGAGCCCTTCCCAATGAGAAATGGTCGAGCCGCTATGCTATGCACCAGAGTTTAGTATAATTTTCTATCAAGTATTGCCTTCTGATCTTTCCTGAGTGTACATCCTTTTTGGGTGTGGGTTTTGTCCCTCGTCATAGGAAGATCAACATTGCGTTGGACTAGTTAAGTGTCACATGCATTTGGAACTCACCAACACGTACAAACCGTGGGAAGAAGTTTGATCAAAGGATGCAATCGGCACTGACAGTTTAGTAAGGCATTTGGTAAAGTTTTACACATAATACTTATTCGCAAACTAAAGGCAGTGGAATTTAGTGGTAATAAATTGTGGTGGTTGGCAAGCTATCTACATACGAGCAAACTAATAGTATGGTAACTGTTAGATGAACGGTGTGAATAAAATAAAATGTATTATCAGAGCAGAGTTGAGGTAATGTCACGATCCTAAACCATGCTCACCAACTAACTATAGAAGAAGATGTTGAATTCTTTGAATTTCGTGTGGAGGGGTTTATATGTTAATATAGTGTTATTTGTGTTTAAGAACTGATGTGTTGTCATGTAGGAAGAGGTAATTGTCTTTTAAGACATGACAAGGCCTTGACAACTTCACTTGATTCAGTAGCCAGTCCCCCACTGCAGCGGCCGGACAGCGGACAACAACTTCTCGGCTGTCACTGGGCACTGGGCACTAGGCTCCGGTCCGCTGATCGCTGGTCGCTAGGAGCAACTCTACTCGGCGCTGATGTCAATGGCTCGCGCTGGGAATTACAGATTCAATAGCCGCTAGCCACTCACCACTCGCCACTCGCTGTCAATAAATTGCAAATTTAAATGTCATATTGTGCGCGGTGCGATGTATAAATTCTATACAAAACTTGTACTCGAGAATTGTTCGTGCGGACATATACACATAACATAAGTCATATTTATGTACACCATGTGATAATTATAAGATCTTTTTATTTGGTTTTTTCTGTATTCTCTCTAGCTTGTACCCGTACCCGTGTGAAAGCATGTAACAATGCTTTTGAATTGGGTTGATGCGTGCACTGTTAAAGTGATTTGAAAAATATGCGGGTTAAGCGAGTCAGTTTAAATGTGAGTATGGTTAAGGCCCGGTATATCAGTCAATCCGTTTCCTCGCTATGTGCGACTTTCCTCGATCAAATTTAAGCGGGCTATATCGGCGACTTAAGCCTTAGTAAGCCGCAGAATTCCCTTTTTAGACACCGAGGCGCTAGCAGTAACAAATGTCAAATATGACGTTTACGTAATTAATTACGTACTTCCATCTCACCGAAATATACGTAAATTGAATAATTTTATCAAATTGGACTGTCATATTCATCGAACGATAAGGGATGTGGAAGTTATTAATCTAAAACAGACAAATAGTCTGGTAAGGTATCATAAGAGGAATTTTTCAACGCCAGAACTCGGTTTACAGCGGTTTGTTTATCATAATTTCATTAATAGTGTATTGAATCCAGCAAAACAAATACTATTTAAAATTAGTATCCTTTCATATTCAATTCCTCGGCTGGCTAAGTCCTCCATCACAACACAAGCAACATTTTCCGCTTACTGTGGTGGTAGTAGGAGATTTTCAAATATTGTCAGGTTATTCGTAACCCGAGAATGTTTGTTTTTCTTTATAAATAAAAAAATTAAAATTAATATTGCACCATGCTGATTGAAGTGGAGAACTGTATCAAAAAATCAACTTGTTAATTAGCTCGAAAGCTCTCGATCTTCCGATGGCAGTACTATAACCCTATAGCACAGATGTACCACTCACATAGATAGTAATTTGGTTTTACATAGAAAAAATAAGAACATTCCTATATTAAAAGAAAATACAACACGTGTAATACTACTAATATCTAGGCTACCGACCTATATACGGATTATGTTCCAAGCCGCGCTAAGCTCGACATTCCAACCAAGCCTAGCCTTAAATCAACCGATGTACCGGTGCTATGATGTATAACAAAGAAATGCTTTCTATACATACTGTATATTATACATTGTACTGAATATACTAAAATAATATTTGCGTTTCCATAACCATCTCAATTTCTAAAAGAGTTTACTCGATAAAAATTCTAAACTGATGTTTGATTTTAGAATATCTCGGTTAAAACAGACATACTTATTGATAATGAAGTTTTGTTTTATGTAAACACCGCACAAGAGTCCTAACTGCTTCCTGCCAACCGGAGCCAGTGAGACTAGAGCATTCCCAATTTTAGTATGTTGTGAGGTTGAAGGGTATGGGGAGGGGAAAGACATCGAAAGGAGGAAGGTAGGGAATGTCTATTTTTTTTTATTTTTTATTTATTTTTTTTATTCTTAAATATATTTGTATTACAATGGTATGGTATATTGTCCTCCACGCTAGGAGTTCACCTGTGTTGTGGAGGTCTTTTTCAATTTTAAAGTTATATAATTCTAAAACAATACAGTGGAGTTGGTTACACAGAGAAACAATAAAAATTAAAATATTAAATCGATTTTTCCATAGTTATAACAGAAATAAAAGTGAAATATAAAAAATTTAATATTAAAAGGATTGTAGCCAGTTCCATATGTGTATTCTGTAAGATTAGATGTTTTATGTTGTGTTGGAAGTGAATTGTATAGTTTTATAGCCTGGAATCTGTAGTGTTTTTGTCCAAAGGATGTGTTGGTTTTTGGTATTAGTAGTTGATGTGTATGTCTTGTTCTGGTATTGCAAGAAGTTTGTGAAGTTTTAAATGTGTTTAGGTTCTTGTAAATGTGCTTTAAATGTGTTTATTCAGATCTGGTCACCAAACACGGCTATAGCCAGGCCGATACCTACTGAGTGTATTTACTACTCTGAAGTGCTACAAAAATACCATATTATTTTTAACTAACTATATTATTTTTACTAAGGATATTTATTTATTGTATGATTTATAATTGCACGTTGAAAAATTACGAAATCAGTCTTGTTAAGATTCATAAGAAATTTAAACAAAAGCGATACACGTTTAAAATACAGAATTATAATAAATTTTATTTTTATTTTAGTAAGTAGTTAGAATTTTTCACACATTCAATTCCAATTTTTTTAAATACCCTTAAAATCAAGACAAATTTGAGGTTATCGAATCAGATTTCATACACGACTAACGCACAGCACAGACATCCAAAAATAGTATGTTTGTTGAAATGGATGTGAAATAACACAATTTAATAAAATAACATTTACTTGCGCACGCCAGATTCAAATCCACGACCTCCTAATTCTTTTTCGAAGACCTTTCCCCTTGACCAGGGAGACCGTCAGTACGTTATTATTATTTTTTATATAAATGAATGCTCGACCTAGCCACTATCCCCAGATTGCCGCCAATTAAGCTGCAATTGATTTAATCATCTCCGATCATCAGTGTTTGAATGCTGTAAACTTCAATGATCGTTAAATTTAACGATGATTTGGATGTCAGTAGTATAGGCGAGTTCTGTGGCAAATATGCATTTGTTCTTCGGGACTGGTTGGAACCAGTCAGCTATCGAGGCAACCTATAAATCCACATAGATTGTCCAACATGTATTTTTGGTATTTAATAATATATTCCATTGCAAAAATTACTAACAAATACCGGCAAAGAAACCCACTTCTCTTGTACCTACCATTTTTAATAAGATGCCAATGCGCATTAAAAGTGAATCAAATTGCACCACTGAACTCAAAAAATGGTTAGTTGATCATTTTTTTTAATGTAACGATATTTTTTCACAAAACATTAGCATTAGTAATTGTATAGAATTTCCTATGAGTGTGTTTAAGTATGTTGGTATTTGAGTATGTGCTTGTGTTATATGTATTTGTCTATGTATTTTATGCCTTTGTATTGTTGTCACTCGAAATTTTATTCTTCTATGTCTATTTTCTATACTGTGGCTTTTCGTTATATGTGTGTTTTAGTGTTATAATTAATATTGTGAAATTGAACTGCTGACAAACTGCTTTGGTAGTTAGCGGCTGCTTATAACGAGGAATAAAATTTTAAAAAAATAAATTAAACCAACAAAAATCTTATATTGTTTTTCGCTTTCGATTTTCTTGCATTTTAAACTCTCATGGTATTTACCGGAAATCGTTGTTAGATAACGTTGTGTTATCAAAAATGTCATGTTCAAAAACATGGTTGTTTCTCCATTGAGTTTGCACTGCAGTGATAATTTTGTTGTCAGAGTTTACCGGTCTGCAAGATCTTTTGTTTTTTCTCTGAATATTAAACTAAATCCATTTTTTTTTTTAAATCGATAGATAAGATAACGTTTCACCTTTTTTCTGACATGTTGAAACGCCTCCTCTTCCAGTTTAGGGGAGGTTGAGGACAGTGGATCAAAAGGGTCAGTGAACACTTCAATAATAAATTGTCCGTTTCTGAACAAGGATGTTCTGTGTATTGTACTATATCTTGTGTTTCCTCAGATCGTGAAGTATGTAGTTCACAGTACATGTTGATTGGCTTTTTACTGATGTTCGATGTTTTTTTTTCACCGGATCGTAACATTTTTATCTTCAGATGCGTTGTTTTAGGCTGTGTCCCGAATTCACAATAGCAAAAACATGCATCGCTTTAAGGGTTAATTGATTTTTTTCCACATTTCATCGAAAGTTGTTATTATTTTCTTCAATGATTAAAAATTTCTATGAGGTTTATTAGCTATAAGTTATTCCCAATTAATTTATTGAATTTAAATGTTTTGAGATTTAAGCTTTTTATAAGAAATAATAGTGAAAATTCTTCACTTTTTACCATAATTTTATTAAGGTAGATATTATAGATAAAATAAAGACCCTTAATAAGATTTGGATATAGCAGGAAATGTTAACAAAACAAACAAAAAGTACTCATGCAAAGCTGCCACGTAGCAGATTGTCTTCAGGTTTCACTTTTATTTTTGAGTTCAGTACACCTAATTTATCATTTTTAATCTCAAAAATCAAATAAAACGTACCTTATAGTCCACTTATAAATAGGTGATTTCATTTGAATTTTTGAATTTTGATTTCGCGTCTGGCGGAGCTTATGGCGGCAATTTATTTTTTTTGCTTTAATTTTTTATACTAAAAAATGACTACTTGGAAGGAAAAAAAGACTAATTGAAAGGAGATAATAGCTAAAAGATTTTTTTTTTAAATCGTAATTTTAGGGCTCTGCATATAAGTCACTTTATTCGGATGTGTAAAATGTTAGTAAACTAGCCCCACTCTCCCCCTGATATAATTTTCTTTTATTTTATTCTCGGGTGAAGTTGTTTCACGAATATCGTCGATTTTATGAAGCAGTAAAAACAGCATTTTTTACGTAACGGCGCCCTTCATTAAATATCATCTCCTCCAGCGCCGCAATATTATATTACCGCTTTTTAAATTTGCCATCCTCGTCCCTAGTTTGTGCTACCCGCTTATAAAGACGTTTCCGACTTTTCTGTTGTTAACAAACATATACATATGTTTTAAGTGGGTCAATATTTTATAATAATCTTTGAATTCACATTCAATTAACTGTTTAGACACGATGCGTAGTAAGCAAACACAATTAATTTGTGAAAAGCCATCTTTATTTTAAAAGAAATCGAAACTTTGTAAAGTTTTGCAAATGTAAAATCTTTGAAAAAAAATTTTTCACAAAGCGAAATATTCGTTACATTTTAGTTATGAAATAATATTTTTTTTTTTTATGAAAATAAGAATAAATGTTTGCTTTATATTTCTAAAAAATAATTATAAATCACTGTAAAAACACCCACCTTTGATACGTCAATTTGGTAGGTAATCCGAAAATATTTTTTTTTATATAACTGAGGGCCTACTAAGATACATTGCAATTAGATAATAATGGATTTTTTAAATTATATACCTACCTAGTTATTTCATTTGTATAAAGATGAGATATTTCGCTTTGTGAAAATGAATCCTTTACTATTACACAAAGTAGGTAAATTTATTGATTTTTGAAAATTCGAATTAGCCATTTCGTCAACACCTACATAGGAATAAGTATCAAAAGTTTGTGGTAGATAATTTGTGACAACGCTCCTTTAA
Source organism: Hesperophylax magnus (assembly GCA_026573805.1). Classification (NCBI taxonomy): domain Eukaryota; kingdom Metazoa; phylum Arthropoda; class Insecta; order Trichoptera; family Limnephilidae; genus Hesperophylax; species Hesperophylax magnus. The sequence goes on along the minus strand of JAIUSX010000977.1, from coordinate 2,707,543 downwards.
CCGTTTTTCCTCACCTTTCAGTAAATAAACTCTTAATAATACTAATTTTTTGTATTTTTATTCTCCCGCTTACTTCAAATACGTTTTTAAATCGTATCCAATGCGTATGAATGAAGAATTTGTGAAAAAAACCAACTTAAATAACCGCTTCATAAAAATAATAACATTTGTACTACACGAATTGCATACGAAACAAATAAGGCTTTGGCGTAAACAGTACCTACCGTTACGTGTTTTATAAAAAGCTCGCTGTATCGGAACTATGAAAAAGCATTGTCGTTGTAAAGGGGTAGTGGTATATATCTGCGGGACGACTCCTGGGAGACACGCCATACCATCACGTACGATCTCCCCGCTTAAGGCGTTTCATTTCACGGAAATCGGCCGCTTTTATTGCGTCGGCATTCTCCCCAGTCGCGCCATTCTATTCTCAAGCTTTTTGCACCCTTGCACAACTCCCGCTTGAATTACAAGACGTGCTACGTTACGGATTATGTGCTCTTAATTCGTTTTTTCTGTTAATTCTGTAGTTCGTAGTGTTTGAGATATTAATGAATAAAAATTACATTTTATCTAGAATTACAAAACGTAATAAGAATACAGATTCCCCTTGATTGAGAAAAATGGGATTGTAAATAATAAAAACAAACTATTTGTATGGTTTTAAATTCCAAAAAAAAAATAATTTTCTTTTTTTTCGTAGTTTTATGAAATAATTTAGCTATAATAACTGCAACTCAATTTTTGAACACTTCCATTAATTTTGTTAAAAAAGACAATTTTCTAAATAACGGTGAATTTTTGAGTTGCTGGAATTTATCTATGAAGGTTTTTTGACTAAAATTTGGCTATTTTGATTAGGTTCCTTTTCTTTTTTACTTGTGTTTATATTCAATAATGAATATATTATATAAGAATATATATATTTTAAAATATATTTTTTTATAATAGCCCAAAACTATAACCTTACTGGGGTACCCCGTTCTAAGGACACATTTTACAAGGTTCTATATATAATTTATAGATGAGGTCATGTTTTTTGAAAATATGTTAAAATATTACATGATGAACATTATAAACCAGTATCTAGAAGGAAAGAACATAGCGTTGTTGTACTAGTTTATTTATAAGTTTTGTAAATAATTTAATATTGTTACTTAAGCTAGAAGGATTGTATTGTGACAATTTATGTTTGTTTTCTGAATAATGCCAGAGAACCACTTTTTGGATAACGCAGTATACATATATATATTATATCAAAACTTGTAATGATTAGATTTATAATAGAAGATTCCATAAGCCAAACTAAACACAACTTACACTAAACACGACTACAACTACGATTTCTTTAAGTGTTAGTGCAATCACCATTTAGTATCGTTATGTAATAATAGCGATATAAAGGTATTTTTGTTCGTTATTTCACAAGAGAAATATTACGACACATACACACATGCGAGTCTAATAATCATTTTCTTTGGATTTTATATATTTGAGATATATAAATACGAATTCGGATGTCGCGGGTTAAAATCCTGGCTTGCGCAATTACATTTTATTTGATTAATTTTCGTCATGTTCCAAAGTTGTAATACTTTCAGTATCCCTTTGGTGAAGGATCACTATTCAGAATCGAAAAGTTGCTTGCAATGGCTTTAGCCATACGACTGAATAGCCAGGTACTTTCTCACCTTCATCTGCTTCATTTTCTTTCCCTCCCTTCTACCTTCATCCTCGCAACGTATTCCGATTGGGGATGCCATAGTCTCACTGGCTCCAGAAGGTTGGGAGCAGTTGGAACTCTTGTACTGTACTCACATAAAAATATTTTTATTTATCGTCTACCAAAAAAAAAATATCGTAACGGACTGTATTCTATCTCAGTGCAGTTATTTTATACGTACCATCCATAGATACCTTCTCATAAGCCGTTAATTTTGATGATTTTTCTTCCCGGGTTACGAATAAGATGACAATATTTGAAAATCTCCTACTACCACCACAATAAGCGGAAAATGTTGCTTGTGTTGTGATTGAGGACTTAGCCAGCCGAGGAATTGAATAAAAATGCTTGGGTGGAACCTAAACGCGATGCTCACTCAGCCACTGACCGGTGATGTTTCGCAAAAATTGTGCTATAACGTATCAGTATCATTAATAGTACTTTATCACTGGCTTTATAGGCAATGTATGCACTTTGAAGGTAGACAGCAGCACAACGTCCTAACGATGTATGCAGAGTAATTATGGGAATTATCGCGGACCAAGTTTCCAGACTTTCGCGCTCTTTTTACGGCATGGCGTAATCGCTCCTTCCGGCGGAAATATTCGCGCCCGGAAAAGCCAAAGTTTTCAAATCATCACTATCTTCCAACTTTACACTGTTCCGAGAATCCTTAACTTTTAATGATCGAATGGAAATTGATTCTTCAATCCTCTGATTCACAATCTTCAAAGGGTTTATAAAATCTCTTTGCTTAATTATGTCTTTAGCATAATTTAAATTTTTTATTATGTTTATTTATTTATTCATACTGGGTTTAACCAAAACCTCCTAGATCACAAAGCCGGGACACTCATTCAAAGAAGCCCCATAACTTGTATGGGATTTTACAAAAATGATCGATTTAATTTTTATTTTCTATTTATTAAAATTTTTTAAAATCTTTTAGTTAATTTAAAAAAATACATTTTTTGAGGTTCACATACAAGTTAGGAGGCTGATTTGATTCAGTGTCCCGGCCTTGTGATCTAGGAGGTTTTGGTTTAACAGATGTTATCACCTACGTGAGGAATACAATATCGATTATAATTATCTACTGTTTCAACTAAATTTATTAAAATTATCCAAATATAGAATAGTTAATGACTTAACTTTGTCTTCATACCCGCCTCAAAACGCTGCCCAACCGGGTGGTGATATGCCCCTTTCCTTTGTGCTGTGTAGACAGAAGCGCTCTTGTGAGTTGGCACTTAGAAATAAAAATAAAATCTTAAATTCAATAATTGACTGCTCTGAACTTGATTTCTTTCAGTATACCTCGCAAACCAACATCGATGCAATATCAACCGTATTAATGTGACAGCTCCAGTACGGAATCACAATTATACACTCCTAATCTCCGTATTCGGAATGTGATTAGTGACTAAAAGGGTTTTGTCGACGTATTTAACGCATCAATCACTTTAAAAACAGGTCGGCATTTATATCGGCAAGCAGAACAACAAATCTAATTAAACAATCTGCCTAGCTCCGCTTAGACTTATTTAATTTATTTATTGTAGTATGCCTAATTTAATATTTTACCATCATACATTAATAATAATAATAATATTTGGCTAATTTATATTGGGCCGTTTTCGTGAAAAATCACCCCAAGGGCGTTGTACAAATATATGTATTAAATAATAAATACAGCTTGCTTACATTGTTGAATTTTTTTTGTGATATTTTCCTCATTGTAATTTTCTCTGTGTTAGTAAAAAAACGGTTCCATGCTAACTCAACACAGTGACTATTCAACACACTTTTAAAAAGTGATATAAAGTCATTAAAAACGATGAAAAAAAATTAACCTAACCTAACCTACTTAACCCAGTTAATAAAGTTTTTGTTTCATCACTATCCACGACTTTATATAACTTTTTAAAGATGTGATGAATTATCATTTTGATGATTTATCCGGTCACCAAAAAAACATATGATAGCCTAGCTGGGCGTATTAATTTCGTGCATCCTAAAAATCACGAGGAAAAATAATTTCTATTTTTCTAATTTTCTTTCTCTTACGCCCATAATGTATGCATAAAAGATTTTCGATGAATATTTTTTTATTGGATTTGAATGTTAAAAATTATAGCAAATTAACTTTTCCACGAAACTTATGTTTGTCATACCCGAGTACCTGAGCTTATTTCTTAACAAATATTTCTGAGAATCGATTGTGGGCTGGTGACGCATTTCTTCCACCAATAGGTCACTCAGCGCTCAGCCCGTGTCCCCCGGCGTGCCGTGTTTGCCTGTCGTAATCACACCATACCTATCCACACTCGGCCATACTCGGCCATACTCGGCCATACTCAGCCACACCGGACCATGCTGAGAAAGGGAGGTATAATATGGAAAATGTACACAAATAGCTGCGATAAAACCCTACTACTCAACAAGTTGTATTGCGCAGTGGGGTGCGTGACTTCGCGATGGAGGGAAAGCAGGAGAATTAAAAAATGTATCGATATCTAATTTCTGTTGACTGTTTTAGCATTTTTAGTATTGTTCATCGACCATTTTTTTTTAAATACACCACCTATATTCGGTCCAAAGAGGCTGTAAAGCTCTCCATTATATGCATGCCTCAAATGTGAAGGAGGAAGTTAAAAAAAATATATATAAATTATTAAATGGTTTATCAGTGAATTAAAGTTAAATAAACACATGTTTTAAAAACCTTTTTTCGTATTTTTCTTACTATGTTTTTTGGACTTTTCATATTTTCATCTTATTAATGTCATTATTGAACAATAACATCATAATGTTTTTAGGTAGAGACGCTTCATGTTTACATACAAACGCAAATTTAAAAAACACACAACATTTAGGTTGCCATGAGTTGTTTTAGCATTTGCCCGGTTGATGGATGATTCCGGACACTGAAAAATACTTGTTTTTACGTGTGATTTTGTAATACGTGCCTAAGTACAATTTGATAATTGATATACATATTTAGTCACCGGACGCCCCTGGTATATATAATATACCCAGCCGCCTGGTACTTGTTCTAAAGAATATATCTAATGAGGTTCTATGTACCGGAGATACGGCGCTTTCCACACAGTCTTTATTTGCCTTGGATTAGTGACGTAATGGGCAGTAGGAGGGGGTGGTGCTGGTACGTGTGATATGCAGATTTATCGTTGTGAGCTCTAATTTAGTATTATTAAAAGCCCATGTGTTTGATCGCGAATTAAACGCTCAAAACCCTAATGGAGAGCAAATAAGAATGATGTGTTCTTTGGGTAAGGAAATTAGGCGTGATTCTAAGAACACGCGTTAATTACAATATTTTTTTATGTTACACATCTTGTTAAAACTAAGGGAGAATACAATGTCGCTGTCGAATTGGGTTAGGTTTCAAGATGCTTTGTGGAAAGTATTTTTGTTCATATTTTCTTTATAATATACCCTGATTTAATATACAAAAACGATCAAAGCAGACAGCTTGATTCTCGCAAATGTATCGGAAAAACCGCTCATTCTCATTTAGCCTACTTTTAAACGTAACGCTCTTATTCATGGAGTTTCAATTGTTAACGAAACATTCCTTGAAATATATTTTATTATATTTAGTGACCCGATCTACTAAAAGCCAGATATGTTCTGGATTTATTACGTTTTTCGAATTGAATTGAATAAAACAATTGGGCGAGTCCCTTTATTTAAATTTTATTCAAAAAAAATTAAAGTTAATGACGATGGCATCAAAAGTGCTCTCTTAAAAGCACTTTTCGGTAAGATGCCGGGGAAAAGTAACTGTAGTGAGTTTGTCCATAAAAAAAACTATACGCGTTTACACAAAAAAATTAAAAAACGAACACTTTTTCCACATTTATAAATTTTGTTAACAGCAGCTTACATCAACACAATCCCACTATGGAAATTTGAAATCAGAAATTCTGTCGTAGACGCCTACGTTTTAACTCTAACTGCTTGATTCACTTTCTCGTGCATCTCAGACTTCTTTATATATTTCCCTCCTGACACTGTCTTTACCAAATATCCTAAGCCTCCCTTCAATCATGTCTCACATTACGCTGCCTTGAATTATTTTAGGATCTCCAAGTTCGTAATACGAACTAAATAAATTAATCTGAAATCTAATAATGTGCGACAACCGAATTTCCTCATAGACGTAAACACATTGTTTGCCAATTTATTCAACTTAGCCTGATACGCTTAGAGTCTTTTATCTGTATACATTGCCCCGCATGGCCACGTGACTGTGTTGGTGGTCATCTGAGCAACAGCCTCGATAGTTAATTATCACATATGGTCCGAGCGACAATCTGGCGCCGGGGGGACGAGTCCACCCCCACCCCCACCCCCCGTGGAGAGGGGTTGGCCACCCCTTAATAAAATACCCCCAGACCTTTATCTAACCCTGGCACAGAATGCGGAGCTGTTCTGCTAGAACTACTTTTCAAACTAATAAATATTAAATTATGGCTTTATAAAATATGGAGCTTTTAAAAATGGACGACGTAGGTAGGTACCCCATTGTTAATGGTACCCTTTTTTCGAATATCCTTGCTTTTTTCTAGCAAATAAATAATCACTTCATCAAACCGGAAAGAAATCTGATGAAAAATACAATAAATTAACAATAATCGGAATGAAAAAGGAACATTTTGAGATTTTTTTAAAATAAAGTTATTTGGACCCGATATGATTTGAGATTTTCGCGGCCAAAAGTATTATAGTGATTAATTTTTAGTTTACTATGCCTTCTTTTTTCAACGTCTGCCCTGATAATTTAATTCATTCATTTAAAAAATACATATATTTTGATTAACTTTAATTTTAGGGTTGCTATGCCGTATTGCATTTCCTCTTTCCTTAGCATCTGCCCTGATGAAGACACCGTAACGCTCATGACCTTTTGTACTTACAGGTACCTCAAATTTGTAAAATTCTCCCCAACATACTGGTGCATAACCGTTTTATGGAGGATATGAATAATACAAAAAAATACTCTGGATTCAAAAAAAAAATTTGGACCTGCCTACTACGTCTTAGATATGGTTTGAACAATATGAAACAAAATGTACTAAATGTATGGCAGCTCGCTTTATCGGTTTAAACGACATTTTAACGCTCCTTTTTGTGATGGAAATGACTACCTGAAAATACTTGCGTTAATCTCGATATTACAGTTTGAAAAATCTTTGTAAATTTCACTACGTCAGAGTTCTCAGTTGAAAAGATTTTACTGTGAGAATTCAACAGATAATCGTAATTTTAGATTTGGCGTAAGCACGCATTAGGTTCATGTTTTAATTTTTTTTAATTCGTCACTTTTATGAATCGATAATGGTTTTGTTGTTGAAATACTCACCGCGATTAATCGATTTACTTTCTACCTTTTCAGTGCATGTTATGCTTAGTGAAAAGAGTTAATTGCTTAAAAAAATGAAGTAAACACGATAAGAACATTCATTGAAGTAGAAGAAGATATTAATAAATCTAGATGAAACGCGAACAGAACAAGAAACGGAAACATAAAAAGGTAAAGGTCATAAAGGCGTTGTCCCAGTAAGACAGATGTCTTGGGTTCCATTTTCAGTTGAGAACGCTACCTTTTTATTTTTCTATGTCTTGTTCTGTTTCCCGTTTCATTTAGATTTATTTGTGTTATCTTGTTCTTCAATGATATATTACATTCGTGGGTTAAACTTTCAAATCAAATTTTAATAAGATTTATTTAATTAATTATTGCAATAATTAGTCGCCTGCAATATCAATACAAATTGAAAATATCTCCCGAGTAAATATAAATGTCGTCGACGGGATTTGAACCCGCACCTTCTGATGTCCGGTCAGACCCTCTGGACCACTGAGCAACGTCGGCTTATTTCCAACACGCCAAATAATTCAATATGTACTACTACTTCAATCAACAATTACTGCTTATTATATTTTTTTCACCTGTAAACAACCAACTTTATTTTTTGTAGGAAAGGCTTTGTTAGTGCTAAATTTCCCACTAGATGGCGTCGAGACATATTATATCTACATTTGTTAGTGAAATATTTTGACTTGTCAAATATTATTATTTTTTTAATGATAAACTAATGTTTATAAAACCTTACATTATTGCTTGTAATAATTCATTATCCTCTGTGCTATGCATATAAATCGTGTCTTATAAACAATAGTTAATCATTAAAAAATAATAAAATTTATTTAAATGATATGCATCTAGGCTTTGTTTCGGAGGGTTGAATCCAGCCACCAACATCCCTCCTTCCCGTTCCCCAATCGAGACAGGAAATTGGGGTATTTGCGCTAACTTCTGCCCACCAAATTCCGATCTAACTGATTATTATCTCAAAGACATCATAAATCTTAGCAACTTTATTCTGAAAGCGTCTGATAAGTATTTGATTATAAAACTGGTAGTGGCAGACGGCTGATTGATTATATCTCCGTGCTTTAATATGGATTTAATTTATTTTTGAAAAAAGGAAATCGGACAAGATGAAAAGATTTTTGTTTTGTTTTTGTGGGTTGTACCACCGCCATCTTTATTAATACAGGCCGTGCTGTAGAAAATGAACTGACAGTCAAAGATATATTTTTTCGGACTTTTGCACTGGTTTTAGCGGGGTTCAGTACTAGTATGAATATTACGTTTTACACTTACTTATTACTTACTAGGTATCTTGAATACTTAAAAGGTACATAACGATTATAATCAAACTGTTCACGTAAGTAATGATGGAATTAACCGCTCTAAGAAATAGCCTCGATGCATATTTTTTTTTTCTCTTATCATTTATAGTCACCAATTATAATTCTACAAAACTCTTTACCATTATTCTGTGATAAATTATTTTTTTTTATTTTTTTTATGTGACACCTCACAAGTGCACTCCTGTCTGTACTGTGTAAAATCGGGGGAGCTATGTTGCCACTCGGTTGAGCAGCGTTGTGAGGCCGGTTAAAGCAGGGACTGTAATAAGGGATTTATAAATGCGGCTATAGAAGACGCCTGGATTATATGATGGAGGAAAAAAATAGGCCGGTAACTCGTTCCTTATATATTATGTTTATATAGTGTAATTTTATCTGATCTCTTTTTATTTTAATATTTATTGTCATTTTAATCTGTGTTTTATTTGAGATTTTCTTTTTATTTCAATTCCACATTGTTTTCCTTTAATCATTTATGCTTTTTGAATGTAATATGAATCTCATGAGGAGACTTCAATAGTTCAAGCAACCACGTGACATTTATAAAAATAGTATGTATAACTATTTGTTTTCCCAATGAACTAATATAAAAATGAATGAAAAATATTCGGTGTTTGGGCGAGTTTCGTGTTTCGTATCAGATGTGTTTAACATTAACGTACTTCGAGTGAATTTGATCACCATTTTTCACGTATCGAAAATATTTCTTAATAATAATAATATTTGACTGATTTATATAGCACCGTTTTCGTGAAAAATCACCTGACGGGTGCTGTACAAATATATTTATTGTATTATAAATATAACTGTCTTTCAACTAGTATTCATATTAAAAAAGTGACTTACATCTAAGACTTGTATCTAGTGACTTGCGTCTAATACTTGTATCTAGGGACTTGCTTCTAAGACTTCTATCTAGTGACTTGCGTCTAACTCTTAAAACTGCTTATTTAATGACATATATTTACGCATGTGGATTAAAGTTAAAGATTTACAGCTAACATACTTACATTTAAAAATACGTGTTTTGAGTTTTGCCCATTTGTCAGTGTTACGTCGATAATAATAATAAAATAAAACATAACTCTGTATGTATAGATACAAACAGGTCTTGAACAAATAAGGTGTTTTATTATGCTGTTGAAAGGTTTTATGTGAAATGGTTTTCTTTCAAATCGGTCAAAAGATCGCACTCGTGATTTTCTGTTCAGTGTTTTTAAGGTTTACGGAGGAAACGTACAACCTACGTCCGACCATGTGCATGCTGTCTAGCTTGGTATCTACGTATTGAGTCGTAATATTGACGACATGTCTATCATTTCAGCCTGGCGATAGCATAATAGGGTCTCCTGCGGTATAACTGGAATCTCCGGCCCATTTGGCGCCCACTTCCCCATAATAACAAAAGTGCCGCCCGTAAGTGCCGCCCGCCCGCCCTTTTACCCCACCCTCCCCTCCAAAACCATTCTTCTTATTACATACATATATGTTCTACATAATGCAGTAGAAAATATTGACACTCCAATACCTACTATTAATGCAAGAAAATTATCGTAATTCAACTTCATTGCTCACAGTTCAAATCTTCGATCCAATTACAATTTATTCCAAAACATACTCACCCCAAACCAAAAATAACCCATTTAAATTAGCATGTACATTACGTTTTTAGTTCTACAAAAATACATTATTGTTGTGTAAATATTTGGTAATGTTTTAAATACCCTGCATTTTAAATACTTCTATTGATTATCTTCTACTTCTGTTTTTTTATTTTTTATTTTCTTTCGTCTTAACTGTAAATACACTTCGTGCAGTATCCTTTTATTTTGTCGAAACTATGTCTTTTTAATATTTAACACTACGATGTAACAACTATTAACCCATTATGTATTCATTACTGCCGCCGTGGATGAAACCACAGTATGCTCCTTGAGTACCTCAAGGACGATGATGTGTTTTTACTTATGACGGCATAATAACACATTCCCATACATGCGAACACCTCAGCACAAGTTCTCCTAGTGAGGTGTTAACAAAACGTATGTAAACTGTACATAAAAAAATAATAGAAATAGTAAATAACATTGACATCCTTTTGCAGTCGGAGGCGTCGTTACTGTAAATATTGTAAATACCTAAGAATTACCAAAAAGTGTCCCTTTAATGACACTTTTTGGTAATTCTTTGGAAGCCGAACTCTTTCACTTGTAACTTAGCGTAATTATTATTAATAATAGCTTTACACGTCGAATCGGTAAAATAACTCACTTTACTTGGGTATATTGTTATTATGTTATAACAATATGTTTTTGAAATTATCACGTATCGAGTACATTAACTTGCTGTACAGGTGGGAAACTTGTTAATCTACATTTGATTACTATAATAGGTATAATTTTTTTGATTTGAGCTTTCTTTTTCGAATAAATCGAGTCCGAAGATTACATTATTAGGATCAAATTTTAAACAAAATTCGTTTGCTACTGGGTAATACATCAGCTGTGTATTGCCTTTTAAAATGCGTCGAAGTGTAAACCCAGCTCTTAAAAAAATGGTGAAAGTTTAAAAAAATAATAATAAATGCTCTAAAATCTCAAATAAAATCAATACACATTTTTTTAGATAGAACCACTAGTTTCCATCTATTTATTTTATAAATTCCTCCAGTTGAGTTCACAAATTATTCCGCGATCATAGCAAAGCAGCGAGATCATTATAATATATTCAGAAAAGCGTGTCTTATAAAATACCATCCGTCCTAGACGTTGTTCGGTTGCACTTTTTTATACCAAGGGAGATAGATAATCATACTCCCCCTACCTCAGACATCTCATCTCCTACCCTGCCTGGACCAAATTATACATTGTTGTTTAAATTTATTCATTAATTCATTAAATAAAATCATTTCTAAAAGCGTTTTATGAGACTTTTTCTAGAGTCAGAATCCACATATCAACGGCCATAAAAACCATTTTTTTCAATTTAATTTTTGGTTTATTGCTTTACAAATTAGTTCATGTCACCTTCGTACATCGTGTAAAAGAGTATACTTAATAATTTACGATCTATCTACATTTTTTATGTAATCTCTTTATAATTCATATCATCAATAAACATCAAATAACTACGTACTTTTTCTTTTTCACGTAGGTTGGCAACTTTTCGCAACAAAAATAATTTCCAATCGAAGAAAAACATACGTAGCTCATATTTTATATAAAAATACCGTCAAAAATAAGAAAAAGGTTTTAAAAATATCTCCATTCATAATAATATCTCTCCCCGATATGATGTGATCATTTTCTCCTTATTTTTCCGGTGTTTTCATTCCACAAGCTGCGCTCCTATATTCGGCGCTAAACACTTTACCTCTGAATAATTAAGGAACGTCTGGTAGAGCCGTGAGCTTTTAAAGGTTTTAGGGAAACATTTTTAAGCAGAATATTTCATCCTCTAAAATTTATCCTCATAATTGCATTTTCGTAGAACTAATTTATATTTAATGTAAAAAACGGAAACCTCCCAGGGTTTTCAAAATGAATAACCGTATAAACATGCCAAAAATATATCCCACCTTTTAGTTCAAATACATCCTTTTCGTTTTTTTCTGATCTTGCATTTTGAGGTTCTACGCTTTAGATAGTTGAATACTACTCGATGTCCAGTGTGCTGTATGTCCAAGTGGACTTTTCTCTTCTTGAAGATATTGTGACCCTTGACCTCTTTTATAATGTAATTGAAACAAATTTAACGCTTTTGTTTCGGCTACTGTCATAGTGCGAAGTCTGATGAATTAAGTTATAAATCTACGTCGGAGTATTATTTATTAGAATTATACTAGTAACTCTGATGTCTATTTATTATAATTATACTAGTAACTCTGATGTATATTTATTAAAATTATACTAGTAACTCTAATGTCTATTTATTAAAATTATATTAGTAACTCTAATGTCTATCTATTAGAATTATACTAGTAACTCTAATATTATTATTTATTAGAATTATGCTAGTAACTCCGATGTATATTTTTTTAGAATTATACTAGTATATCTAATGTTAAAAAATTGTAAATATTTAATTTGATTTATTGCTGAGTTTGAAAGGAACACTTAAATAGCGCTGCTGAAGTAGGTAGGTATTTACCCATTTTGTAGTTTCACGATCCTGAAGATAAATCTGATATATTGTTAAACGTAAAAAGTGAAATAGCAAAATGTCGGATCCTTTTAGATAGCTTAATTGTTAACTTAATTAAAGTTTGAATAAAATACGAATTTCAGTATAAAATCTTGCGCTGTATCTTACAAAATTGGATTATTTATTCCCTCGAGTAATTAAAGACCGACCCCTCCGAGTGTTTCCAATATATAGCAAAATAAAGAATTTTAAAAAAATAACTGGAAATATAGCATTTCCCTAAGCTACGTAGCTTTTCCTCCCACCCGCCCCCACCCGCGAGGAAATTAACGAGAATCGCGACTTGATAGGGGATGCTAAAATGATTATGTTCAGAATTTAATGGAAAATTTATTCCATCACATCAAGGCTGCAGGTCTCTGTGCCTTCTAACTGATTTACTCACTAACGGACTGTCGCGCCGTTTCTCCGCAGGGGTAGGCAGATAAGATGGGATGCTATAGTAAAATGCCTCTGTTCGAACATAAACTCTGACATTTAAAGCCGTTTTTGTCAGTTCCATTGATTTTTACAATCAACATTACGAGACCTTTACAGGTTGAGTAACCTCAAAAATGGATAAATCACGCTTTTCATCAAATTTATTTTGCATTCGAGAGGGAATCAAATTCGCAACAATTCTACTAAGATTTTACTAGTTTGTAGGATACCTACAATGATAATTGGTATTCACTGATGTCGCTAGCGATGAAATTAGCAACTATATCGAAAGAACCAGGTATTTTATAAATTTTCTCTTCTCATTTTCTCAAGACATACGTCAAAACATTTGGGACGTTATATTTCTACTGATTCCTGATTTTTAAAGAATGTATCAGATTCGTTCTGACCTTTAATATATAGGTATATATATTTTTTTGTAATTATTTTTTATTTTTAATAATATGTTTACATGGTACATAATTCATTTTACATCTTGGGTCTTTTTACTACTCTATTTACTACTCTTTTTACTACTCTATTTACTACTCTTTTTACTACTCTTTAATATATTTATTTATTACTTTTTTTTAGCTCCCACTGAGTCCACTATTGTTGAATGACCTACCGTTTGGTTTGAAGTCGAAATCTAGTTATTACCAGACATTTTAAAATATAGGTACAAAAAAAGATAAACAAATAAAATATATATACCTTTTTAAGAAGGGCGGCTACCAAGCGAGTATTGCTGATTTATTAAAATCCTGTTAAAAACTTGATTGCAATACATTTCCTAATAAAATATCCGTCTATTCATAATATATCGAAATGTTACAATATTAGAATTTTTATAAACACATGTTACGACATACTAATAGCATATTCGTGTTTTGCTGACAGTTTGTTAGGAAACCTGTCGATTCGTTCGTCGAAGGACTGTAGTTTCGTTTTTAACAAAAATTTGAATAAGTTAATCAGATTTTTAATAAAATCAGTAAGTTTTTCCGTGCAACAATAACAATAAATATGTGGAGCCCTTGATGTGATTTTTGTTTATTGATCTTCAGAAATATTATGTTGTTAAATCGCAAAACGGCTTTATTTAAAATTAATTGTCTATTTAGTGTAGCCTGTTAATATATACCTATTAATTTACCAATTAATTGTTTTATGTATCTCTTTGTTTCAGGTATGAACAACTCTGATAGTAAAAAACTACCCAAACATTCAACAAATCAATCAGTTATTCCAAAAGTAAGTACTGCCATCACAATAAATTGTTATTATACGTTTTTTTTATTTATTATGTTGCGTAGATTTCATTTTTACACCCAGTAAACCTGCTATCTTATTATCACGTGGCGTATTCATTATTAATAATTTAGTTAATACCAATTACATGACTAATATTTTCCAAAAATGATAATATTGCTTATGATTGGGTATCGGTTGGCCGTGGCGTTGGTTGTCGCGGTGGGCGCCATCGCCGCCGCGCGTGCGGTCGCGTCCGGTTCGCGCTCTTGCTACAAATTATTTTCCCATTCGATCCGCTTTAAAACGGAATCCTAGTTAAGGATGTAGGCTGTAGGTCCCTTTCTGCTGTTTTTGAGGTTAGGCTTATTAATTAGGTCGCGTTTGTTTGTCTATCGAAAATCCTCCGATATTTTAGGGAAAATTGCCACGCGTGCATTTTATTTATTTATTTATTTATTACACGCCTTAGTGGGCTTTTATTTAAAAAAAACAATTTATATTAGAGTAAACACTTAAAAATTAATACAATAAAGAAGAATGTAAACATAATGGCAAAAATGAATCCTCACGCATATAATTGAGTTTAAAAGATTCAACAAAACAAAATAGTAGAAGCGGAGAAGTTATATGGGTACATATGTCTATTTGTGATAGAATATACAACATTTATACTGATTAGTTTTCAAATGAAATATATCACCCAGATCAGAATATTTGTTTCCGAGATTGTGAAGTCTCGGAATCGGAGAATTTTGGTAAGCTAGTGTCCTGGTGTTATTGAAGTAAAAAGTTAAGAAATGTCGGCATGATTTTTTGGGAACATGGATATTGATACATTGAAGTAATTCGGGACAGTCAATTTTAAAATGTAGTATTCTTTGTAACAGTATTAAATCTGTGCTTATTCTTCTTTCTGGAAGTTTCAATAGAGACATTTTATCCAAGAGGTAATTGTAATTTATGTTTTGTATAGGAATATGCAATTTATAATTTATAAACCTTAGAAACTTCCTAAGACGGTGTTAATCTGCAAAACTGAAATTACATTTGAAATTGAGAAATTTCAAATTATCATTCTTCAACAGTTGCATAGTTTTTTTAACACCATTTTAAGTAAAATATCAAAATCCTTCTTTTCCCCTTTTTTACATGCGAAATCCATTCTTGTGTTTAAGGTGGGGAACACTAGAACACTTACGAAGTAAAATTATTAGTAAAAAATAATTTCGTGATTATAAATAGGTTCCAGCAGGCTGAATAAATTCATTCGAAGCAAATTTTATAAGATATCGCTGGTTTGAAATTAAATGTCCTGTACATAAATTCACTTAACAGTGCCTGACATTTTTGAAACCAGGGTTTTTATTTTTTTTATAAGATAATGTGTCCTTACTGGGGTACCCCGTTCTAAGGTCACATTGTTTTAAAATAAACAAAGATTTTAAGAGTTACATATCAATTTTCTTAGAATTTTAAAGGAAATTTACATTTCACGCAATGTAAGGTATTTGAAGTTGTTCAAGAAAAACAGTATTAACTTACTTGACTTTAATATTTTATATTCGTATAAATATTGTAATTTTAATTAAAGTTCTGAACCCAAAGGCAGCACATTTTTTTCATATTTGAACTGCTTGGGTGTAGACCATGTTAACTGACAATAACATGTTTTCAGATATAGTATTTGTAATGTTATTATGTGTGAAAGTAAGATGAGTATGATTTGAAACAGTTAGTTACCATCCTTTACATGAACCCACGAACCAATTTATGGTATAAAACATATTCATATGTTCCAAATCTAATAAGTCCAAAAAAGGGAAAAATACCAGTAAAAAATGGACAGTAAGTATATTGAAAGCGATTAATTTTAGATCAATAACGACATAATTTTTCATCCATGATTAATCATCTGGATCCTTGTGAATCACAAAAGATGTAATCGATTGATAACGTGACGTGCCATAAAATAATGATATTTTCAGGTAAACTATGACACGTGTATGTAAATACCATTAAATGCCTTTTAAATCGATCAAAGTTGAAGCGTGTAAAACATGTGAATTGAAAACACTTAACATGCTTTATATGTAACAGGTTAGAATGTACCAAAATCTTACTGTGGTCATATCTTTACTAGTTGAAACTGTCAAAAGAATCCACAGAATTTACAATGTTTGCAATCACTTCATCTATTGATTGTGATGACACAGAACATGGTATATGACGGCCATCCGCCATCTTGCGTCACTTACCATTCTTTACTTGAAACGTTATGTCCGATACCTTTGATTACAAATCTCAAATCGTTAAAATAGTGTTACCACTACGAGGGTGACCTCCAGCGAAAGAAGATATCAGAAAACTCAGTCTACACGAAAAATGTCAGTTAGTAGGGTCTACATTCGAGCTGCTCATTTCACAATAAATTGTTTCCTCCGATGGCAATGCTGAATATTATTTTTGTAAGTAATCATATTACAATAATTCTTCCAATAATTAAAGCCACCATTTTTTGCAACCAATTTCTAAAACTAACGTGTGTAAACATTATTAAATTAAGCTTTATTATTTATAAGACGTGTACCACAAACATCAATAAGCTTACTCTACGTGTTTAATAAAGAAAAACAAATACAACTGTGGTTAAAAAACCAGCCTCAAAATTCTAATGATCGTATTTTTCAACCCTTTTTAACACCTTTTTTCCAACGACCTTTTTTCATTCCATTCGTCAGTTTTTTTGTGGAATTCTGATTTCTCCCTTGCGGCGCAGCCTGTGGTATATGAATATGTATTCGGAAATCAATTAAACTCAACCTTAAAGCAACCGTGCGTGGAATTCCACAACTAGGAGGCAGGAATATATCCTGCAATGGAATTTAATGGAATCCGCTTCTCTCAGGGCTGTGCAATGTCCGATATCCAATATTCCACGGAATTTTGCAAACTTTTTAATTCATGATATTTCGTAGAAATGTCCTCTTTCAAGGTACACAATATATTTTATTCCGGTTTGATTAAAAATGCCTATCTGTTGCATTTGTTTGCTTACTTACTTACTATTCTTATGAAATGAAAAAACACATAATTGTAATCAGCCATTAAAAGTATTTTTTTGAAGGATGTTAATATTTTTGTGGTGTGATATTAAATGAAAAACACACTTTGGAATACTCCATTTTTTGAATTGACAATTGACGGCCAACCAGGTTACGCTTATCTCAAGCTTTGTCAGGGCTTTGATATATAATCCCTGACGAAGCAGCTTTTTCTTGGGACAAATAAATTGTTCATTTATACAATGTTCACAGAACTACTATTATATATATGTCTCTTCGGTCATCAACTAAAATCCTCACTGAAAGAGTTCTCGAGTTCCACATTTCTGTCTAGGAATTCGAGGCAACGTTTATGCAAATACAATAAAAAATGTCAAACCTCTAGGAATAACGGTCGGAGTCAGTAAGGTATTTATAAGGACTTACGACATTGAGTTGTATTATAAACCTAGAGAATATCGAACACGCTTATATTTTTGGTATCAATAATTTCAAGAATAATTCTTGAAATTTTTAGTAAAAGATTTCCCAAATATCCTTTTATCCAGACAGATCATAGTAATTTTCCAATAAAATAAACCTAAACACCTCGGTAAAGCTCTTCTGGTGAGATTTTCACGAAACACAACACCATTCAACGGAATTTACAGTAATTCCATCCGCACGCTAACCTTGCACGCAGAAAGATCTAGCGCAAACTCGTGAAAAATCATGGAATATTATAATTTCAATTTTGAAAAAGACATTTGAAAAAATTAATTGTTCAAATATAATATTATGTGTAAAGTAGGTACCTACTTCATCGCTTGTCTGCAAATTTGAAAATTACACTACAAAGCAAATTTGAGTTAATTGAACCAGATTTCTCGGAACGCACAGCCTTGCGAAATAAAATTTGTATATTATTTGATGAGAGTATTATTTCAATTGAAGAATATCCAGTCAGTTCTCCTAGTGAGATGTTAGCGATATACGATAAGCTACATACACATTTCAGTAATTAAATCCACACGCTAACCTTAAACTCCGCATTAATGTGGCCATGTTTATAGAAGTATTATTTCAAATTGAGAATCCATGTCTCTGTTAAAAAAGCGTTAAACGCTTGCATCAGCCTTATTCCAGCGAGGCCGGGTCTGGCAAAATCATTATTAATGACGTCACAAAGTGGGATTGACGCTCGCCGGAGTCGATCGCGCCACAGCTCGATGTGCTATGTGCTATGGGCTGTGTGCGTCGCCCTAATGAATTGTTTTAAAAGCAAATGCTTGTAAGTCGCGGCGGGATATGTTGTGAATATAAAGACGTTTTACGCTTTCTTGGAATTGCGAAGAAATTTCCCTGCTTTAATACAGATTTCATGATTTTTTTAGTTTCACTCCACGTGATTTCGGAACAGGAATCTTAAAGGCACTATTTTAATAAATCTTTAATGATGATTTTGTGCAATTTTAAATCTTCTTTCTCTTTTTAATATGTCAAGCAAATCTGAACTTTTTCACAGCTTTTTAAAATATTTTTTATAAGTGTTTAACTTATGCTGCAAATTAAATAAGTTCTATAATAATATAGCAAAGTTCCTTTGAAATCCATGAAAAATCACGGGATAGTCTGCATTTTTGATCAGTTTATAAATATTGAAAATGATAATTAAAATAGTTTTCTGTTAAAATTGTTACGTTACAACTTTATGACTTGTCTGAGTTCTTAACACATCAGTTAAAATTTTGAATATCACACTTAAATTCAAAAAAAATTGTGTTCATTGAATCAGAGTTACGCGGGTCACACGCATAACTGAGATTAGGTTTTTTGATTATTGGAATGCTGTGGCTTTGACTATTGAAATTGTAAATTTTCTTTATATGGCGCAAACTAATAAAAAAACACATGGTTGCAGTACGCACGAGTAAGAAATGTTAACTTATAACTATTAATTATTAAAAAGTGAAGAAAAAATTCATGCAAATATTTAATTTACATCAAACACCGCTTCTCCGATGTCTATGAAGAAACCCTTTTATTGCGCTAATAATAACGTCGCCCCACCGGAGGTACTTTCGGAGGTAGTAGCTGCAAGGATCACTACGGAAGTCATATATATATATTTATAAATCTACACCACTTTTCACGAGTTTTCCCAAGACTTTTTTTTTTTTTTTTTTATATTAACTCCACACAGGAGGCCCTGAAGAAAATAATTTCCCTCAGGGCCTATGTCATCTTTGGGGATGCTGTGTGGAGGGTCTAAAAGACTTGATGCGTACCTGTAAATAATATCTATTAGTTACCATCTTAATCTTGAAATTGAAAATCTGTATCCTGAAACAGTTGAAATTCTAAAAAGGCGAGCTCTGGCGTCACGATATTTGCAAACCTTGTTTCTATCAGAAGCATTTTGTAGTAATCCAATTTAAAAAATAACCATATTTTGCACTAGAGTTCCAACTACCCGCAACCAGTAGGACTAATTGTAGTGAGTTCTGAGGCTGGTGGGGGTGAGGGGAGGGATGTGAGATGGGGAGAGAAAGGTTAGGAAGTAACAGACAGAAGTAACAGAACATTTCGATTCTGATTGGTCGGGATAACAGTTCACCAGAGCGATACCACGAATATAAGTACCAGACTATTACAAATGTCCATGAATCCAAACATTATTAGACTGGTGATAAACCAATATCGTTCATTCGTGAACCCCTAATCCAAATGATTTCTTCATCCAAAATTATCTTCCAGTAAATTTTGATTAAATAGCACTGCTAGTCTCCATATTAAGGTAGTTAGTTGAACGTAGGGTGAGTGGGTAGAGGGTAGACTGTAGAATTTCTGCGGAGGACCTTAAATATCTATTTGGTCGGTGCGGTATCCCCGCTGGTTTGGCGTCGACCGGAAATGACGCCACTTTCGGCGCCATCGGGCTGCAGGCGTGGGCGAAAATACCGAACATACAACCTTAATCATACCCATCTATACCTACTAATACACTGATGAAGCCTTTAGCCCTTAGCCTTCGAGCCGAGTGGCTCAGTCAAAGGGTGTATATCGGAAAAAGTTGTTATATGGGTAATAAATAATAACACAAAACTATTTTAGAGGTAATATTTAAAAAATATAGATTGACTGACAAACCAAATATTCATCAATTTTGACATACTTGATAAACGATAAACATACCAATGGCGGCTCGTTACTTTTGGTGTGCGACAGTGCTAATATTACAAAAAATGGCGTTATTGATGTTGTTGTAGCTAAAATTAAATTTATTGTGGGAAGATTTTCGGGAAATTTCAGTTTTCCGATTATCTAAAATTCTACATACAAAAAACGATTAAAAAATTTTTTTTTTCAGCTACAACAATATCAATAATGCCATTTTTTGCAAAATTAGTATTCTGTCAAATTAAATATTACTAATAGTGAAGAATTAAGAATGAAGGTATTGTAATTTTTAGTGATGATTTCGGAATAAAGAATATTTATAAACATTGTACACATTTAATTATATTCATTGTACACAGTTCCTAGCTAGGCAGATTAAATGTGTACAAATGTTATTGTCAGTATGTCTTATCAGGTCGATATTAGTTCCCAGTTAGGCAGATTAAATGTGTACAAGTGCTATTATGTTGCGTCAGGTCGATATTAGTTCCTATTTACAAGTGTACACGTGTTATTATGTCTTGTCGGGTCGATATTAGTTCCTAGCTAGGCAGATTAAATGTGTACAAGTACTAACATGTCTTGTCATGTCAATATTAGTTCCTAGCTAGGCAGATTAAATGTGTACAAGTGTTAGTTAGTGTGCCTTATCAGGTCGATAATAGTTTCTAGCTAGTCAGACTAAATGCTCGTGAAAATGCCAAATGAATATGTTGTAAAAAAAACCATGTATAATTTTAAGTGATATTATTTAACAGTTTTTCAGACTCCCCTCTACCCAAGCTAACTCGCCATTTAGTGATTATTAAATAAGTTATTATTTGATATTTACATAAGGGTTTGCGGTAAATAAATTAATTTTAAATAATAATAACGTTAATTAAAAGAAGAAAATTGAAAGCTGTGAAACGTATTTATAAACATGTATTATGAAGCTATGAAGCGTATTTATAAACATGTATTATGAAGCTATGAAGTGTATTTATGAACATGTATTATGAATCTATGAAGTGTATTTATGAACATGTATTATGAAGCTATGAAATTTATTTATGAACATGTATTATGAAGCTATGAAGAGTATTTATGAACATGTATTATGAAGCTATGAAGTGTATTTATGAACATGTATTATGAATCTATGAAGTGTATTTATGAACATGTATTATGAAGCTATGAAATTTATTTATGAACATGTATTATGAAGCTATGAAGAGTATTTATGAACATGTATTTCTTAATACCTCAAAGATGATTCAGGCTCCAGATTTTAGATCTCAGTCTAGTTTAATGTAGCATAACAGGACATTTACTAACCTATCGTACAAAGCTGTGTTTGGGAGATTTATCCATCGGGCGTGTTATGGCTCGTCATTAAAATAAATAATAGGTTTCGGTATAAAATATTTATGGGCAAATTGAAATGCTTGGGATGCCGGAACCGTCGGCGCCTCTGAACAGTGTCTGGCCCTCTGGACGTGTACTCGTTACGCCACTGGGATATGCAGATTATTATTACGTATCTACTGTAGGAAATTCTGTGGAATGCTTTACATTCCTCCCTCATTCGCATTCTGCTTGTGTTTTATCGGTCTACTTTATCCACAATAAGATAAAGACAGTTTTATTGGAGATGAAATTACGTTTCAGTCGAATAAAGAAGTACACCTCACCGCAACAACTGTACGTTCGAAAGTATTTTTTGAACCGTAGGTACACACTTGTTTTTTCTCAATTCGTATCAATCAGAATTTAAAACAGTATTCAAAACCGATACCCTATGAATTATAGGAGCGAATACTTTCCTTTTCTTTTGAAAATATTAACATCATCGTCAAACATACTAATTTCGGTTGTGGGTCTGTTTGATTGATTATAAATCTGATTCGATGAACTCTGGTTTGTTTTGGATTTAAGTGCCATTTTCCGAATTGGTACTGATACTGTCAAGAATTCAGACATAATTTGATAACTTTTCTTACACAATTGACTAATAATCACGAAAATTTTTGTTATTAATGACTTGCTGATGTAAATATTTTTTCTTGATCATTCTACAGCAATTTATTGTCCTTGTTCTGATGTGTTCTTTATATAAACTTTCAGTTTCACAAATCCTACAATTAAATTATTCACGGTTCTAAGCTGGTTCACTTATTGTGATACATATATTATAGGGCTCTACAAAGCTTACAAATATTTTAATTGACAACTTAATTATAGTAAGGATGCCTTCAGTTATTCGAATAAAAAATTTTTGTACGATAATAATTAATGAAAGCTTGTGTTTATTCTAAAAACCTAAGTAATT
Source organism: Hesperophylax magnus (assembly GCA_026573805.1). Classification (NCBI taxonomy): domain Eukaryota; kingdom Metazoa; phylum Arthropoda; class Insecta; order Trichoptera; family Limnephilidae; genus Hesperophylax; species Hesperophylax magnus. Next base: position 2,684,664 of record JAIUSX010000977.1, on the reverse strand, counting down.
ACTGTGAAATTACTTAGGTTTTTAGAATAAACGATGGAATTTCTAAAAAAGTTTACACATCTTTTTTTTCTTCTACCTTTGTGTAGAACGTAGAAAGGTCGTGGATTTCTTGAAAAAAAATATTTATTTTGTATTTATTTAGATTCTATATACTTCTATGTGGATAATATTTACCTGTAGGCTTTTGGCTTAGCATCCCATTAGCTAACTATTTTACGAAAGCTGTACTCGCAGCTTGGTATTCAACAAGTACATGCGCTTGTTTGTATAGGAGTGTAAGTCCACAAGGTAGAGCTGATCAATGTCCCCCTCCCCACCCCCCGCCGGGTGACATTGTGTGTACGTAATCATTTAAAAACCTTCTGTTTTGAAAGCGGATAATGAAAACACTCCCTTCAATTATTATTTACCCCCGGAGCGCAGAACAAGGCCGGGTGAATGTGTACTGTACACAGGGGGTGGTGAGGCGACTGTCGTCTGAAGTGATCACGCGGTCCGGCCCCGGGTCGCGTGGGGCGCGTGCCTAATCTCCGTGGCGCCGGAACGTGACCCGACAATGGGCGGAAACGGCCGAAGGACGCCGGGACGCGGCATCGGCGTCGAAGGCTCTCGTCACCGTCGGCGAGGACACGTTCTGTTGGAGCTGTTAATCCGGCGTAAGCTGCGGTGTCGGCACTGTGATTTTATGAACCACGTGAAAATCGCATCACGTCATTAACGGAATTCGCGTTAGTATTTCACGTTGCTGATGAAAATTGCACTTTTGGTTTGGTCCTTCCGTAAATAGCTGTAAAATATTTTTTCTCTCTGTTGAATGGGTTGTTTATTAAAAAGACGAATGGGCTATATTATATTATAGCTATCCGTTTCCCTATAGCGATGGTTTAATTTTTTCAATACTTGCGTTAATCACCGGAATTTTGTTCGTTGATAACAACTGGATATCGTTTAACTGAGAGGTACTATTTTTAAGTTTGTTTGGTACCATCGTTTTATGCCTTTCTTTATTTAGTAGACTTCTTTTACCAACGTCTTCCATGGCAGAATGGTACTCTTCGTTTTTGGCTTGAACCCAGATATTCAAACCTAGGCGAGGACCAAAAAAAATGTATTTCATAAAATTTAAATAGTTTATAATATTGTTTATTTGCACTCTGGCCCTTTGCAGATTTCACTCTCAAGGTGTAAGGTGTTAAGCCCTGATGATACATTACATTCGGAATAGATACTTATAATCTGATAATATCTCTAAAAGAAACAATACTAATAGCCATGTTAGTTTCTTCTCTCATCTCTTTTTTTCTGTCCCAAACCGAAGTACAAGACAAACGACTTAAGCTGTCTCTCGCACCTCGTCATAGTCTACGTGTCGTGTAATTTACCCGAGTTGCACCTGAACACAGCAATAGACCCTGTTTCATGGTGAAGTTACCCGAGTTGGCTTGTCAATACTTACATTAACTTCCCCAGACTTATGCTGGTGCTACGTACCCGGCTGCTGCGCTCATCCTTGTTCAATTGACGTCCCCACACGGCTGCGATACACCGAGACGGTGTGACATTTCACGTCGCCGTGTGACGACGTTACACCAGTTGGACTGCTAATATTATGCAAATTAATGTCTTGCAGCGCGCTGCGGTTTGATTTATGTGCAATCCGAAATACAGCTTACAGTTTTAGTCATAGTTGGTATTGGTTCTGACACCCTCTAAAATTTAATATTACCATATCCTTATAGAATATAGAAACCTAATTATTTTGTTAGCGGTGAAAAATCACTTGATACTATAATAATTGTATTATTATTTAAAAATATTTGCCTTGTTTTAGAGACTATCAGAAATTTACCTTTTGAATGAATGAACACCGTTAGTAAACCTGTGAAAAATTACGATATCTGCTGACATAAGTTTAAACGAAAAAAATACACATTTCAAATGTAGAAAGATTCATTAAATAATTAAATTCAAATAATTTTATCATCCATTTTATCGCTTGTCTGAATTGTTTCAACAATAAGTTCCAATTTTGGAAATTAAAAGTTCCATTGAACGTTCAATTGAAGAATTTCTCGCGTGATTATTTCATATCACATCACAACATAAACAACCGTATTAGTATGTTTGATGGTTGAGATAAAAATTCCCTTTATTTTCTTTTGCAATTATTTAACCAATGTATAACTGTATAAAGCTTCCTTGATTTATCTTATCATAAAACAATGTCAACAAAACATTATTTTGATTAGGGGGCTTGATTGTGACTTTTTGAACGCATTTGAGCTATTTTTTTTTACAAATACTCGCGCTTTATAAAAAAATCATCAGTTAAGTTCAGTTTTTGTTGGTTCTATCGACATATAATTTTTTTTATATGTTGATTAAAAAAATAATGTTTCATCATTATAGAAAATATGTTACAATATACATAGTAGTCATTTCACATAATTTTATATATAAGATAATTGATATTTGTTATATTTGTGACAATAAGATATTTGTGGGATATTATTGATAAACATATTTCGAAAAAAAACACAAATAAGAAATCACTACCCCAAATGGTTTAGTCAGTCTCTTATTAAGCTCCTTAAAAAGAAAAATAAAGTAAGACTGATTATAAGACTGGTATTCTAAGAAAAAGATCGACAAAAATGCAAAAAGAATGCTATTTATCATATATAAATTCTGTTGAACAAGGCATAAAAGTAAATGTAAAAGCTTTCTGGACATACTCAAAATCGTTCCGTACTACCAATTGCATTCCTAAATTAATGCACCTGGATTCTATAACTGCAGATAATGGACAACACATTGCCAATATTTTCTCTAATTATTTCGCATCCGTTTATACTCAATCTAATCCCTTGTTATATACTGCCATGCCAAAAGTTTCACAAAACAACCAATTTAATCTTGGAAAAATCAATGTTAGCAAGGAAACCACTAAATCTTGTTTAGAAAAAATCGATACACCAAAGGCCCAGGACCTGATAAAATACCTCCCTTGTTTGTAAGATGTTGTTCCAGCGCGTTGATTAACCCACTTCTTTTAATATATAATGAATCATTATCTTCAGGAACTTTCCCAGATTTGTGGAAAAATGCTCATATTGTTCCAATACATAAATCTGGTGATAAATCTTTTGTGAAAAATTACCGACCAATCAGCATTTTATCTTGTTTTGCAAAAGTCTTTGAATCTATAATTTATATTTCTGTATTTTCACACTTTAAACCCCAATTATGCATTAATCAACATGGGTTTGTTCCCAACAGATCTACAAATTCAAATCTTCTTGACTTTTGTGATTATGTTTGTAATGCTTTTAATGAAAGAACTCAAGTACATGCCATTTACACAGATTTTCAAAAGGCATTTGATAAAGTTAACCATTCTATTCTACTACAGAAGCTTGATCGAATAGGTATTCACGGTGATCTTTTTAGATGGCTTAAGTGCTTAAAAAAAAAAAAGTCTTACTTAGAAAATAGAACACAATTAGTACTTGTTAATGGGTACGAATCACCTCCCATAATTGTAGGCATCAGGCGTACCCCAGGGGTCCAATCTTGGCCCTCTGCTTTTCTTAATATTTATTAACGACCTTGGCCCCATGTTACGCTGTGTTCTATTTGCCGATGATCTCAAGATTTACCGCAAAATTTCCACTGATTCTGATCATGTTAAGCTTCAAGACGACCTTTTCACACTAAATAGCTGGTGCATTCAAAACGATATGTTTTTAAATATTGAAAAATCTTATATTATTACTTTTACTCGTAACAGAAAACGAAAGGATTATGCATATTCCATTAATAATGTACGATTAAATGCAGTCACCACTACAAGAGATCTAGGAATCACTCTTGATTCAAAGTTTATGTTTGATGTACACATAAATGATATTATAAGTAAATCAATGAAAATGATTGGATTCATTCATAGAATATCGAAACCATTTAAATACCCCCAATCCATTATAACATTATACAACTCCTTGGTCAGAAGCAAATTGGAATATGGGAGTGTTATCTGGAACCCACATTATATAAAATATTCTAAAACTATTGAATCTGTGCAAAAAAATCCTAAGACTGTTATCATTTAAACTTGGATTAAATGCCTCACTCAAATCTTATGAAGAACGACTACTAAACTTCAAATTTACAACATTGGAAAAAAGAAGACAATTTGCGGACTTAATATGTTTATATAAAATTATTCATGATAAACTTCTTACCACTAATTGTCTGAGCAATATTCATATTAAAGTTCCTAATAGACATAATTTAAGGAGCCAAAATATATTCCATATTGAAATATTTAATAACAATATTGCATACTTCAATCCACTGTCTCGAATGTGTCGTCTGTACAATACAGTTGAATGCGACCTTATAGATATATTCGCAAACAGTCTCGCATATTTTAAAAAACAAATTAACAATCTTCTACCATGATGTGTTATGGAGAACAGTTAAGAAATATAATTGCTTTATTATTTTCTTTACTTTTTTTCCTTATCCTTTCTCTGTAAATTTACTATATTTTATATTTCATATTTAATATTTATGTTTTATATATCTTTTTAATTATTGTTATTTATGTTTTTTTTTATTTTCTTTCACTACTAGCATCTCCGCATAAAATCAACTAAACCTTGTTTACGCATGCTGTGAACATTTTTAATTGGGGTGTTAATATCTGTGCACATTCCCACGGAAATAATATAAATGTCATAATTGTTAACACTCTGTAAATGTTTCAAACAATAAATAAATAAATGAACCACCATAATAAAGCCAGGCTTGTGTTTAGAGGGGGATGTGTTGATGTGTTATTATGTTGGTTATTTCTTTATTTATATGTCTATGTATTCAGTTTATATTTTCGGTGTTTTTTTACATTAGGTCCTCACAGGAGGCCCAGAGGAAAAAAAACATCAGGGCCTATGTCATCTTTGGAGATGCTGTGTGGAAGATGATCTTAGGGAAATGAAGCAGATAAAAGTCTGGGAAGGGAAAATGGTATGAGGGGTGGGTAAGAATTTTGGGATGCGTCGAGAAAGAGTCCGGTTGGAGAAGTAAAAAGGTCTCCCTTTACCAGTCTCTCCCGATCCGACCCGCCACGTAGTAAGTGGGCAAACGGGTCCACCGCCAAAACTAAGACAAAACTCACCCCATGAACACGGGCACCCCTGCTAAGACACCAAACATAGCCAACCATTTGGGGTGACTTATGGGAGGGGTGAAGGTTATCCAATAAATGGTTTCAGGGACGGCGTACCCATAGCCGCCTCCCAAATTGGGTTTTTAAGATGAAATTTATTGTTATTTATATTTCTAATACTTTCTGGTATAGATATTTATAGTTGAATTGCCCCATTATTTTTTGACATTTTGGAGTTGAAAGTATATACGTTTGTCTGAGTTATTTATTATTTTTATAATAATAATAATTTTTATTCCAGTATGTGGGGAGGTGAGTGTAATCCCACACGTCCCATATGTGTATACATATTTTAAATGGTGCACTTTTATTTAGAATATTATCTTTGTAAATATGCAACCAGAAGTATAACGCATTTATTTTTCTGACTTTAAATTCTTTACACGTAAGTTCTGATGAAAATCTGTATGGTTTTTGTAAAGTGGTTGTTTTTGCGTTTTTGGGTTCCACCCCATCCTATAATGCCATAATTGTATTATTGATTGACAGAACATTAATTGAACGTACGTAATTCTGAGTAAAAATTCATTTATGATATATCTTTACAGCGCCCTTGAGGTGATTTCTCACGAAAACGGCGCTATATAAATTAGCCAAATATTAAATATTATTATCTTACACATCTTAAGATATATATTAGTTTTCCAACATTTTCTTTTAGTATATTTATGTGTGTGGACCATTTTAGGCATTGTTCTATGATTTCTAAATAAGTATTTCTCACCTAGAGCACTGCTACCTTTGCCAATTATACCACTAATAAGAACTAATTTGTTTTGATGTCCAATTTATGGACTGTACAACAAACAACCTTATGTCAATCGCCATGAAATAATGTTTACCTGGCGCGGATTCACCCCTCGACCTTTTGAAAGGACCCAATACCCGCTATGTGTACATCGCCTTATACACCTTAATATGTCTCGTCTCCGATGGATGCAATATCACCAGCGTCAACACTCCTCACCATCGTGGGATCCTGGCACCCTGGTACCTGATACCTGACACTATGGTCCGTACATTACACTATCAGGAGTGGATTGGCCCCATTTAATTAGGGCCGGATGTTTTTTAAAGAAATTTTTTTTAAATGCTTCAATTATTATTATATTACGAACCCTAACAGAACAGTAAACTTCCAGACGGTCTATCATGGTGAAATAGATAACTTGACAATATCGAATCGATAGGCGTAACTACGGATGATTTTTTACCGATTTCGTTGATAGTCAGACCGATATTGATAATGCAATAAATTAGAAATCGACATACGCTGGCAACACTGGAGGTGATTTTTCCAAATTATTTTTATAAATGTGCATGTGAACCAAATTGACATTAGTTTAAGGGTCAATTTTCATGCTCATCCGCCCCAAATTTTCTTTATTTGGTCGATTTTTCTTTCCCGTATATTTATGGAAATTATGTCACTGCACTACCCCTGCATACTAATTTACTGTGCCATAGGAATCCATCTAAGATGTTGATCTTTTGGACATCATCCTAACGGGTTTCCATCCTGCCCTCTAGGCCTGGTTTCCATTCCGCCCCTGTAGGGTGCGGTCCCCTTCGCCGATATTACACCCCACAGAATGACATATCTCATGGCAATCTGTCTCAATAGATGTCGCCGTGTGGCGGCCAAGTGGGTGCGGCGGGCAAGGGAAGGTGAGGGGTAGGTACCTGCCTATAAATCACGGTCCAATCACGCTCCGAGGTGTGAAACATGGCGGCCGGGTAAATAGAGGACTTGGCTGATATTAAAGTCAGCGTAACAAGACGGTATCGATAGTTAGCGATAGATAGCGGGAAACTGGTAGACGACTTTTAGCTGTAAAGGTTATGAATAGCCATGCTACCCCGCTTGCCCTTCCTCCTCTTTTTTTCATCGGTCTTACAAAATTTCTCACCTTACTGATAGTGTTTTCTCGGGTCTGGACAAAAAAATCTTGTCATCAAATATTCCCGATGGATATTCAATTTCAAATAGATTCGCTGTTTTTTTAACTCCTCAGGCTAATTTGTTTGGTTTATGATCCTTAGGAATTATTACCCGTGGAGTCATTTTGTTAGCTTTTCGGAATAGCTCATATAGTCCACATAGAAATCGTTGTGTCTCCTTTACCTTTATGGTTAGAAATATCAACTAAACATTGTTAGAAAGGTTTTCTCGTTATATGTAATTTTTGGTCAGTGTTTAGAGGAAAAAGCGTAAAGTGAACCATTGTAAAAACTTTTTCATGTTTCATTGCAAAATTTTAATATTTGAAAAATGAAATATTTGTTTCTAATAAAATTAAAGTTTGATGGCGCATTTCATCATCTTTCTAAAAGAGTTTTTTTGTTTTTGGATCCATTCAAAAATGTCTCATTTATTTGGATTTTACTAAGAGCGGAAATATAAGAGAATTCTTCGACTTTTTGACTGTATCTTTAAGATACTCGTACATAACGGTCCAAATGCTAGAGGCCTGAATGGTTAAACGTATCCCAAAATAAAGTACTGTTTTTGATCTCGATCGGTTTAAAAATACCTTCCCAATGGTTTCTTCTTGTTAACTTTATACGAAACTAAAAATCACATTTGGTTAGTGAGGCGTATTATATTATGAAGGTTATTGTCACTACACTTTGTTTCGTTTTATATAAAAAAATAATTGTGCAAGACGATGACCACACTGGTGTAGATTTATTGGATTTGAAAAATATTTCTAATATTCCTCTTTTTCCACCAGAAAAGTTACCTATATGTAGCTATTATTTGTCTCTCGACTGTGTTCAAATATCTACCAAAAAAACAAATATTCTCATATTATTTGTTGCAATATACCAAATTATTACATACAGAAGTGTCGACGCTCTAAATTTAAGTACAGAGTTTTCCAATAAGAGGTGTTATTTTGAATAGCCCGCTATTTCATTAGATGTTACTTTTGAAGCTGTCATTTTTGACATTTGACAAGTAGAAACTACGTCATTAATAAAAATGGAACGATACACGCTTCAACAACGCATTGAAATTATTAAATTTCACTTGATGGAATCAAATGCAAATCATCTTGAGTGATGAGGCCCATTTCCACCTGGGTGGCTTCGTCAACAAGCAAAATTGTCGCATCTGGGGCTCGGAAAACCCAAGAGTTATTGTTGAAAAGCCTCTCTATCCTCAACGTGTGACTGTTTGGTGCGGTTTATGGTCCGGCGGAGTCATTGGACCTTACTTTTTCGAAAATGAGGCTGGAGCAACAGTTACGGTGAATGGATTGCGCTATCGTCAGATGATTAATGATTTTTTTATGCCCGGAATTGGATGGTATTGATCAGGACAACGTTTACTTTCAACAAGACGGCGCTACGTGCCACACAAGCAACGAAACCATTGATCTTTTACAATTGAATATCAAAATAACACCTCTTATTGGAAAACCCTGTAGTTAAGTAAAAGTATTTAATTGTTGTTTATTTTTTTGATGTTTCTTTACATTGTATCTTTTTTACGTTAGAATTTTTATATGTTGTGGTTTGATTTGGTTAAAATTTGAAAGTAAGTTCGCTCGGTTTAATTAAGTGTAGAGTTGTCGCAACATGTCGCAATACGTGACACGTGCCCGTACGTAGTGTATGTTTGTTGGTGCCTAGTGCCGACTATTGGCGTATCTTTTTACTCCAGGAGACAAGAACAGGCGGGTACAGCGAAGTTACTTAATTTAGGGTTGTCGTCGTGTTGCCGTTTTTATTGACTCGGGTGGACAATGAATGTGGTGACAATAATGGTGCTGATGAACCCAACAGTTCGAATGATTGTCTTTAATGTTTTGTTTTTTTTTTATTGGAATTCTTGCATCCAATCATGACCATATAGTTTTTGCATTTAAAAAAGATTTTTTGCATCTGCAGCATTTTTATAGAGATCAAAGCATATTTCTTTTACTAATTCGTGTTGATAAACATATATTTTTTGTAAAAAGTTCTCGCGATATAAAGTCTCGCGAGTTCAATAACTAGAAGATGATTGTTTCCCTGCCATTTTTTACGACCTTTAAAATAATATTAGGGTAATTGGATAAACGAAAATAACTGAGTCGAAAACGTTACTTATTTATAAAATGTATGTTGAATTAATTTAGTGGAATAATTTTCTTAATGAAAAATGTCTAGCAATATTTAAAGACTTAAAAAGGTCTTCGACAGTATATCACATAAAAAAACTAATAAATCAATTAGAATCCATTGGAATAAATGTTAAAGTCTTAGCGTTTTAAATGTTAAATTAATTTTTTAAGATTTTCACGGCCAAAAGTATATTTGTTTTTGGGGTGTTATGTCGTATTACGCTAACTCCTTTAGCCAACGTTTCGGACAGCATTGCAGTGTCCATCATCAGGGCAGATGTGTTATTTTAAATAACAAATTAACCTAATCACAAAAAAAGTTAAATTAATTGTTCTAGTTAGTTACTATGAATGTAATGGATTCTCAATATCTCAAGGTACTGTATTATGCCCTTCGCTATTTATCATATATGTTAACGAGGTATTAAATGTCTCTAATTATTGCTAAATTATTACCTACGCAGACGACACATTACTGCTAATAAAAGCGAATAAAAGGAAGAAAGTAAATAACATGGCCAACACATAACCAAACTAAAATGTCGTTCGATATAAACTACTGACAATAAATTTAAAAAAACTTATTGTATACCATTTAGCATAAAAAACACCTAAAAAAATACAAATTGAAATCCAATCATAACTGTATATCTCGTGTTTAGTAATAAAAAAACAAAACTCAAATAAAATACTTAGGCATTACAGGTAGACCAATGCCAAAAATGGTCCACACACATAAGATATAATGAGGAAACTAACATACATCTTTAGATGTCTAAGATATATGTTCAATAAAGATTTACTCAGAGGGACATATTTTGCCTTCTGCCAATCACAATATGGCATTATAGGTTGGGATGGAACTTATAAAAAACACATACAACCCCTTTACATAGCTCAAAAATCAATATTAAACACAATTTTATTTAAACCAAATACATAATCATCAGAATTTCTTTTAAAAGAATTCAAATTCAGGAAACATAATACATTATACTTCTACCATTCAACATTACAAATTTATAATGATAATGTTGTAAATAAAACTGCATCATTTAAAAACAATACTCAGTACAAACTCCAATTCTGCCAACTCTAAAACGTAAAAAAACAATGTGGCAATTCAACTATAAATATCTTTGAGTATTTTTTTTAATTCATTACCAGATGGTACCCAAAGTATAAATAACATTAAAAATTTAAAACTTCACGTTAAAAAAAAACACACTGAAAATATAAACTGAACACTTGAGCATATAAATAAAAAATAACGAACAAAATAACACATTCCCCATACACACAACCTAGCTTTATGGAATGAAAATGAAATGTTTTATATATTATCTGTAAATAATGTAACATTATTTTTTTGTAATAAACATAAACAAAACTTTGAAAGCGAGAAAAAGTGTTCCGAAGTTAACAAATTTTATGTCTGTACTTCCTGATTCAAATAGTCCTCGGCCATTGACACATTCTATTAGTTTCCTTTTTGTTTTTCATTTGTTATTTTAACTTATTAAACTGTTCAAATGCCCCTCTTGAAGTTTGGTGACAGCCGACGGGCAGGTCCGCATCCCGCGTCCCGACGCCCGACGCCCGTCTCCAGTTTCCTAGGCGGATCGCTGTGCCCTCTGCCTGCGTGCTACGTGCGGAGTGTTTGCACGCCGCGCCGCAGTTAAGTCTACCCGACGCGGACGTGAAAAAGCACGCTTACATCCGTACAACCATACAACTATACATCCAAGCAACCCCTTCGATGCGAAACAAACTAAATCAAAAACGAAATTCATTTACTATTTTCTAACAGTAGTGATTTAAATTTAGTTCTTGTTGATATGCCATCGTGCTCGTTAAAAATTCGAAAGCATCAACCTGAATACGACGAGCCCATTAACTCATTGATATTGAGAAGAGATCAAAAATCATCACGTATAACAATAAATAGCCTTCAAGGTAATTAAAAATTGATTATGTTTATTCGAGACACTTTCAAGTTTGTATTATCTTCTTCAATGATTTATTAACAAATTCTTTATTCAAAATGCCGATCAGGTTTGGCTACACATCGTAGCTTCGCCAGGGCAGTATTATAGTGCTCAAATATTTTACATCTAGTTTTTTTATATAATGCTTTTATAGTGGGTTAGAAAAATGGGCGGAGCTAGAGTGGACGGTGGGAGGTAGAGAATTGGGAAGAAAGTGCTTTTTGTCAATCCCAAAATATTTGCTTCACATTAAAAATTACAACATTTTTAATTCATATGTACTGCATTAATTTTTAAAAAATCACTTCCTACGTTATTCCAAGTAGCTTGTCAGCAGTAATTTAAAGTAAAAAGCGCTAAAAATATTAGTCAATATTTATAATAATTGTAAAAATATAATTTGATTACATAATTTAATTCCACTACCAAAAAAATGATTTAATTATAAATCGATTGCTGAAAGTATTACCCTCAACATTAGACGAATTTAATCGTATTTCAATAGTCAAAATACCACATTCATTTACTTAATATTTATAACTATTTGGGTCCTAAGTGGGTCGTGGTTCCGTTGCTCCAATAAGGCATCTTATTTGGATACGGAGAAAAAGTTAATGTTTTGTTGCTTTATTCCAATACTTTGTCTATTTATATAAAAATTCGCGATAGAAATAATGAATTCTTTATGTCTCTGCAATATTATTGTATAATAACAAATTCCAAAATTAATATTATATCTCAATTTGGGAGGTGGGTGTGGGTACCGATGCCCCGGTAACTATTCTTTGGATAACCAACACCTCTGCCGTAGGTCACCCTAAGTTGTACGTTACGTTTGGTGACTTAGCAGGTGTGCCCGGGATCATGTATTCAGGATTGCCTAGGTCTTAGACAAACTGGTTGAGGGAGATTTTTTTACCTCTCCAGACTCTCTCGCCCATCGCTTTGCACCGCAGTGGTAGGGATGGATTCACACATCTGTTACTCCTGGACTCACTGACCCCAGATTCTTACCCATCCCTCATACTCATCCCTTTCAAAAAAACCTCCACATTGTATCCCCAAAGATCGCATCGGCCCTGAGGGAAATTATTTTATCCAGGTGTGAAGCTAACGTAAAAAAATGAGTACATAAAATTCCTACCCAACGCTACGTCAACCTTCTTGTCCCCTCAATAAACAATAATCCCGTAACCGACGCGTCGATTCCGTGATTGAAGTCGACCTCTGGATAGTCAAGCTCCGAACCCACTCATCAAATGAACCCAATAATCAGTCTGGCGTGTTAATTAATGCCATCTTTTGAGGTTTCCCGTCAGCTGCGCCCAACAGGTTAAGAGGCTGTGTGATGCCACGCCTCTCCATTTGATGGCGATATATTAATATATTTGCCCCATAAAACTTGTTTGAAAAAGCGCCGAATGGGTTAATCAAGTTTGTATGGCGATTTCGCCCACCCTAATTGAGCTTTATTCGTTTAATTTGGGGAAAGGCCGTTAAATTGGGGAGGCGATTTTCCTAGAGTATTGCTGTAATCTATCGTTATTTTTTTATATTTACTTGTAGGTAGGTTTTCAGGCAGTCTTTTGTGCTTTTCTTATGCCTTAAAGAAATACAATTAAATGTCTAATTCTTCTTCGTCTTTGAATGATATTAGGTTTGGTTAACTATTTTTTTTTATAAAAAATTAATGATTATAAGAAAAATTAAAAAAGGTCCGGCTGTGTAGTGTGTATCTAACGCTCGTTTGTCCAAGAATTTTTATTGCTTTATTTGATCCGATATATTCTATCCGTAAAAAAGTTTTTTTTTTTTATCCGTTTTGTTTATAATTTTTAAATGACGCTTCATTTTTAGGACTCTTTTAGGGAAACCAACATATTCCTAGTCTTAGAATGAGTAGATGTAATTTTATTAAATATATTTTATGAAGGATTTCGTTGCATATTTGACAGATTTTCACGTCCTCCACAGTATTTTATATAAGTAATATTTACCCATAGATATTTCATTTCCCAGCAATCTCAGGAAAGTACTCGCTGTAATGTTCATTAAAATTGCATCGGATCGATCGGTTTCAGATCTAAAAGCATTGTTATGTAGTTAATCCCAAATGACGAAATAACAGTGCAGCCTGAAGGTGGATGAAGACAGGACGATAACCATATAAAATTACCCCAAAGTTCGCTTTAAATGCAGTCATATTGACATCATTTATATAGTGTATATTAGTGACTTTCTTTTTCCTGCCTACATTTTGCAGTTTCTATTAACCCCTCAGGCTAAATCATTCCAGTTGGCGAACAAATAGCTATTACCGTTCACTTTTCGGAACAGATCATATTATGATATCATAGAAATCGTTGTCTCCCTTACTGTCGTGGTTAAAAATATGATCTAAATGGTGTGCGAAAGATCAAACCACCGCTTTATATTCAAATCTAGAAGTTATGTACACTCTTATGGTGTTCAAGGTAAATGGATCGCTGGCTTACCTTTAGCGATCGGGGTGCCTATAGATTATCTGACTCCGATTTATAAATTAAAACACTCATTGAAATAAATCGAACTTTATTGTTCATTTAAAGTTATATACGGAACAATCGTAAATTTATCAGAAGGAAGGGAATAAGAACTAATATTACTAAAAATAATATTTCACGTAAATAATTTGTTAGTTCTTGTTCCCTACACTACAATGAAACCAAAGGTTCCGACCGCAATATGAAAAAAAAATTATGAAACTTTGTGATATGTTTATATGAAACGACAAAAATGAGGTGGCAGTAATAATAATATAGTTGTCTAGTAAAATAAAATGTGTTTTTTAATAATCAGTAGTTTTCAGTGTTTAGAAGAAAAAACCTAAAGTGAGCAATTTTTTAACCTTTTTTATGTATTACCTTTTCTTTGTTTATTTCTAATAACAAAATTTGATAGCGTATTTTATCGCCTTTAAAATAGTTTTTTTTTTATTTATTTGGGTTTGTACGTTCAGAAATATGCCAGAGGGATTAAGTGACCAACCTATAAGAATGATATATGGTGAGCCTAAATATTTTCACATAACTCCACTTCTGAGTGATCACCTTCATTGGCTTAGATGCCCTGAAAGAATAGATTCAATACATCTGAACTATATGTCCGACAAGACGTAAGTGATGGACAGCTTACCTCGAGGTTGAGATTATAATAAATCTGTCCTGGACAGTACAATGATTTGCGCTTTTAAGCTTCTCTCGAATATTGCTAACATCCAGAATTTAGCAAATTTCAAGCGGGTCTTTAATCTAATGTAAAATATGCAAGACCTGCTTAGACCTCTGCTATATTTTGACAGAATGCCTTGTAATAATCTCAAAATAAATGGAATATTTTTGAACGTATCCAAAAACTAAAAACTTCTTTTGAACGGTGTTAAAAAACGCTTTAAAATTTTACTATTAAAAATTATTATTTTTTTTAATTTCGAAAGCGAATATTAAAAAAAGGCTCATATTGCATTTTTGTAAATAAATTTACTAATAAATTAAAAAAATATATAATCACACGCATTTTATTAAACAAATGTATTACAAATGTTACTGTCACCTCACTTTTTTTATCGTTTCATATAAAATAATTATTAAAAATATCACGACGCTTCATAATTTTTTTTAAATTGCGTTCGAAACCTTTAGTTTCATAAAGGTGTACATTTAAAATCTTCTATGGTTTACTTTTAAATATAAAACGTGGTGTTTTCTCTTTCTAAAGTCATAAAATATTTCTCACCATGACACTACGCCTACGCGAGATAAAATGATTTCTACGAGATCACAATATGAGTCGATCACAAAAGCGACAAACAAAAAAGGGATTAAAAAGATGAGCACTGACTGAATACTAAATGTATTTTATTAAAGCTCACTTGAAGTGAAATGACACAAAAGTGCGCTGTACAAATGTTATATTATTCTTGTTATTTTTAATATGAATGTAACACATCTGTCACGTTCCATAATCTCCGGTCTCACCGCGAAAGCACTTGCTTTGTGCGTCCGTCCAATCATGTTGCGTCATCAGGCCCTACGCATAATGATTGGTCGGCCAACTAATTGGATTACTCGTTCAGGTGAAGCCTAATCCGATCAAAAGCCTTTTTGCTCATTTCAAATATCTAACGGAAGCGAACCAAATGGATAATGAACAGACCACTGGACAGTAAGTAGTAACTGATCGTGTTACTTGTACTTACTTCAATTCTATTATTAAGTGTTTTAAAACAACAAAACACGGACATTTTTATTATCAGAAAGCAGAATCAAAAAGAAATTATATTTTTCTACAAAATAAACTGAAAATACGAAAAAGAGATTGAACCCAGAATCTCTGTCTTATCGAGACAAATAGATCCTGAATTCGATTCCCAGTTGAGACCTTTTATTTTCTTTGTCTTGTTCTGTTTCATGTTTCGTTTAGATTTGTTAGTATTATCTTCTTCTTCAATGATATATTACATTGTTTTGGGTATAACCTTCAAATGTAAAAGAAAAAGTTGTTGCAATAAAAATAGAAAAAGGGGTGTTTAATTCCTATAAAGCCTATTTATTTAAAGTCTATTGACATTTGCTTAGAGGTTTAATTTTTAATGAATATTTAAATTGGAGTTTATCTTATATACGTGTATTTCTTTAATATATCGTGGAAGGTTATTTTGTTCTTTAATAGCCATGTATTTTTTTGTTTGCTTGTGGTATTATTATTATTAGTTTTCTGTAAATCGTGTTTTATGTTAGTGATGAGTATTTTAGTGGAGTACCTATTAGTACGTAGTATTATATATTTAAAATCTTATGTAATTTAATGCCAATTTTACGGAATACCAAATTGATTGTAATCAAAGTCAATTAAATAGCTTACAGTTTGATAGTTTTGCTGTACCAAATAAAGATTTTCCGCTCTTTAATACAAAGATACCCGTTTTCACTAAAAATACTAACTTTTGTCTTAAACTTAGAAAATATGAATCTTTAGACTTAAATAAATACCTATCAATGTAATAATTTCTTCGTATCGCAAGCAATAAAACTAGCCAAATCCTTCGCTTTTATCTCCTGTACAAACAGCGGAGAATTCTGGAAACAGTGGAAAGGATGTATTGAGGTGTATTAGATTTTCCTCTGTATTTTTATCCAGAATTTCCGGAGCTGGGCAAATATGTAACGCGGTGGAGAAATTTTTGCACTAGCGAAAAGATACGAAGTTAAGTGTTTTCCTAGAAGAAAGTCTACATTCTGAGAGCAGTCAGTCTATTCGTGATGTTTTCCAGTTTATTTTAGACTTCAATAATTGTTTTTTATAAAATTCATTCGACTGTGCTAAACAAAGTCTATTATTGCTTTAAGAAATATAATATGTTGTTTGATTGTGAGGGATAGCTCAGTAGGTAGTGGTCGAGCTCCGTGGTCGAGTGGTAAGGCTCTAGACTAGCAAGCCGAAAGTCACGGGTGCAAATCCCGGCGTGGGCAAGATTTTATTTGAGTGATTTGTGTTCCAGAGTGGAAGATAATCTCAATATCGCCCTGGTGTAAGACCACCATTCAGAGTTGAAACGTTGCTTGAAATGGCTTTAGCCGTGTTTGTTGACCAGATCTCAATAGCCAGGTACTCAAACACCTTCCTCTTTCTCATCTCCTCCCCCTCCCCGCTACATTCAGCTTCACAACATACCCCAATTGGGGACGCCATACTCTCACTGACTCCAGACGAGACGGGAGCAGTTGGCACTCTTGTGCGGTATTTACATAAAATATATATATTTATGGTACATAAAAACTTATTTTTTTAAATACTTTTAACATCAACGCCCTCTCAAATTTAACGTAAATTATTTCTTACTGACCAAATATCACCTATTTTAATGATTATGGAATAGGTACCATTCACACACTCATCGATATATTAGGAATTTATTAAAAGTTTATCAGGAAACGCCAAAAAATTACCAATAATCATTTTTGATCGTGTATTTTATTAACTTGATTGAGTTAACGTCTTGCTGGGGCGTCTCAAACTTGTTTTATTTTCACTTCTGTGTCTCTCATTCTCTTGACATTTTTCCTTTTACATTTTACATTTCGCCCTTCATTCTCTCTTCGTGTTCAAACTCAAACTATTGTGATTTCTCTATCTTGTTGATCACACTTACATCATTATTTTACCTACATTATTATTCGTGGTTTGACTCTCACTGACTTCATTGATTAATTCAATCTACTTTTATCATTTCAGTTTCATGTCCCGCTGCACTGTAGACTCCACATCTGGTTCTTTGTGCATTCAATGACGTGCATACGACATTCTGTCGTGTCTTTGTCAGCCTTCTCATCTCCCGCGAACATAAAATTTAAACAATTGGTTTTCTGAATAGGTATTCCAAATGAAATATTTCATCTTTTTTAATATCTTGTGAAAGGTGTCAAAATGTGTTTAAAATTGAAAATACATTTTCTAAAATGAGAAGAAATAGAAAAATGGTAGTGTGTGCTCACAATTTACAATGTATTCACCCGTAAGTGGCAAGGTAATCAATTTTCGCTGCAACGTCTTCCTTTATTTAGGAGACAGACCCGTAGAAAGATTCATCGTTCTCCGCTCGTTGCGAGCTTCTTTCAACGAAATTCTGAAAAGAGTCGCTGCTGAAAAACCTCCATTTTCTCGTAATCCAAACAGACACAAATGGATCCGCTCTTTCTGATGGATGGTGATATTTTAGTATTTCGAATTTAGAATTATTGCTACTTTTCAAATTTTATTCCATCGTCGGCATTTTTGTGTATACAGTTTTCTTCCACTGACCCTTTCTGGGGGGAATATATCTTGACCTTTCAATAAGCGTGTGCTATAAATTGTAAGACGGTGCCCTTCTGTGAGATTTGAACTTGGTCTATCCGTCTACCAGATAAGTAAATACGATGGATAAAAATAATTTAATTTATTTATAATTTTGTTTTTGTTAGGAAGCTGAAGAATGAAACAAAAAAAGTACAAAAGAACATTGTTGAATCGAAGCGCGTGTCTAAATTTAAACGGAAATATTGATAAACGTCGCTACGCACCCGGTATCTTTGGACATTTGCGGGGTAGAAGGGGACTGTGGGCGGGTGATCTAAACAATTCCAAAATACTTTTTTTATTTTTGCTATCGGTGTGCAAAAATTCATTAAAATATGTTCTCTTTACAATAATTTGCCTGTATTCTTTAAAATTATTTTTAAAAAAGTATGTCGCTTAATTATTAAACCCAGGGAATAGTTTATAATTTTTTTGTTTGCTGAAATGTTTTGAAAAAAAAAATTTAACTTTTTTTCAAATAAACCAAACTTCACCATGATGTAAACGTACATCTCAGTCTGTGACAGGGGCCAGGAGAATATGATGCGAGCGGGCTAAAACGGCAGTACAATTCACATCAGAAACTCGTCACCCATTGAAGTTTGAGTAATCCGTAAATCAGCGAGCTTCCACCCTCCTTTTCACTCTGCTATCCTGGTTGAAAAATAAATATACCCTGAAAGTTCAGAGCGTTGCGCAAATATACAACAAAACCTAGGATTAGATTGAAATAAAAGCGGAGTTACTTTTTTAGTTTACTTTTAGCATCGCACCAACCTTAAAACTGTAAAAATGCAAAGAAAAATATCTTGGTGCTAAAATAGCAAATACTCTCGAACCGTATACTCTGGTATTGTGCAATTTGTAGAGCTTTTTCAAACTGGAATATCTAGTCAAAGTATCGTACTATCTTGGTTCTAAAATAATGTTCATCATGAGACATAAAGGGTTCAAAATTGAAGAATATAAAACAACACCCTTATTACATTTTGCATTGAATCTCGCGCAAACCGGTTATTTATTTATTTATGTTAGTTTTTACAGATGTTCTCGAACAATCCATTCATACAAACGAAGTTAATATACAAATAGGTACAAAAGATTACCCAGTCAAAGGATACATACCGAATATCTACATAAAAAATAGAAAATTGTATTAAAAAAACTCACTCAAATTAAAAATATTGCAGAGACACAAAAGAGATATAAGTAATACATATAATTATCTCAACAATTGTTACATATTTTTTCTAAATGCGTATGAAGTATCGACGAAAATGTCTACTTTTGCACAGTCCATTGTATTATATAGTCAATACATTTGGGTCAGATGGATAAATTAGGCCATAATATTCTTAATGTGTTCACGTGAAACTTGCTATGTTGACTTAAACAATAGGTGTTTATTTAATTATTGCTAAAACATAATGTGGTGTCAAAGTAACCGTGAATTAAATCTTAAGGTATTCTAGACGTACGTTACAGGATCTTAGATGGTTATGTAGACCACATTTGAAAGATTACAGTCTTAGTCTTTTTTTTACCGATTCTACGATATTTGCAGTAATGTGGTTTCAAACTTATAAACTTATAACTATAATATGTTGTGTGTAAGGTAGGTTTGAGAAGGTGATACTGTATGTGAGTAATATTGTATGTTTCGTGAACACCTCACTAGGAGATCCTGTGCTGAGGTGTTTACGTGGTTATGTATAAGTGTGACAAGTATTTATGTGTTGTTGAAGTTTTTATTTTTTATACGTTTTAATTTTAATTTTTTAATTTTTTGGTTTTTTGTAAATTGAATATTCATAAAATTTTAATGGTTTTTGTAAATTTTAATGGTTTTTGTAAATTTTAATGGTTTTTGTAAATTATGTTTACAAATTATGTTTCCATATTTCAATATACTTCTAATTAAGGCATCGTACATGGTTGTATATTATTGACTGAGGGTACTTGAAGGGTTTATATGCAAACTACTTTCACCAGTCTTTGGTAAATAATACAGTTTTCTCTGTTTTGCAAAATATAACGGAGTTCTACGAATTAAAAATTATTGAAAGAGGTCGAAATTCCAGCATTAAAAGTTACGTATTCCAGCGTATATAAGTTTAAAAAGAAATCACTTTTCAGTTGACAGACTTGTGAAGGTATCGATAAAATCTTGTTATGTTCTAAGCTATAGTTAGTAAATCACCCCCGCACAATCCACGCAAGCAGCCACCTACCCCCAGGCGAGTTACCTCCCACGGGCAAATCCCCCCCACTTGGAGAAGCCTCCCTCGTGTCCCCTCATCCTCACGCCCCCTACTCGGCCCCCGGCCCCGGGAGAGGGGCCCACTTAGGCACGAAGCGTCTTGTACAACAAATTGACCCGATGAGACAGTCTATTGAGTTAGGGCTCCGCCCCGCGCAAATTGCCGGCTCTTGTCACATTAGAGAGTCTGAGAGGTGAACACCGAACAGGAGAAGGAGAGTATGTAGAACCGTTAAGAATCACAGTTTGCAACGAGCTCCAACACTAGACTTATGCAAAACGTCACTCATACGCTCACTTTTATATCAGAGATGAATATGCGTTGATGGTTATGCCTCTGAGGACGAAACGGCTGCCGGTAGTAAGAAAGCCAACAAAACTTTATGTTTGTAGTAAAAATAATAATTATTTATTTTTTATCGGATTTAATTTGATTTTTAAGAATTAGTTATTATTATTATTGATGAAGAAATTTTATTTTGATAATGTCATTGTAGACGACGATAATATTAACAAATCAAAACGAAACGTTTAACAGAACAAGACACAGAAAAATTAAAATGTAACTGGGAATCGAACCCTGGATCTATCTCCCGGGACATAGCCTCTAACCACTCGACAATTTGGAATTAATCATTTTTCATCATTTTTTTCGATCTCGTATTTCATATTTTGTGTCTCTGTTTCATGTTTCACCAGTTATAACCAGCTGTAGACCCCGGCGTTGCCCATGCTTTCCAAGTTTTTCGATTTTTTTCTAAATCTAATGTATACGTTAACCTACCCTTTGTTTTGAAGGTCAAGTATGCAAAATTTTATCAATCTCGGAATAAAACTGTAGATTTTGTATAAAAATCAAACAAAAACCGCCCGTCCGATGTCTGTCACGCAGCCGCTACAGACACTCTGCTTTATATAAATAGTTGTACAAAATAGACAGAGTGTTTACATACAAAAAATATAAAGAATAAATACCAATTGTCCAATAACAATGTACGGCAATATGTAAGAATAAAACAATAATAGGTGTGTAGGGCAACACCAACAACAACAAAAAACAAGAGACAATAATGGTATGATTTGAGCTTTTCACCGCCAAAAGTATTGTAGTGATTAGTTTATGGGGTATTATGCCGTGTTGCGCTACTTCCTTATTTAGCCAACGTTTCGGACAGCATTGCAGTGTCCATCACCAACCAGGGCATATGTGTAATCTGTAATGTGTAATGCTGTAAAGAAGTATGTAGAGCAACACGGCATAATACACCAAAAACAAATCACTACTAAGATACAATATAGTTTGGGTCAGGTGAAGTCAAGTGAAAACTAGAGATTCGAGATCTTTAATTAAGTTCTGGGACTGTCCCTAAATATGTTTGGAATCTGAAAAACTCTAGCAAGTTTGTTCATAAAAAAACTATGCATAATATTTATAGAAAAAAATTTAAAACGCGCACTTTTTCCTATATATAAATATTTTCGAATACTACGACCAATTAAATTTATCTATTGGATATATAATGCTTCCGATATCATCGAATTATTACTGGAATATTTACTCTTTACTCTTTTTTAAAATTTCTTATTATCTAAAACTCTTTATTCAAAAAAGGAAAATGTCCATTTTTATCAACGTACCCAACAAAGCTGGACAACCTACAAAAAAACTTTTTTCAATTTTGTAAAAGCTCTTCAAATTTTTCTTTAGAAATATTATCAAATCTTTTTTCATACCCATCTAATTTCCGTCCGAATTTTGTCAAAAACCCAAACTTTCTACTGCAAACTTGGTTTTGTTTGTTGTGCCTTATAATAAAAATCAACATATTTACGAACTCAATTTATAACCACATAATTAGGCAGAGTTTTACATTGTTTTGGTGTTAAATCCTTGGATATTGAGTTTAGTTCGGTAGTCATTTTACAATCATTGAAATATGACAAACTCAACCATATTCAAAAAATTCTCAGTGTTGAAGATTCAAAAATTATATTCAAAACAAATAGTTACTTTCCTTTACAAGAACCTAAACACATTTAAAACTTCACAAACTTCTCGCAATACTAGAACAAGACATGCACACCAACTACTAATACCAAAAACCAACACATCCTTTGGACAAAAACACTACAGATTCCAGGCTATAAAACTCTACAATTCACTTCCAACACAATATAAAACATCTAATCTTACAGAATACAAAAAAACACATGGAACTGGCTACAATCCTTTTAATATTTATTTTTTTATATTTCACTTTTTTTTGTTATAACTATGGAAAAATCGATTTTATATTTTAATTTTTATTGTTTCTCTGTGTAACCAACTCCACTGTATTGTTTTAGTATTATATAACTTTACAATTGAAAAAGTCCTCCACAACACAGGTGAACTCCTAGCGTGGAGGACAATATACTATACCATTGTAATACAAATATATTTAAGAATAAAAAATAAAAATAATAATTTATATAAATTTGATGTGTTTTGCATCCGAGTTATTTATATTATAAATTAATTGCAATAATCCCACAAATAATATAAATTGCTGAGTGTACACTTTACAGAGTACAAATGATACAAATTTAAAGGCACAGTTTAGAGTTTACACTGACTCATTAAACCTGTCTTGCGGTATTTATCTAACGCCTGGCAACTTCAAGAGGTGTGTGTTACCAGCAATGGAATTATTTGCAACCAATGATTTAGTGAGTTGTGGTTGATCAATGTTAAACATATTCTACTGGGTGGGAGCAGTCTAACCGAGTTGTTAAATAATAATCTAGTGTAATTGTGTTTATTTGCCTACCAACTTCTAACCGACCATATTTCAAATATCGGCTTCGTGGCAAAATGCTTAATGCCCATATTGCTAATACCATCTTTTATATCTGCTGGGATTGTTACAATTCTCGACAAGTTATTGAAAAAAAATATATGTACAGACTATGTTACTTTATCTGCCGACTTTGTTCAAGTTTATCCCCTTAGGCCTCTGGCATGTTCTTTGGAGTAAAATCCAAATTAATGGAATATTTTTAAAGTATTCGAAAACTAAAAACTGTTTTTGAAAAGTGGTGAAATACGCTATATAAATTTTGTTATTAGCAAATAACAAATAATTTTTTGAATATAATTTGATTGATGCAAACATAAAAATGTTTTAAAAAATTGTTCACCTTACGTTTTTTCTGACAAAAAATACTAATAACGATGAAAAATAAAATACCCACATATTTTATTAGAAAAATGTATTATAAACGTTATGGCCACCTTACTCTTCATGTAAAAATAATTGATAAAAATTTTACAAAGCTTCATAAATATTTTTCAAATTGCGGTCGAAAACTTCGGTATAATAGAGGTGTACATTAAATTTTGTTTGCTTACTTTTAGATTTGAATATAAAGCGTGGTTTTCTCTTTTTAATACCGTATTGTATTTCCCACCATAACAGTAAGGTAAACAAAATGATTTCTATGGGACCTATATGAGTTTTTCGCAAAAGCGAACAAATTAACCTGAGGGGTTAAACACTATTTTTTCTTTTTTTTTCTTAGTAAGCACTTGGAAACTCTGGAACAAACAATATGGCGTAGACAGTTAAATAGATATTTCAAATCCTCAGCGCACATGATGAAATTTGCGTTATAATCGTTATTCTTATAATTTTATCGACAATATTTCCTTTTGTTAGGATGTGCATTATATACCATGGAGAATACAGCTACAAGTAAATAGATTTCTTCGTAACCGTAATAAAAGTATTTTACTTGTCGGTATCTACAAACTTTATTTGATAAGCTTTCGGCTACAAAAATCACATCACAGGAAGTCTTTGTAAATAAATCCAGCCTTTTATCAAATTAACACTTCATCATGTCTTCTAAAATAGCTTTTCTCTCTCCAATCCACTTGAGAAATACAACCTAATTTATTCAAAATTCATTTAAATTCTTCCCTTGCGCGATCAATAAACTAATAGCAACCTTTTACGCTTCTTCGCGTCATTTAAAAATGAACCACCCTCCAATCGCCGGAGAATGCCTTTCAAACTGAATGTTTTAGCGCGGCTTGAATTTGAACACCCCTGTTGGAATAGACTCCCTGTAAGGTACCACCCTGGCGTGGTGTGTGGTCTAAATACGATTAATCTAAAGTGACACCCCCTTCTTCTATCTTCCACCTCCCACTTCCACTCCCACTCTACCAGCTCCCGCATCACTTCGGCTTCTATCTCTCTACACAAGAGAGTACATCGACACAGCATTGGTGATGTAAAATCTAAGACGCTTCTTGAAAAGGTTTTATAAAATACTCTCTGAACAATAGATACCTACAATACCGTCTGTCAAATCTTTCAAATCAATTTTTAAATAATCACGTTGTATCAGCAAATTTAGATTTCTAAATCAAGATCTTTCGTAAAGTCTCTTATCTTTAAGAAAATCTGTGATAATCAATCAACCCCATCTTCCTCTACATCAGAGGTGTCTGCGGGCTTTACAAATTCATCGTGAGATCAAAGGGTAGTTTTTTTTTAAATAGGGTTTCTCGGCACGGATGAATTTTATCAGTAATTTATCTTGTATTTACGATGAAAGGGAGACAACTATACTCGTGAAATGTAGTTTGCAAATTGATGGAAACACACTACAGCTCAAAATTCAAACATTTTAACTTGCATCGTCGAAATTGTAGGTAAAGCTTATAATTGAAAAACTCATAAAAATAAAACATAAAAAATATCTCTTCATATGAAGCGGTTACTTTGTGATGTGACATTATAATTTAAAATTAAACAATAACTTTGTAAACATCACTTAAAAACTTTTTTTTAGTTTAATTTTTAGTTTTTTAGTATTATACTGCCCTGATGAGGCTACGTGTTGTAGCGAAACCCGGTCGGCATTAAGTATTAACCTATAAGTGATGTTTACAGAGTTATTGTTTAATTTTAAAATAAAAAATATCCATTGAAAGAACCCGTTCAATAGTACTGAACTAGAGCAGATTCGAGAAAAATCATGGGAAATTACAATTATAGGAATTATGAAGCTGAAAGTACTTATTAAATATTTTCCCCGGGATCTCAATTCGAATGCAATTGTTGTCCATTTTAATAATTTTTTTTAGTTTGACAATCGAAATTTACCTTTCCAGTTGACACGGTTAGTAAATTTAAAAAATTACCAAATCTGTCAAAAATTTAAAATATATATATACATATAAATAACTAAAAAATTTCTTTTCTTGGTTTTTAGTCGAAGTGTAAGGGCTCTCTACTCGCAAGCTGGAGGTCGCGGATTCAAATCTCAGCGTGCGCAAGTAAATTCTATTTGATTAATTTGTGTTTTTTTTTACAATTTACTTTTTAAAAATAATATATTGTACGTTTGTGGCATGTTCCAAAGAGGAAGATACTCTCAGTATCTCACCACCATTCAGAATTGAAACGTTGCTTGAAATTTGCCAAACGTTGGCCGTGTTTGGTGACCAGATCTGAATATCCAGGAACTTTCCCACCTTCCTCTTCTCCATCTCTTTCCCCTCCCTTCAGTCTACTACCTTCCGTCTCACAAAGCCAGATGCCATAGTCTCACTGGCTCAAGACGTTTGGGAGGAGTTGGGACTCCTGTGCGGAATACCCCATATATGTACCGAATACACATTTTAAAAAATCCGTCACGCCCACATTTCTATTCTCTCCCATGTTTTCCATGACATGTGTTGAAGTACCATTTAGAAGATGTAATCGGGTTTTGTGTGTATCTTATTTTGCGTGTACATTTGAATGTTTTATTAGAAATTTGTCTGCAAATAACCTTACATCAGACATACTTTATATATTTGTAGCTTATACTACTAAAGTTATACGTGATTATATTTGCTCTGTAGATGACTCTCGCTTATTAAATAATGACATCAAGGATCGATGGCTCGTATTCGATCACCTGATAATTTAGTTGCCTGAAACTTGGTCCGGTGGCTGGAGAGATTCGGTCACGTGGCGCCTACAGCCCATAGCTCTTACTAGACTAGGGATTCTTTAGACAGGTAGTACAGTGTATAGTGTAGATGTATCTCCCCCCGTACCGCATAGGCGCACTTAACACGGCCTCTAGTTGTCTGAGAGCAATTAAGGAATAGCTCCTCCGCTCCTCTGTGCTCCTGTGACTTGGGAGCCGGAGTCGGAGTATTCCAGCAAGGTGTTTCCCGGCCGTATCCCGAGGTCTATCCCGGGGGTTTATCTCGGGGGGTTGTATACTACGGCTAATGGCCGCGCCGGGATTGATTAAATCTTCCCGGAAAACTTCTGGGAAGGGAACCGGCGAGCTGGAAAAATCCCGCCATTTGTGTTCCTAGCCTCTTTTAATTAGGTAGAAGACTTTTTCATATACTTACCCTTAAAACAGGAAATTAAGCTATAAAGTACAGGAAGATAGGAGACAGATGGAGTCAGTATCTCAGTGGAAATATTAAATACCGAAGCTGACGCTCAACCGGCGCACTGCAAAGTAATGCAAAATTATGTGTTTTTAATCGTTAATCGCTAAGAAATATTACAGGTGATTTAATTAACACTGCGAAGAGAAAACACTTAGCCTTTGCCGACCATTTTTATGTATTTATATAAGAGTAGAAAAAATAGTATCGGTCTACAAGAAATGGAAAATCTCCGTCTTATGAACCCTTTTTGGATATATTTTTATTGTATACTGTGACAATTTAAGTTATTTGACGCCTCCGTGGTCGAAGGGTAAGGGCACTTGTAAGTTGAAGGTCGCGGGTTCAAATCCTGGCCAGCGCAAGGTAATTTTATTTGATTAATTTATGTTATTTCACAATTTATTAATTAAAAATTATATATAGTATTCTTGCGGCACGTTCCAGGGTGGAAGTTATTGTCAGTATCGCCCTGGTGAAGACCACCATTCAGAATTGAAATGTTTGCTTGAAATAGCTTCAGCCGTATTTGGTGACCAGATCTGAATAGCCAGATACTCCCCCATATTCCTCTTCCCATTATTATTATGAGAATGTAGGCTTTACTCGTACCAGTCACGTAAGTTTTGAGCTAGAGCGTCTTCCCATCGCTGGTCTTTCTTCTGTATTATCATTTGGGTAACCTTGTATTTAATGTCAACTTGGGAGGCGGATATGGGTGCCGCTGCCCCTGAAACAATTTATCGGGTAATCAACTTCTCTGCCATATGTCAGAGGTTCGCTACGTTTGGTAAATAAGTAGGTTCACGGGGT
This sequence comes from Hesperophylax magnus, assembly GCA_026573805.1. Taxonomy (NCBI): domain Eukaryota; kingdom Metazoa; phylum Arthropoda; class Insecta; order Trichoptera; family Limnephilidae; genus Hesperophylax; species Hesperophylax magnus. The sequence continues at coordinate 2,656,934 of JAIUSX010000977.1, read as the reverse complement.
GAGGTTTGTCTGTGAAGTCTTGGCGGCGGATGCGTCTGCCCATTTACTGCGTGGCGGGTAGGATTTGGAGATACCGTTCGAGTGAGATCATTTGACCTCTCTATCCCGTCTCTCTCTCGACTCATACCCTTGTACTGCAGTGGGAGAGATGGATTCATACGTTTGTCATTCCTGGACATACTGACCTCCAGATTCCTACCCACCCTTCGTACCTTTTTCATTTATAGAATTTCTTATTCCTTTCCTTAAAAAGAGCCTCCACACAGCATCCCAAAGATGACATAAACCCTAAAGGAAATTGTTTTCCTCAGGGACTCCTTTGTGGATCCAATGTAAAAAAACACATGCTTTTATTGTCTTGATAATTCGACGATAAATCCCTTGAACTAGTGGCCACATCGTGTCTTTCAATATATTTTACACATTTAGAAATTTCCTCTCATCCATGTGCAGCAACTAAAACAGCAATCCATTCTTCTTCTCCGATGAATTTTAAATTTCCGTTACGGAATGGTTTTTTCATCTTAATGAAGACAATCCCAGTGATCTCAATATGACCTTATCTATTGAGATAAATCCGATTTGTCGGCAACTTATCGTACGGTTTCTTATTATTTAAATTCTTGGAAATCAAATCTTTTGGATTTCTTAAAATATAAACACCTACGAAGTCGACCAAAAAATATTTAGCGATTCTTTTTCAACCACAATTCTAAAAATGATTTTTTTTGGGAAAAAAACTCGGTGTCACCGAAGTGGGGGAGCAATAATAACTCCTTTGGCTCAGGAAGATGTACTCTCTTGCAGTATCACTTTTTTTCATCTGCCGGTATGCTATATTTGTTCCAGGGGTATGTCATGTCGATTTAAGTTATGTTAATTAATTGGCATTACCAACGCTGAAACGGGCTCAGACGGGCCGCACAACGCACTTGAGCCGCTCCCAACTTGCAGAGGCGCCAGCAAACGAGAGATTTTGGTGGCGGCAACTATTTCGTCGCAGTCACCGCGCCGTTTTCAAATTGAGTGCGCACACAAGAGATTTACTATTTCGCAATATAAATACGAAAACACTAAAATATCAATTATTTATGAGTAGTTAGTGTTTGGAGGATATTTGGTAGTATATATGAAATTTGAATTCGGAACAGTCTCCGAAGACTTATGATATCATCGTTCAGCCGCGGAGAAAGATGCGGTTGCAGGCAGCTGCAACTGAAGACTTTTGATATAATCGTTCAGCCGCGGAGAAAGATGCGGTTGCAGGCAGCTGCAACTGAAGACTTTTGATATAATCATTCAGCCGCGGAGAAAGATGCGGTTGCCTGCAGCTGCAACTAAAAAGTCTCCCGTATGCGCACCTCCATGGCAACTCCACGTACCGTAATGGATTCTTATGCCTGCAAATGTCTTTGCAACTAAATTCTCTCGTCAACGAGGGCTCTACGTTAATAAATACTTGAACATTGGTGGAATTGGAATTCACTATTGTAGTCGAAATCGAATTCATTAATTTTATTTTATCCTTTGCGATAGCTTAATTGTTTATTTACTAAACGGCAGCGGCTCACGTGTGTTTTCGACCTGTCTGGAGCCAACGAATTACTCTAATCTAGTCTTTACATAAAACCTTCACTCCAAAAATGCTAACTGTAGTGTGAGTTTTAAAGTTTTTCTTCAGTCTCAATAATATATTTTTTTTAAAAGAAAGACAAACATTCCCAGGTTACGAATAACCGAACAATATTTTAAAATCTTCTACTACCACCACAGTAAGTGGAAAATGTTGCTCGTGTTGTGATGTGTTGAAGCCGAGGAATTGAACACGCTACGTCTCCTGGGCGGGGACCCAAACGCGATGTCAACTCAGCCACCGACCGACTTTTAAATTTCCACTAAAACATTAAATTACAACAGGTTTTCATAAAATCTCCAGATAGTTTGATGAAACGATTTCCCTAAACTAAAATCCTATTTTTATTGTTTTTTTTTTTGCATATTTTTTTTTTTTTATTAACAAAATTTTTGATACATATACAATTTAGATACATACATAGTAATATAGAAAAAGAGTAACAAAAAAATCCCACAAAGGCGAAGCCTGAGCGTGGGTATTATAGTATAAGGATAAAACAGTGGTGTTTAAAATTTTTTTTTTTTTTTTAAACTTATAAAAAGTATCTATAGAGATCAATGTGATTGGTTTTTTTTACAGAAACACACACACACATACACACACACAAACACACACACACACACACACCCTCACACACACCCTCACACACACACACAAACACACACACACACACACACACACACTCACACACACACACAAAACATAGATGCATGTATATTTCTTTGATTTACAGAAATTAATCTTTAATTTACAGAAAGACATGTGGTATTTTAGTTATTTAGAAACAGATAGCTTAAATTATTAAAATTATTTACCTTGACGGTTAGGATTATTAATACCTATTTCCAGCCTAACCTATTTCTACCTAAAATTGTTACAGATCTAACTATTATAGGTAGAAATAGGGAGGCCGAAAGGGAAGCAAACTAGCGAAAAAAATGTATTTTAAATCCAAAGCCTTTATATTAATTGTGTTTTTTACAATTGTATTTTACATAATTATTATTATTTAAATATTGTATTCACATTATCTGCGCTGGTGAAAACTCTGACCACGTGGATAAGCAAAAAGCAAGTCGATATGTACACGTACATATTATAATCAACTTAAAACATCAGATTAGAAAAAGGAAAAACAAACTTGGAAAATGTTTCCAAATATCTCAGTAAGTTGTAAATTTTCATAATATTGTAAATTAGTCAAATGTCAGAATAATTTTAAAAAATAACTACTTAAAATTTGTTCAGGCTGTTTTAGCAACAAAATATAAAAAAAAAACAGTTAAATCATGAAAACGATTACACAAAATAAATTTAAGTTTGTTTCATAAATTAAATAGAGCCGATACCAAGTCAGATAAATAACCTAAAATGATAGGTGCCTAAATAAGTAGTTTTTCGACTTATTTAGGTCAATTAATTTTTAACTATGTATTTTAACACGTGGCCAAGAGACTTCGTTGTTCGGCCTTCAATGTGGGGCTAATTATTACAAGCGGCCGATGTGAAGTTCCATCATTGAATTTAGCCTCTCAATTTCGTCAATAGAGCGCCCTTCCCTTTCCGCTATGCGTTGGCATTTAAGGCGCGGCCATATTGAGTTACCCCCCTCCCCTCGCCGCCCCGGGGGGAAGAAGAGACCTCCCACTGCGCCCCCCGCCCCCCGATGGTAAAATGCCTGGAAAATACTGTCTAGAGGTTGGTAACCCTATATATTTACCAACACGCTATATCTCTCCCGATAACGAAGCGCATGACATATACTACATACTATTCTATTCTACCATAGAAACATCAAAGCTTTATTATAGTTTTACGTGGGTTACTTTTTTATAGTTATTGTCTCTTGTTTATTCGAACTTAATATTTTTTGTTTTGTGAAATTTGTTTATTTTTCAACCTAGTTCGAGTAAGCGTGCTACTGACTCATGTGCTTGATATGTTCTCATATTACGATTATTGCGACGTTCTTTCTTACGGTTCTACGTGTAAATGTATTTACCTTCCGAAAATGTTGGCGTTTGTATTTTTTTTGCTTATATTCTAATCACGTTAAAATTACATGTTTTATGATGAATTTTACACTATCATATAAAATATAATATATATTGTGTGATTTACATGTTACATTTAAACGTTGATGAGTTTTCAAAAAATGTGTAAATGTATTTTTGTAATCTTCTTCAAACTTAATAATCATCGTCATTACCAAAATTACTAACGCGTATAAGAAATAAAATATGGTGACCGGATAAATCATCACAATGATAATTCATCACATCTTTAAAAATTATATAAAGTCCTGGAAAGTGATGAATCAAAAACTTTATTAACTGGGTTAAGTAGGTTAGGTTAGGTTAGGTTAGGTTAGGTTAGGTTTTATTTTCATCGTTTCTAATGACTTAATATCACTTTTTAAAAGTGTGTTGAATTTTCACTGTGTTGAGTTATCATGGAACCGTAGAATATATCACTGTTCATACAATACGTATGAACATACTGTGATGGGAATCAGACGTCGAATCTCCCGAGAATAAAATATAACATTTCAACAATTGGGTCACTTAGTCTTACTTAAACTATATTAATTGCTTTTTGTACGTACTTAATGTATTAGATTGAAACGCAAACTGCTAAAAATAATCATGCCAATAACTAGAAGTGGAAATTAAAATTGTTTATCCCTTTTTTTTCCAGATTTTTAAAATTCATTTCAATGTATTTGAGATTACGTTGTGCACCCCTTCTTATAAAGACCATTCACTACATCCCTTTATCGTAAGTTTACCTTCCCCAGAAATGGGAGAGTAATGTTTCTTCCCTGTAATAATCAATTTATATAAAAAGGTTGTTCATGAGGATTATATCGGTAATGTGTAATACGATATAACACGTGAAGTTCAAATAAATTACATGTCAATGAATATATCTTGCCTCTTGGCAACGCCATGAACCATCGATAAGGATAAAGATTATTTTTCAACCAAAAGAAATTATATTTAATAAAGCATCTTGCCAATTCGTCAGCAAAGAATAGAAGTAGATTTTTTATTTTTATTTTTATTTTTTTCATTTTTTTTATTTTTATTTATTATATAAGTACATTTTTGTTTATTTATTACAATATATGATCACTATTTCAGGACCCCTCTTCCATAGAAGCATTAGCTTGTGGCTGGAAGAGGAGTGTACATTGTTTTATTACAATAAGTAAGAAATAAATTTTTATTAAATTTTGTTACATTACGAACGTTTAAAATGCTTTTTACCAACCGGTGATTCAATTCAAAGTTATATTAATAATAATTATAAAAAGGTTCGAGATTACAGGCCTTTAACGAATGAATTGAAAGCTTTCTTGATAAAATTTTAGTAAAATATCAAGATATTATAGCGATGTCGGAACACGTGTTCATAAACATCCTAACATTTTCGTATTTCGTTATTATATATTATCAAGACAAACGCAGGTGCATAAACACGTGTTCCGATATTATTTATTTATTTACTAACGGACCAAGTCCAATTAACACATTACATATTACACGAAGAAGAAATGTTTCAATAAAAGATTCTATGCCTAAAATATGGTGCATTTACTAAAAGTTTATCAGTAAACGGCCTCAATCCCGTTTTTAACCAGACAACTTATAATTTGAAGAGATTCTTTATAAATTGGCAATACAATTTTTTTGTGGTAAATAACACATCATGGATATAAACCGAATATTTCTCAAAGTTCTTTATTGTGACAAATTTGTCACAATAAACATAATAAAATAAATAAAAAATGTAAGACGTTTAATTATTTAATTAATTAATGTCTTAAATTTACAGTATGTATTATTATCAATTTATTAAAATTAGTTTTTTTGCTCTCCGTATAATGTCTTGCATTTATAGTATCCCAAGAAATGTATTGCCCGAAAATGAGAAAGAATTTACACAGCCTGTCATTCCGAAAAGAAACTCGGTATTTTTTTATATATTTAAAAAATCACTTTCCTTGGGAGAGTAATCGACGTTTTCAATTTGTGAAATCTCGTTATAATAAATATAAACCCTTAATATCATTATCAAGGAAAACAATTTCATTCCCCACTCTGTGCCCACTAATAAAATTGCGCCTAGGTACGGACTAATAAAGTACGTTGCCATGGATATCGAGCTCAATAGGTTAGCCCTTCATTTGTAATCGTAATCAATCAGTCGAGTGAAATTGGGCCCACTCATGTGGTATTTGGACATGTTAAAAGAGAACGTCGCGCATTCTATTCATTCAATTGTTTCACGAAGACGCAATTGCCACAACAGAATGTTGTGGCACTATTTGTACCATAATATTTATAATAATTAAAGCTAAACTTAAGTCTGTTAATGAAAAAATAGGTGAAAGTTCACTATTTTTGTCTGGAAAAATAAGTATTTGGTTAACATTACAAAACTTTGCAAGCTCAAAAAGCCTTATCATAATTTTAATAATATTTGATTGATTTTACTGAAATTCATTTATTATTTCCGTCAGTATTTCGTGAATTCAAGTTCTTAACACATAAGTTATTCGTGTGAACAATTAAGTGAAGAACGAAGCAAAGAACGGAGTAAAGAACAAACTAAGGAACGAAGATTAATGCATCGATCTTGATACGATGTGTTATTTTTGGAGTACTGGACTGTGTTGCAATTGCTCAATTGCTCTTTCTTTTATTAAAATCATTTTATTCGGTTGTTTTTTTTTACAATTGTATTTTACATTCGAGGCTTACAAAACTAAGTACTATTTAGGTGTGTTGTGAAATAGTTCTCATTTTTACACATTTATTCGTTTATACGATGTAGTAAAGTTTTATTTCTTCAATACATAAATATATAATTTTACTTAAAACATATTTTAGTACAATATTAAAACTAGGTTTATTTTTAACAATTATTTTGTATATTGCATATTTAATATTCATACATAGACACAAAGGTATTTGTTTTAATGTTTTTCTGGAGGTAGAATGGCATGACTTTGGTTTTGTGTCTCTTTTTTATGTCTTCAGGTAATGCGTTAAACCAGTGGTTCCTAACCTGGGTTCGATCGAACCCCGGGTGTTCGGTGAGTCAGTCTCGAGGGTTCGACAGAGACACGCACTCGACTCATATGATATCTTCGCAGATATCAATCATCTCAATAAACAGATGCAGGGCGGTAAAGTCAACATCATCGAAGCGGAAGAAAACCTGAAGGCTTTTAAAAATCCTACCGTTTTGTAAACGATGAACAGAGAAACGATAACTTCGCAAACTTTCCCCTGAAGATCGAAGATGTATCTGGAATCGGAGACATTTCTGTACCCGTGGAACTGAAGCAAGCTAGTGCCACGTACTTAGATGAGTTTGCAAAGTCTCTCGACGGGTACTTCCCTACAACATAGTCATATTTAGCATGAGTGAGACGTTCAGTGTTGAGACAACAGACGTCAATGATCATTGAAATTCAGCAGAGCCGGGTTCAACAGCAACTCTTCATAACAACAACGCTCTCAACGTTTTGATGTCAACAAAGAGTAACGTACCTTGTTATTACTAAGAAAACTCTGAAGATTTTAATACCGTTTGTATCTTTACGAGTAATCGCTTTCGAGGATGCTGTATATAAAAACAAAGAAAAGGAACATACTTTGTTGCGAAATAACATAAGAGTGGCACTTGCCAAGGTAAAGCCGCGCATTTCTGAACGATCTCTGAAAGGCAACAGCAGAAGTCACACTAATTTGCAGTAAATATTCTTTATTATGTTTTTGTATTTGTGTGAAGATCATGCTTTAATGGTTTTGTTCTTTAGTTGGTTCATTTTATTTATTTATTCAAACGCTTTTACAATACAGTAATAATCGAATTACAAGCGTACAGTAGTAAACAGGATAATAATAGCAATAAATGAATGTGTACACAAAAACACTATTGCAACTGATGCAGTTATTAATATAAGTGCAGTAAGACAATGCATAATTCAAAATAAATATATACCAGTTTAACAATAGTTGAACTACTTTATACAAGGTTTGTATAAGACCTGTCATAAATCGAAGTATGAGGTTTCTATGATAATAGTCAGTAGTGAGTTTATTGTTACCCACAAAATTAATTGTACTTGTTATATTTATATTTTGTACACCAATGTAAAAATGTATACCAATCTTTTGAATTTGAAAAAATCATATTTTATTTTTCAATTAAGAGGAAGCTACAAGCCAAAAATGTGTATATTCTTAGTATTCCTTATATTGTAGGTAATAGGCATTAAAATCGCCTGACAAACGGAGTCTAAAAACGTTCGATTTCAAGCACAAAACTAGTTTTTATTTATTTTATAAATAATTTTATAAGAAAGCAAAAAAGTTAATCAAGTGAAACTTTCACAGATAGTCTTAGCTATAATACTGTATTTTTTTAAAGTTGTTTTACGCGTGCATACATTTCTATAAAAAAAATATTTTTTCTACTAGTTTACATATATATTTTTTATTGAGTAATTTATTATTTTATTTGTATTCTACTCAAGCAAAACGATAGGAAAACCTTCAATTTATCTAAAGCATTTTTTTGGTCTTCATAATGTACACCAATTCGTTATAAAGATTAATCAAAATAGTGATTTGGCATTAAGGTTCGCCTTAAGAAGGGTTCGGTGAATGTGCATATGAAACTGTTGGGGGTCTGTACCTCCAACAAGGTTAATAACCACTGCGTTAAACATTTCAGGAATGTTATGTCTATATAATAATATGTCCATACCTACACACTTTGTGATTTATAAATCTCGTAATAACCATTTGTGCTTCTCCATGCCTAATAGAGTAATTGTGGTTCACAATTTTAGAATTCTGTGTAAAACTAATCACTAAGGATAAAGCGCAATACGGCTCAATTCAAAAAGTAAATAGTTTTGTAAGTCTCTAGTTTGATTTATTTCGCTGGTCGTCAATAAAAGTGCGTCAACAGCGCTCGCGGGTGGCCGTAAAACAGAAATTGATCTTATCCCGGAATGTGTAAGGATGATGAACAGATTTTTATATTATAGTTGTTAATATTTCCTCGCGAGGGAAAACATTAGACGTCCATTAAGTTAAGGCTGCCAGCTTTCGGGGCGGTTGTAAAAGCCACGGGGCTTATACTTAGCCCACGTAAGGTGGGCGTTGTTGTGTGTAGGGGATAATGCATTATATTATTCTGTGATTTTCTATACATATTGTCAAATTGCTTATTTCTTTTTGCTTCCCTTTTAATTTTGGCTCTACTTCCAAAATATAGCAAACACTTCGTGGATACACAAATTTTTTTTAAACAATCCAGAGGCTCTGGAAATTAAAAAAAATCTAAATAAAACCAATTTACTAAATAAACAATTAGACTTATCATATTGCCCTCCCCTCCACCTACTTTTAACCCTCTCTCTTCCCTACCTCACCCTCGCCCCATGCCAAAGATGGATGATGTTCTGTCTCCCCCTTCTATCTTACCTGTAAATACACTATAACTATGTTATCGTTTTAATATGTTTTTATATAACCCTGTTAATGGTTCAGGGTGAATTGAAATCGGTTGGTTTTTTTAAAAAAAAATTTTTTTTTTTTTTTAATTAATAAATTTATATACATTATTTAAGAAATGTTTTGACTGCCCAACTAGGAGGATTCCCGTTTTAGGACAGTCAAATTAGGATGAGTATTAACATTTTGTTAAGTTGTTTGATAAGTATAGTATTAAAATAATAGGTATATGTACTTTTAACTGGTGCCTTAGCCTTCTAACATATTTTGTATAAATATGAATAACAAAGAGAAGAAATAGAATAAAATAAAATATCCAATTAAACATAAGACTAACTGCTGCTTGGGTAGCATTCTAACTTAAAAGTACTAGGTAGGTACATATATACACATAATGATAAAGATTAGAACATAAAGGTATCTTTTACATGGTTATTTTTTATTGGAGTTTTTGTTGTTGTTTTTGGTTTGTGTTTGATTTCATTTTTTGTGTAGTAAAAGTTCACTCTCCTTTCTACCTAATTGATGAAACCAATTAGTGGTCAATTTATGAAGAATAGTTGTGTTTCCTTTTTCCAAGCATCAGGCATGAAGTTTTATAGTTTTGGACCTAAGAATGAGAATTGTCTTTGAGCGAGAGATGTTCTCTGTGAGTGGCGGGTGTCGTGAGAGTGGTTAATAGATGGGTAGAGGTGGCGTTGTTGATGGGTGTTTAAAATTAATTTTCTCATGTATAGTTGTCTAACATCCAGAACTCGGAATTCTTCAAATAGTGCATCGCTATGATATCTAAATGGTTTTTTGAGGATTACCCTTAGTCGTGATTTTTGAGCATTTGCTAATTTGTCCAAAACAGTTTTTGCACACCCACCCCAACCTAAGGATGCATAGTCTAGAAGTGACCCACACATAGCATCATAGATTCATTAGATTCATTAAAAATATATACAATAAAGTGGTATTAAAAACAAAGTTATTTTATTCTATTTATTAAAAAGAGAATAATACTTAGGCAAAATAGATTTTCAAAATTAACTCAAATTTTAAAGGAACTAAATTGGCTAACAGTGAAACAAACCTTGAACGCGATGATGTTTATGCATAAAATAATGAACAACCAGTTACCAAAATACTTTAAAAAGAAATTTCAGGATCTCTGTCTTACCAAAGCATCGCTTTTCCACTAAGCGGCTGAGACCTGATCATTTTCCTTCGTTTTTATTGATCTCAAATCTAAATTTAAGAATTACCAATATTATCCTCAATTAATTCTCTATTTTGTTAGTTGCTATCTTTTATATTTTTATTGGTGAAGTTCTTAATAATGTAAATGATGCTGCCATCGCGAATTCCAGACAAAAATTAAGAATTTTCAAAAGAACTCTTTGAAGAGTTTTGACTGCTTTCAAAACAAACTGATTTTCTGTTTTATAGCTATGTTTAAATCCGTATTTTCCATGGATGCATTAAAAGTCGGAAAAAAGGCATGTCGTACGTAATAAAGTCAATTAATTACTTGATTCGGGTCATTACAATATTTTATATAGAATGTCCAATTTTTCAATTATGTCCTAAATCCTATATCTAAATTTCGCTGATAAACAATTAGTTAATTAAGTGTTAATCTCAAGTGACCTACCAGGTATGGTACTGTATATTATCTCCATATATAGTTAGTAATAACATAGAACATTGTAGAAATGTATTATATATTTGTACAGCGCCCTTGAGGTGATTTTGCACAAAAACGGCGCTATACAAATCATCCCAATATTATTATTTAGATATGTATGGCCTTTCATCCTCTCTGCCCACCCCTTTGAGAAAATTATGTGTTGGTTGAAAAAATATTATTATTTGCCACGTCTTTTTATTGTGAGAATATTAATTCCCAATATTCAATGTCACGTCATGTACCTACAAAATAGCGTTAAATACAAAATTGGATTTAAAATATATATATATATATATATAAATAAAAATGTTAACGTACGTTTGTTCAAAATCTTAAATTTCCGAAAGTTCTCCGTCGAATCCTTTGAAATTTTGACACAACGTTGGATTCGAATACGCGTGTGTTTTTATTATACAGATGTCACCTGTGACAGGTAAAAATACGTTTTTTGTTATATTGTGTAAAATTATTGTTTTTTTACATTAATATTATATTTATGTAGTTAGTGAGAAAGCGAACTATTTATTTATTATTGAAGTCGAAGATAATATTAATCAATCTAAACGAAACATGAAACAGAACAAGACACGGAAAAATAAAAAGGTAACGGTCACAACTAGGATTCGAACCCAGGATCTCTTGTCTTGCCAGCGTAGGCGTCTTAAACCATTTAGATCTATTTATTAAACGTCATATTTTTGGCAGCTACCATTTTTTAGATGGTCACAGTTTCTAATGAAGTTGGTTTGTTACCCAGATAGTGTCTCGGCTATTTCTTTAACTATAGCAAATGATAAAACTCTAAAAATCTTTCTCTACTACCTGGTGTATAAGGAGACGATTAAGTACCAAAACTAGATTTGAATTCTTACCGAAGTATTCCAACCTTATTCTACTTCTCTGTCCCCATTTCTTACCTTCCCTCCAACCGCACATACCCCAATATAATGAGCGCAATAGAACCTTGACCCTTCGACATGAAATTCTTGTGTTGTGTGTCTTAAACTAATCCTCGGGTCAAAGAGGTAAAAACTTTGATTGATCGATTTTTCCATCCAATGAAAATGATATTTAAATGGTGTGATACTTTCACATATTCCATACATATAATGCATACTTATATTTTCGAAAGAACTAGTAAATATGTACCTATACATATATTAAATTCAAGTTTATTAGTACACGTACATTTACTGTTCACAGCCGGCCCACGACGAAATAATAACAGAACTTTCACACAAACTTAAATTTTAAATTTGATGAATTGTTCTAATTCTCTGGAACATCCTTCCTTAATTTTTTCTTTCCCCTCTTCATTTAGGTTCGACACAAAATATTCCATTATACATTAAATAAAGAAGATTTATATCTATCGATTTGTATGAAACTATCTTCTCCACACGTGTAATTATCTTCCATGGGTAAAAAAGGAATTTCCCTTGAAAAGTAATTGAATCAACATTTATTATTCATCTAATAATTTCACCTACATTCCTTGCCATAATCACGCCCGCCAGACAGGGTAATGCCACGCCGCTAAAGTGGTATTGATTTACCGCTTTTGTCTCTTGTAAAATGGCATCCATAAATTATTGAACATTTACAAAGAATACACAATACGTTGGTTATATTTGGTATGATAAACTAGGTGGGCGATATCGAAGTAACATTTTATCGATTTATCAGAGGCCCACAAAACCAAAGCAGAAATATTTCATATTCTCCTGTTCAGGCTGAATCCTCTGTATTGAAATAAAATTAAAACATTCCGTTTTCTGACCTCATTCTATCAAGGTTGTACTCATTGAACAGGAATTAACTAGATAATAATTCTACTTAGACAAAAAAAAACTTGTTAGTGTAGTTCTCACTTATTAACTGGTGTGTAAAAAATGTCATGTTATGTTGTTTTAGGAGTGTAAAAAATGTTTGTCAAAGGACTTTGAATTTAGTGTAATTACCACTGCACATGAGACAATAATATGTTGAATGGAAGGAAGGACTCACCGTTAGGAACATTGGCACTCGCTTCTTCCTGTTTGTTCTTCTCACAGCAATGGCACTGAACACGTACCTAACTGTTTGCACTATTGGCGCGGATGTAAAGATGTAATAAAATAAGCGAGGTAAGATCTCGCGCGGATGCGGTTTTTTTCATAGTGGGCTATGCGGGATATTGCAACAGACTGACTGCACAATGTGACAAAGGAACAACAATACTATCTAAGTACAGTGGTCTCAGGTATGTATATATGTGTGCATGAGATGTATGTGTAAATTAATGTGTATTGGCGTAACCATTAACCTTTCTCTTCCCCATTTCCTTCCTCCCTGATCCCTTAAGTTTTGAACTATTTAAACAGTTTGAACTCTTATGCGGTATTCACATAAAAAGTATAAAGAATCTGACTAATAAAGTTTATGAATTAGACCTGGTGAGTACCTGTTTATGATATTTTTTCTAATTCTCCTTCTCTTCATTTGTTTTCTTCGGCTTCACAACTAGTGTAGAATTATTAAGTTTTGTCCACTGACGGGTCTTTTCTTCATTCTTATGCAAAACAAGTTACCGTCACCGGATCTTTTCACGTCTGAACAGGAACTATATAGATACACGGAGAAAACTTACTGATATAAAATACTGTTCATTTAATAAAAATCTGATCAAATTATTCGTTTTTCTGCTAAAAACGGGACTGTAGGCCTTTAGCGAATGAATTGACGGAGTTACTAACAAAGTACCGGATAAAAGCGAATGTTTTATCAGGATATTGATATTGTCGCATTCCGTCATGATATTTATTAAGTAAAGAACACCTGTTGTCGATATATTCTGAATGACTAATATTTCGTCAGGAAATTGGCATGCCATCACTTTTCATGATCATTTTATGACAGGTATGACAGCTAAAAAAGGTAAGTTTTTAGTTTAGACTTGAATTCTGTTGGAGTTGTTATGGATCTTAGTTTTGGAGGGAGTTTATTCCAAGCCTTCGGCCCAGATACTCCGAAAGCGCAATCACTAAACATAGTATTTGGCTTGCGCTTAGGTCCCATCAGTCTGCCTACAGCTAATGATGTTGCTGATCTAAGAGTTGACTGCCTCAGACCCGTGTTTTCCGGGACGCATAGTTCGGAGATTCGTAGGGTGGGGCCATTTCATTATTATTTTTTTGGTAAACCTCCTGATAAAAGATACATGACGCCAAGATACATGGGTTTAAGTCCCGTTGGCGTCATGTATCTTTTATCAGGAGATTTTTCAATGTGGATGAGTGTTTCAGGCTAATAATTACTGCTTATAAAATAATTTGGGCCATTTCATTGATGGATTTAAACACCATCCAGCACAATTTGTACTGGATTCTTTCAGGGCACTTGAGCCAGTGAAGGTTACGAAGGTGTTCTGAAATGCGCGAATATTTTGAAACCCCATTTATGAGCCGCGCTGCTGCATTAAGCACTGATTGAAGCTTGTCAATTTGATATTTTGGAAGGCTAGCATAAATGCCATTGCAGTAATCGAGACGTGAGACTACGTAAGAGTTGATAAGTAGTTTTGTCGCTTCTTTAGGAAGATTTCTTCGGACAGACTTGAGTTGTCTTAGGTGAAAAAAACCGGTGCTTACAGTCCTATTTATTTGACTTTTAAACGAAAAGTCAGAATCTAAATTGATACCCAGAAGTTTGACTGTTGTTTTTGGGATGATATCGCTTCCGGATATATAAATAGGTGATATAGGTAGTATTACGTTGTGAAATCCGGAAACTTATCAATTTTAGCAATACCGGACCATCAACTAAATCATTTAGAATTTTGTATAGAAATACAAAGTAAGTGAAAATTCTTTCTGATAATTTGCGCATATTCATATAATTACAGAGTATTTTAGTTCAACATAATTGCTGGGATACCCATTTTAAAATTTATAAAACGTAAGAATTTTTTTTTTATTCTTTCAACAGCTTGTACAATGTACATGTGCGTCATTGAAGATTATTTCCACAGCATAAGACTTTCGACCATTTCTCTAAGGCTCTCCTAGTATACCCATCCTCAATGTTTGCAGTATGTACACAACAATAATATAGGGTAGTTGCTTGCCACCCCAGAGCACTCCCGTCTTCGTTATACGGCCACATATAACGCGGGCTTTAATGTCATTTTTAAACGTGAAAACGATTTGATTCCGTTCGTAAAATCCAGAAAGCCTTCGCCGGGCGTAAAACACGCCTTAATATAAACGGGACTGTAAAACGTTTAAGTGGAGACGTGAAAAAGGTGATCTCTAGCGTAGCGTTTCCCGAACTTCGGATATAAGGATTTTTATAAGATGTGTTGATTGAGATACAAGTAATGGTCCTGCCCCTGCGAAGCAAAAAATATAAGTACCTATCACTGAAATTCATACAGGGTCCCTAATCCCTAAATTATTAATGGTATTTTTAAATCTCTTTTGTTGGGTGGCATTGATTTTAACCTTATTTTTTTGTTAGTTAGCTAACTACAAACTAAAACTGACTATAATACAATTTCCATGCCAGAGTAGGCAGAAATTAAGGGATGCCTCGCAGATTTATGTCGTACATTCACGTGTATGTAACATAATGACAGTTGAACTTTTACATACATGAATACTAAAAAAAAAAAAAAAAAATTCTGTCAATATTTTTCTTCTCTCTGACAATTCGGGTAGTTTGACTTATTTAATTAAATCGCTATAATTTAGATTATTTATTTGAAAATTACGTAACGTATAATTTATGTGCCTTAAAAAAATATGCTTTACTAGCTGTACCCCGCCATGCGTTTCTATGGATCAATTTTTCTGTGCAGATAGAAAAACAATAGCGCGTGTTTCTTTTACGTCCCACAGATGGCGCTGTTTAATAGCACGTTTTTAACTGTCACGGGTGACATTTATATGACATAGGTATATAAAAACACACTCGTATTCGAATGCAACGTTGTGTCACCCAAGCAATCGATGAAGAACTTTAGGAGATTTAAGATTTTGCAGTGGTATATTCATATATATATCAGTATTGCTCTGGTGAAATGGCTCTTAACCGTGTTTAGTTACCATATCCGAATAGCCAGGTATCTTCCATCCCCTCCCCCTCCCTTCAAGCTCACAAAACATCAAAGTATGAATTCCAAAAAAAGTTTTTACTTACCTGTGGTCCTCCGATTGCCTCTGGAAAAAAACCTTTTTTAACCAACAATAACCAGCACTGTACTCTGTAAATATTAATTATTAATTCTGATTTTCTTTCTCTTGGCAGGTAAGTGTTTTCAATTTGGAAATCATTATCTACCCAGAATCATCATCATAAAATAGGTAAGTGTCCTTAAAACTTTAATCACTTGTTTTAATCGCAATTCATATAATATATTATATTCATACATCGGTATTTGATACGGTAAAGCGTCTTAGAGACGATCAATATTAATTGTCAATAATTACGTCATTAATGCTATTGAAATTATTGATAATTGATTGTTTACTGAAGCAATTCAAGCGATTGACAATTGAAACTCTCCATTGATCATTAACGGTGGAAATGATCTGTATTTTGATTGGGCGCATATAGGTCATAGACAAGCGCAATTGACGGAGTGGAATGATTGTTTCACTTTGCGATTGACAATTGTTCGTTCAATCGCTCTATCTATCAACCCTTTGGAAATCAGTTTCATTGCGGAACGACATTTATTTTACTTGCAATTATGTCTTACGGGCAAATAAGAACAGTGGATATTCAATACACTTCACCACACTCTTGAAAAGTGATAAGCGTCATGATGACTTTTAAACTGTTTTTCATTAAATACGCAAAAACTCCAGTAAAATCATCGAGTGAGGAAAAAATTTAGGTTAAATTAAATAGGAACAATGTTTTGTTCATTTCTCGTAATTCGTAGCTTGGCTTGCGGAAATTTTGTCCCGTTTATAAGCACCCTTAGGTTACGTTTATATGCTATTTTTCACTTTTCATGACTTTTCAAAAGTGTGTTAAATTGCCAATACCCTGAGTTACCATGGAACCGTTTCCACAGACGTTAGCGAAGTGGGTATCGATTCTCCAATCCAGGCCGCTCGCAATCGCCGTCGAAAGTACATACATTGGTCGACATTCTCATTCTTGAGTCTCGTCGACGGAATATACTTTCATACGCCAAACGTCAAAAGTCATTCCACTCGAACAACGTGTGAGTTAAACCAATGTTGAATGGCTTCGTCGAGAATCGTCGCACTGGGGCGAAAATATTGACGGGTCGATTGAAGTTATGTCAGTCGCCCTTCAATGGACAATGTCAATGACATAAGCACATAGGCGATGGCATATAATCTAAAACGCTTGAATCAGCCGTTGGCGCGGTTGTCGTTAGTCGGACATTTTGCATTGTTGCTATGCAACGCCGAAGTTTTTTTTTAAAAAGTTCATTGATAATAGTAAATAAAATGTATCAGCGTCGTACGGCGCCTTAATGCTCCTCGAGCACATCTTGACGTAGGTTTCCCAAGTGATTAAGAGTTAAGAAAAAAGTGGATTGTGTCTTAAAAATTAACCAATAAAAAAATTCATATTTGTATTTGGTTTAAAACTGATTAAAACAAAATGATCGTTTTGCGAATACAAACCGATGAAATATTTTTTTATGCAATCGTTGAATATAATATTAACAACTCTCAAACAAAAAATGTGACACAAAATATCAGAAAAAGATTCAAATAGTGGTCTTACACTAGAGCGATACTGAGAGTATTTTCCACTCTGGAAGGTTTTGCAAGTATACTAGATATTATTTTAAATGAATAAATTGTGAAAAAAACAAAAATTAATCGAATACAATTTACTTGCGCGCTCCTGTATTTGAACCCGCGACCTCCAGCTTAAGAGTCGAGAGCCTTATCCCTCGACCACGGAAGCCGTTAAGTTGTTTATTATCTTTAATGATTAAGTATTATTACTATTTGAGGTTTTACTCATTAAGTTATTCCACTATAAAAAATATAATTAATGTTTAGAATGTACTTCTTTTTTCACAATTTAATTTCAATACATTAATTAATCTTTCAGGCAAGTTTTAATAAAATGATACAGACGCTTTTACAACAAAACCTAATAAAATTCCAATTAAAAGTAAGCCTCTACCAGGGCTTAGTGTTTACAGAAGAGATTTAACAATCTTCTTTGTTGGCAATCATCAGCTTCCTCTGTCACAAAGTTAATCCTGCGAAGGATAATCCGAGTATAAAATGTAATATAATAAATATGAGCTCGCTTTTACCTTATAACGCTAGTTCGTGTTAAATGACAATCATTATTAAAATATTTACATATAATTAAATAATATAACATTTTATGGGTGACCGGATAACTCGTCAAAATGACAATTCAACACACCTATAAAAAGAGAAATAAAGCCATGAAACAAAACCTAGATTAAATATGTTAGGTTTATATGTTAGTTTAATTATTTTATGAAAATACACTTTTTGCAAGTTATTCTTTGAAATATTTTATAATAGGTGCTTAGAAGGCTTATCGGTTGAGGGTTATTGATATCATTTTTACATCCTTGTTTATGTATGGGTTTAATAGTAGCTTCTTTAATGGACGTGGGAAATGTGCCTTTAGTTATATCATTCGGTTCAACTGCATCATTACACGTAGTGTAATTTGTTTTGCTTATTTTAATCCCCAACGAAAATTTTTGAACTTGTTGTTACAATTTTCGTTGTAAAATTTATTTATTTGTTTTAAGGAACATTAACAGTCTTAATATTAATTCAATATACAAATGAGGATGCAAAAGAAACAGACCAATTATAAATGTCCACAGATGGTTGATTTGGTAATATGCAACTATGTATTTAGTGAATGTAGACTAGAATATAAAAAGCAGGACTAAGTAACAAATTTAAAAGACAAACTATGTAACAAGTATAAAATTGAAGTAGAACAAATGTAATACACCTATATTATGCATTATACAAGAATACCAAATTGTTCAAATATTCAAATTACGATATTTTTCTTGAAATTATCAACGATTTTACTGGTCTCTCTGAAGTCAAAATGTTTTTTACAAACTGGAGACGTTCAGTTTTACTTCAAATCGGTATTATTTATTGATTTATTCACGACTTTAAGACTTTTACATGTATACATTGTTAAAGGTTTTTCATTTTTTTCGATGTCTGTCTCACTAGGATAAACCTGTATCGAGACAGACGTATTTAATACATAAATTAATGCTTACATATTATTTGATACATATAATATTTCATTACATTAAATGACATTGTGAAAATGATAAAAAATAATAAATAATAATAATAAATGATAAATTGGTTAATCAGCATCTAGTTGGAGTACATACTTATGAGGGGATTTTTATAAAAAATTTGATCTTGGGTCTGTCTTGGCTGATGATCCAAGACTTTATGTCTGTTTTATATTTTTAAAAAAAATCGTTCAGTCTAATGGCTAGTGGGAGAGCATTATATAGCCTTGTTGCAAAATATTTAAAATTTCTCTGGCCAAAAGTTGTTTTAGCGAAAGGGATTTGTAAGAGGTAAGTTGTTCAGAAGTACAATAATAGATGTATAGGACATAGCATAATAAACTGAGTATGAACAATATAAGCAGGTAAAATACAAGTTATCATAGAGAGTTCTGTTGTACAAAGGAGTTAAATAATTGTATAAATAACTAGAGTACAAAATAAGTGCTTAAGGTACCATGGAAATAGTCACAGAGCAATGTGTAGCAACTTTGTTAAAGATTTAAATTATATAAACTGTTATAAATCACACTTATTGAGATTATATTTTCAGTGTATACATACAGAAACGACGGATAATTTGTCCCAAATTCTACAATTTGGCATACTCGTGTATTCAATAATCTAATCACATTTCCTTGACCGAATAATCCGGTCTTTGTACGTTATGTTTTTTGGTAAAGTTGTTCAATATTTGTTCGTATGTTCTTAATGAGGTAAACACGTGTTCAATTTTGAGCAGCTTATGGATGACAGACACACAATGCCAGTTTTCCACGCTATCCGTTATATTATCTTTAATAGATTTCTTTAGTAGAATAACATTTGTGATGGTTATATGGGAAATTTTTGAATAAATGAAATTTTAAAAATTCCACAATGTGAGGATCGAACATACTAATTTAGTTTGTCTGTGCGATGTGGGTTCAATGAACTCAAATTTGCATTAAAATTAAGTTTCATTTTCAAAATAGGAATTGATGTGTGAAGGATTCAGACAAGCTTAAAGTACCTACCTAAAAATATAAATTTAAAAGGAAAAAAGAAGAAAAATGGGTTTGCATTTTTCAAAATTGGAATTATAATATCCCATGATTTTTCACGGTACGTAACGATACTTCACGTTGCGCTGGTATGTAATATTTAATTAGGAAGACAGTGTAATGAGTAAGAATAAGAAAGGGACGCTTAGATGGTATTGGGAATGTAGAGTGAATGAACGAAGAAAAGAATGTAAGGAGAATATATGACGCAAATGTGAATGGTAGCAGAAGTCTGGGACGCCCGAGGAAGACATGGCACGATTAAGTGAATCAGATACTTGAGTCGGGCCCTGTCAAGTGTCAGAATAATAGAAGATTATGAGTGAGACGATGTATGAATGTGAACGAGGCAAGGAGTGTGTGCCGAGAGCGAGTTGTACGGCGATCCGACCAATCGCCTATCCCTGTGGGGAAACGGTGTGATGGTTAATTAGTTAGTTAAGACAGTGCCAACTCGGTCGGTGACCTTGTACCTTGTCCGAAATCTCCATATGCGTAGACAAACAATCTGTCTCTCCGTGGTTTTGGAATCAATTTTCAGCCTTTTGCTTAATCTAAAATCATATCATCATTAGATTGTCGCCATGGCAGTCGGGGACGCTTAAGGACGACATGGCACGATAAAGTGGATCAAATACTTGAGTCGAGCCATATCAAAAATCCGTATAACGCGAAGAGAGTGTGTGAGACGATATACGAAAATATTTGAATCGAAGAGTGTGCGCCAAGGCCTTCAATCCTCTGTACATACCGCTTCGGGGAAAAAGCGTGATTATTATTTAGGATTTCGTTACTGCAGTTGTACCATTTTTGGGCGGTCTAGAGATAACCATATTAACAGGAAAATTCATATCATTTACCAGGATTCGTATCTGCATAATTCCCTTATGGAAATATCCCCGCGCACGTGTGAATGGAATCAATGCTTTCCATTTATATCTGTGCTGCATATCAAGTGATACTTCGATAGCCCCGATGTTTTCCAATCAAATAATGCTGTAATTAATAAATCTCAATACATTAACCATTAAAATGTAGTTATCAAATTAGGGGGCGGATACCACAATTAGATTAGTAAGGAGTGTAAGAACCTACTATAATTTTAAATATATTTATGTACTCAAATTGATTTATAACGGTGGCATTAAAGGATAAACGCGTTCATAGATAGCATTAATTTAATTATTTTATTATAATATAAGTTAAGCTTTCAAATGTTAAGACGAATTATTTGTTTGCGCCCGTAGATACGCAATAGGAATATGAATAAATAGTTTTGTCCGTATAAAAACTCAATTCTCTCAAGAAAGGAATACAAATACAATATTGTATCGGTGATTCAATCTATATTGTATTTATATGCTTTTCTTGAAGGAATTGGATTTTTATGTGAACAAAACTAATTATTCATATTCATACTGCGTATTTACGGGCGCAAACAAATAAATAGTCGTAATATTATAAAGCATATCTTGAAAAAATTACTTAGATTGTAAAATACCTTAAATGTGTTTTTTGCATTTTTTTTCTGAACATTCTGTTACAAGTAATCATAATAATAATGAAGGCTTCCCTATTATTGTTTTTCTTTGCCATAAACCAGTTACTCAGGCACCCACCTAGAGGAAAAGCTTTTACCCATTTGCCATAAAGGTCTTCAAACATAATCTACACAAAGGTTTTCACCCTTTCGCAGGAAATTCAATTAATATAGAACTTAACACAGTCGCTACTAATTCAATACGAAGAGAAATCAAAACTATATCGGACGTAAAAGATATGGTTTATTTATTTCTATACCACAAAAATATTTTTGTAACATTTGTGTGGATTTTTTCTGGTCGTAAATTACTCTTTTCATGTTTTGCATACAAAAATTCAGAACAAAAAAAAATTATTCAGGTATTCAAATGGGAAGCGTTCCGAAAAATTGCGAATATCGGTAAAAGCCATTCATTGCCCACCGCCAGTTCCTACGTCATTTTTCAATCGAATTTGGGGTGGATCCCATATCATATGAACATACATTTTAAATTTACTAAATAAATAATGTATTTTTTTCTGTGATAAGGTTATCGTTTTTTTAAAGGGGCGTCTCAAATTCTTTATCTCCTCTGTTTTTAGCTCGTTTTCAACATCATGGGAACATCGTTTTAAGATTAATTGTCTATGTGTTTAATTCTTAGAACTCAATTTTTTCAAATTTTATATAAATTATAATTAATAATGTGTTATTAAGTTTTTCAAGTATTTTGGGTTTTTATTATTTTGACAGCTGTTTCGGAGTTCAAAAATATTATCATACTGCGGTTAGGCCACGTTGAGACGAGACGACTTATTCATATGATTCTATTTACCCCCGCCCAATTTCAATTTCTATGATGTCTAAAATGATTTATTACCGGTTAAACCGATTTACTGAGAAAGTAATTGGGTACTTTGAAATTCGTTTTTCCCCACATTAAATGGTAACGTTTTCTTAATTGTTTAACAATAAAATACTTTATAAAAACATTAATAAATTTGATTAACATTAAATTTAAAAAAAAATCGTTATTATCGTTATCCCTCATTTTTTGTATTATTAGGGACTTATAAATAAATACCTTATCCGTTTTAGTTTACACTATGTAAATTTCAATTGTCATAAAAATATACTTTCAAGGCGGAACTCAAAACTATATAAATAAAAAAGATAAAGATGAGCCGTCTAACTTATAATAGATAATACGGAGGAATTAAAACGGATAGTAGAAAACGTTACTTATGATTGTCATAATACGACAGTATTAGTGGCTGACAGATTTTTAAACCGCCCGACCCCAGGATTAGGGACGTATTACGAAGATCGCGGACTTTATTAACAATCGGTTAATTTGACAAATATCGATCGGTCGCGCAATGAAAATGTAAAAAATCAGTTAAACTCATTTGCAGCACTATCAGAGGAATTTTTTAAATCGAAATATCGATTTACCAAAGCAAATACGGATCTCATAATCGAATTGGTCGAATTTGGAAGTGAACTTAGCAACTAAACGCGAAATGCGAAAATGATCGTGTTATTGAAGATTGGAACATGTGGAGCCAGTCTAAAAATCTTACGTGAATGTTATTAAAAGTAAAGATTTTAACCAATTCACCGTATACCAATGCTGCAGCGGCGTATTAGGGTATCTTTATAAGTAAGACTGGAGATAAACCATGATTAATAATAATTCAAAATGTGCTTTAAAGAGTTTAATATCATTATATGTCCGCATATTGGGTTATAAAAGATTTATTATTTTATTTCAGTTATTAATTTAATGACGCGTGCTTTAAAAGTGCAGCATTCGTAGTTTAATGGCGACGGGCTCCGAGATTTGAGACGATCAAATGATAGAAGGCCATTAAATTTATATCCCAGAAATTGCAATGAATACAGAATTTAGTTTCAGATATATGCACATTAAAGGAAGCGACGTTATCTGAGAATAACAATATATTTAGTGAATTTATTATACTTAATATTTACTACTTGCCACACGTTAGTTTTTAATTACTTAATTGATTACATTGTTATTCAGCCTTTTCTCTTCCCTACTGTCATATTTTTTATACGTTCAGGTGATACCTTAACTATAAAAATTTGGAATAAAATAAATTAGTTTGAATACCACTTTATTGTATACAGAATGTCCGTGAGTAAAGTGCAACATTAATATGTATACATAAATGAGAAGTTGAGAAATGAGGATATAGCTGAACCCGTTAAAAACTACGACATGACTTTTATGACTTTGTCCGGTCAGTGGGTGAGTTAGCATCGCGTCTGGGTCCCACCCAGACGTAGTGTATTCAATTCCTCGGCTGCCTTAGTTCCCCATCATGACACTGTGATGGTAGTAGGAGATTTTGAAATATTATCAGGTTATTCGTAACATAAGAATGATTGTCTTTGTTTTGAAAAAATAATTATCTTGTGTTTTACTTTCCAATTATTTGGGAAAACCGGTTTGTAACTTCTAGTCCATTTTTGTAGCAAAATTCACCTTGAAAACCGTGCACTTACACTACCGCCTTAACCTTAAAGAAAACTGCACAGAAGCTAGTTTAAAAAAAGCAATACTATCATATCTTCTAAATCATTATTAATTAAACCTAAGTCTACTCATACTTGTTTGTAATATGTTGTGTGTACTTGTTATCTTCTTCTAAAGCTTGTATTAATTTTATACTTTCTGTCGTCATTTTATGACAATAATAACACAGTTAATTATTATTTTTGTTTAAATTATTACTAGTATTTGATTATGCTTGTATTATGTGACATGTGATTATTATCTATGGTATTTTTAAACCGTGGATATTAAATAAATAAATAAACCTTGCTACCCACAAAGTAGCTAAACTTGCTTAGGTCAATAAATGCAAGAATAAAAAGGTGGATCATTGTAATATTTTTAGCAAATTTATTAAAATTTGACTCCTGAATCGATACAGAATGTTAATAAACCAAAAAGTTAATACTCTCCTTTTAAAAGAATCGATAGGGTAGAAGCTACTCCCAGTCATGCCTTCTGGTATTTTATACTACTTTTTTTTATTATCGAACCGTTCACAAACTTTGCGAAAAGTAAACTATCCATTTCTTGTACGCCAAAACAAAAAATAAACTTACAATATATATTTTCGTAAGCTGTAATTCCCAGCATGCGTCTTATGAGCAAAGCTCTTACAAAATCAGCCCTTGTTTAAGGTACATAGTTGTCCGTATAACTTTCTTCACGGTTTTATAAATATGCCTCGGTTTTTTCCTCCGCTAGACAAATTGCCGTAGCATTAAGGAAAACTTTCAGCCTCCTTCGTTTTTCAGTACAATCTATAAGAAATATTAAATTTTCTTTTGTCATATCAGCGACAGTTATTTTTATTGCTTATTTGGAACAAAGGAAAAGCCAAATAAATATCAAGTCTGTGAAAACTCCCTTGTTCACTAAATGATAATACTTAAATGGAATGAAATGCTTAAGTTAAAGGAGAATCGTAGGTATATATTAAACTATAAATACTTCTTTTCTACTAACTTTACAAAAAAATCTCTTTTTATTTGTTTACAAACAGTTTTTAAAGTTTTGCTCGTAAATTTTGAGTTTTGCTTTACAGTGATTTTCCGCTGCTGAGCAAAAATCAATCGTTTTCCCGTGTGAATGAACGGTTTATGTCCTTTCTGTAGAGGTCACTTGAATCTTGTTCCATTTGCGCTAGCTTGCGAGCATTTCTTATGATATTGCATAACTGAAATCGTATTATTAAATAGCTGGAATCATTTTATAACACATCCTAGACTAGCGTAGTTTCCAAATTAAATATTCTGCTTTTTTTACGATTTAAATTCCGGTTTTCGTTTTTCTTTACATGTATATTTATTTCTTTATATGCCGGTCAGCGAATTTTAGAGAAAAAATGAATCTGGGAATAGATCTCGAATTCATGTTCCTCCTACTCTCTTCTGTCTCCTTTCCTTCCTTAATTTTCTTTTGCCTCACAACATCTTTTAAAAATAGTTAAGCAAAAAATAGTTCTTATACAATTCTTACACATACATGTTTTTCGTAATTTAAATTGTTTGTAAAATATTTTTTTCTAATTTAGTTCACTCTGATAATTTGACGAAAACCTGCATTGCTTCATACATCAACGACTTATAATATACAATCGTATTGAAGTAAATAACATGTTTAAATGACAATATATTTAACTCCTTTATTCATATTCTTGACTTTCGTATCTCTATTTTTCATCAGTATAATTCTCAAAGCTCTATTTTGTAGTAGATAATGCCATTTGCTTCATAATATATCCATCGTTGGCCAACAATAGAATGGTGCTACAGTAATTAACGTGTAATGCAATTATTGCGTTGTATATACATTTTTAGTGGAAACGGTGTTCAGGAATATAATCCTAAGAATATCATTCTAAGAGTGAGATGTTTTTGGCACACTATTTTCATAATTTGTTTCTTGTTTTGTGACAAACTCAGTTGGAAGTATTTTACTACGCTTTAAATTTTGGAGTAATATGTGGTTCATAAAAGGATCACTAAATTATCATGACAATATGTAGATAATTCTTTCACTAAATATAATAAAATCAAAGTAAAAAAACCTTCTTCACCCAAGTAAGAATGAAGATATATTTATAACAATTCTGCGTCGATTTGTTCTTTGCACGCTACCTCCTATTGAATATGATATAATATAATGTAGTATTTAATATCCCTCCATGAATTGATAGCCGGGTTCTGGGGTCGCCAGTAGCAGTAATTGACTCAATCATACTAATTTCACTTATTCATTTATGTCTCTAATAATAGGGAAGCTTTTTGAAAGGACAGGGGGATGTTTTGGGGATGAAACAAGTAATTATGATGCGTTTGTGGAGACATGTATTACTTGTTCTGATATTGATGAATTGCCTGCTATTTATAAATTCCGTTTCAGATTTGTGATAACGTTTTCAGCAGGTAGTAGCTATTGAAATTACCAAAGAAAACTGGGTATCCAGTATCATTCTTAATTTTTTTTGTAGGTAATAAATAAGTTTTAATACTGGAGTTCGCTTAGTCTAGGACTTCTCATTATCGATTGAAAATTTTTATATTAATTTTTGAAATTTCAATAATAATAAGTGAAATAAAATGTATTTTAAACACGCCATTCGTCGAAGAGCTGCAATGAAGTAGCCATTGTCCTAAGGCCCTCTCAGAAAAAAGTTTAAACACGTCATTTCTCGAAGAGCCGTAATCGAGTAACCAAAAATCACTGTCCCAAGGCCTTCTCAGAACAAAGTTTAAACACGTCATTTGTTGAAGAGCCATAATCGAGTAGTCCACTGCCCTAAGGCCTTCTCAGAATAAACTTTTCACGCATTCATTTCTTCTTCCAAAACCATTTTCCGAGTAAATTTCACTTCAATGTTCACCAGAGAAGGTATAAAGCCAGATTTGAAATATATTACAATAACTGACTAACCATCACGTCATTTCGCCAAAGGGGTAGGCAAATGAATGGAATTCCACACAACTCACGTGAATACCGCGTAAGAGTCCCAACTGCTCCCCGCTAACCGGAGCCAGTGACACTATGGTATCTTCAATCGGGGTATATTGCGAGACTGAAAGGTATGGGGGGATGAGAGAGGAAGAGAAAGTTAGGGAAGTACAAACTCTATAATTCAGAATCAAAGTGACTTACCGGAATGTCCTATTTTTTTTCTTTCATCTACTTGCTCCACTTTGTAGAATTCACACGTGTTAGATGCATATATCTATGCATAACAAAGTGCAGAGACCAAGCGCATACATTTTGTTACAATAAAAACGTTTATTGGTTTAAATATGAAAATGAAATAAAATGGATGCAATATTGAAAAGTTTCTTTACAACCCTAATTCCATATTCCTTCAGCTTTCTTCGTGTTTTCCACCATTTGCGAGACGCGATAATCTATTCCGACGGGAGACGTTTCAACGACTCAGTGCTCGAATAATTCCACATTCAGAAACATACCGGAACGTCCCCGCATGAACATCAATCATAGGTAATGAAGTCGTTGCCATGAAAAATATCATTCCTCGCATGAATGCAGAGAGGCTGAATTACCCTCTAATACTCCTAATACTCGCACATGCAAATGCGTATGACAAATTCTTATGGAATTACATAGGTATACGTGATTTTATTGCCTTATGAGAACTTGCAAATAATATGCCTAGATAACATATTTGTTCACAGAAAAAAATATTGTTAATTTATTAAGAATCTATTCAAATTATTGGTAAATAGTGTTCATGCACCTGTATTTATTTGACTTTATATTATATTACGACGAAATGTGAAAATATTAAGATTTTTATGAACACGTGTTCCGACAACGTGAAAAAGTTTATCAGGAAACCTATCAATTCACTTGTTACGGGGCCTGGAATCTCGTTTTTAACCGGATTACAATTAATTTAAACATATTCTTAATAAATTAGCGATACTCGTTTTTCTCCATGCTGTTTTGTTAACCAATGTGTTATTATTTTATATTCATGTATTAAAACTTTTTTTTCTATACCTATCTTACCAATAGAAGAATTTTAAATCTTACACTGTAATTTTAATGATTTATTTTTGGTTCAGTATATATATAGGTGTTTCATTCAAAAACTCTATTCCTATTGTCGTTCTATGCTGTGCTAGAACATCTGTTCTAACGTGTGGTATCTATTATTATATTCGAATATTTTTGTAAGTTCAGCGGATGTAAGGAAATATTGAGTTCGCTTGGTGCACATAGACACGCCCACAACATATTTCTACCCGTTAATTTAGAAAATTTTAGAAAATGAAATTCTATGACAACTCTCAAAAGTAGAGTTTGAAAAACAGTTAACCTGAATAATGTTAACCTTCTTGAATCTATAAATAGTTTAAAACAAAGTCGCTATCCGCGTCTGTCGGTTTGTGCGCTTAGTTCTTTTAAACTACGAAACGAAATTAGATTCCGGGAAATATATATATATATTTTTTTTTTTTAATACGCTAAAATTGGCTCTCTTCGCTCAAGTAACAAGAGAATCGTTTAAATTCCCTTCCAATAAAATCATCGTCAATCGTAATAATCCTGCACCTTTGACGGTAATTAGTTACTTCAGCTTGAGAGTCTTCAATATATTTATGTACTGATGAAGCCATTTATTTTAGTTTCCACTATCGCTCCGTGAAATCGACAATAATAATTCAAACGCGCTCGGATCATTCTAACCGCATAGCAACACAGCCAGTGGCGCACCCCGACTTCCTCAATAACCCCACCCATCCCAGAGTCAGCTTCCCCCTTTCCCCCGATGGGGGCTCAACACCCTCTACACCGAGGAACCGGGGGTATTGACTAGCCAACACGCCCGCGCAAACACGCATTTTAACTTAACTAGTTTCTCCTACACGGGTATATTCAATTTATTCATTGGTGTGATTGTCTTTTTAAAATTTAATTAAATTGTTTGCTCTTTACGTCGAGTCATTTGCGATTCATTGTACTTTTACTATTACTCATAAATATTCCCTAATAAGCCGCTGCAGCGTTGGTATATGGTTTAAAATCTTAACTCATGCGTGGTTATTTTAAACTGGCACCACTTTGTTCCAATCCTCAAAACACGGTAATTTTCGCATTTCGCGTTTTGTTGCTAACTTCACATTTCTTCCGATGACATTTGCGATGTCATTGATCCAGTCTGTTTTGAATTGATTCGAAATTTGGCCAATTCGATTAGGCGTTCCGTATTTGCTTTGGTAAATCTATATTTTGATTTAAAATATCCTTTTGATAGTGCTGCAAATGGATATTACTGCTTTATTACAGTTTCACTGCGCGATCGATCGATATTTGTCAAATCAACCAGTCTGCGATCTCCGTCTCAATACGATCGTATTATGTTTCTATACCTAGGGGTCGGGCGGTTTAAAAATCGTTCACTTTCTAACACTGTCGTATTACGGCAGGGGGTAATCCGTTCTTATACCCCCTTATTAGCTATTATGAGTATAAAGGCTTGTTGAATATTACTGAAATTATTAAAACTGCATATTCACGTACAGCTCAAAATGTGTACCTTATGTTATTAAAGTTATCGGTTTTCCGAGAGCTTTCTATAAACCAGAAGTTGGTTTTAAAGCTCCTCTTTTCGTTGTACTTTCTGGCGTCTTGACCAAAGATGGAATCCGGGATTATAGAGTTTTTAATGAAAACTTTAGTTTCGAGTCCAATTTTCATTTTCACTGGCTAGTGGTGTAGGTTCTGATGACATCAGAAATATTCGGGAGCGTTTATATATTACTTTAGAAATATATATATATTTTTTTTTGCCTTTGTTCACGTTTTGCTGTTTAAATTTTTTGTTAATACATATTGTATAATGACACTTAAACTGTGCATGATAGGAACATTTTTAAGTGGACTGTTGACATCTCCTTTTTTGCAGTGCTTATCTAATGACTTTTTTATGTTAATAGTCTGTAAATGTTCCTAAAAAATAAATAAATATATATGATTGAAAATATTATGGTACCTATCCATCAATTAGATCACCGGAATTGAGCTTCGCACATTTTATGTTGTCAAACGACGGTAATAGGCGAATTTTTATATGACTTATATTCAATTAGAGTAATATGTCATATACGTATTCTGTTTGTCCAGTGGAACTTGATTCTTTGCACAAGTTGACTGAGTTTTCTAAGAAACCAAAAAAATACGTCTCTAGACAAAGCGTCCACTGTGTTTACACTCGTAGCGAGCGTGTCTTAAGAAAAGACTTTTCCACTGGACGGTAAATACGCCGACCGTAAACTGCGTGAGTACAGAAGTTGACATTAAACTATACCTGTGAAAAATCCCGGTTTTCCGCCTGAGTTGAATTAGAAAAACATTGGCTAAAATTGTGCTTCGAGGTACCTGTTTTTTTATAGAGTTTTTTTATTCTCTTTGTCTTTTATGGTATTTACACGTGTTGCATTTGCGCGTCATTATTTAAACAATGATAAGATTAATAATATTTGGCTGATTTATATAGCGCCGGTTTCGTGAAACATCACCTCCAGGGCGCTGTACAAATATGAATATGTATTGCATAATTAATATAACTGGTTTAGAACTAAGATTCATAATAACTAGTGACATGTATATTTACAACTTTAGTTAACAAAGTTAGAGACTTACAACTAACATACTTAAATTTAAAAATGAATGTTATTTTACAAGTAATAAAGGGCGAAACACTATCACATGTAAATTCCGTAATGGATCTTGGTGTCGTCTTTGATCCCGAACTGAAATTCTCTGACCATATATCGCAGCTCACTCAGTCTTTCTACAAACTTCTTGGGTTCGTCATTAGGACATGCAAGCAGTTCAATAACCAAGATGCTATGTTAGCATTGTTCGATGGCATACTGAGAAGCAAGCTGGAGTATGCGAGCGATGTTTGGGCTCCGCACCACCAGAAGTACATTGATATGATAGAGCAAATCCAGAAAAAAATCCTCAGGTATGTCTATATGCGGACGCATGGAACCTATCCTAGGTTCATACACCATATCGACTTACTTGAGGAAACTAATTCTGTAAGTCTGGAAACTAGGCGGAAAGCAAGTCTAGCTATTATGTGTCTATCTTATTCTTATTCCTCTTGGGATGCTATGATTTATATGTACCAGACCACTACAGCCGAAGTCGATACCATGACCTATTCAGAGTACCAAAAGGCAAAACCGACGTCCTGGCAAAGCATAGCATGACGAGGGGAGTGATGTTGTTCAACGAACTAGCAAATAATTTGGATGTAAATGACTGTTCTCTAAATGACCTAAAACAATTATTGAATAGTCACTTAGCTAAATGCTGATATAATGTAAAATTTTACTGTAACTGGAATGAATGTTCTGTTATACAATAAATAAAAAATAAAAATAAAAAGTACAAGTACAAACAGTAAGCTTAGAAGTAAAGTATTGTTGTGCGTCGAATCAGTTTGAGGATTTTATACTTCGTATCAAGGTTTCAATCTATCAAAGGTTTCAATCCATACGTATTTTACAACTTTTATTAAATACTCTTTTTAAAATTTTTTTTAGCGCTAAAAGGAAAAACTTCTTAAATATGTTACTGTTATTTAGGTTTTTTAGTAATTCTTTTTCTAACACTGATGCAAAAATGCGCTCAATGTGTTGCATAAAAATAAGCTGGATTTATATAAAACTATAGATATCTTAATTGAATTATGAAAATGACAGCTGTTTCGGCTTTCAAGACCATTTTTAAACGGTGGCTAGGCCACGTTGAGACAATTAGTTTTTTTCTTTTTAATTTTTAAAACAATTAAATGGAGTTCTACGAATTAAACACAAAAACAATTAATGTTTTACCTGCTTATTCAAACGATGCCTTATAAAGAAATAGTAACCGAAACCTTGTATTTACATATTCGCTGTGAAAAGATTCAGATTTGTGATATAAAGTTTTACCTGTAGGAAGGTGGGTATGTTACGTAAAAGACTATAAATTTATACTGAAGATATTCAATTTTATTTCATTATTTATCTCTGGATACGATTTATGAAGAGACGAGTTCGAAGTTCTGGGTTTTTTATGAGTCTTAGCTCAGGTGATAGTTCAACACTGAAAGCGCGATTTCTGAATTTAGTATCTGAATAATCTGAACGTTTTGGCTCCGTAATGAATAAGGGTCGGTATATCGGTTGCTTTCTATGCTCGCTTGATTTTATAGCGAGCTTAGCACATAATCCTTATGTATGTCATGAACATAGATATCACCAATATTACACTTTTCTTTACGATTTTAATAGACGAAATTGTTTCTTTGCAAAATTAAACTGTCATCACAGTGTATCGAAATGTCGACGAACGCTAATGATTTTTACGCGGGCTTATAATTATTTTAAATAGTAATAATAAATTTTAAATAGTGCTTGTTTTGCTGGAGTCAGTACATAATCCTTATATAGGTCGTGAACATAGATATCACCAATATCACACGTTTTGTCTATGATTTTAATTTAGGAAAGTGTTTCTTTGCAAAATTAAACTGTCATCAGAGTATTTCAAAATGTCGACGGACGCTTTTTATTTTTACGCGGACTTTTAATTATTTTAAATAGTAATAATAAATTGTAAATAGTGTTTGTTTTGCTGGAGTCAGTAAGTACAAACTAATCGTTTAAAATAAACATGTTCTCAGATTTAAAATTCCCCATATACACTAAGCAGGCTGTCTTCAATTTCATCCTCTACCAATTGATATCGTCGCCATTCATTACCGCTTGATGAATCACCGAAGTCCATACTAATAAACTAAGTAATTTACGTAAATTTTAGCCAGGATTCGCGTACTAAGCGAACATAAAGAGCAACTGATATACCGACCCTAAGTTGCTGATCTAAGAGTTGATGGGTATATATTTTCAGGAAATCAGTTAGAATAACTTATGCGAGAGTATATGGAATGATTGTATCAACCTCCTTTGAAATGCGAATTAAATTAGGATAAATTGTAACCTATTGATTCTAAACTTATCCATTATACCTAATATTAATGATGAACGAAGTGAATCTGACATACTTAAAACGATATCAAATATTTTAAATGACTTGATTAGATGTTTTATTAATAATGTATCATACAATATACTCGTACATATGTACAACGTTCAACTTTAACAATAATTTCGTAACATTTATTGGCAAGTTGGTAAATGCAGTTTGTTAATCATAAGTAACAATAAGTAACTTTATTTTTGAAAATTGTAAATTCAGAGCTTGATTTTTGCGAACTTCTGAGTCTGGTCAATTTAAGAGCGCCTATTCGACACACTAGGCATGAGGACCTATTTCAATGTCACCATTCACAAACAAATTATGTAGCAAATGAATGAAACTGACATTTTTAATGTAACAAATTCTATGTTTAAACATACCTAATTTTTTTATGTCAATATATTTTTTCTGATAATTTCAGTTTATAACTATTATTGTAACATTTCAATGTACCAAATGTAAAAGCCCCCTAGGCGTATAAAAAGAGTTAATAATTTATCTACTTGCTAAAATAAAAGTTATCACTTGAACATTAAAAATAAAAAAAACTTGTTCAGTTGATTTTCTATGGTTATTTGAAGTACGGAATATAGCTTTGGTTGAACTTATTAGTTGTGTTGAACTACAAGTTCATTTATTTTGTATTTTTATTAATTCGAATCTTCCTAATCATTTTTCACAACAAAAAAATTGATTTAAAATCAGGTGTTTTTGATTAGTATTATAAATATTTTTTATAATGTTATTCTGCAAAGTATAAATTATACCAACATACAAGTCAGCAAGTCGTCAAAGTTGCGTAACAACCTTGTTCAGGTAATATGGCGTGTGGCGCATGTAACGCTGTAACATTATGACCAATGTAGGGTATTTGCTTACCGCTTCTGTGACTGCGTTTGAGACAAGTGAACGGTGATCTGTCGACTTTCGTCAGATCAGTGATTATGTATCACAGCTAACTCATTTCGCTTGATTTAATAGGTGGGAAATGTGCATTTGAATTAAACCTAAAACTGGATGCATTTGGATTTGATATTATAAATTATGTATTTGGTGATTGTATCAACTATTATAATTGTTTTATTTTGATGTTTTTTTATTCTAAGTGTGTGTTTGAGGATATAAAAGAAACGAAAAAAAAGACCATTTCTCTTCTCATGCTATATGATGCCATGATATAAGGTATAGCATAGATGAACGAAATTCCAATATTCGCACCCCTAGAATTAGACTATGTCATGTCAAAAAATGGCATTCTGAGACAATTGGATTAAAGGTTTCAATCCTGGGAAAGAAATTAAAGAAGTTGTGTGGTGTATTCTCATATCAGTATTTTAATTAATTAATGAAAATAATATCAATTACTTATTTCAATGAAAATTCAATTATTTTAGTATATTACTAGCGCAGACCCATGAAAATCACAGATCGTCTGATTTCTCGACAAATCAGTTCCAATTTTATAAATGGCAATTAAAATAATATTCTTATAAAATATTATATTTTAGGTAGGCACTTTATAGCTTGATGAAAATAAAACAATTACTTTCTTATAACCGCGATTTCTTATTTACTTAATTCTCTATAACCGACTGGTTTTGCTTAGTAAAAACATATTCAGGGTATACATTTAAACTGATAAAATCTATCAGTTTTTAAGCAGTTTAATTTTATAACTTTAAAATACTTTAAAAATAAAAATTCGTGGTTATAAACAAAGTAATTGTTTTATTTTCATCAATAAGTCAAACCACAAAGTTACTGCTAAATACCAAAATTCGCTTAGTTGAATTCTACAAAGATTTTAAATTTTTGACGATGACACTTAAATTCAAAGCAAAAGTTCTAAAAATCATTGAGGATAATATTAGCGATTAGACGCCTTGCCGGGGCGCTGCTCTACCACTGAGCTAACCCCACCCTATTTCCTTCGGTCATATTTAACTGCATCATACTTCGACTAAGAACTATCAACATATCTTCATTTTCTTAACGTATATTTTTATTGGCTGCTATCTTTATGTATGATCGCAAAAGCTGCGCCCCGGCAAGGTTAAGGTCCTGGGTTTAATTCCTAGAAGCGACCGTATCTTTTTATAATTTTTCTGTTACAAATTTTCGTTTGAGAATCGCTATGTTGTCTTCAATGATTAAATATTACATTTTGATGTTTTACTCATTGAGTTATTGGAAAAATATAAAAAAAAGTTCTAGAGTTAATTGAATCGGAGTTATAGGTAGGCAGAATTGCAAGCGAAATTTTTATTTTAATTAATGCTATTCGTTTAGTTACACCTTTTTTTCAAATAATATCTCTAAGAAACCCATTAATGTTGATTGTTTCAAAATATTAATTAAATTACAACAATATTGTAAGCATACGCGATGTGCTAATAGGTACGCCCTCCATTTTAAGTATCATTTTTACCAACGGCTCTGGTTGCATATATACGATACGATCGTAATAATATAATGTCCTGGGCTTGCCGGGCGGGGGCGGTGGGCGGTGGGTGGTAGGCGGTGGGTAGCGGGCGTTCGGGTGTCATATGACATCAGAAGCAATATACATGCAAATTCCTGAAGCATGCGGGCTTACATTTACAACGTAGAACCTATGGCCAGAGTCCCGAAGACTCATATTAGTTTGCCGGAATGCCGCTGACTGCAACCTAAATACAATCAGATCGATATTAATCTCGTGTGATATTATTGGCAGTTTATTTTTATTATTTAATGATAAATATTAACACCTACGTTATAGTGCTCCTTTTTCGGAAAATTGTCTAAAGTGCATACGTCTCACGAGGGGCTTTTACAAACATGTCATATGTAGGTACATAATAATTTAGTGGAACAGTAATCTTGAAGTAAAATCTGCATTTAAAATTATATAGAACCCATGCAAAAGAATAGTATTATGCAAATCTTTATTATTGAGGTTTGTTATTATAGCCTTCTTGTAACTATGTTCCTTGCAATTGAACACATCTACAATTTCTGCGAAACTATTTACAAGCAAGTATCTAAATGATTCAGTCCTGATATTTTTACACCAATTAAAAATAATTTTCGATGGGGTACTTCTAGTTGGTATGTTAAAGGTGATTAGACTCAGTAAATCAGGGCTGTGTATAATTCCATTGGTTTTTTTAAAGATAAAAGTGAAGTCGGAAATGAAACCAAAATAGAAACGTTATAATATGTACATGCTTTTTAAAAAAAATATATATTATAACTTATGCCAGCAGTTCTGTGAATAGTAGACCTAGCGTCCAAAAAAAGTACGTTTCTATTTTTTCTTATTTTATAAATCAAAACCAAAATTTCCTCTGAAATCATAAGATTTGTAAGTAAGTACTAAATACCTACTTAATTATAAACCATAATATATTTTGAAATAGTTGATATCCCTGCGTCGCCTGTTCTTTTCACACCGTTTGTCAAACCTTAGTATTATTTTGAACATCAAGTGTGCAAAATATCATTGAGTAGTATTTAAATTTCGCCTTATAGGGTGGGAAAGGGGAATGAGGACCAAATATCATTTAGACTGAAACTTTCCGCTTTTTTGGATGGTCAAGTGTGCAAAATTTCGTCAATTTCGAAATAAAACTGTTGATTCATATAAAAATCAATCCGCCTGCCCGTCAGATATATCCTCTTTTTATATAAATAGAAAATGAATTACACAATTTGTCTAAATGAACGTCACTATATCAATGACAATTCTTTTTTTAAACTTACTTCAGATAGGTAGGTATAATAATATTGAAAAAATTCTAATAAGAGAGTACAAATAAACACGACGTTTCGCATTTGAAAAATAATCTTAACAGAACCATAGTCTAAGTTATTTAACTAACTAGTCAAAGTATAGCTTGCTTGAATAAGAAAGTGGATGCATCAGATTTTCAAAAATTAAAACGAAACGCAAAAACAATTGTACAGACAGATAAAATGCAAGACTGTCGATTTAAAACAGGACTTCGCTGCGCTTTGTCAAAAATTAAACCCATTTAACGACATCTTATACATAGAATTTATATAGCGCAGTTTAGTGTCATTTCACTTCAAGTGAGTTTTACTATAACAAACATAAAAACGGTAATTTAGCGTTAGTGATCATGTTCTTAAAATAATTCCTACAGTTTGCCTTACCCAATACAGATCTAATATCATAACACTAATACTGTTTATACAAAGTGATGACAAACCTTAGAATAACAATAACAGCAGGACAGGACAAAACAAGAACATTAAAACTAAAACATGATATAAAACAGGAGGCAGTTTGTGCTCAGAAATGAGAATCTTCTGAGCAGACATTTTAAAAAGGTACAATGAGGTGGCAACCGAAACCAAACAAATACCGAAAGTTTGAGAATATGGCTTATTATAAAACATTGAAAAGAATATAAGATTTATTTATGGTAAGATGTTTTAAATGATTTTTTTAAAGCCCGTTTAAATTCAGCCAAATTCTGGAGATTAGTAAGAGCTGAGGTCTATTCCAAGTCTATTCCAGATGAGCGGGCCTGTTACACGAAGAGAGCGATCATAGTAAACGGCTCAATATAACCTAGAAAGTTCGATTAGACGATTACTAACATCTAGATCTGCTGACCTTAGAGTAAGCTGTCTATTGTCACAGTTTTGTCGGACACATAGTTCCGATATATAGACTGGCTATAAGTTTGATACCTGCATGCGCGAGTGTTGAGATGTGTGGCGGTCTATCCTCTCTGCACTCCGGAGAAACGGTGTGATGGTTAGTTATTAAATTATAAATAGAAAGTTATTTATCAATAAAGATAAATTAAAATGTTGGTGACCAAAATAAACTTTTCATTTCGGTCAAATTGAAAATTTTCATTCGGAAAATTGAGTAACTCTCAAATTATATTTATCCCGACTTATATTGAATCATAACTTCAAAATCTTTTTCAGGAAAATTCAGATATTTATAAATTTGCCAACCTCAATAAAATTTATATATAAATTCGCTAAATTAAATTGAAACAATGGTCAAATACTCTCCTAAAGGTCGAAAACGGGAAACATTGGGAAAACAACTTTCCAGTCTATTTCTGATTTTTATTCATTGCTAAATACACTCAGCCATACAAAGGTGCAGCAGAAATAAATGTTTATAAATAAGTCTACTTTGATGATACCCTCGAAAGCTGGTTGAAACGGTCACAATTAATAATTAACAATGATGTTATTACAATAATTGAAAATAGATTTCATTGTTTACATTTATAACAGTGAATTGTTACATTTAGAGAATACAGTATTTTGAGATACATACAACAAAAATTGGATAATTTGTATGGCGTCGTTTGTTTTTTTAAATCACTTCGATTTGTATGATATAATTAATGTTAAAGTAGATATTTTCGTGCAATGCGATGGGAATATTATATGTTTTTTTTAAATATAATTTGC
The DNA here is from genome assembly GCA_026573805.1 of Hesperophylax magnus. NCBI lineage: Eukaryota > Metazoa > Arthropoda > Insecta > Trichoptera > Limnephilidae > Hesperophylax > Hesperophylax magnus. The sequence continues at coordinate 2,618,150 of JAIUSX010000977.1, read as the reverse complement.
ATAAAATCTTTTTAATTAAAAAAAGCTGTAAAGATTTTAATACGAAAATACGGTATTTTTAAAATTGTGATTATCGAATTATGATATGATATGATATAATAATTATCGATCTATGCGAATTATCACCGTCAAGTTCCAACGTTCATTTTCGGGTTCTGTGAAAGTTCTATTCAAGTTCTGTTATTTTATCATCATGCGTTATGCGACAGAACTGATATAATAACAGAAGTTCTTCAAAATCTTTCACAGAACATGAAAACTAACTTTGAAATTTGAAGAATTGTTCGAATTCAACCAGTCCTTCGAAAAGATTACACATACAAAAGCTTCTTGAAATAAATAAATAAAAAACTTATTTACGAGTGTTGTAGATTCTACACCAAATAGGTAGGTAACCATTTATTTAACTGTTACGGATATTTTCAAAATTTTCACTATTACATAAAATGCAGTCATCTGTGCTTATCATATATATTTCTGGTAACATTTATAAAAACTACTATGTGTAAACGTAACGTAAGTTATAATCTACGCGTTCGTAGACGGCGTTAATTGAATTATTTTATGAAAATTCACATGTTTCAATTTATTCTTTAAAATGTTAAGGAGAATTATTTGTTTAAGCCTGTATATGAATAAATAATTTTGTCCTTACAAAAACTCGATTCATTCAAGAAAGGCACAAAAATGCAGTATTGTAATGGTGATTTAATAATGTATTTTTTATAAAATAATTAAATTAACGCCATATATGATCGTGTAGATTTTAAAGTACGTTACGTTTACCCTCGATTACTGTCTTTTAAGTTGATATGTCAAATTAATTATCCCTAAAATAAATAGAATTAAAACCATTACTTCTCGTTGAAGAGAAAATAAAAAAGCAATTGACAGTGACAAAGAATCACCGACAAACTGAAATTACCCTGACAAACTTTCATCAACACACGGATTGCTCTGCATTTTAGCTTTCATCAAAATAACACCGACATTATAACATCCCGCAGCACAAGCCGGTTCAAATCAACATCCAAGCCCTGTCATTAGGGTGGAGGATACCCATCAAGTGCCCACAGGTTTGTCGCTGGCGATTGTTTGGAAATTTTAGGGTTTCAAATACCCGAGGGTGAGTCATGGCCTCGCACTTGGCGCCCGCTACCACCTACCCACTACCCCCTAGCGGGCTGGGGGCGTGGGGCCCCGGGCGGAAGGGGCCGAGCCTCCTCGACTCGAGCGAAAAAGTCGAGAGACCACTCGTCGAGGTCGGTTGATGAGGATTACTCGAGTTGTATCTCTGATATTGATTCGGTTTCTCTGAGTGAGGATTGAGTATTGTGGATTGTTCGTACTACTCGTTCTGCTTTGACGCACATAATTATTATATACCGCCCGCTTTCAAAATATTAAAATTACTCGTATTAAATTTACCATAAATATTATGTCGAGTACCTACACAGCATACTTAAACACGAGTTAAATACGTCTTCAATAATGATTACAAATTCACAACTTTAATTATTGAATTTTATTAAAACTTTTATCATGAATCAAAATATAATAGTCTTCTGATAATTGTTAACCTGGCTGATGCAAAGTTTTAAAATAGACTATGAATCATGAAAAACATTTGAGTTTGCTAAAAATTTACACCAAACATTATTGAATGCAGTTCTTCTCTATTTTTTTTTAGTTTTTCTCATTTTATAAATATTTAGGGCAGATTTATAAATATCTGATTTTTTCTATTCCACGAAATAAAATGGTCAGGTAAAACCCATGTTCAAATATTTTTGAGAAGAACGAAGCATATAAACATTTTTTTTTTATAAAAACGATATTTCTTTTGTACAACAACTTAAGGGTCAATTTAGTAGAGCCAATCAAACAAAGCAATCAACATTACAGCATTTATTATTACGTGCCTGTTCCCTGGACGGAGATCGAACCCGAAATCAGCATTACAGCATGTATTATTATGTGACTGTTCACTGGAGGGGAATCGATCCCGTAATCAGCATTACAGCATATATTATAATGTGCCTGTTCACTGGACGCGAATCGAACCCGAATCAGCATTACAGCATGTATTATTATGTGCCTGTTCACTGGACGCGAATCGAACCCGAATCAGCATTACAGCATGTATTATTATGTGCCTGTTCACTGGACGCGAATCGAACCCGAATCAGCATTACAGCATGTATTATTATGTGCCTGTTCACTGGACGCGAATCGAACCCGAATCAGCATTACAGCATGTATTATTATGTGCCTGTTCACTGGACGCGAATCAAACCCGAAATCAGCATTACAGCATGTAATGTATCGGTATCGTATATAAACAGGCACATTATTATGTGCCTGTTTACTGGACGGTAATGGAATCCACAAACTCCCAAATCATGTGCAAAATGTTTTTCACTCTTCTCAGCGTAAAGTCTGATATAAAAACATAAGAACTTGGTTTCTTAAAATAAGTCAGTAGTGTTGATTTTAACCCCTGCTGCTGAAGATAATATATATTTTTTCGACTTATTCAATAAAAGTTCATTCAACACATATTTTATTTTTCTTTTTAAAGAGTTTATAAAATATAATATTTACTAGGGAACTGTTACAAGACATAAAAGGTTTCCATTTCCTAAAGTGCCACGTTCAATTTTCTCTGTATATTATTACATTATATTCCTAACAATAAAGTCGTCCTCCTTTTAAAGGTTAAAATCCCGGCAACAAAATCAAGAAAATAACATATTTTTCTCTTATCATATGAAGCGTTAGCATGCTAATCTTTTAAAGTAAAGGAGAGTATTGTTGTTTAACGAATAATAGCCCTCTTCAATCTCACTAAAGAGCAAATTCTTCTGTGTCTAAATATCTAGGATTTAATTGAAGATTTAATGTACGTACATTTGTATGTACATTGCTATTTAGCAAAAAACGTTAGAAATACGGCTTGTTGCTGAAAATCATTATTTTTTTTATTTATTTTATGAACATCTATAAATAATTTGGTCTTCCTAAACATTCTAATGAAGATTCTTAATTATAAAATATTCAAACCTACTTTAAATTAAAAGGCAAAACGTGGAATGCGAGAGAAAGGTTACTTTTTATTTCAGGGTGATGTATTTTCGTTTTATGCAATTTTTAGGTTTTTATTTTATTGAATCTTCGAATTTGTAATAAATACTCCATGAAAGACTCAATGAATGATGGATGTGTTCTGTGTGTGTTTTATATGCTACTTCTTCACGGAGAAAACTTACTGATTTTAAATATTGTTCATTTATTATAAATCTCCTCAAATTATTCATAATTCGGTTAAAACGGGATTGCAGGCTCTTAACAAATGAATTGATAGATTTTCCAAAAACTGTTAGAAAAATACGATGTTTCATAAACATCCTAATATTTCAGCACTTCATAATTATGTATTAACAAGGCAAACGCAGGTGCATGAACACGTGTTCCGATCCGTTAGGATTTTACTAATAGTTTATCAGGAAACGGCCTGCAATCCCGTTTTTAACTGGATTACCAATACTTTGGTGGGATTTTTAATAAATTGGCAATACTCGTTTCTCTCCGTGTTCGATTATCAAAACTGCAAAGGTGTTCTAAACTTTTGTTCAAGAAGGAGAAGATAACGGACTCGATACAAAACCAACGTAAAAACTTATGTATTATATAAGTACGTTTTACGTACGAAGAAGCAATGAAACAATTATCTTATTTTGAAATGACTTATTTACGATATATATTGTTATTTACGACAATTTAAGATCATTTTGATGAACAGAATCTTGCATTTGTCTCGCGGTCGATCAGCCGTCAGAACAGCAGTGATCGTTCCGCCATACTTCACCGGCTTCACCCGCTGTAAATTCCACCGTACATTTCCCGGTACAAAATCGGAGGCTTTTCCCGACGGCGCTGCCACCTAGCGGCCATACGGGAACAGCCGTCCTCCTCGTGCACTCGGCTGGCTCCACCATCACCAGTGATCAGTTCGCGCCGGGCAGCCGTGCCGGTAGGACGTCCTCCTTGCTTTGCTTGGCGGCTCCCCTGCCTTGGCAAAATTAATATTCTAACTTATGTTGTGAGCGCATATGGTAGAATAAGTTTCGGTGATACATTTCTTTACGAGTCACACCCGTTTTTTTATGATTTTTGTATGTGTTCTGTGCTTGTTACGGTGAACAGTGATTTTATTTCATTATAATTTTCGATAAAAATCAATTTTAAAAATAATTCATTTTAATAAACTTTAAAAATTATTTTAAAATAAAAGGTTTTGTATGAATACATATTTTTATCACTTAAGAACAATTTTTATTGGAACTAAGTTTCAAGAGACAATTTCTTCTTTAATTACTATTTCAAGATGGACAGTTTTTAAAAGACAATCTCGTTTGAAAAACAAACTTTTTGTAAACACGAAGAATTCAAACGATTATGTGAATTAATTTAACTAACCCGAGGCTATTTGTAATTGTAAAATACCTCGATTAAAGTTTGTATTATTTACTACAAGGTCACGAAAACTTTTCATGATAATCAATCAATCCGCTGAAACGTCCTGAAAATTCTACACTAAAAATATGTTGTGTTTTTTTGAACTGAAATTGATCGATCCGATGAAAAAGAGTTCGAAGCAATTTCTTCAGACAACAAACAAAAAATCTTTCAGGTTTGTATGGAATATAAAATTTTAACATTTTCAGTATTTCAAAAGATTGTTTCATTATTATGTATGGATTTCAGGTTGTTTGTAATAATTATGTATTTATGAAGAAATGGTCACCTTTGCTGCAATGTACAAATTATTCACCTTACGAGCAATGCTACGTAAGTAAACATGTTTAAATCATTACTATTTTCTTGTGAAACAGTATGTAGATTTTCATTATAAATTCTAATTTATTCAACATTATTGATAAATTTCCATGATAAAGAAGCCAGTAAGTGAGTATGCCAATGGAATATTGAGTAAGTTTTTTGTACTATTCAAAATAAACTTTGCATACGCTCGCAAATATTTTTTTTATGCTTGACGAAAAAATCAGAATATATAGTATTGCAAGCCCAAATTGTGTATGAAGTCATTGAAAAAATTGATTTAACAAGCTTTTTTTCTGTTTTGTTTTAAATATTTTTTAAGCTAGTAATAATAATTATGTATTTTTGTAATGTTTTTATAATGTATTCTATGTGAAATGTTTCATGTTCCGTGTACCTGTTTGTCTCAAACTTCGAGTATTAACTGCCAACTGGAAATAGATCGTAGCCGAAGTATTAACTTATGTATTGTGGAACAGCGGAAAATTATTCCATTCGATTTGATAGTTCTGCATTTTATTAGCATCGGAAATAGAATCCTATTTTGTAAATGATGTAATTTTCCTACAGACGTTGTGCAACTCGGCATGTGTTTTGCTCAGGCAGTTTTCCCTGAATTAATAAAACACCTGGTATGAAAAATTAGACCATTTAGAAGTCGTAAACTTAAGTGTTGAGTAATAATGATTTAATTATTAATTAATCTTCATATTACAATTTAGATTAAGTGATTGATTGAGGGGTATAAAAGCAAACACAGCAATCTTTAAGCCGATGTTTGCTGCGTTGTAAACGTTGCAATTATACTTTAAATATATTGCTAGGAACTGCTCTGAAACAATTATCTCGTATTTTATTGATGTATTTATGAAATATTAAAAAAAAAATACCGCACAAGAGTCCCAACTGATCCCAACCGTCTGGAGCTAGTGAGACTATGGCATCCCCAATTGGGGTATGTTGTGAGGCTGAAGGTAGTGGTGATGGGAAATAAATGGGAAAGAGGAAGGTTGGGGAGTAACTTGATATTCAGATCTGGTCACCAAACACGACTAAATCCATTTCAAGCAACGTTCCAATTATGAATGGTAGTCTTTTACCAGGGCGATACTGAGAGTATCTTCCACTCTGGAACGTGAACAATAACGCGAGAATACTATACATTATTTTAAATGAATACATTTTGAAATAACACAAATAGATTTTAAAAAATACTTGCGCACGCCGGGATTTGAACCCGCCACCTTCGGCTTGCTAGTCGAGTGCTTTACCCCTAGACCACGGAGGCCGTCAATGTTACAATTTGAGGTTAGTTAAGATTTCTGTAATTACTTTTTGTACATACGTCTTGTTTTATTCACAAGCGGTATTGTTTTAAATATCTCGCTAATTGTTTAATGTTTGTAACCGTTAGCGACGGTGACGGGAAATGTCATTTATTAATGTCATGTTCGTACCGTTATGTTATGCATATCTGTTAATATTATCTCTCATACACCCACATTTTACTATCAGCTGAACCTCGAATAATCATATCCGGTTACTATCCCGCCTATGTTCCCGTTTATCTAAACAGCCACTCGGAGAGAGTTCAAGCGTTAAAAAGTCATATGTATAAAATATATTCCAGAAGTGAATTCTAATAAATGCCACCCTTCTGGAAACACAGTCCTGAAAACATCGAAATAACCAACCCTTCAAATAAAAAATAACGGAAATCTCCAAATTATTCTCGCTCTTCCTAGTATGCCTTAAGGAAATAAATAAATGCAAATGGGGTACGACATTCTTTACACGATGTTTTCCGAGACAATTTCCTTGGAGGCGGAACTTTAATCTTTCAATTATTATTATTTTTTAATGTGAATACACAACTCAACCTTCATGAGCCAGTGAGACTACGGCACCCCCAATTGGATTATGTTGTATGACTGAATGTAGGAGTCGTGGAGATAGGCGAGAGAAAGGTGGGGAAATATCAGATCTTGTCACCAAGCACGGCTAAAACTATTTCGAGCATCGTTTCAATTATGAATGTCGGACTTTCACCGGAGCGATACTGAGAGTATCTTCCACTCTGAAATGTGCCGCAAATATACGCAATGTGTTCATTTAAATTAATTAAATACTATTTACTTGCGCACGCCGGGATTTGAACCCGCTACCTCCGGTTTTCTAGTAGATGCCCTTACCCCTCGCCCACTGAGTCTGTCAGATATTTTTATAAGCGAATCTCGGAATTATACATCGTAAATGGCGAAATCTGTCGATTATCTTCTGTCTTTTTCGTTTTCATGCAAGACGTGTAAGAATGAAGATTTTTCATCGACGACATGCGTGCCATCCCTCTCTGGGACTACCATACCTTTGATTTAATACTGCCATCGCTTACAATCCATTGCAGATGAATAATCACCGTTATTCAAATTCAACGTTTTACTTGTCTCGGGGCAGAGGAAAGGAGACCTGGCGGAAATAGCGTTAATGGGTCGGGTGTGCATTTAATAAGAAACGCCTAACTTATATTACCCTCGATTCGACGGCGCGCCCTGAAATAGCCGTCAATTTATAACGAAATAAACACACAGAACTCCGATGAAATATTGTATGAATAAAAAATGGCGGAATTAAAGTCGGCCATCAATTTATAGCGAAGAGCGGAGAGAAGTGGGCGAGGATTTTTTTCTTCGTGGCTTTCTCTCCCTCCCTCCATCGTTCACTTTGCTCTTCACCCTTCACCCTTCACCCCTGCCAGGGATAATCCCTAATCCTATCATTCACTTGAAACTCGTAGACGTTTTGCGTTGTTAAAATATTTTTTCATACTAATCAACGGCTAAAAGTTAAATTCTGGCAGAATCTCACAATCGGGGGTGTCGCCACAATATGTTGTACTGTCGAGCGAGTCGCGCAAATCTTTACGCGAATTCGCCCTTGGGAAGAGCGACCCGCTACCTGAATACGGTAGACGTAAGATTCTACGTTTTCTTCGAAACCTACAATGAGTTTGCAAAGTTTATAGCACTACGTACTCACTGTTTTAACACTGCTTTTGCAATGAATTATATAAGTATAGTATGTCTGTAATGTTGTAATAATTATTATGTGTCTACACAAATGAAATAATTTACTGATTGTAAACATTCCCAGCAGATTTTTCACCAAGAGTTGAATATTAATTTCCGCAATAAATATTAGTCGTCTTACTAATACTACTTCTTACACGCCCGTTCAACGTTGGTGTGGTAAAGCCGGCCTTGAGCCTGGTTTAAAACCGTTTTAACTAAACAAATACCATAGTAGTAAGTCAAGTTCTTCACTGTTCTGACCTTACGCATCCCGTAATATTTACACCACGTTTATAAGTAACGGGGATGGTGTTTATTCGAATATATTTTGTAGGTGTATTGCTGATTTCACCATTGTAATGTCTACATCTTTCTTGTAAACGAAGCATGTCAAATAAGGTTACCACGGTGCTCTCAGCGGTTATACTCTTTTTAGCTTAACGACGTTCCACGACATTAAAAATGGCGAAACTTACGAAACACATTAAAATTAATCTCTGCTAGCCAAACATAAATAATACAATTGATTTACCCATATGTTAACAATTTCTAATTTATTCCACTAAATACCTGAAACTCAACATCTTAGCCGCCCGGAAGAGGTAAATGATTAATAGGATATTCATTGTAGGTATTTAGCGGGTATAAATTTTATTTTATGGCATAGAAATCGATAGAATGATGTATTTATGTTATAGTAACAGATCATCATTTTCAATTTTTCGCAGTTTATAGTTCAACCCCTCGGGCCTCTGGCGTTATGTTTCGTAAAGATGTTTTCAGAAAATGTTTGTGTATTTCCTCTTCGCAATAAAATTCAAATAAATTATTATTAATGATATTTCTGAAAATACCCGAAAACTAAAAACTATTTTGAAAGATGATGAAAAAAGTTTACAATTTTTTTATTAGAACTTTTTTTATTACTTAAAACAAAAACAAAAAAACAGATTTTCACTACACAAATGTACTATAAACATTTTCACCTCACTTTTTTGTCGTTTGACATAAATTTCAAAAATTTCATCATTTTTTTTCAAATTGCGGTCGGAACCATTGTTTTCATAGATGTGTAAATTTTAATTCTTCTTTGGTTAACTTATAAATATTTCCAACCATGACGGTAAAAGTGCGTTGTCTATTTCATCATGGTCGTCGCAATAATAGTTTAGATCATGATACTGCTGTGTGTTGAATTTACACGGTGGGACCGCCCTTAACTCGACTCGCGGTGAGGAAAAAAGCTCGACGCAAACAAATTAGTTTAAATTCGTCAAAAAGCTTACTTATACTGTTTACCCCGCCGCGCAATTAGATCCTTTGTTAGCTTGGCAGTTTTAAATGCTGGAGCAAACATGGCCGCCTCGGCTCTGTTAATATGAATGTCCACTGTAATTTTATGCCGACCTTTTTAGTCGGGAGTGCCGGGGACAGGTTTGGGGGTGCGGTGCGGAGGCGCTCGACAAACAGCATCAATCATTCTGAGTTCGCGGCGTGTAATAGACCGTGTTAGCTAGTTGTAGGTGGTGCGCTATTCGATTTCTTTCCAACCAAGAATCTCTTATTTCAATAAATTCCCTTTATCCACATTTCTTACGGGTGCATATTTGAATTTCAAATACCATCCAACGAATCACCCTTGTTCGCAAATCATCCATCGATTTGAAGTTATTTTATTATGCCCACACGAAATTCAAATATCGCCGGACTCAAGAATTGCCTCTTTTAAAGTACTACTTTATATCAACTGTTCGAATTTCGAATATCATCGGACGTTGCATGCTTTCTTATATTATATTTCGCTATTCTTTTATTAAATTCTTACCCTTGTTCGCAAATAGTCCATCCATTTACTTCATCTTTAACTTAAGAATTGCTTTCATTCGAGTGTTTTTTATTATTATTTTTTTCGGTAGGTACCTGTTCATTTTTACATCATGTTTAAATTTCGATCGTCATCGGACGTTGCACGCTATTAAATAAAATTCTTCGTTCTTTTTTTTGAATTCTTACCCTTGTTTGCAAATCATCCATCGATTTTTCATAACCAAGTACTATTACCTACTTCGTTTTAGTTTACGTCAATACCTACCCGTCTATTTTAATATCAATTTCCTGATTTCCTGAGTAATCATAATTCAAGTTTAAAAAAATTATAATTTGTGTATTATTATTTCGCTATTTGTACAAAATTTCAACTGTTCAAATTTCGAATATCATCAAACACTCCACGCTAATATTTTTCATATTTTAGATTCTCATTCTAGTGTTCTTAAAACGAACACTATTTTAAAATTTCAAATGTATTATTATTTCGGTATTTTTTGTTCAAATTTCAAACATCATCGAACATCGCGTACTTTTAAATACAATTCTGTTATTTTTTAAATTCTCATACCTAAATCGAACACCTCGGATTCAAAGTACCTTTTTAAAACGTGGAATGTTCGAATTCCGATATAGCTCGTCTTTATCGAGTACGTTACGATCGAGGCTCGCGTGTTTCGAGAACTAAACAACTGAATGCTAATGCGGGAGGCGATGTATCGAAAATTTGAAAAAAGAACAAAGATTCGGTTCAAGTAAGGTCGTTATGTGGCGTCCTTTCGGTTCGGTTGGAGAGGTTCGGTAGCTAAAGGAATAATCTCTCTTGCAATCCGGCTTATCGGATTTTGTAAATCGAGCGATCCTGTCTGTATGATCGCATTACACAGCGATTCTTTCCCGTCTCGAGTACCGAACAAACGTAGAAAGAGCGCCTTTATTGATATTCAAAATCGTCCAAATTTATTCGATATTCAAAACATTACCGATGGTAATGGCTTGTACCTACAAAATACGAGCGTCTTGAAAACTCTTGAGCCCTTAATGAAATTTGCCCACCTTTTTCTTCTTGATTCTTTAGATTAAACTATCTACTTTCAGCTCTCATATTGTTTTCATCATGAGCTAAGGAGCTATTAAATATCTATTTTTAATTCTGAGAAAATTAGACAACACGTCAAACATCATATTATAATAATAAATGTATTATCTTCTTTTTTTGTAACACGTTGAGATAATGATATCGTCTATGAAATTTCCCGTGCTTAGGATTTCGTTTACTTATTAACATTAAGTATTCGAATTATATAAAATTACTGAAAGAATTATACGGGGTAAGAGACGTAGCTACTAGGATTATATTAACCGGTGATTTCTGAGATTATTTGGAATAAAAAATGTGGATGAAATTTTTTTTCTCCGGTGATTTTGTTCCAACTCAAAACAACATAATCAGTAGTGAATGGATGTCACCGAATACCGAAATTTTGTTGACATAATTTACTCGAAATATTGCCAGGAATGACTGGTAATTAACTGAAAGTCAGGTACATCTCTTAACACCGTGTACATATTTACATATATAGATATATAGTTTTGTGCATAACAGTCTGTGTGCCTGCTTACTTTTTTGCAATTTATGGTCTGAAAACACAAGTTTGGGATCAAAGACTACCCCTAGGTTCTTGTTGAATTAAAAAAAAATTAATACAATAATCAAATTCGATGGGGTTTCTCGAACGTGTATATGACATAGTGACACATTTTTATTGTATTTAAAAAAATATATCTGCCTATGATGTAATTGAATCTAAATCGATTTGCAATTTGACACAATCTTGCCCGTCAAAAATCCTCATAAGTATTTGAGATCATTAGCAATAAAGAGGCAAGTGGCTTATTTAATGCAGTCTTGAATGTCGTCAGTTAAAATTATAAATAGTCGAGGCCCTACGATTGACCCCTGTGGTACTCCAGAGAAAACAGTGAATTCCCTGGCCCCTTATCCGTCGATGAATACATACCGTTTCCAATTCCTCAGATATTAGGTATGAAGCGTTTTCAGTGCAATTTGTGGTATTCTTCGCTTAATTAGAAAAATCTTCTGAAAGAGTGGCGCAACCGGTTTGTAGTTAACTGCTATGCTATCAACAAAAAATATTATTTTCTTTATTAATATATATATATTTCTTCTGGATGTATTTTTATTATTATTTATTACTTGCATTTTAACGCTAAAATGTCCGCCTTATTAATCCCGAGTAGCCAATAAAGTGATCATTTATTGACTCCCCTATATTCTCTTTGCAAATGTTCCATTGTCACTCTCATAATTACCGTTGATATTAGAATCAGAACCAACGTCAATCCGTAATATCGCGATTTGTTTGCTAAATAAAGTAGATAACTCCGCAATCTCTGATAGCTATCCGATTTACGCAAGTCACAAAAATCAATCCGAAATACAATGAACCTGATCCCCCATTGTTCACCCACTTCATTCATCATCTCTCTCTTGTAATTTGCGTTAATGAACGTATTCTGAATAATATTTCGCGAACGTGCTGCCATCTAGCGGAGCTTCCGCCGAGCTACTTCAACGGTAAGACAGCTTTTCAATCTTAATTATAATTATTATAAACTTTGCATTAAAACAAGGAAATTAGACGATTTTGCATAAACTCACACTGTTGCCGCTTAATTCTGTTTTTTAATATGGAATAATTTCTAACGTTTGTAGAGTTTTTCCGTCGCGAAGAAAACAAGGTTTTTGGGGTAATTTGATCAGAGTAATTTGTAAACAATGATAAATGTTCGTTTGAGTCAGAAACACTCGGCTTTGAAGCTGAAAAAATCACTCAAACCAAACATCACCATTAATAAAGTTGTGCTAGAAAACAGAGCGAAACAAAATCAAGAAACTCGAGCAAGTAAGTATTTTAACCGAGTTTCCAATTAAAACTCAACGATCTTTCAATTCCTAAGTTTTTTTTCTTGTGTACAATTAAAAATAATATGTTTGAGATTAACAATTAAAAACTGAAAACAAAATCTGAAAATTGCATAACGCAAGAGCTCACCGTTAAAAGTGGTTTTTAGCGCTTCATACTTTTGAGTGTGATAGAGTGCTATGTTTGAAAAATCGACAATTTTGATGTTGTTTAGTCCAAGACATTTTTTTTTCGATAATTGAAGTTTTTGTCTGAAGATTTTCAGGAAAATTCAGTTTGGCCGTGCGCCGCAAAACCTTCATACAAAATAATGATTTTTTTAAATAAAATAGAAGACGTTTTCAGCTACAACAACATTGATAATGCCATTTGTTTAATTTATTAGCACTCTAGTACGCCCAAAAGTCACGAGCCGCCACTGCATACAGACCGACAGATTGAATTTATCGCTAGTTTTCCAACTTTATAGTTGTTGTTTAAATGCATATTCATAAGGAAAAAATATTTAACATCGAACGGTTTTTATTACTTCTCTTTTCATTATGTTATAAGAAAGAACGAGAGGTTACAATGGGGCTATCAGCGGTACGCTTATACACTTCCCACGTTCCAATAGAATAGCATTCAAATTCAAATCACCCCTTGCTCCAAACGCATTCTTGACAACGAACGATCGAAGAAATATATATTATCCCGATGTATAGAGAGGTATGTGATCTAACTATCAATGTTGACGCTGGTGGCGTGGGAGCCCGAGACGTCGGGATTCGTTCAATAATCCCCTCGCATATTGAGAAATCTTCCCTAGGATAAAGGAATAAAAAGTTACCCCATCCCCCAGCTCCCCCACTCCACGGGGTAGTATAACCACCCCCGGCGTGTCCATATTCTTGACAAATAATATGCCACCTTTAGGGGAAAATGGAAAAAAGCCCAAATCAAACTATTTTTTTATTATTTTGAATTCTTAATAACTTTGTGATTTAACTAAGGTATCCTTTATCAGGTCCCTCTTTTATCGGAGGTTAGCTGAAATCGGGGCAATCTTCACTCTACTTGTGATAACCCGGAAATCTAATCGTACAAGTCAAGAAACCTCGAATTGTTGCGGATTATAAGATTTCGTGATGAGACGTTATAAAGTTAAATGTTACTTTTTATTCATAATTTTATCTGCATACGTATATCCATGCCGACCGGTTTCGGCGTAACAATGCCCTCTATGCCGTAAAATGTTAACCTTATATCATCGATTTGGTTACATAACGAAATTACTCATGCGTGAAATTCGTGTAGGTATCCAAATTACACTGCTTAGAATTACACACGGACGCACGGAGATAAATTACAATTGCTAATTTATTAAGAATCTCTTTAAATTATCAGTAATTCCGGTTAAAACCGGGATTGCCGAACAAATATAGAACAAATTAACAGGTTTCCTGATAAACACGTGTTCATGAAAATCCGATTTTTTTGTATTACAACGAATATTCTCCGTATCTTGATGATCAAGGCAGATCGATAAAACATTCTTATATCGATGTTTTATTAATAAGGCATGTTGATTTATCGTGAGAAAAAATAATCGTCTTCTCTCCTTCCGTAATTACATAAGGACGAAATAACACATTTTTTTTTTTTTTTTTTTTTTTTTTTTTTTTATTAGTAAAAAAAAGATACACGAATTACATAATATAACAATTACATAATATAATTACACAATATAGTACGGTTATTAATTACATAATATAAGTATTTGATGTACCCCCATAAATAAGCAGGGCTTGTGTGTGCATGAATTGTGTATTTTCACAAATTGTATTATATATTGAATAATGTGTGGAAGATTTAAATTTATGATTATCATACTAAAAATATGTACTTTAATATTTTCATTTTTAATTTTTGATCTCAAAAACGATCTAAACCTGCACAATCCGAAATGGTTTCAACTGGCTACAACGTCATAATGACGTAGATAACGCTAATGTCTGGTAAAACGGCTGTCATCAACGTCGACCGGCGTGACGTTGACGCCGGCCTAAATCACGAATAAAAACGAGCAGCAAATCAAAAATGGCACATTTTAAACCGCTATAGAAAATTTATTCATCAACATAAAAGCAAAATTAAAATATCTCCATTATCATCATTTTTTCCCTCATTAAAAAAGTGATATTACACCTATCTAATTAAATTACATCTGCTTGAATTACACGCGTCCAAAAAACTAACCTAACCTAACTTAAATACTCTAAATTTAAAACTGCTAAAAAAACTTTTTTTCGACATGTAATTACAGAGCAATTCCAGTAGGTGTATTTTTCTCCGTGTGGTATTTCGTCTATTGTGCCGAAACCGGTAGGCTTGTTGACGGTTCGCGTGTATAAAGTAAAGCTCAGAAAAATTAACTATTTTATTCCGATATATTTTTACTTTTAATTTTTTTTTGTTTTTTTTCTATCCGTTTTATTTTGGTAGTTTGACAGAATTTGTCCGATAAGCAATAGAATAACATAGTCCTTGTCGGCTGATTTTTTTCGCTAATTCAATCAAGCCATCCGCAAGCGTAAAAAAACCTCACTCCGTAAAAACGTTTATAATGTTTAGTGATATTTTACCGAGATAAATCTGAAAATCAACCCCTAGATAATATCCGACATTAATTTTCACAGCCTACTCGAGGGTTTGCGTACAGGGTTTTAAAAGCCGTTCTCGAAATTGGGATGTTTTTTTTTTTGAAAAATCGGATCTTTGCCATTTACCAACTTGTCCGCTACAATTCGAGAAGAGTCAGAAACCCAATTTGTATAGACCCGCAAACATCCTTGAGACGGTGACCGGATAAATCATCAAAATGATAATTCATCACTTCTTTAAAAAGTTATATAAAGTCATGGAAAGTGATGAAACATAAACTTTATTAACTGGTTTAAGTAGGT
Source organism: Hesperophylax magnus (assembly GCA_026573805.1). NCBI lineage: Eukaryota > Metazoa > Arthropoda > Insecta > Trichoptera > Limnephilidae > Hesperophylax > Hesperophylax magnus. The sequence goes on along the minus strand of JAIUSX010000977.1, from coordinate 2,602,520 downwards.
TAGGTTAGGATTAATTTTTTTTTCATCATTTCTTATGACTTTATATCACTTTTTAAAGGTGTGCTGAATTGTCGATGTGTTGATTTATCATGGAACCCCTTGAGACATATACTAATAAATTTTACACCAGTCAGTACACGGATAAAAATGAGTATTACTAATTTATTAAGGATCTCTTCGAATTGTTGATAATCCGGTTAAAAATGGGATTGCAGGCCGTTTCCTTTTCAACGTTTTGTAAATTCCTAATATATCGGAATACGTGTTCATACGCCCGCATTTCTACTAAACTTGACCAACTTATCATCAAGGCGCACAATGACAATTTAGTTTGTCTTTTTCAAATAGCGAATGGCAGATTATACGCCATGGATTTAACGAACCTCGTTACTTTTCGTGTACCCACGCGTAAGACAAAACAGATTTCTAATAATGATTTCAAAAATTCGCCAATTTAAAAGGCTACACAGACTAGGTAATAATTATAGTTCAATCGAGGTTTACCGCCACCACTCAGTGACTAAACTAAAGAACAATATGTTAGAATATTTGTAACTGATCCACAAAATGTATTTTTTTACATGCACACTTTATCTTTATATAATCTTGTCTATGTTCCATGAAACACCCAATCGGGCATAATAAATGTTTGTTGATTACAAATTTGCTTTACAACAAACCGTTTTTGTTTCTTCCTATACTAATGTAAAGCTATGTTCTGTATAATACCCAATCTGGCATTATAAAGGTTTGCTAATACTAATGCTTAACAATAAATATTTTATATTTATTTTACTTACATCATAATGTTATTAAACATTGTTCCGCTGCTACCTTTAGTGCCTATCTTGTACTCTTATTTTTATTTATTTAACAGCTATTACTTGAATGTACAACACTTAACGGTATCTAGTATTGTACCGGCTTATATTGTCTGTACTCGGCCTATTATGCTATGTACACTTATTATTGTACTTCTGATGAGCATACCTTAAACATTGTATACATGTAAAAGCCTTCATGGCTCGAATAAATAAACTATATAATACGTTTATATATGGTCAGTTTGATTAACTATCGCGCACGGAATAAATACAACACTCATCTCCATGCTCCATTTTATGTGGTTGCTTCTCGCACTATTTTTTTTTGTATAATTCGTATTAATATCGTGTGAGGAATAAGACTTGCTTTGAAAATCATATAAATATACATGCAGGTATGCAATAATCCTTATCTGTGACGGTTTGTAATTATTTTTATAAGAATATTTCGTACTTGTACATAAATAAAATTGTATAATAAATAAGAAATATTAAAATCACGCGTTGACGTGTCTTCTTGTACGTGACTTATTCTCGAAAAATATAATATATGTTCCAACGAAGCTCTCGGCGGCAGAACCACACAAGCGTATATATTATATGTTTCGGGCTCCGGGGTATATTGGGGATATTCTGGGACCAGCCCTGTGACTGTGGAATGACAGAGCGGCCGCACTTCTCGTTTTCCGCTTTCCCGTGTTTACCCTCTCCGCCAATATCTTACTTGAAAATAAAAGGAAAAGTCAGTGGGTACTCGTACCTATCTACCTACCACCGCGTCGCATTGAAATGTTTTTGCCAATTCAATATGTGAAATTTCTCGGAGAGACGGAAAAAATCAAGTGTTTTTCGAGCAAACACTCGAGTAGATGGGGACGCGTTCCCCGAAGTCGCTCCACAATTTTTTTCGAGTTTATGAATTCTTTTATTGAACGAGTCTCTTTTTTTATCCTGGCTAGATAAAAATTGTTGTAAAATTTTATGAATTTTCGTAGTCGGCTGGTTATAAAAATAGGACACTGCGGTGTTTTTATACAACCTTTATTTATATTATATGAGCTTATAAGGAAGGAACATAGACACGTCTCGCACAGTACTTCGGATTGAAGTTCAAAGGATTATTTAGTTTTTATTTTAATGCAAGATAGTTCTGATCTTGAAAATGCAAAGTTTCGCCAAATTGCATCCAGGTGTCCTAAAAAGCGCACAGAATTGGTCCATTTTCAAACCCTATTTCTCTTAGTATCTACGTCCTCTTTAAAGGATATAGACAAAATGGCCTGTTGTGAAGAAACTCATTCTGTGAATGCGACGGTGCAGTAAATTAGCGTAGACCCAACGAAAATCACGGGATAGTTGAATTCTTGACAAAAACAAATTCCGTTAAAATATTTTATTATATGTTTGTATGTACCTACTTTATCGCTTGTCTGAATGCTTCGCACAACTGATTCCAATTTTAAATGACACTAAAACAAATTTCAGTTAATCGATCCAGACACGCGGGACTAGCATTTCCTGCACATGCAACCGAAATTGGTATTTTTCATACACACGAATCAGTGCACAATCGAATCCGAATTCATTATCTCCACACTAAATTGCATATATTTCTACCAAATCTAAATGTTTTAAAATAGGTACACTATCTCCATATGTAGCGTAGCTGTAAAGAAGACTGTTTATATAAATCATTTGACACACTATCGTGCTCTCAGCGCACAGTGTTCTTGTTGAAGAAAGTTTTATAATGCTCCCCGCCGCAGCCTACTTTAACTCCTGTAGAGCCTGCGAGCTGCGAGCCAGCGCTTCCCCCGCCCTAGCCGCCCGACCCGGCCGCCCTAACCAGCCGCCCTACCGCCGCCGGTTCGCAACACAACCCACGCGAACTGGAATATCCGTTTCGGACCGTTTGCCATTTTACTTATATTGCGAGCGCCAACATCTCCATACTGCTTTTGTACATTGCTTGTTGATACATATATTCATACAGTGGCGTGCCGCATCAACTAGATGTTTCATACATAATATATTTTAATACAACTGCACGGGGAAAAATCAGTGATTTATTAAAATTCTGTTAAAAACGGGACTTCAGGCCGTTTTATAGTAAACTTTTAGTACATTCATAATATATCAGCACACGTGTTCTTTTTTAAACGGTTTAAATTTTATCAATTATATGCGGCTCTCATCCAAAACCGGCACTTGTATTTATTGTATTTGCAATCACCTCTTTTTTGCCCGACTAAGAGCACCCTTTTATAAGAAAATATGTAAAGAAGAAGAAATATGAATTTATCTTTAATCTCTCATCAAAATCCTCAGAACACAATTTCCAAGTTCTATCGAAACAGTTTCGCCTGGTATATCGGTCGCACCGGGACAGGAGTATTCCTGGCTGGGGTGGTACAATCATCCATCATAATACGTGTAAAACAAAAATTATTTTGCTATGGGGTTGTTGTATTTGATCGAACTAAAAATGTAAACACTTTTTAATTCAAACAGAATTCATAGTAAATTTTACTGCTTTTTAGTATCGAACTTTTGAATACTTTTTTTAATATTTACATGAATATTTTTCAGTAAATACGCCCTGCACGCCCTTGGTACAGACTCCCCCTTCTCTACCACCTACATATTGTAGTGTCACTGAAGCCGACCATAAATTTCGCCACAATTTTAGTATGAACGTTATTTTAACACTAAACACAACATTTCATTCCTGCACTTCCCCGTGTTGAGGATACTCAATTATTAAAAAATCCTAATTTCGTAAAATAATTATTTTATAATCAAGTTTGCCCGGTTTTTAAATAAAAATTGCACAGTACTCAGTATTTTCAAAAGTGGGTCAAACTGATAAAATTAATTTAAACTTCTAACTTATTATTAAAAAACACATTATTATTATGAAACGCATAACTTTTTACCTGCTTTTGTATAAATCGTTATGTGAAAATAAGTTTTGTAAAACATTTTTGCCAGATAGGATTGTACCTCTTCAATTTAAGGTTTTCTGTAATCCTTTTTTAAAGCGTTCACATTATTATATTCTTATCTCTGACGCAGATTTCTGCTTTCCCACGTGTAAAACCTTGAGTATTCTTAACATTATGTCTTTTATGAGTTACAGAACTATGAAATATGTATTTAACAATTTAACATCCAATAAAAACTTCATTTTGAACTGCTATTGAAGAAGTTTTATGTTCGATGGACTGCATTACTCGTATATTGATAGATAGCTGACGTCCCCAGTGAAATCAGATGTAGACAGTAATTTTCAACGCCAAGTGATCAAAATTTCGTCAATCTCTGAATAAAACTGTAGATTTTTTTATGTACAATCCCACGCCAGGATACTCTTATTTATATATCGTTACAGATAGATCAGTTTAAAAGTCAAACGAATCATTTTCTTTCGCTGTAAATCGTGATTTCCAGTAAGGCAAGTAAGGTTAGCTAGTAATTTCATAAATATTGTTAGTGTTACCATAAAAAAAAATCCCTTCTCAAATATAATCAACTGACAAAATCCCAGGACTCTGGAAGTATTCCGACACGGAGTAACACTATTATCTATATTAGTCCTTCTCCCCGCTTCTCCGTTTTATCGCGGCATTTCCCTCTCAGAATGGGTACTATCACACATCTACCTTAGCCGGTATGAGTATTTTTTCATGTTCCTTTCTTGTACGACTTTTGTCACTTAATATTTGGCGTGCCGATAAATCTCTTTAACCAGCCTCTCTCTCTATCTCTCTTTCTCTCTCTCGCTCTCTCCTCACACCCGCCTGAGCGTAGCGCGTGAAAACGCCGGAAAAACGCCCATGATATTATTAATCTCATTTTTACGGTGGCGCAGACTTATTCAGGTTTTCTAAGGGATTTATATTCAAGAGCATTAGTATTACCCGTGCGAAATATGGTTCCATGCAAAAATACAAATAATTCTATTCAGATTGGCGAAGGGAAACGTCATTTTCATTCAAAATAAAATAGACACTTTTAACGTTCAAGTTGGTACAAGAACAATCCGTTTTTTTTTACTGAATTCGACTTTGTTACAAAAAGCCCAAGAAATCTATTTATTAGCAAGCGCAGAATAGCGATTTTTGGTATATTTAAAGCCAATTTGCAAAACGTTTTGAGTGATCGCTTGTCATAATGGGCCAAACTTATATACCCTAAAATATAGGATAATCTGCGAAATCTAGGTAGATTTATTGGCTTTAAACCGCACTTAGCAGTTCATGTTTCCGTATTACGTTTTGAGAAATGATATTTTTCTAATAATACAACCAATCGCTCGAATGGGTATTGTGGGTGAGTTTTTTTTCGTAGGTACTTCTGCTGAAATTGAACTTTGTAAAAGCCTCGCTGGACGTAAAACCAAATAAAATTACAATAAATTATCAGTGACTAAAAATTTTAAATGTCTTAATTTTTTCTTTGGAAAATATTTTTTCTGTACAAAGTCTGTGGAGCCTCGGAGTTAAAGGGTTTTAAAAATGTACATAGCTTTTACTTACTTCTCAATTCATCTCAATTTAAGAGTCGGGTATGTGTACCGCCGCCCCGGGATCCATTTATTGTGTAACAAACACCTCTGTCACCCCAAGTGGTTCGCTCCCTTCGGTGATTTGGTAGGGGTGCCCAGGTTCATGGGATGAGGCTTGCCTAGATCCTGGTGGCAGATATGTCTACCCGCCTACTGCATGACAGATCGTATCTGGAGACACTAGTTGAGGAGACCCTTTGACATCTCCAACAGAAATCTCGACCCGTCTTCCTCCACCGCAGTGGGAGAAAAGGATTCACACGTCCGTCACTCCTGGAAACCCTCACCCAGACTGCAGATTCCTAATTTTCCCTGCCGCTGATAGCTCCATTGTAAAAGCTCTAAGCTAAAAAAGCTTTAGCTTTAAGCTCTCTGTCAGTTACGTACATCATTTATGAGAAAAGTGGAGCGGTTTCGACAGAGCTACCAATAGAATCCCAATATATAGTCCCAACTCTATAAACATCTATCTGAAGTCGCCGGCAAAATTTCATCAATCTCGGAATAAAACTGTAGATTTGTATAAAAATCAAATCACCCGCTCGCCCGCAACCGCAAACACTCTTCTTTATGTAAATAAATCATTTTCGTTTTACTAATCTAATTTCATTAAAATCACGTTGTGCATAGCTTCCCCCCCCCACTTCTCTCTTCTCTTTGGCACCCCTCACGGCGCTCCGCCATTTAATCTCTGTTCTAATTTTGCTTTGCTTCGTTTCCTACAACCGCATTTATTCTGATTACTTCAGAAAACACAACGCAGCATGTACATTCTTCACAGCGTAATGTCTGAAGTTAAAAATGCAGCGGTTTCTTCTTCGTACGGAACATATCAGTATTGCATATGATGCAGATAAACCATATAACGTTTATCACCAGACCGTAAAGTGCTCGAGCGAGGAAGATATGAAACGTTATTTTTATATCCTGGAATAAGTACTTGGTTTATTTTGCCTTCGCTTTGTCCCCATAAAAGGATATTCACTTTGGAATCATACCTCACATACCCGCCTTCCTGCAGCTTAACTCTTCTAGTACCAACAATGGTCTAAAGCCGTTACCAACTTTTATGCCGTCGTGTTAACGAATGGAAGCATTGGAAGCTTTTGCATAATTTACAAGTTTTACAGTAGTTGCATTTCCAATGATAGTGTAATTTTGTTATTTTTTTTTTACATTGTAGTATCATGAATACATACTATAATGGTTATAATAATTACCTTTGTTCCTTTAAAATTACGTTGTAGAAATACAAACAAATTACGATTAATTTTAAATAGTTCAGAAATAAAATAAAATAAAGCAATTTAATTCCTACTTTAATTTAAATATTTGCACCGAATTAAAGAATATAATATCGGTTACATAACATTTTAAAGTTAAGAAAATAAATAAATATTATTTTCAGTAAATATCTGTTTACATCATTTCAATAAATCAGTTGGCCGTGGATTTTTTTAAATTTAAATTAAAAAATATTAATATGTTTTTCACGGGTCTGCGCTTGTAATAATAATGATTTGAAAAATTGTATGACGCCGTTTTCAACTTCACTCTGATAACTGAAGAGACAACCCGTTACTAGTGTGTTCTAGACGAAATTAGCTAAAATACCGTACACAACACGGTAAGTGGGCAGACGCATCCGTCGCCAATTTCTAGACAATCCTCACCCCATGATCCCAAGCACTCCTGCTAAGTCACCAAACATAGCGAACCAAAACCTCTGGCATAGGGGCGGTGGTACCCATACTAACCTCCCAAATTGGAATTCTTCTTCTAGGGATTGTTTGTTCAGTGGCTCTAACTGAGTCGTAACGTGTGAGTTTCCTTTATAAAATTAGCCTGATAGCAATATGTACACAAATCTGGACTTTATTTATATTAAATAATATTTTAATGGCATACAAGTTACAATATTTATTTAGATATTATTATTACTAAGCCTGGGACTAGAAATCAATTGATCTATCTTTGAAGTGTATTGATTTCTCAACCGTATCCATAAAATGCATGTTATATTACTTATCTATAAGTTCACTCTATCAATTCTTATATTAAAATTACAATTCCATTGTATATATTTTTTCTTTGGAGTTACGATGAACCCTTGGACCAATTATAAATGTTCGCCCAACTCGACAATTAAAACAATTATTTTAATCTTCTCGGCACACTTCAAATCTTTTATTATTTTAATTTTAGCAAGATATAAAAATACATTCTTCATTTACGTTTGAAATAGAATAAAAAGCTTGTTTGGTATTCTTATTATTTACAATTGTGCTCAGTCTGTTTAACGTGGCCATTGTAGGCAGTTAATCAGCTCAAAGAAGCTTATTTAGTTCTTTTGAACTCTGACAACGAGCAACTTTTAACATAAACAACTTTCCCTCTAGGAGAGGAAGGATGTTCCCAAACTGTGCTAAATTTATCAGTTTAGAAAATCTTGTAATGGCGAAGTCATTATTCTTGATAAGGATGAACGGGAATCTCGTGTTCCGTTGAAGAGGGAAAACAGATTGCTAAATCAAAATCAATTGACAATTTGTTAAGCTTGTATATTTTTTATTTTAGAGAAGTCAACTATTCATTATTTTTATGTTAATATATTTATGGTGAAATTTATGTATTTGATGATATCCTATGATGAATTTTTAATTCCGATGAAGAATCCGGATCACAGAAGAAGCAGAAGCATTGGCATTTCGGTGACTCACTCAACCTGGGTGTGATGTCTGAAACTTGCGTAAGCAAAATCATCACAACCTCCTTGAGTGAGCGACTGAGGTGTCACCAACTACTTACACCAGCAGCCAGTACTAAGAGAAAGAAGATTACTGTTGACTTCAATTGAAAAACAACAAATAATTTTAATAGAAAATTATTTCTTATCATAAAAATCTGTGAAATGCGAATATGGTGGACCTTTTAGTTTCTAATTTATATTTCATAATAACAAACCATATTATTTAAATAGTTTATATGTAAAAATTATATAGTCTTTTTATATAAATTTGGCTGGTGATCTTGGCCATATATTTCATTTATAGGGTGGTTCAGATTTTTTTCTTAAAATTAGTTACTGTTTTTTAAAATACATGCATTTATTATTTGTAAAAAATACAGTAAATCAGAGTAAACGAACACATAGACAACTATAGAAGAGTGATTAACATAAACAGTACAGAACTGGAAACAGTAGGTAATTACTAAAATAGAAAAATTTATAAATTTACAAAGAATTGTTAAACATTCTTACATATTATTATTAACATTACTGATTGAATCCTAAATTGTTACAATTTTACGTTATGTACATTGTATATACTATGCCAAAAATCCTCTAAATGCGTTTTACAAGGAGAGAAATAGATTTTTGCCGTCACGAAATTAACAGGCCTTATTAATAAATCATAATTTTAGAAATGTTTTATCAGTTTGCCTTGATAATAAAAATCATAAAGATATAAAGAATTTTCGTTGTAATGCAAAAATATTCGGATTTCAATGAACACGTGTTCCGACATCATGATAATATATTCTTAATTTACTAAAATTTTATCAGCAAAACCTCTTAATTCATTCGTAAAGCCTGCAACCCCGTTTTTAACCGGAATTACCAATAGTTTGAAGAGATTCTTAATTAATTAGCAATAGTCATTTTTCTCCATTTAGGTTATAAAAAAGACATCGATTTGTCGATTATTTAGGAAGTATGCAGCATGTATTACAATGTTATTGTACAGATAATAAATTTATTCATAGTACCTGTAATATTATTATCAATTTATCTTTCTATTGTAAATGGTGGCTTCCAGAGTAGCTTTCTCATAAGTTGAAGTTACATAGTCAATCATAAAATGTGTAATGTTTGCATGTATCTATGTGGTTTATTTGTTTTTAGTACCGAAGCCGCCTTATGAAGTGTTTCAACGTGCTCGTTTACCGTTTCACCTCTTCTACCTTCTGTCACCCTGGTATCTTTTAGCCGATTTCCTGAACACGAACCACAGCCACTATCTAACGGGTTATAAATTCAATATTTATATCGCTACCCGGGCCCGCTTTTGTGCACACACTACCCAGTGTGAAAAACACACATCTATAACGTTATATGTGCTCCTGATAAATTCCTTGCTTATCTTCGTACACATTGACTCTTTTTATCAGTCACAACGACGTACGGGTGATACTCCCTACAAAGCTTTATCGCTAACCGACTTTTGCAGTTTAAACAAATGTTTGTTCAGATACACACAGAACAATGATAAAATAGATTATTATTTTACGACAATAACGTTTTACGATTATCTGCTTTACAGGCAAACAACATTCACTACATATTGCAGTCATTTGCGTTTGAAAATTTGCCGTTAGCGACTTGATTACAACATTCTGTAACGTTTAAACATTATCTCTCTCCTTATTCTTATGGGGTCCTCGTAGCTATGGTCGTATCGCAAAATAATATATTATTTAACTACTTTGTGTTACACACATTTCTTTTTAAAAACATACTGAAACTGCTGTTATAAATCCTTCCGAGTAAAATATGCACATCAAACGAGTTTGGTTTTTTTACAGTGTATAAAAGAATTTATAAGTTTGTTTGGTATGAAGGGCCAATTATAAAACAGACTTAGTTTAAGGAAACTAAACAGGATGCGACGCTTCATCAAATGACAAGCTGTATCAAAATTAACCGTTTTTGAAATTATTTAAAAATATTATATTAAACGAACCACAGATATTTGAAGGCTGCAGAGTATTCTAAACAATTTCAATAAAATCAAGCGTTTATTTCTATATTACTCACAAGTGTACAACATTAACATCTCAATTAAACGCTTCCCCCAAGTATTTCTGCGGGAAAATCCGCCAGTAACCCCGATTGCGTTAATGTTAATTTAGTTGACATGAAATTAGTGTATTTAGTACTCAATATGTAACGCTAAACCACTTAGGGACCATATATCTCTTGAAAGGTCAACTTACCAACCGCAGGGGTGGGTGACCGCCCCCTCACCCCCCCCTCCCCCCTTACCCGCTTGACGCGAGGCACGCGCCCCGGTAATGCGACCCTATAGCCCGACATACTACACATTTACAAGTTTTGTACAAGTTTCTACTTTGCGTTCGTTATTCTAGCATGACAAAATCATCTCTTGGTCCCCTGGACTACCACTAGACTAGACCCTTGTAAATGTTGCCAGTATCTATTTTTTATTCTATGTGGAGTCGTGAGCATTAAATCTGGGGAGGATGCCAGTAGCGTAACGGCCAACTGCAAACCCCCTAGTAAGCTTCTATGTAAATTATTCCTGCTTAAACTAATACAAAAACAATGGTCATAAAAAAAACATTTGCAGTTTTTTGGTAGATCTGGGTAGTTATACTACCAATACCATCTACTACTCTACTTCGATATCACTGACACAATTTCGATATTAAAAAAATACAAATTTTAGGTTTATTCCACTTTTATTTCTTTTTTTTTGTAATGTGACAATCATAACCATTTTTGCTTCAAACTATGTTTTTTCTACGTCTTCTGTTAATTACGCAGTAATAAAAGCGGAATGAAGTTTAAAAACTGGTTTAATTATACTTTATTAACACAATGGATTTCTACTAAGTACTAACAACTTCTTTCTAAGTACTAACAGAAAATATATTACCCGGAAGATTAAGACAACATCTATGTAGCCCTAAGAAGAAGTTAAAAATCGGATTTTATTTAAATAGGAATTCCAATTTATTTATTTTACTAAATCTTTGAATTCAAGGAGAGAAGACAAGTGTAATTTTTGCATATCTTTAACCCAATGTTATAATATTTTTGTGTATTTGCACAAACTGATCAGAGGCCCTTTAGATGCATGACTCCTGGCGCTTTCCGAGGATGTCCAAGGTGTTGTTACGCCACTGGCGAAAACCCTTTTTGTAAATCAACCCTTTCCTGTGGGTAGATTTTCTCAGAAATCTGTCTAGCAAAAAGGGGTGAGAGTTTTTCATCGCGGGTTTTAAATAATTATCTTACACCGTATATTTAATTGGAGCCCTTACTTGAATATTAATAAGTTTGTTCAGCATTGCGTTTGTGAATTACGCTTTTAATTCATGTAATGTGTTTATTATGTTTAAATTGTGTCGTTCTACTATAATATTATATATATCAAATTATTTTCAAATTGTGTCGTTCTACTGTAATATTATATCTATCAAATTATGTTTAAATTGTGTCGGTCTATTATAAATTTTAAAATACCTGTCAAAATATGAATTACATCATTTTATACAAAATTATAGTAAATCGACTATAAACACCAAATTATAGTGGATCCACTATAAATACAAAGTGCTTAATTAAAATATAGTTTTGGATTTAAAGCAATGCCAATTATTGTTTTAACTTAAATCGTTTTCGAATAATTATTTTAAGTATCGCTCGCTTGGCAGTCTAGACTTTCGGAATAACAATTCAATAATTTTAAGTGGATGAATTCTGAAGAAAATCTTCTTTGTATTTTTTTATCACATTGAATTCTGTATTGGATACTTGGAATATAATTTGATTATCTGAGAAGTTTCAAACGATCATTTTTTTAATACTTTAATCCACGCGAAACGCTGTCAAACTTTACTTGATTTAAATTTAAATAGAATAAAGTAACTACCAATGCAAGGAATCTTTAAAATCTATAAAGTTCATAGCAGGGTGGATTATGCATTTGGCTTTGATTCGGAATGTTGCAGGTTCGATTCTCGTGCAAAAATTAATTATAAATTATAACATTTTCTTTAAATTTATATATTGTCTGGTTATTTTTATGTTGATTGTTAAGAATAATAAAACTTCAAAAGGAAGAGTGTTAAAAAAATTGTAATGTACTAAATATTGTATGCAATATATATTTGAATAAAAAAGAGTTTTTTCCCCAAACCACGATGTTATTCTTATACAATTTATATTCCCAACACTAAGGCTTACGCAAATGAGAAAATATGCAAATAAAAGACCCAAAAAACCTTTTCTGAATAAACTTTCTCTCCTGGTTGCCATGTCTTTTTTATTATAAAGTTGAAGCAAAAAACATCGACTGATTTAATTTTAATAACTTTGAATCCAAAAGTTTAATCTCAGTCACCTTGTTTACTTGGGATTAAAAACTTGAATACGCATTTTCTTAATTACTCATGTTTAAGCAATTTTTGCAAACAGTTTACTGAAGAAAAATATTAATTAAAACTTTGATTATCATAACTAATCAGACATCTTAAGAAGGTCTCAGTGGAAGTGTGGTACAGTGGCACAGTGGTCACATGTTGGCTTTAATATCAAAACAAAGAGCCAGAGTTTAATCTCTGGATAAATTAATTGATTTTTTCAGACTGAGTTTTAAATTTACTGCAAGCTTATAGCTTATAATCCAACAATAATCAATATTGGATGGAATATTATTCCAATTAAAATTTAGCATCAGCTTGTACTTCCACAGAATTTCATCAATCAACCGAGTCAGCAAATGCAGTGAACAAGTCAATTGGTTTGTATTACAAAATAAATAATGATAAAAGGTAAGAAAGTTGATGATGAAATTCAATGTTCGATAAACTATGTCAATATGAGATAGGAAACATGGAAGATATTTATTTGTTAAGTCTCAAAATGTCTTAGGACGGGTTGTTTCGGAGAATTTGAACAATTCATCAAATTTCAACGTTCATTTACAAGTTCTGTGAAAGATTTTTTCAAGTTCTGTTTTTATTTCAGTTTTGTCAAACAATTAGCCTACAATGATATAATAAGAGAACTTGAATAGGACTTTCACAGAACCCAAAAATAAACGTTGAAATTTGATGAATTGTTCAAATTCTCCGAAACAACCCGTCCTTAACATTTGGCTCCTTTCGCATTTTGTTGACTTAGCTTCCGTTGTTGAAAAGTAAAAATTTCAATTTATTATACATAACTAAACTGCCTCAGTAACAATCATTTGTATTTGTTAGTGATAAATTGAAGAAGTCCTTTGAATCGGTATAATTATTTCCCTACATAAGTATTCTGGGGCAATATATACCACCTTCTAGTATTACATAGTAGAATTCGAAAGCTTATCAATGCTGGCAATTCTGGACTATCAAAAGCAACATTTAGAATTTTATATAGAAATACCAAGTCAGTGAAACTCCGTGATAATAAAAATGTTTTTCATGAGAGAATGAACCTATCTACCATTTAATTTTAAAATACATTATTGATCTCTGGTTTACGCCATTGAAGTAATAATCATGCATTGTTTCGTTGTTCTTTTACAAAAACGAAATATTGAATTCCTTAAGTCTAAACATTAAGGTGCACTTTTTGGGCATAAGGCATGCCCCAAGACATGATACCCGCAATAGTCAGTTGTCTTACTGACCAGGGTATCTAGCATGGTCGATCGATAAAAGATTTATCGATAATGTCGATAACTTGTCAATGATCCCGAGCACGATTGCAGATTGTTAACTCACAAACAACAGTTCACGTCGAATAAATTAAGACTACTTCGTTGAGAACAGTTGCTTGTTAGTTGGCGATCTGCAGTCATGCTCGGTAACGATAAAGAATTACCGACATTATCGATAAAACTTTTATCGATCGATACCCATTCCTTATCTCCCTTATAAAACTAAACCGCGCTGTGCAAGCGGTTTCCCTACAGATTATCGAATCATCAATATGAGAACAAACTCTTAATTATCAAAACTACATATATTTAATCATTGAAGACAATTTTAACCACTCACAAACGAAAAATGTGAACCAGAAAAGACAGGAAAAGATTCAGTCGCATCTGGGAATCGAACCCAGGACCTATGCCTTGCCGGGGCATTGCTCTCACCACTAAGCTAATTCGAACAAATCAACTTCCTTCATGTTTAACAATATCCTACTTCAACTAAGAACTACATTATATTCATTTTCTTGACACATATTTTTTTAATAATAATTAGAATAAAATGACTTTGTTTTTAACACCATTTTATTGTATATATTTTCAATATATAAAACCAACTGGTTTCAGTTCTCCGTGGCTGAGGATCGAACCCCGATCAACTGCTTGGAACACATTTATACTAACCATTACACAACTTTTGTAAGTACGGCGGCTTAAATTCATTATAATTTTTAAATAATTTAAAAGAAGTGATTTGGCAAATTATTTGAAAATACAAAACATCAATTAAATAATATCAACTCTATGAACCAGATGCAAAAACGGATTAAATTAGACTTTCTATTTTCTCTGGCTCTTCTGTTCTTATTCTTATAACTAACCATCACACCGTTTCCACGCAGGGGTAGGCAGAGATGATGGACTGCCAAACAACGTGGTCTTAGCGCACACTTTTTGCTTCATTTACATTCATGCATCGTCTCATAAATACACTGAAAAAAAATGAATATTGATAATTTATTGAGAACCTCTTCAAATTATTGGTAATTCTGGTTAAAAACGGGATTGCAGGCCTTACGAACTAATTAATAGGTTTCCTGATAAAGTTTTGGTAAATTACGAATATCATGATGTCGTAACACGTGTTGAGAAAAATGGAATATTTTTATATTTCGTCATATCAATTATGCATTACGAATACATCATCATGATGTCGGGATACGTGTTCGTAATTTACTAAAAGAGAATTGCTGATTTATTAAAATTTAGTTAAAAACGGGATTGCAGGCCGGTTAGATGGTTTGGTTATGTAGAGCGAATGAACGGAGAAAGGAAAGTAAGGAGAATATATGACACGAATGTGAAAGGTAGAAGAAGTTCGGTACGCCCGAGGAATACTTAACTATTTTTTTAATGTATTTTTAACCGTAACATTGTAGTGTACAGTAGTGAATGGTGGAAGAAGTCAGAGACGCCTGAGAAAAACATTAGCAATAGCGAAGCATTGCGGAGTTCACTAATATATTAATAGTTAAATAAACAGTCAGTGTACTTATTTTTCCATAATTTATTTTTATGTTAAAGCGCACAAGAATCCCAACCGTCTGTAGCCAGTGAGACTATGGCATCCACAATTTTGGGTATGTTGGGAGGCTGGTAGTAGGGAGGGGAAAGAGCGGAGCGAGAAAGATGGGGAAATACCTGGCTATTCAGATCTGGTAACCAAACACAGCCAAAGCCATTTCAAGCAACATTTCAATTCTGAATTCTGGTATTACCAGGGCGATACGGAGAGATGTACCAAATATACTATGTATTATTTTAAATGAGCAAATGTGAAATTAACCAAATAAAATTAACTTGCTTATAATTGGTTTAAATGATATTTTTGAAATATATTAATGCCTTTATATATTTGCCTTCCTATTTATACATTTAAAAATATATGTTTAATTGGCTGAATTAATTACCGTTTTTGTTACTCAAAACTCGGGATCATACAATTATGCTAGTCGAATCTGTTTAGTTATTTTCGTCCGTTATAATTAAAAGTTGAGCAACTTCTTCTTGTACGAAGAGAAGCCTTAGCAGTTTCCTCGGCCGTTTCCGCTGTGGGAGTATTTTTCCCCAAAAGCTCGATAAGCCTCGATACTGTCGGGGAAACCGTACAAAATGTACCGGCCGTAAATAAACTGAAACAATTTCAATTATAAAACATAAATGCTGCCCTCAGTCGCGATGTGTTTTGTCCTTTATTTCGATGGCGACAAAAATAATAATGGTCTCCTATTGAAGGGGGAAAAATTCAATTGCCGACTGGAATAATTAAAAAAAATGAAACGGAAATACCATATTGTGGTTTTTATGCAGACTTACGGCTTCGTATTAAAGAAATAATTATTTTGCTACAATTTCATTCAATTTTAAGAATAAATATTTTTTTCCAAAGTGTTTCGTTGCTTTACAAACATAAAGGTACCAACCTACCTCATTATAAAAGTCGTAGATTATTATACAACCCACAAAGTGACGTACAAATCTAAATTATTTACAGCCTTACAAATAAAAATCACTTCACAACTGTTAAACGGTGTTTTTGTTACACGTTGTACAAAGACTGTAAAATTTTTATTTCGAATTATTACCAATAAAAAATGTCTCGCAACATTCCATTTTTGAAGACTGGCGTATTTTTCCGGCAATATGAGTAATACGATAGTTTTGATTTGTGGTTTGAGATGTGTGATTCAAGGCACGTTTTTGTTCATAATTTCAATTCTAATGACCAATTCACAATTAAAATCCAATGTATTTACTATTATTATCTGTGTTATTTTTTGGGCGATTTAAGCCATTAATAATGTAATTTTATTAATTTACTTTCACGTTAATTCGGATTTTTATTTTTTTGACTTTTACCGCTTTATATATATAGCATATATGTTATTAAAAAAAATAATTTTCATTGAATTTTTATTAAATTGAAGCGTTAAAAGTAAAAAAAATAAATATCCGAATAACGTGACACTAAATTCATAAAATGACATTATTAATGGATATATATAATAAAACTAGGTGATTTAAAACTGAAAGTTTTTTTTTACTGTTACGCATGAATTTTATTAAAAAAAAATACAGTGTGTGGCAAGCCTACGCACGACGGAAGTGAAACTTTTAGTATTCTTTTCTCTCTCTTTTCATTTCATTCTCTCTTTTTTCTCACTTCTATCTCGTCACTATTTCACTCATTTTTGACACTAAAACTCTGTTCCAAATCGAATAAACCACAATCAATTACGTATTTCACTCGTATTACACTCACCGCGCAGTACACGAAGCAACTAGCTGATGCCTGGCGTGGCGTCGTTGGCTAGAGAGAGAGGAAAAGAGAGAAGAGAGAGAGAGAGAACGTTCGTCAGTGGCTCCCTCACCTCACTAAGCGACTACGGTGAGAGAGCGACAGTGAACGGTGAGCGGTGGTGGGGGTACGGGACCCCCACCACCAAATGATCACGGTTTTTCGTGACGGTCATGAGTCGGTTTTACTCCGGTCCTCGAAAATGCATGACACGCGTAAAGAAGTTTCACTTCAAAAATCAATATCGTGATGTTTTTGATAACATAAATGCTTTATGCATATGTGTGTAAATACAAATTCAAAAATACCTACGTTTATGCTGTGCAAAAATGAATCAAAAATGTCTGATTGTTTTTGCTATCATCTGAGAATTATTATTATAATTTTTAAGTGACAATTTTCTTGCAAATTCCTTAAATGTTTGTGATCAACTTTTTTCATATTTTACAAATATCGCATTTTTTAAATATTAATGTTTATTTGAAATCTAAAAGTTACTTTTTTCTAGATTCTAAAATGATATTTGTTTTTATAACATCTATAAAATGAAGATACATATGGAAAATTTAAAATACCTTGGAAAAAGTCCGAAATTCGATGAGATATTATTATTATTTCAAGTTTATACAGTGGATAAACAACCCTCTTTTGCTGGATAAGCAATGCATATATCTTTCCATTAATTATTTGATGTCAGTTTCTGTTAAGTAAGGTTTTTACATACACAGTTGTTTATCAATTGAATAAAATTTTCACCACGTTTTTTACTAAGGCCGTTAATGTGTAACGTTTCTTTTTCAGTTTCGTAAGACTTTGGGCCTCTTTAAAGTATCTGGTGATGCTGATTCTTGGCGGCTTTTACCAGCAAAGTACAGTTCTCTTTAGATAGTCCACGATGCAATATTTTCGTCTATTCAAAATATCAACACAGTGAGTTAAAAAAATAATACGGGACCCAATTTCGTTCAATCAGAAAAAATATGTTTGGCAAATATTCAGGACGAGATCGAGAAGTAAATAAGTGGAAAAATCTCGTGATATTGCACTGTCGTGTGGTTTCATTCAGTTATGTCACTTTTAGATTAGTTGTAAGAAATAGAACGATCCTTTAATCTAAGCTGGAAGATATAGGTTAGATCTACGTCAAATGAAATATTTATAAACTTTCAAGTTTTCAATGTACAAAAACATTATTAATTTTTTTTAAATTTAAATTTAAAAAATATATAATACTAGAATACTGTACTTCTACTACTTTTAAGATATACTAGTAATATACATGTACCTATCATATTATTAATTACTTATCTCTTCCAAGGAAGAGTCGTATTCAGATCACATTATATGTACAAAACCAATGTAAATACTATTTTAAGTGATTACCTTATTTTTTAAATGAAAAAAAAAACAATTAAGTTCTGGACGGAGAAATATTATATTTCATGTTCGAAGCTATATAATTTATTTTATTTATTTATTTATTGATTCTTTACATTGTATCTTTTTTATAAAGTTATAATTTTTAACCTCACTAGGACAAGCCTGTGTTGAGGTTAATAATTTTACAAAATATTAAAAAAAATAGTACAAAGATTATAACATATAATTAAGATAGTACAATAATTAAAAAAAATGAAATATTAAGATAACAATATTGTTACATTGACGTTTCTGCGAATTGGATACCTACATGGTACCTATCAGCCTATTCATTACAATATAATACTGTAAACATGTAGGGTGACCATGATATTTAATTGCAATAAAAATGTAACAAACTATTATTTTTTTTTAAACAGAGAAGAAAGAGAGATAAAAAAATTACATTAAAAAAGAAAAGGATGAAAAAATTAACTTATTCAAAATATAATGCCACAATTTAAAAGGACAAAGATGAAAGAATATGTTGGAAATCCTCTGATGGCAGAAATAATTTAACATTCTTTTTAAATGTACACAAGAAATTTGACGATTTAATGTGATCTGGAAGGCTATTAAATGGAAGTGGAGCCTGGTACAAATAATTTCTCTGCCCAAATGAGGATTTAGGGTGAATTGCCATAAAGTTCAGACCAGAGCCAATTCTTGTAGTACGAATTTGTTGCGTTCTTTTTGCAGAACTAATATTGTTAAAAAATCTGCATAGCGTTTGTAGGATAAATAGTTGTTTTAAATTCATGATATTACATTCCTTATAAAGTAACTGTGTAGGATATGTAAATTTTTTCTTGTATATAACTTTGAGAATCAGTTTTTGGGCAATATTAAGTGGTTCTATTACAGTCTTCAGGCAGGAACCCCAGCACACTATATTATACGAAAGTAGGCACTGAATTATAGCAAAATACACTGTTTTTAATTTTTCCTTGTCTAGTACATGTCTGAGATCTTTAAAAATATAGATAAGTATCCTAACTTTATTTACTAACATTTCGACATGATCATTCCACCTCAAAAATTTATCAATTTTTACCCCCAGGTATTTGAGGCTGTCTACACTTTCCAAGGGGTTGCAGTTACACGTTTGCACACAATTGTGAATAATCAAATTATAAGAGGTAGACGGCTGACTTTTATAAGAAATGCTAAAAGTGATGTATTTGGTTTTTTGTGAATTTAAAGTTAAAATATTATTACTCAGGTAATTATTAACTACTCCTAAACCTGTATCACATTTTTCAAAAGTTTCACTCCAATTTTTACCCTCAAATATTAAGGCAGTGTCATCTGCAAAACTAACAATGTTACCTGGAATTTTTAGACTGCATAAATCGTTTATATAAATAAGAAATAATATTGGCCCGAGTACACTACCTTGTGGTACTCCAAATGAGATGGATTTACTATCGCTTAACATTTTATTTATTTCTACTTGCTGTGTTCTATCACTAAGGTAAGATCTGAACCAACCCATAGCTGTATTATTAATGCCTAAAGATAATAATTTCTTAAGAAGCAACTCGTGGGAAACCGTATCGAAGGCCTTTGATAAGTCTAAAAATACCGCTATAGCTTTGTTGCCATAGTCCAGTGCGTTTATAACTTTGGTCAATACCTTTAATATAGCATCACTCGTACTTCTGTTCTCTCTGAAACCAAATTGGCTGTCGGAGAGATTTTGTATTTTTCTAAAAATGATACTAATCTTGACTTAGCCAGTCTTTCTGTTATTTTTGAGAGAGTATTGAGCAAAGATATTGGTCTGTAATTATTAACATTTTTGTGATCTCCACCTTTGAAAAGAGGTATAATCTTGGCATTTTTACAATGGGAAGGAAATATGCCATTCTTAAAACTAAGATTAACAATATGAGTTATAGGACCAGCTAACTCATAAACATGCTGTTTATACACCATTATACTTAAGCCACCGATACCACAGGAAAAAGACATTTTTAATTCATTTATAACATTAGTAACTTCAAAAATGCTAGTAGTTTTAAATTCAAAACTATCTCCTGTAACTTGAGTACCAGGTATAAAATGGTTAACAAGATACATTTCGTTGGTTTTATTAGCACTGCACAAGTTTTTTGCGAATGTAGGACCAATATCACTGAAGAAGTTATTAACATGGTTGGTAATTATATGTGGATCCTCCTCAAATGAGATAATTTTGTTATTGATTAATAATTTTTTTATGGACACTTGCTCCTTTTGAATATTTATGGCTTCCTTTATAATTTTCCACTGTGTTCTCTTCCATAATGCTTCTTCCATAATGCTTTACCAAATCAAACAAAAAATAACAGAAATAAATATATCCATCAAGAGGTATTTTTTCATTTTATACCGAGTTTTCAAAACGTGTTAAGCGATCGCTTTCCATAATGTGCCAAATTTATAGTACCTCAAAATATGGGATGAGCTGTGAAATCTAGGTGGAGTCATTGGCTTTAAATCGCAGTAAGCAGTTTTATATGTGTCCATATCAATTGAGGAACAAATTCCATATTAATTAAATAATATGGGAAACTAAATTAAAAACGTGGCTGACAGAACATGATAATAATTAACTTATAGACATAATGATGACAATGTACAGATAACTAGAAACTAAATACAAAAATATGAAAACTACGGGTCGCCTCAGAACAGGAAACCCTAGTGGGGAAGACTGAAAACCTTAAATTTATTCTTATATACTTAT
Source organism: Hesperophylax magnus (assembly GCA_026573805.1). Taxonomy (NCBI): domain Eukaryota; kingdom Metazoa; phylum Arthropoda; class Insecta; order Trichoptera; family Limnephilidae; genus Hesperophylax; species Hesperophylax magnus. The sequence continues at coordinate 2,581,174 of JAIUSX010000977.1, read as the reverse complement.
TTGACCGGTCGATGGCTGAGTTGATATCGCGTTTGGCTCCCACCCAGGCGTAGTTCGTTCAATTCCTCGGTCCTGCATCGCAACACAAGCAACATTTTCGGCTTGCTATGCTGGAGATTTTCAAATATTGTCAGGTTATTCGTGAATGTTAGTCTTTCTTTTTCAAATAAAATACATTTATTACTATGCTTTATACTTTCATCGTGTACAAACTTTGCCATAGAAACTGATAAAATAAAAAAGCTCGTGATATTTTTTTATATAATAAATAGTTTCAGACTTTATTTTTTCATAAATACACATACATTAGCGTACATTAATCTCCTCTAAATATCCCGAACGATGAGTGCCCTTTATGAGTGAGTTCACAGTCCAATGGACTCATTGTACAATATTGTACTGCCGGCGTGCAGGGTACACAACTGTGTTCTGTTGGCGTATTGTATTCGGTGTTTAAACGATCTAAGGATCAAAGCATTCCTGTTTTGTAAAGCCAATTTCAAGATTAGAACTTTAATATTTTTTTTATTTCGGGCAAACATTATGACATTTGACGTAAATGTTTCAACGGATATAATTCTGACGTAAATGGAGGCTAAATTACAAATATTTTGCAGAGGTAATAAAAAGTAACATTCGACATCTTTTCGAGTATTTTATTTATTTACCTTTGTTATTATTTTAATGTTTTTTTTATCATATTGCCCGAGCGGATGATGCTTTCAGTATTGCCCTGATCAGAGGACATCTTTTAGAATTGAAATGGATATGGCTTTGTTTAATAACAGGATCTAATTCGTCTTCTTCCCTTATACCCCTTCCATCTCACATCGTACTGCAAAATGGGGGATGACATAGTCTCACTGATTCCGGCTAGTATAGACTTTTGGTGTTACTTAAAATCTGTTTTATTTAGAAATTAATCGACAACAGGAATAACAATCTTTTTTAAATCATTTAATATTTGAAATTTATCTTCTCACTTTGATTCCATTAGAAAATAATTTGCCTCGGGGCTATGTAATATTTAGGAATGCTGTGTGGAGGGTCTTTTTTGCGGAAAGCAAAGAGTGAACCTAGGTCTTGAAGAGACCCATATTAGAGTCTGTGTTTACTGTCTTTAGGAAAATAATTTCCCTCGGGGGCTATGTCATATTTGGGAATACTGTGTAGAGGGTCTTTTTGTGGAAAGCAGGGAATGAACCTAGGTCTTTGACAGAGGCCGGCAAATAATTCCACAGCCGAGCTGTTTTTTACTCAACAACGAGTCATAAAAACGACCCGTTCTGATGTCATGACAAATGTCAAGTGTGTACAAATGGTGGGCACACGCTTGTCGTGTTTCCAGACTGTAGAATAATCTAAATTTGTTCTTATTAATTGTTATCAAGTTTAATTTGTAGAACACCATTTTAATTTTTATTTTCGACAAGAAAGCATACGAGCAGGAAAAAAAATACAATTCTAACTATTGCTAAACATAACGGCTTCAAGAGTAGAGACATTGAAAAAATAATTAATAATAAAAAACACAAAAATAACCTTAACTTAATTTACCCAGCGACTAATAATAAGACGAATAATAAATTTGGGTGCTTAGAATTCATCGGACCGACATCTAATAAAATTGCTAAAGTCCTCAAAAAGTGTGGCTTAGATATTGCCTTCCGCACAAATAACAACTTAGGATCATCTCTTAAAAACTCAAAAATTAAAGTACTCAAATTACAAAATAGCGGCATTTATAAACTCCAGTGTGACGAATGCAACGCTGTTTATGTTGGACAAACTGCCGGTCCTTTAATACTAGGTTCTAAGAACATATAAGATCTTTTAAAAATAATAATAAAATACAGTCACAATTTACACATAGATAAAAATCACTCACTTAGTGATAATAATAAACCAACTCCGTTAGACGTACAAAATAAAGGCCGTAAACTGAATCTTTTAGAGCAGTTAGAAATTAACAAAAATTCTAATAATCCGAAAGCTATTTTATTTATTTATATATACGCCTAAAAAGACTTTTACATAGAAGTGATACATGATGCAGTGTACATAGGAGAATATCTGTATTATACAGGATATACTGACAGTAACTAGATGTTATCCATTGTAAAGAAGGTACATAATACACAATTGTAAAATTGTGATTACAAGTATAATGAGAAAATATTAAGAAATAATAAAAAAAAACTAAATTACAATAACACTACATATAAGACAAATCATTTAAAAAATCAAATTATTACAAATCATCAAACTAATTTACCCTAATTTACTCTAATTTGTAGGATTCGATAAAGTGTTGGTATAGATTATGCTTAGTTCTATAAATGGAGTCAATAAATAAATCAATAGCACCCCCATACTTGTTTCCCAGATCATGCATCCTATTGGTCAGTGAGCGTGTCTGATAGTTGGTCGTGTATGTATTGCAGAAGAATGTTATATTTTATTTTGATAAATGAACAAACAAATATAATTCGTTCACCCCTACTAGATATCTTCAAACCTAGTGCAAATATGAGTTCATTATGAAGTAGGAATCATCGTTTAGGAATAACTAACATAAAGACCTTCAATCAAATTTAAACATTACAGTAATTGGGAAAACTTAACTGGGGTAATAACCATTAATAATTTCTAACATTTTACTCAGAAATCAATTAGGGAATCCGTAATTGAAATTAAAATACCCATCTAGAAATAATATAAATGTATCGTCTGTAAGTGGTCTACCCACGGTTTGATAACGCCTTCAGAGGGCGAATCAGCTGTTTATTTTTTATTTTTTATTTATTTATTGATTTTATTTTAGTAATTTGTACATTTAAGATTACAAATGACTAATTAATTATTACATTTAAATATACTATGTTTTTTTTTCTTTCTTGATATGGCTCCTACACAACATCTTAAACTTTTCAATTGGGGCAGACTTAAGGTTTTCCGGCAGCGCGTTATAGTATTTCATCCCTTTATAAAATATACTATTCTGGGTATTCGCTTTGTCCTTCTTTGGTAGCCTGATTTCATTGCACGTCCTAGTTTTATGTTGGTGTATGTCCTTGTTGTATACAATTTGATTCGAAAAATATTTGGGTAGCAGGTTGTTTACTATTTTGTGTAAAAATATCATCGTGTTCAAGGTCAACATCTGTTTCACCGTTAGCCAATTTAGTTCGTTTAACATTTTATTTACTTTTGAATATCTATTTCGTCTGAGTATTGTTCTCATTGCCCTATTTTGGAGAATTTGAAATTTATTTTGCTCTCGGTCGTTACACAGGAAAAGGATAGTTGAGCAGTAATTAAAATGTGGAGCAATAATGGAGTTATAAATGGTGATTGCAGTTTTTTCGGACAGTTTTTGGCGAATTCTTCCCAAGAAAGATATCTTTTTTCCAATTTTCTTTTGGGTATATTCCGCATGTTTGTTAAAGTTGAGTTTGGAATCTATTATAACTCCTAAGTATTTTATATCGGTAACATTTTCAATAATTTCACCATCAATTTTGATTTTGCTTTCACTGGATGTCTTCTTATAACCAATTACCATACATTTTGTTTTTTTTGTATTTAATTTAAGCTTATTTATTTTTAGCCATCTTGATACATTATCTAGTTCATTATTTAAAATATTTATTAGTTCTTCATAGTTTTCTCCAATTATATATATAAGTGTATCATCGGCAAATAGTCGTACTTTGCATTTTGAAAATATTTTCACCATGTCATTAATATAGAGTATGAACAATAGAGGTCCAAGGACTGATCCCTGTGGTACTCCTAATTTATTTTCCATTGGTTTTGAAAATTGATTATTAATTTTTGTTACCTGTATTCGGTCTTTCAAATACTCTTTTATTAATTTAATGGCTAGAGTTGAGAAACCAATTTCTTTAAGCTTTCTTATCAATATTTCTCGATCTATGGTTTCGAATGCCCTTTGAAAATCCAAGAATATTGCTAAGATAAATTTATTACTATTCATTCCTTCTTTCCATTCTTCAACGATTACATTTAACGCTGTTTCACAAGAATTATTACATCTGAATCCCGATTGTTCTTGGTATAAAATATTGTGTTCATCTAAGTATTGCAATATTTGTTCTTTTATTATTACTTCAAGTATCTGTTCATATTTCGGTAAGGTGTTTATTGGTCGAAATTCTTCACATTTTCTGGTATTTTTAACCTTTGGGACCGGTATAATGGTAGATAGTTTCCATGACTGTGGAAATTTTCCCTCTTCAATTGTCTGATTAATAATATTTAATAGAGTAGATCCAATTACTGGAAAAGCATCTTTTATCACACTAATAGTTAATCCATCTGAACTGTTTTTTGATTTAATTTTCTTTAAAATGTTAAATAAATATTCTGCAGTTATTTTTCTGAAGACCAATAATTTTTTGTTTGAGTTGTTATTATCATTTGTGGGGTTGAAAACAATGTTAGGTATTAATTTGTTAATTTGTCACGCGTAGTAATAATTACACAGCAGAACTTGTTTAAAAATAAACTGTTTTACAAATCTAATAATAATATTATAAAATATATATAAATATAATACCAAAATATTTAGTGCACATTTTTTTTTGCATGAAATAAAAAATAAAATTAGTAATACCTAGTCAGGTAAGTTTTTAGATTTTCACGGCCAAAAGCATTTTTGTTGTTTGTTTTTGGGGTGTTATGCCGTGTTGCGCTAACTCCTTCTTTAGATGTCGCCACTTCCGTTGGCATTTCGCACTTGGACGGGCCCCAGGCTAACGTAAATACTGTGCTTTCACTTAAATTGCATTTCCCTTGTACTTGTAATACCTACATGCTCGTAGTGGATTGAAGCTGGCGGCACGGTATCGCTTCCAAGTAAATAAGCACAAACTCGACAACCAACAATTACACATCTTCGGATCTGCCCTGATGATGGACACTGCAACGATGTCCGAAACGTCGGCTAAAGAAGGAGTTAGCGCAACACGGCATAAAACCCCAAAAACAAACAACAAAAAAGTAATACCTAGTGTGCAAAAACAAATGTTAACCAAAGAGTTTTACATTTTATTTTTTTTAAAGAAATTAATATAATATGTCGTCATTAAAATCATTTTTAATAATTATTATAAATGAAAATCGATTGTAAAGGCGCCCTTTTTTAACTTATTTTAGCACCACGTATTTTTCTCGACAGTTCGATGAATATAGGTAATTTATGTCACTATATTTCATTAGAATAATACTCGACATTGATTATTTCATTGAAAAGCAATTGTCGTTACAAGTTTTTCCCGTCTAATCTAAAATATTGTTTAGTTTGGTATTCCAAATGACCCGATGATGTTAACTTTATCTTTCCATCAAAGCACGCATGATTACATCAGAAATATAAATTAAAGGCATAATTACTGTGAAAAAATACACGCAACTTCACCATTATAGAATTATGTATTGTTACGAATGTACTCAAACAATGACATTATGCGTATACAATTGTGATTTTATCGGGAAGCCGGGTGTGGTCACTTAAAGTGTAGAAAATAAAAATAATGTTTTTTTTTTTTTTAATTCAAACATCCTAAATATTACGTAAAAATTGTCATTGTGATGTTATTTGCTTTATATTATTATAACTAGCTGAGGTCTACCCCAAAAGTGATAGCGAAAACCCTATCTAAATCCTGTGCGTAGTTTAGAAGAACTAAGCGCACAAACAGACAGACGCGGATGGCGACTTTATTTTATACTATTTAGAAATTAGAGATTTTTCAGAACGATTTAAAAAGTTGACCTTCTTTGTATGGTACTTACCTATATAAAATAATATCTCTTATGTTCTCGTATGATTTTTTAAATTTTATGTTAGTACCGCACAAGAGTCCCAACTGCTCCCAACCGTCTGGAGACTATAGCATCCCCAACGATATTTTTTCATACACTAGAATACCGTTAAAAATGTGTGGAAGGATTCAAGTTTCTTTTTCTGATTCTGATCCTCATACTAAAAAAACGTAATTGGTATATTTTCGATAAAAAACAGCACATTCCGATAGGGTTCCAACTGGCTACAGCGTAATTATGACATAAAATAAAAAAGTAATTTTTTCGAGAAGAAAAACATCAATGAAAATAACCTGTTATTGGGGTATTTTGTGAGGCTGAAGGTAGTGGGGATGGGAAGGAGATAGGGAAGAGGATGGTGAGTACCTGGCTATTCACATCTGTCACAAAACATGGTTAAAACATTTTAACAATGTTTGGATTCTGAATGGCGGTCTTACACCAGGGCGATACTATCGTATCGATATCTGTCACTCCTTACATTAAAGTGATAATGTTTTTCCATATACAATATTTGGAGTTGTCATACTATTTTGTTAACCTTAGTACCATAAATATTTAATTTTAAACCTAATTTCCTAGCTAAAACTTCCATGAATATGATAGTGATATTTTCGTGAAAAAAAAAACAATTACATAGATTTATATTTTTTAATAAAACTTTTGTGCATTATTAAATTTTAATTCTTTTTTAATTGTATCTTAAGATTTATGGAATTCTTAAGGATGGAAGAGGATATATTTGGAAAAAATATCGGTTTTAATGTATTAAGTATGGTGCAAGCATCATTTTGTTAAATAGTATACCTACATTTAATGATTTTTTTTTACATAAGCTCCACACAGGAGACCCTCGGGTAAATAATTTCCCTCAGGGCCTATATCATCTTTGGGGATGCTGTGTGGAGAATTTTTTAAGGAAAGAAAGGAGAGGTAGAACTGGAAAAGAAAAAGGTATTAGGAGTGGTTATGAATCTAGGCGTCAGTGAGTCCAGAAGTGACAAGGTGCGTTAAAAAGTGAAGAGGTGAAAATATCTTCCTCAACCAGTCTCTCACGACCGAAATCCGACCCGCAACACAGTAGGTGTGACAAGACCTAGATAATACTCATCCCATGAACACGGGCACCCCTGCTAAGTCACCAAAAGTAGCGAAACACTTGGGGTGACCTATGATTTCTATTCGAATTAAGGATATTTTTCAAAATTATATATGGTTATGGTTACATCGTAATCATGATTATGAAATTAAAAGTATATTAAGTATTATTATCTTTATTTATTTTTCGGAATAACTTTATTGAGTAAAACCTCAAATTGTAATATTTAAATATTGAAGACAATATTAGTGATTTCTAAACGAAAATCTGAAACAGAAAAATCAGAAAAGGAAACGGTCACATCTGGGACTCGAACCCAGGACCCTTGTCTTTCCGGAACAGTGCTTTACCAATTGAGCTAATGGGACCCTATTCCCCTCGGTCACTTTTAACTGTATCATACTTCGAATAAGAACTACTAAAATTGTCTTCATTTTTTCACCGCATATTTTTATTGGCAACTATCTTTATATATGATCGCAAGATTCAACCCGAACTAAATGCAATCCAGACATCGTCTTTTTAGATAAACCTATCTTATTTTTATTATCTTTTCTTATTGCTTTTCGAGAACCAGATTAATTTAAACCCTTTAATTACATCCCCCACTTATTAAACCTTGTCAAGTGAAGACCTTAAATAATTTTATTGTAAGATGTGAGTTTGAGAACCGCTCGCTCACTTCATACCGCAATTCCAATTCGTCACACATTATTACATCCGACACGGATCATCGCCTAGTGGATGCCCCGCGTGCACTCGCTTGTACGGATATGCATTACATTCAGGGAGTTCACAAAACGCCAGAGGTCTCAACCATCAAACTAGTCAAGTAGCTGCCAATATCGTCACCTCATACACGGTCTATGTCGGTTACCCGGAATAATCGATCTGCAAAGTTCTCAACTTAAAATTAGAAATATCGTTAAGTTTATCTACTATCTACTTCTGTTTTGTTTTATTCTCTTTCGTCTTAACTGTATCTTTAAGTACACTTCGTGTAGCATCCTTTTCCTTTCACGAAACTATGTCTATGTAAAATGTAACATTATAATTTAACAACTATTAACCTATTATGTATACATTACTGCCGCCATGGATGAAACCACAATATTCTCCTTGACTACCTATTACTTTAGATACACTATTTCAATTAAAATAATAATAAATCTGTTTAAGTAATGCTTGCTTGAATAATAAATTGGATGCATCAGATTTTCGGAAACGGAACGCACAAACAAATGTACATGCAAAAGACTAGATATTTTGATGTTATTAGAATTTGATTCTTTTTAAATTCTGAACTAAACTTTACAAACGTTATTATAGTATTACTCGTATATTTGGTGGAATTCGAAGAAGAGAAATAATAATATCTTTTAACAGTTACAATGTGTCCAAGTAACACAGAAAATACTGAATATGTTTCCATACATACATAATGTATAAATTATGTGGGACAATTCAGTACGGAACAAAATCATCATTCAATTATTCAAAATTTGGCAATATTTCGTTACGTCGCGCGACGCGACGACTCATACGTCAAATTCACTCTTTCCGTCCATTTACATAAATACAAATAATATTTTTGAAATGCGTGTTGAAAAAAACGTTTAAAATACCAATTTTTTTCTTTCTCCGTAGTGTTTTGTATCTTTTCTATGGATACCCCACACGGAGAAAACTTAGTGATATAAAATATTGCTAATAGATTCAAAACCTGATCAAATTATTCTTTTTCCTGTTTAAAACGGGACTGCAAGCCTTTAAAGAAAGAATCCACAGATTTCCTAACAAACTATAAGTAAAACACGAATGTGTTATGAGAATGTCGGAACAGGATTTTAATAAAACATCTATACTCATTTTTCTCCGTGTACATGGCGCAGAATATATTATGTCTGACCTTTGGGCTTTTCGCGTATTTCTTATTGGAGTTATGAACCACTCGTACGATGTGGATCATATGATATCATTCCTCAAAATTTTAATATTGGAACAAATGAACACTGCTTAGTGCGGTTTAAATCCAATCAATTATCCCATATTTTTTAGGTTCCATAAATTTGTCACATTGTGGCGAGCGATCGCTCAAAACGTTTTTGCAAACTTGGCGTAATATGCCAAAAACCGTTCGAGTGGGTAATAATCAAAGATATTAGAAGAACGAGATATGCTATGTTGGCCGCCGGACCGTAGGCGGAGTACTACCTAATTAGGGTACTTTGAATACTATCGGGACGTGTACGCACAGAAATCTGTTCTATGTATTAGTGCGGATACCTTAGTGTAAGCGAAGGTGTGCAGTAGTATTGGTGAACAAAACCGGCGGCACTGGGCAAAACAATTCCACACAGTATGAACTGCTCATAGCACATCTCGTTCTTCTAATATCTTTGGTAATAATCGTGATGTAAAGAATTACAGCAAAACTGACACAGAACGAACTGAATATACTAAATGCAACGCCATGGAATCACTGAGGCGTTTGGGTTAGAAATATACTAAATGCAACGACATGGGATCACCGAGGCGTTTGGGTTAGAAATATACTAAATGCAACGTCATGGGATCACCAATTTTGGGTTAAAAACCTTGTACGACCATTTTGTATTGTTGGTATCGAATTCTATTGCGTGTCGGGTCTGACGTCATGCTGAATGAATTATGTCGTTTGGTAGAAACTCACTACTGTAATTTGTATACCAAATTAGCCGCTTATAATTGAACAAAACACTTTAAAAGGTCAGCATCTCATCACTATTGTTTTTGCGTTGTACCAAAGTAGATTCAATTAGTCCGCACTCCATAAGGTTTTTGAGGTTATTATTTCAAATATCGGATAAAAAATTAACTTAATCGTTGGTACATATTTTTATTTTAAACATATTCAGAGTAAACCATAAATGTACAAAATAGACAAAATTCAACACCATAAAAAACATTTTATTTAATACATTATCACAATCTCGGTATTGACATTGGTTAGCGTTTGTTTTGTTCATGAATATAATCTATTTCCTTCATTATTAATATATTTTTAACACTTTCGCGGACACTATAAAATAAAAGATACACTCGGCATTACAAAAATCGCGCATCGTCTAAATATAGAATAGAAAGTACATTTAACGACCTCTTATCAGACAATCGTTTCATTTCATATACGATTCAAATTTTCTGACTACGGGACGTTAAAATAATTTTGCCCATATACTTTTTACACGTGCCACAACTTGTGTCATCTTGGCTATAAAATGAGCAGTTTAAGTGAAGAGCAGGATACACGTTAATAATTAGCGCTAGAAAACAACCCCTTAAAATGGTCACCAGTGCTGACGAAGCCGCTCAAGTGGTGTCACTACTGCAATCAGGGATGTGACGGTGTGATCTTTCTCGGCAACTAAACATTTTGCCGTTCAACGGGTTTTTCAACGGTTTCAAGAGATTGGTGGCTTCATCCGGAGACGTGGATCAGGGCGACGATGCTGCACATCCGAAAAGACACGCTCGCTTTATACTCTCGTAAGATTTTGCAAGAGTTTTGTGACGCCGGGTTTATTTGCCCTATGACACTTCGAAACTATACATTTATTATGTAATGAAATTAATATTCTCTGCCGCACAAGAGTCCCAACGGCTTCCCGATCGGAGTACGTTAAATACGGCTAAAACCGTTGCAAGTAACGTGTCAATTCTGAATGGTTGTCTTAAGCCAGGGCAATACTTAGAGTATCTTCCACTCTGGACCATGCGCAAATATACTATGAATGAGTTATGATTTAACGACGAATGTAGAAAAATTAATATTGGTAATTTATTAAAAATTTATTCAATTGTTGGTAATCCGGTTAAAAACTGGATCACAGGCCTTAATGAATGAACGAACAATATTGACATAAATTGAAAGTGGGTACATTTAACGATCTCTTATCAGAAAATAGTTTCATTCCATAAACGATACAAATTTTCCTGTTACCTGATTTTAGTAAATACTAATATATATCACGATGCATTAGCATTTCGTTTATATTTTATTTATCAAGGCAAATACACATGCACGTGTTTCAGCAAACGGCCTGCAATTCCGTTTTAACCGGATCACTAATGATTTGAAGAGATTATTAATAAATTTCCAATATTCATTTGTCTCTGTGCTGGATTTGAACCAGCAATCTCCGAATTGCTATTCGAGAGGCTTACCCTTCCACCACGACGAGGGCTTTCAAAATCTGTATAAAAATAGTTAAAAATATATCAAAAATATTATCTTTTAGTGTGCGGCTAGTTAGGTGCCTGAATCGAGTCCTTGATTGGATACCTATTTTTATGTTTTCCCATCGGAGATTGAGCGCGGGGATGTCACTTCCATAGTTTTTAATTAAATTCTCGTTGTTTGTCGCTGGCAGTTATTACTTTTTTTATAGGAAAAGCAAATGTAATTTATATCGTCAACTTTTTACCGACGTGTTCGGAGTTTGGATGAATTTTGTAAATACGCGTTGTGTGACGTAGATTTACGAATACATCGCGCAGTGTCTCAATAATTTAAAAATACGTCATTTAGTTTTACAGGTAATTTGAAGATTGTAGTGATACTATGCTTCGCATCTTATCAAACCAAACATTATCTGAAAAAATCCTTACTATGGTAAATCAATTATTTTCTCTTGTTAGTAGTTGTTTTCTCTAATTATGTAAATATCTAAGAATAGCTTGATTAAATACGTCTTTATTTTCTTAAGAAAACCCAATATTTTTCTATACTTTTTTCCCAACTTGGATATAAAGCATGCCGCTTGAAGTCCCGAAAACCCTTCTGGGCGGAAGGAGAGAGGCTCCTCCGATTACCTCTCACCCCAGAAGATAGGTGGAAACTTGAGTGGCAAACGGCCAACGTGAGAAATACCCATCTCATACAGGACCCCACCGATAGACAGCCTGGGTTCTCAACCTGGTCCGCCGTCATTAGGTTAAGGTGCTCCCATAGCCACTGTGCCCACATGATGCACAGATGAGGCCTTAAAGAGTCGGCGATATGTGAATGTGGTGCGGTGCAGACCACCGAACATGTGGTCAACGAATGCCCGCTCTGTTCATTCCCCGGCGTGATTGATGAGGTCCACATGGCGACGCTTGAGGCCCTAGACTGGCTCGCAGACCTAGATGTCCCCCTTATGTATTTATTTATTGATTACAAGTTTTGTAAAACTTATAATCAATAAATCTTTTTTGAGTGATAAAAAGAGAGGTATTCAGAATCGAAACATTACTTGAATTGCAAAATTGTGTTTGGTGCCCAAATCTGAATATCGAGATACTTCCTACATTCCGCAATTGAGGATGCCATAGTGACACTTGCTCCAGACGGTTGGGAGCAGATGTGATCTTAAGCGGTTAAATAAATTCCGGAAAGTCCAATTATGTCCTAAATCCTGTATCTTTATTTCTCTAATAAACAATTAGTTAATGTTAATTAAGTGTTAATCTCAAGTACCAGGTAAGTATGGTAATGTACATTATCTCCATTTATAGTTAGAAATAACATAGATCATTGTAGAAATGTATTATATATTTGTATAGCGCCCTTGACGAAAAGCGGCGCTATAAAAACCGTCCAAATATTATTAATATTCACATAAAAAATGTTTCTCAGTCAATTCTTTACCATTCATTTTAGATAAAAATCATTTCCAAATCTACCGATTTAGCATTTTGGTGACCGATCAAATTCTCGTAATTCTGTCAATCTGTTATAATTTCGAGTATTAATGTAATACGATTGTTTCGATTATCACAATGCCTCGATTAAACCCCGCATTTATTATTTACTTTCAGTTAAAGCTCGTGCTCTGTTCCCGGGCGGAGTGCAATCTCTTTCTGGTCCGCAGATAAAAAAATAAAGTTTCGAAGAAGCGGCCGGGAAGTTTAGCATATTGAGTAACCAATTAGCAAAGCTCGGGAATGGAGAGCATAAAACTTTCAACAGATTTTAGTTTGCCCGCGAGAAAATAAGGTTTACTCTCAATGTGGAGATGTTACACTGAAATTAAGGAAATCAAACTACCTAACAACTTGTCTGGGAAATCCTAAAATTAGTTTTTGCATTTAGCATTTACTTAATTTGGATGAAAAAGGGTTTCTGCTTTTACAGCACTATATTTTTTTGCAAAATCTTTTTCATTTCATTTCTAATGTCCTCGTCTAATATGCATTTTCTCTCTCTCTCTCTTTATTTGAACCTTATATATTATGTAAATGTCTGTGTTTATGTTCGTTTATAATAATACGGTCCTAAAGAAGGTTACGATATAACCGAAACTAGTTGACACATTATATGAAATATAATAAAGTGGTTAAAAAAGTGGTCACTTTTAAATTAAATGAATTCAAAAAAGGTAATATTAAATTCAATTATTGTTAAAAGGTAACTTTTAAATTATATTAATGTAAAAAAGGAGCTTTTAAATAAAAGGAAAAAAAGGAACTTATTAATTAAATGTATATGAAAAAATTAATAAAATTAATATAAAAAAGTATTTTTTTACTAAATGAATATAAAAAATAACTTTCAAATTAAAATAATATAAAAAAATTAAACTAATATAAAAAGTAACTTTAAATTAAATTAATATAAAAAAGTAACTTTTTAACTTTATTAATTTATATTATGTGAATTAATTTATATTTTTTTTATAAAAGTAACTTCTCTTTCAATTACAATGTGATTTTTTCTTCGATAATTAAATAGTTTGATCACGTTTTAACTTCTATCATCATTCACGCAATTTTACTTTTTTAAAATCAATATTTTTTTTATTATTTTACTTTTTCATCGAAATTTTTCTTCTTTTCTCAAAAAATTAACCCTTCTTTTTTCTGAAATTAGTAATTACCTACCCATTACAACTAAATTTGTATAAATAAGTCGACTGTATCCAGCCTGGTAATGACTAAGAACGCCGAAACAGCTGTCACGTAAATAGTATTTTGCAAGCCAGCAAAACTTAATAATCGGATGTTATAAAAATTTATTATTATTAAAAATATATTGTATACTAGCTGTACCCCGCCACGCGTCGCTGTGGCTTAGCCTGTATGTGCATATAGAGAAACAATAGCGCGTGTTATTTTTACGTCTAACTAAAAATAAAAAAAAAAACTAATGGCGTTATTATTCAAAAAAGCATGTTTTTCCAACAGATAGCGCAAGTTATACCTATCACAGGTGACATCTATATTTTATAGGTGTATACAAACATACGCGTATTTGATTGCAACTTGGTGTCAAAATGTCAAAACAATCGGTGAAGAACTTAGGGAGATTTCAGATTTTGAACAAACGAACATTTACATTACATACAAATGAAACACATTGTGTACACCATTTTTAATTAATAATAATCTATATGTTTCAAAGCCATTGGCTTCTTCGTCAGGATAATTAAAATTGATAAAAAACATCTATCAAATAATATGTCAAACCACAAACTGACTGCTTTTTACCAAAAAATAATGAATAATCTAGATTATTTACAAGAACATTTAGATATATAGGTAAATAATATGGAATTTAACAATCTTAACACAAAAACCATTAATAACTTATTTAATTTTCTCCCATTTTAAAAGCATTTCAATGTTAATTTTGGTTGACTTCTTTATTCCAAGTCCATGAATTTGTATGTGTACCATTTGTTTTAATTGGATTTTCGTTGTTTTAGGATTCTGTTATTCCGTTTATACGAAAAATCTTAACCCAACGAAGTTGAAAATCTGTCTGTTTGTTGTGTGTTGTCCAAAATTCAAGTGATCGGCTCTGGCGTGATCTAATTTGTACCAGAATTGTGAATATTCATCGTGGATTGTGAAGTGAATGCAACTTATTTCAATGAATACGTCATTCCCTATGATGCTTTGAAATATTTTCCTTTCGGCAATCATGAAATTACACATTGTTGAATGTTTCATATCTTGTATAAAGGAGTGCCTACACTTGGACGACCGTGGATAGAAGCAATAAATATTAACTAATTTAAAGCTAGATAGTTAACGCTGTTAACCATTCGACTTTTTGACTAACATTTTTAGGTCTAGCTTTTTTAATTAGATTTTTATGTATAGTAAAATAAAGATTTACGAATTTATAAATTAAACAACATAATAATAACAACATGTCCTTATTCGAGTTTTAATTACTAAACCACATATCTAAAATCGAACTACTTATTTGAGATAAATTTTAACTTACAACACTTAGTAGAGAACTATCATAAAGAAAAAAATTTTTTTCTTTGGCATCGTCAAGAGAAGAGTTGCAAATAAATGATGACAATCGAATTATGTACATTTTTGTACAAATGAACTTACCGACTAAACACAACCTCCATGCGCGCGATTCTTACATGAGTATAATAGCGCACTAAGTTGACCCGAGACGACTGTACTCTTGGTTGATTTGATGCTCGTCAATTTGACGAAGGTTAGCTATCTATGGTTAAAAATGAATGCTATAATTACGTGAAATTAAAAAAATCTCATTCATTCTCCCAATAAGATTTCCAGTAATCATACTTAGCAAAAAATAGTTAAAAACAACAGGTACAAACCGCAAACTAGGTTCGTCCGAAGAAAGTAAGAAAAGGAAAGACGAAATCTCCAGCGTACAACAAATTAAGCTCTCAACGACTTTGTCATCGGCTTTATCTTTACCATCCCTTAAGTCTGTCCAGAGAAATGTTACAAAAAATAAACTTACAACTTTTCTTATTTCTTTCTTGATTTAGAAAATTTCTCCTTGGCCGCACCTCGCTAAGTTCTCTGTTGATTAAGCCGGAATCTCACGTCATCAGCTGGGACAATTATTTTCCCCTTTAATTGGCTTTCGAGCAATAATTCGGCGAGTATCGGAGAAACGGAAGGAAGCTTCTGTACCGCCGTTCGCCATTCGCCGTATCGGGTTAGGTCATTCAATTATTATTTTGCTATTGTGGAAAATACGTTGCCAAACAATTACACTAAAAAAGGATAGCGCATTCATACAATTAATTATTTCGCTTGTGTGTTTGATACAGTACATTTATTTGTTTTTATGTTTGATATTATTTATTTAATTATTTTCTTAGTAACTTCTTAGGGAAGAGGAATGAAGAGGAAGGAGGAAGGAAGTCTATTCAGATCTAGTCACTTTACATTTCTGATCCTAAATCCTTTGAAGATATTCTGGAAAATGTATTTATTTTTTTTATCTACTTACACCGAGAAAAATTAAGTTGCTGATTTATTAAAATCCGGTTAAAAACGGGATTGCAGGCCGTTTCCCGTTAAGCTTTTAGTACATTCCCAATACATCGGAACACGGGTTCGTGCACCTGAGTTTGTTCTGAAAATATACTATAACGAAATGCGAAAATATTTTAATTTGGAAACCTATCAATTCTTTCGTTAGAGGCCTGCAATCCCGTTTTTTA
Organism: Hesperophylax magnus; assembly: GCA_026573805.1. NCBI lineage: Eukaryota > Metazoa > Arthropoda > Insecta > Trichoptera > Limnephilidae > Hesperophylax > Hesperophylax magnus. The sequence continues at coordinate 2,564,752 of JAIUSX010000977.1, read as the reverse complement.
ACTGGATTACGAATAATATGAAGAGTTTTCTCCGATGTTTGTCAATTCTAATCATTACTATTTGAAGATTTTACATTATATTATATAAATCCCATTTCTTTGAAGGCAACGATGACAAAACTCTCGTAAAAATAGAGATATTGTGGAAAGGGAGAAAAGTAAAAAAGTTTTGCTTCATTCCTAAACAATCAAAATTCAAAGTTGAAATTGCGATTTTCGAATTTAGTGAAACAGGCGCTTCTATTTTTCTTTTAACTTGAAATAAATTCTCCGATGAAGCCTCGGAGATAATAAATCCCTCATTTTAAGTTGGCCAAGTGTTTTCGGATGACAGCGAGTGCAGGGAGATAATAGGGAGAATGTCACCCGCCATCTTGGCTCTTTAATCAATAGATTCCGCACATTCCTCCGCATTCCCCCACGGGGCCTTATGCCTTGTGCCTTGTGCCTTGTGCCTTGTTGCGAGCGTCAAGTAATTAATTATTCGGCCTACAGCCGCCTCATAAAGGAGAATTCTTAATAAACGCCTAAATACTGAATAACCTGAGCGCAATTAGTATTACTTTTTAACAAACACTTGCCCGCATCCCACCAACTACTTTTGTCACACATCTCGGCGCGCATGGGTTAGTTGCTAAACTGGACGAGTTGGTTGTACGGCATGAAGAAATAAACAGATATGAATGGGTTATGTGCATTTAAAGTGTGCCCGAATTAAAGTAAAACATCTCTCCGGGTGAAATTGGACAAACTTTAAGAAATTACTATCGTAGACCCGTGAATATGTAAACAGAGTGTCCAGGAGTAAAGTGCACAAACTTCAAGAAGTACATGACCACGAGGCCCCCATTTTACAATTATTTCTGACAAAATGTATAATAAAATGGAGCCTATTGAAATTATGTTAAATTAAATTAAAGTGAATTTATAACGAAATAAAATAGTGAATCTAAAATAATTAAGATAGTTATAAAATCTTGGAAATATGTATGTAATTATTAGTTCAGTTTTGTATGATATATGTACTACGGTACTATATATTTAGAAGTATGATACAGTTAAATATGACCGAAAGAAATAGGGTCGGAATTACTTATTGGTAGATCAGCGCCCGGCAAGCCTAAGGTTCTGGGTTCAATTACTAGATTCGACATAATCTATCTTTTTCGTTTGCGAATCGCTAATATTCTATTCAATGATTATATTTAAATTTTAGGTTATAATCATTATGTTATTCCAAAAATAAAAAATAAAACATTTTTCTGTTGGTTGCAACTCTCACGTTATATTTTCTTTAATGCTTGGTGTCTCCTTGCGATACGGAAGAGTGGAAGATATGTAGAAGGTGACAGACATTAGTGTCACTATCTTCACACTCAAGTGGCAACATACTGCCGGGCGTGTGGCACAGTGGTGATTACCAGACATCATCTAATAGGATATTTGTTTGGGACATGAAGAAGACGAGGAAGATGAAGGTTGGGGAGTACTTGACTATTTAGATATGGTCACTGAAAAGGCTAAAAACCAACGCGGTTTCAAGCAGCGTTTCGATTCTTCGTGGTGATCTCTCATCTGGGCTATACTAGGGGCGGATATTTAAGAGACACCAATATTACTTAAAACTGTAGGCATTATTTGAGGGAGGCCAATGTCCAAAAATAATTCCTAAAAGCCTTTTAGATAAGAAAAATGCGTATATATTTAAGCCTAAATACAAATCGTATCGTCACCTTTTATACACTTATTTGACAAATCTACTCCAATCCACAAAACAACTAACCTTAAATACATGCATTAATTAACTTCAAGTGTAGATTTCAATTATTTCCAAAACATGTAACAGCTACGAGTATTAAGAACAAGAATTAAAATTATTCGATAAAGCCACAAAATAAATAGGCTTTTAAATTGAAAATCGAGCGGCGTATTATTTCTTTCCCATTATCGTGTGATGATAATATGGCATTGATAAATGGCTTTGTGCCCCAAATCCTGTTGACGAGCTCTCCTTAAAACGCTGGAAGTTTCCTGTTTGTCTTCTCGGATGTGTTGCGGGGCTTAGGATAATATTCCATCAAACTTCGTGATTGCAATTTAATTTCTTACGTTAAATCTACGGCGGGGCTGTCTGCTGTTCCCTCGGCTAACTTACGCAGTTAGTAACACACACCACTGAGAGTCGACCCCCTCGTTAATTCCCAGAATTTAAATAAATTAAAAAATTGTGGATATTAAAAACTTTTATTTTTATTTGGTTTTATAAAGTCGCGTTGTTTTTTCTTAGATATCATCTCGAACTGTGAGATTTGGAGCATTGAAATGTCTTTCATTAAGGCAAATGCGTTTGATTGCTATTTTATCAAATAATATTAACAAAATAAGGTGTAGAAACAAATTTATTATAAACTACCAGCGCAGATCCATAAAAATCACGGGATAGTAAGAAGTCATTAAACATGAGTTACAATTTTTAAAATGACAAATAAAATAATTTTGTTAAAATATTATATTGTACCTAATTACTTTATCGCCTGTCTTAATTCTTGACACAATCAGTTTCAATTTTTTAAATAACCGTTAAAATATTATAATTTGTCTACGTATTTTATTGCTTGACTGAATTCTTGACACAGTCAATTCCAATTTTGAAAACGACATCTAAATTCAAAATTAGACCAGAGTTCATTGAACTAGAGTCAGAATCACTCGAGTGACATACAACCGAAATTAATGTTTGATTATTAAATAATTCAATGGCTATTTTTAATGCGATCCCTAAAAAATTTTCCTTTGATCTCAGATTGTAAATATTACTGATTTTTTTTATTTATTATCATGTTGTAAAAAACTACCTTTGTGGAAAACGATGATTTGTTATTCTGAAAAAACGGGTCCCTGTTCTAATAGTCTCTAGTATTTCTCCCTAAGGAACTCAACTTCTAGAAACCTATATACAATTCAAACAGATTTATTAATATTGTTAATACTACAATTACTGTTTACAATTTACTTAGAAAAATTAAATAAATGATTCCCCATTTAAATATTGGGTTAGCAAGAAAAAACATATTTTATTAAATAAGTCCTTATTTGGGCATCGTACTAGGTATTTTTTTGTCGACAGTGAAAAAATATCACGGTCAATCCCTGGTTAGGTTAGATTAGGGGTTGGCATTATAATTTGTTTTTCAGCCTTGTTCTTCTTGCTGACCGCAAGTGACTGTATAACTGACTGCATTTTCCGACAGAAAACATTTTAGTATTGACCAATACCTCAATATTAAGCTGACCATTTAAATAATACCCTTTATTGAGTATACGCTTAACCCTCTGCCGCTGACGTTACGTCTGTCAGACACCGAAAAATCTATGTGCAGTTGCTTATAGTTCTTTCTCGCTCAGTTCTTTCCTGAGCCAGCTCCCGCCACCCAAACACGTGGTGACGACTGCCGCGGTGATCAGAGTTGAGGGAGTTAAGGAGTTACAGCCCTTAGGTGTCCACGTGAAAGTCAGTAATCAGTTATAAATCTTGTAGACGTATAATCAGATTTATAACTGTTTTTAAACAACTATGGATATACTTAAAAAAAATTAAGTGCGTTGTTTTAAGACAGGAGAAAACAGGGTTATGTTTATCATGTTACATTTTGTAATTTAATTTTTTTTTGAGATGGTTGTACCAAAAGTTCCGCGATTTCGTTAAAATTAATATCTTAACTTCTTAAATAACAGTATCTAAAATGCACATCTATCAGACTACTCCTCAGCAGAATGAAAACGAAAAGTGGCCTCGGTGGTAGGGGGTTAAGCAAGTGATCTCTAAATAGAAAACCAAAATCTAAACCTAAATGTAGATACATTACGTCAAGTTTTCGTTATCTTCAAGTTGCAATCAATAACTTGAAGAACTCTTACATTGTCACAAAGAAAACGCAATAGAGCAAAATGTTCAACGTCGCGTAGTTTATGGGACTCGATTATATTTCCTCGTAAAATATAGCTTTGAAGTCTGGCTTCAACTACCACTGTCGACTAATTCTGTCATCATTCTGAGCGTCGTTGTAGGCACCGAGAATTATATTATTATTTCCACTTTAATGAGATCCTTTCTCAGATCTTTGATTCCCGTTCAGAAGTAAATATTTGAAGACGTAAGTTCCTGGGGTATTTGGACTAACCTTCAAAACAATGTTTTGCTCCAAATTAGCCCGCTAACGCCATTGAAAGTTCCGTCACAATTATTTACGTCACAAGTGCGAGGAATTTTGTGAACTTTGTGAACTGTGTAGTTTCAGCGCCTCGGGGATGAAAGCATAATATTACGGGCTTTCAAAGTAATCTTAATACGTTGTCGCTTTAACAAGCAAGGCCAACTAGACTAGAGGCCTGGGCGTGCCGGCGACGGTTCATGGTGTCACGTGATTAAGTCAGTGCCATCAAGCAACGACCGTTTTCAAATGGCGGCGATTACAACCCTGGTTACTGCTGATTTGTGTTTTGTTTTACCGAAAACATACTAAATAAGCACATTGACTAGACTATTTTAAATGGTAAATTTTACTTAGCGACAGCACTGGCTTCCTCATTTGGCATAAGGAGTAGGTACACCTGGTCGCAGACCTTAAAGTCTAAACTAGTCTTGTGTGAAAACGATAAAAAACAAATGTTTTTTGATCTCTGTTAATGATTTATGTTCTGTTGTTTTAGCTTCACCTTATTGATCCAACGATTCGGACACCCCTACAATGTCCATCATCAGTGTTTTGAAGTTCTATGTTTTTAATATTTTTGTTTTTTATGATGTGAGCAAGTTATAGAATAACGATTTCTTAATCAATGTATCTAAGAATCGATTGAAACCCTATGACACGATTCCTGTCACTGTGTATTATATTTATCTTGGATATATTTCTATATCATCTAATCCCGAATACAATTTGTGATTTATCACCCCGCATTATTGGTAAATAATTATCCCGTATTAGAAATAAATTAGATTTGGTACACTCATTAAACGTGGGGTGGCTGCGGCGAGATTGGACGGGATGACTTCCGCTTCCTATCTACTCTCACGCTAGGCATCTGGTGATCGTCATCTCATATCTCTCCACCACCACCTCTCCACCACCACCTCTCACCTCCTCCAACCTCACCTATAAGTCCATCCATCGGTTAAATAGGTGGAATGATTACATTTTCATGTGTTTGGATGGTGACCTAGTCGCAATGTGTTTCGTTGATAATTCCAATTCTTAGTTTTAACACTTATATATATTATGCAGGCTGTAATCATGGCATACCCTACTGACTTTAACCAGCGATCCCTGTGCTTATTTGGAGTAAAAATTCAGATGTCGTTTTGCTGTCCAATATATATTTTTTTAAATAAAAAATATATTTCAGCACACGTCACCACTGGATACAATCTAGCGCATCACGTGATACGCGCTCCGCCTCGTCTGCATGGTGCTGCTTGAATGAGACATTCACATTCAACAGTCAGTAAGACGATGGATGTGATTCGATACGTTAGCTTGCAAAATGTCTGCCTCAACACAGGCTACGAGTACATGGAGAAATATGAGTATTGCTAATTTATTAAGAATTTGATTTTCTTTTTATTTCATTTTCATATTGTTAGGAATCTCTTCAAATTATTGGTAATCCGGTTAAAAACGACATATAAATATATTTATCAATTATATAATAATTTTTTACGGTGTAAAGTGAGTCTGGTTATGAGAAACCTCAACTTATAACTTTACGTATCTATTTGTTACATATGTCTACTGTTTATACATTATCATTTTCTATAGTTAATTTTATGTACTTACCTATTTTATAAACAAATGTATACTATGAACATTCAACATGTATCAATATAAAAAATATATTTTTCTGACTTCATATCCGGGTTAAACCTTCTCCACAGGAAAAACTAAACCCTTCCACACAAATTATCAACTATTCAATCCACATTATGCAAGTGCATGGTATAAGCATAATAATTACAAAATAATACAAAAACAACACGTCAAATCACCAGAGATCAAATAGGAAAATAATTCACCGACTCCAGATATTTTTATATCAGAGGGTTCGGCTCGGTAGAACTTTTAATTGGACCTATAAATCCTACTGATTTCTCAATATAAATATTTTAAAAATCTTTCGTAATCCTACATGTACGTATTTAAAATGACTGATTTTTGCATTTTTATGTATAAATTCTTCGACAGATCTAATATATATATATACATATATAATAATTGTAAGATAAATAAATATTTTTCTTTTTGCAACTTTTACTATAAATACATGTTGAGTGTTCATAGTGTACATTTGTTCATTATTATTGTCAGAAACCGGTCCGGTTATTAAATACCTATTTGTAATAATATCTTAAATCGTGTTTTATATGAGACTTCTGCAATCGTTTGTTACATTTTGTGCAATATTATTTTGATTATTACGTAGGTATTTTTAGCCTTCACCTACGTACGTTTATTAAGATTGGTTGGACGTACGAAACATTCTCGTATAATATTCCCATGCCAACGTTCATCAGTTTTATTAATTTAGTAAGCCAACACGAATTTCATCGAGAGGAAATGTTTTAAACTTTATCTGTCTACCAACTAACTCCATGTTTTACTTTATCTACTTTCAGCCACATAGCTAATTATATAATATATATCCGTGTTACTTTTTAAAATATTAAATCAAGGTCTGAAAGGTCACATGTTTGACCTCTGTCCTTTTGTCATTGATAAAAATCCTTATCTCGTTCATGTTATAGGACGCTTTTCAAAATAACGCACGCTACTCGTGTTATTTTTAAATTACATATTATACAAATATAATAGTTTATTTATGCAGTGTTTGTGCAATGTTGGCAAGAGAAGTCCCAACAGGGTTAGCGAAGTAGGACGTTTCCAGGAATAGAGAAGTAGAAAAAAGGTCGAATGGTCGCTCGATGTTATAAGACCCATTTCAAATTTTTTTTTGTACTATAATATTCCTGCCACTTCTCAGTTGAAATCTTTCTCGTAGATGCATTATTTTTTGAAAGAGGGAGAGATTACAATCAGCGGTATCTTAAATGTAATTATAGTTTTATTATTATTCGAAATCAATTTAAATGTTTGTAAACGGGTTATGTTAGATTAGATCAGATTGGATTAGGTTACGTTAGAAACCATTGAACTTATCCTGAATGATTCCAGTACTCACATAACCAAATTGATTAAAACATTGTAAATTGTTTATTTTGTAGAGTGTATCATCAAATTGTTATAAAATTGAAATGGTTTAGTTTGTGCAATTTTCACAAGAGAAGCAAGTCCCAGTGGGGCGTAACAATGTAGCACAATACCAGGAGCACAGCAGGTTGAAAAGGTCGAAGGGTTCATTTAGAGGACGCCGCGCCGGGTGAGCGGAGGTGTTTACCCGCTGCCGGCACTCCCCGTAAAGTACCTACTACTGCAGTGGGGCGGGCGCGGGCGGTTGCATCACGCGGTCGACGATCTCCGCTCTGTTCTGCTGCCCTGGTGCCTAAAGCGAACAAGCCACCTCCCATTTTTAGCGGTTTGATTATGTTAGCAAACTATATGGCTTTCTCTCTGCTGTAAGTGTAACTTCACACATCAAATTAACTAATAGTGAAAAGGGCTTCCTTGCTGTTATGTAATTAGGGTGCGCGTTCTAAGACGTCTCGACGTAAAAATGCTTTAAAAAATTGACAGTCAATTCAATCCTAATATTTTTAATATCAACATAACAACAATTGATTTATTGAAGGACTTTTACTGGAATATTGAAATGCGGAAACACGAACACAATATCTGTATTGCATTTCTTAAAATATACACATTATTTATATAATTATAACATAAAACAATGCTTCTTCTCAGGCATTCATAATTCTTCCAACACTTTTCTCATGTTGCATCCGTATTTTAAAATATTCAATTGTATTTTGACATATTATAATGAGAAGAGAAGACATATGTATTGTGTTAACAATGTTATTTTTGGATTTGTCAATTGAGTCCAATACTACAGGTTCAAAATCAACGCCCAGACCGCTATGCTACGAATGTCGTAATATTAACAAATTAAAAGTTTCTTTTTAAAATTGTTGATAAGTTTAAATAAACATTTTCGGGCATTTTATTTCATATCAGCACTGATACATAATATCTATATCAATAACTTTCATCCTAGATTTCAGAATATTCCAAACCCTGAAGAGATAAAACGATAGAAGTGTATTATGGGCTTATAAGGTCAATCTTGTCTTACTTCGGTTGAAATAAAAAAAATCAAAGTTAAAAAAATTAAAACATTTATTTTTATATATATTTTTACAATTTGTATATCGCCGTTTTTGTGAAAAATTCATTGTTTATTTATTCATATTCTCCATAAAACGGTTATGCACCAATAAATTACGGAGAAGATCACAGATTTGAGGTACGTGTAAGTTAATACTTAAGAAGGTCATGGGAGCAGTTTTACCAATTTGTGACATACGTCAAAAGATAGTTGCTGAACTGTCTGTAAGCGAAGTTGAAAATGTCGATGGTCAATGCAGAATCGTAAAGCAGTTGCACCACTCACTCTCTTGATTGGCACGTTCTGATAAGCAGAAGTCCTCGCAATCGGAGTATGAAAAAGTGCAGAGTTCCTAGGCTCTAACTAATTTCATCATTTACAAACAGATACAGAAAAACAGACTTACCTATTGCATTTATTAGAAGATTAGTAGAAAAGTAGAGTTATCTTTCAAATCAATATAGATCACAATTCTAGTGATTTTCCGTTCAATGACTCCAACGCAGCCGGTATCAACAACTTGCGAGACATCTCCCGAAGTATTTTTATCAACCTGTCTATTGGCGCAGCCGGCAACGATTGTTACATCAGATAAAATGTCTCGTCTCCGTAATAATAATGGCCCGGCTTCCTGGAAACTGGGGACGCCTGGAGGGATGTCATTTACAGTGAATATGCATTTCCATATTTGAAAGGAAATTATTCCACCGAAGAATTCCAGCCGACTACTTTTCATGAAATAAACTCGCTGTGTGACAGGATGAATGAAACATCGTGCTTTCGTATTCGGCTAATCGCCTGGCTGCTGCCTAGTGCCTACTTTCTTCTGTTTGCCTGTTGAGAAATTAACTCCAATGCCTTATCTCCTCTATCTCGTGTGGTATTGGTGTAAGGTATCTATCGCTGATTCATTTATAATACAACTAGCTGAAATCCCCGGCGTTAACCGGGCTTTACCTCAAGTTTTTCGGCATCGGATGTAGACAGTACTGTTCTTTTTATTTTGAACGCCAAGTGTGCAAAAATTTGTCGAGAAATATAAAAATGTTACTTAGAGGGGTGGGAAAAGGGGTGGTGGTGGTAGTTTTTCGAAATCTCATGAGGAAAGGTAGCTTTCTCCTGATTTGAAATTTAAGTGTGTTTTCAAAAATTTTCTTCAATTTCGGAATAAAACTGTAAATTTCTTCAAAAAAACAAATCCACAAATGCATACCGAGACACATATTCTTTAAATATGTTAGTATATTAGTAAAACCTCTTTTTAAAAAATCTCGCGCTGCGGTTTTCTTTTTTTTATTTTAAATAATAATTAACTTAGTAAAAACGCAGATACTTTGTTTAAAGCAGCAAAAACCTCTATAAAGTTGAGTTCTAGCGTCATGAAATTTCCACTTATTTTTTTACTTCGATTTTCAGATCACAATTTTAACTCGCAATTTCATTTTTGTCATCAGCTCATAAATAATTGAAATATGGTTGTTTCACGGAGCTTGAACAATAAATTAATCTAAATTCAAAGTTAATATTCCAGTTCTGTGAAAGTCCTATTCAAGTTCTGCTATTATCAAAGCACTGTGGAACAACCGGCCCGTAATAAAATATTAACAGAGCTTCAATAGAACTTTCACAGAACATGAATTTTAACCTTGATATATTATGAGTTGTTCAATTATGTGAAATAACCGGTACTAACTGTAAGTTTTGTATGCAGCAAAACATCTTCTCCGCCTGTGCGAAAATAGCGGCATGGTTAGTTGTTTACTTCGTGTGAAAGCTTACTGAATTTTAAAATCAGTGGATTTTATATTTACAAAGGCAAGCTAACAAATACATCATACGAAATCTTAAAATGCTTCAGCAAACGTCAACCTACAGATGGAATTTAGTGCTTCAAGTTAGCGGGGTGTTTATTATGTTTATTATCGGAGCTTAAAGCTCGGTGCCTGTATTCCGTCGTAAAGAGTTCTGGAACACTTAAACTGCTAACTGGGAGTAATCGCTCCGCTTTAACGCTGCCGCGCCAACCAAAATGTCAAATATTAATGTTTCAATTAACTTTTATACCCTTCCCCTAAACTGCTTTGAGATGAGCATAATACATGCGCTAATACTACAGGGAAATGAATACATATCTTGCTAATGATTATTATAATAATCATTCATTTATAAAGTTATTATTTCGCTCTATAAACTTGGTGTAAAATGAACTTCCGCTAATTTGTCTTAAATTCTACAAGGAATATTTTTCATAAGCGTTACCAAACACAAATGATTTTTGTTCTTCCTTTTTGCAAGCAAAACAGCTTTCTCTGTTTAATAACTTCAGATTGTTTAAGGATTCTTTCTTTTTAAAAAAACTATTTAAAATTTTGAAACAAACATTTTTGATATATATCTATGGCACTGACCGGATAACTCATTAAAATGATAATTCATCACATATTTAAAAAGTTTTATAAAGTCATGGAAAGTGATGAAACTAAAACTTTATTAAACTTCATTACTTTATTACTAAGACTGGGTTAAGTAGGTTAGGTTAGGTTAGGTTAGGTATAAATTTATTTTGTTTCATCGTTTCTAATGACTTTATATCACTTTTTAAAAGTGTGTTGAATTGTCACTGTGTTGAGTTATCATGGAACCATCTATGGCACCCTCAGTGAGTGTATGTAGTGAGGCTGAAGTGAGTCGGGAGGGAAAGAAGACGGGGAAGAGGAATGTTGGATATTTTATGAAAATCATTTTAAAGAGCGCACCTTTGAATGTATTTGTTCACAGTGATTCAAATTGGTTCGAAATATTATGGAACTTCCGCCCGTAGTCCCCTCTTACACTGCAGTACTTCTATGATTCAGTACACCACTACACAAGCGAGATTCTCTTTAAAAAATCACTAACTCACTATTTACTACTGTAGAAAGTAATGTGCTTTTTATTTTTTTACAAAAATTAATGTAAGTATTTTAAAGCTCCACGATCCCTGTGGAAATGAACTAGAGATCCTTAAATAGTTGTGTTAACCTAATAATAAAAATGAATATAACGTTCAAAGATCACAGCGGCAGGGCACACAGATTTCTGCTTTATAGATAACGTTTAAATAACTTACTGGTACGGTTCCTTTGTTGGTCCTTTCGCTATCAGGAGACTTCTCGACCTTCAACCCTTATGTAATGAAATGTATTCTTTATTCAAAATAAATGCTACTTCCTAGCCTTTGTATGTTTTCTATTTTTGGATCCAATTGTTTTTTTTTTCAAATTTCTGGTCTTTTCACGGCGCTCCCCTCCGCAATTTACATTAGTATATCGTACAAATTGCGTAATTGCGAGTATCTGTTTTTCATTTTGTATTGCTATAACAGCCACTTTACAGTGTAATTATGGCTTTACTATTCCTGCTCCTGTTTTTCATGAATACGGAATAATAAATGTAATTAATTTTATCATTGGAGAAGAAGATAATACCAATAAATGAAACAGAACAAGACACAAAAAAATAAAAAATATAACGATCACAACTAGGATTTGAACCCAGGATCTGTTGTCTTATCGGGACAGGCCTCTTAACCTACCTAATACACTATCTAACCAATTTCATTAGAAACTTTTTTCCAGTAAAAATGAAATTAACGCCAAAAATATGGGAAAAATGAGTTGCTAAATTGCTAAAAATTAGATGATATTGTTAATCCTGAATTTGAATTATTAGATCGACAAATATGATGTTTTATAAATAGGTTCCAATGGTCAAGTTGAGACCGTTATCTTTTATTTTTTCTGTATCTTGTTCTGTTTCATGTTTCGTTTAGATTTATTAGTATTATCTTCTTCAATGATATTTTACATTGATGGGTATAACATTCAAAATAAGTTAAAAGGAAAAGTTGTTCGTGGTAAAACTGACTTTCGAAATCGGTTACTTGAAAGTATTCTCAAAGTACGTAAGCAATTAGGCGATGTTGTAGGTGAAAATGAAAAAATATTAAATCTTTAAAAAATAAGCCATTTCTGCTTGTTTTCAGTTTTCTATCAAATCGTTATTGATCACATTTCTAGAGATTCTCTATTCGGTATCTAAAACAATTTTTTAAAGTTTTTCTTTTATTAATTTTCACGGCCAAAAGTATTATAGTGAAAACTGAGGTATTATGCCGTATTGCGCTACCTCCCTCTTTAGCCATCGTTTCGGACAGTTCCATCATCAGGGCAGATGTGCAGTCACATTACTGATAAAATAATATTATTATTTAATTCTTTCAAAGTATTTGTCTGTAAACAAGATCTGCTGTGTAATTATTGCTATTACGCGTGACAGCTTTTTCGCCCTCTGAAGGAATTATCAAACTGTGGTGAGGTCACTAACAGACGATCTCTTTATATTACTTCCATGTAGTTAATTATATTTAAAATCAATGTGCTTTTATTTTGATCGCAATTATTGCTGTTTAAAATGTTGTTTACGAATGAAATAATAAAATTACTGAATATATAAAAGAATGATTATTAAATAGTTTTTTATTCAAATGTTTCTGGCTTCCACCCTTCAAGGGTGTTTTAGGCCATTATTTCTATTTATTAGACGGGAGAAGGTGAGTTTATATATTAATTTTGTTTAAATGGACAAATTTGAAAATTATATGGAAGATCGGAGTCAAGTTCAGACAGATGAGACGTTGAATGGAGGGGAGGCTCTTTTAGATAAGACCTGATAGAAAAGAGGATATTTGTTTAGAGAGGGACAGTCAAAAAAATATGTTGTCTAAAGTTCCACTTCTAGACCACAGAGAAGGAACGGAACAATGTCCAATTCTCATTCGAATAAGTGAGGAAATTTCTTTTTTGGAAAAATGGGGGAATTGTTGAAACCACGATTTCAACACTTTGATAGCATAGTCCTCTGTATTGTCTTATAGCAGGCTCCTTTAGATTGACTTGCATTGTGCCAATACTCTGCCCTAAAATGGAGTTCTGCAAATTAAACTTGATGACAATAAATACAGAAAGAAGAAGAAAAAAATGCTTCCCTATGAACCGATTTCTTATTTACGGTGAACCCATGGTTTTGCCAGAAATTCTTTGGGAGATTAAATGCGGCAAACAATTCATAATATTTTTCAGTACCTCCTCATAACAGATGTCCTACGTCAAATCTTGTAGCGTTTGTTGTTAGAAAATGCCCGAAAATTCATGCAAAGTTGTATTTCACACACAAACCTTCCTAAATTATTCATCCCTTATCTATGTATGAGGGTTGGTCCGGGCTGCTAGGGGTTGGCACACGAGCAGGAGCAGGTACTCCAGCGCGAAAGAATTATCCTTATGAATCGCAGCCTTGTAAATAAATAAATTAACAATCCCGACATAGTTGGTTAATTCTTTTATTTTATTGGCGTTTTGGAGGCTTGTTTTGTTTCTTAAAAATCTTCGTTAGAAAAAAGGTTCACTTCTTCATTTATTAATGCAACATAATGAAATTGGGATATTTACAACAATATTTTGAACACAACTGAAAATGATTTCAGGATTTCACCATTTATTTCACAAAAGCGATGGACAGATAATTAAAAAAAAATAAACATCATAATTACATGTAATCTTTGTGTCACGTATAGATGATATTTAAAGAGAAATGATATAGAAGGACCACTTCTAATTTTGTTATTATAATATGAGGGTATTCCATTTGGTGATACGTTAAAAACAGTGGGTATTTCATTTGGGGATTCGTTAAAAACAGTGGGTATTTCATTTGGGGACAAGTTATAAACAGTGGGTATTTCATTTGGGGACACGTTATAAACAGTGGTTATTTCATTTGGGGATACGTTATAAACAGTGGGTATTTCATTTGGGGACACGTTATAAACAGTGGGTATTTCATTTGTGGATACGTTATAAACAGTGGGTATTTCATTTGGGGACACGTTATAAACAGTGGGTATTTCATTTGGGGACACGTTATAAACAGTGGGTATTTCATTTGGGGATTCGTTAAAAACAATGGGTATTTCATTTGGGGATACGTTAAAAACAGTGGGTATTTCATTTGGGGATACGTTAAAAACAGTTAGTATTTAATTTGGGGATACGTTACAAAACAGTGGGTATTTAATTTAGGGATACGTTACAAAACAGTGGGTATTTAATTTGGGGATACGTTACAAAACAGTGGGTATTTAATTTGGGGATACGTTACAAAACAGTGGGTATTTAATTTGGGGATACGTTACAAAACAGTGGGTATTTAATTTGGGGATACATTACAAAACAGTGGGTATTTAATTTGGGGATACGTTACAAAACAGTGGGTATTTAATTTGGGGATACGTTACAAAACTGGTTATTTCTATATTCTTTGAGATTTTCCCAGTCAAATGTATTACAGTGATTTATTTATGAGATATTTTGCCGTGTTGCACTACCTCCTTCTTTAGCCAACATTTTGGTCAGCATTTCAGTGTCCATCGTCAGAGCAGATGTGTTAAGATTTTTTTTTAGATTTGCCATGAAGTTGAGAATCATTTAAATTTACTGAAATTAAGGTTAATGTTATTTATACAAGTGTAAAGGCGTCATACGCGCCTCAGTGGTGAAGGTATGTAGATGTGATACCGTGTTGTCATCTCTAATCCTCTAAGAGCTATTGCAGTATAATTGAAAATGGTTTTCTGCTTTATTAGTATCGAGCTAGTGATGTCTACACCAAAACTAAACACAGAAAACAATTTGGCCTAAAATTCCAAAAAATTTCTAAAAATTAATTATTTGATTAAGTAACTAATGATTTCCGCTAGGATCTAGGGAGCAAACAAAATGAAATATTAACAATACATTAATCCAGTGATATTGTGCTGTATCAAGTGCGTTTTACTCCAAACTTATTATGTAGATATTAAACTTTACATTTTCTTTGAATCGTAGTCTTACATGAACTCTTTGGATATTCAAGTGCGCTCTTCTTACTTGAAATAATTATTCCAGCATTACTGTGTTTATGCGATATTATAAAAGTAAGCGTACCTTATAATAATATTAATATCTTTTATCGGTCTCTTTTACAAGTTTGTTGAATATTGCTTTATTTTTGTAAAGAAAAAGTTGTAAATGAATTGTACTCGTGATCACAGAAAATACATTATTCACATTGAGACCCTGATGTTCCAATATAGGTACACTCAATTTAGATTAGAAGACAGGTGGTGCAAAGCGTCAGGTGCCTACCTTGACGTCGCGGATTCAGTCCCCTGCTAGCTAAGGCCCTTCTTCTACGGGGGTGCGTGACAATTCAAGTACGATGCATTTTTTTTCCATACACCAATTAAAATTTTACCTAATGTTGTTCAATTCCAAGTTAAAATATTTTTTTAAATCCGATCGTGGATATTAAATAAATAAATTTTTGCGCACAACATTTTCCGCATTTTTATGAAAACAGGAGGTGTATCGTTTAGCGTCTTGAAAACGCTCGTTTTGTATAAAATTTTGGATAAGTTTTAGTCACTTTGGGATAAATTTGACTGGAGAAAAACTAGAGGTAAGTCATTTTACGTTTATTATTAATCGAACAAAAGCAAAGGAAGCCCTAATGAGGTTTCTTTGAGCCGTGGGCAAATGCTGATTGGCAGCGGATTACTCACGCGTGGAAATGTTACTGAATGTTCCTAAATGTTCCCGGGAATTCAGATGAAACCCGCGCACAATTATCGGACCTTTTGATCCGAAAACAGGGTTGAAATATATTAACCCGGTACGGTTTTGGGGAATGTGTTCAACTCTAAAAGGGAAGCGGGCCGCAATCAGGCCTGATTTCTTTTTACAACACACAATATTATTCATATAATTGCGTTCCTCCTCTTTGTGATGCTGAAGATTCTGAAGGAAGCCTCTAATTTAAGTAAATCGATTTAATATGTGAATCAAAAATAATCCATTAGTTCTTGAATAATTACGGAAATACGTAAATAACTTTGTAAATACAAATATTTAATCAAAAAAATCGACATATTTCAAAATCAATGTAAATAATGCCATCACAAAGTGATAAGCTTCCAGAAGAAATCTTCTTATTAAACGCTTGTTAGTGGTCAAGTAATTTTTAATAACTATGTGTATTGTTAGCTGCATATTTAAATATTCGCGCCAGTCATTTGGTTCGTTCTTATACCGCCAGAGGTGCGCTCTGTCGGCCATCAGGGAAAATATAAACTTTTATCCCGAAGAAGATTTTGTAACATATCGTATATTATTTTGATTAATTAGTGATACATACAAAGTTTTTCATTTTATTTGAATCGATTAATTGCTTCGATTGCTATCGATTTCTCCCTAACTGACTTTACTATCGTGGAAGGAGTAACAATTTTTTCTTAACATCTTCGGGCGGGAGGGAGGAAATGAGTAATATTTTTCTGGCCATCTCTGGGATATGGGGGGAATCGATTGTTTTTTTCTAACCATCGCTGGGACACAAGGGAAATCGATTATTTTTTCTCACCGTTTCGGAGGTAGACAGTCTTTGTATTCAGGGAAAATCAATGTTAATTTATCTCCTCAACATATTAAATAATCATCTTTTAAATAGTGACGAAATAACACTTTAATATGCTAGCATATAAAAATTGCTAGCTGTTATCTTATTAACCTAGAAAGACCTAATTTTTTCATAAATAATATTTAAATTATTTAATCATTTGTAGGGATCTTCTTTTGCGTCTTTGGTTTTCATAATAATAATTCTCGTATTTAGTAGATTCTTCTCGAAACTTAACTGTGTTTAAGTGAAATTACACTCTTCTCTGGATCTCGGGCCAAAGTAATCGAGTCGCTTTGACAGTTGGATTATTCGAGGGAGAACGAGGTGTTGGAAAAAGCAGAGAGGTGGCCAAGGAGTGGTGGGTGGGATGGAATGGGTGGGGGGTTAAAGGAATAGTTAGAGTAATGTGTTGTAGGAATGATGTAATTTGTGTAATTTGAGAATGGTAAACACGTGAGAAGACCTAACGTGGAATTATATTTTTTATCAAAAGACCCGAGTGTTATTAACATGCAACACTATTATTCTATACTTTTTAGTCATGTGTGGTAACACACCTTTGTTTACCTAATTACAATTATTATTTTATGAAAACTGTATTTATAGCAGAACATTGTAATTTAACAGACCACCGCTAGATGACATCAACATCACATAAATGTTTCCAAGTAATGTAAAAATTAAGCTGAGTTCCTAGTATTTTTTTATGTAATTACCACACAAAAGTCCCAACTGCTCCCAACCGTCTGCAGCCAGTCAGACTTTGGCATTCCCGATCGGGGCATGTTGTGAGGCCAGAAGATGGAGATTATTGGGGGACTATTCAGATCTAGTAATCAAACACGGCTATAGCCTTTTATTTATTAATTACTTTATTAACGCCCTTTTAGGGGCTTGTACATATTTTCATTTATTATTTATTTCGATCGACGTTTCTATTCTGAATGGTGGTCTTACACCAGGGCGATACTGAGAGTATCTTCCGCTCTGGAACGTGCCGCAAATATACTATATATTACTAACGAATCAATTGTGGAATAATACAAATTATAAAAATATAGTAGAATAATTTAATTAGTAAAACCTCAATCTATATGTAAAGAAGATTGCTTCGTGATGAATGCCTGCGTATTTTTGGGATCGCAGAACTCGAAAAGTGGTCGACCGATATTGCTGATAATTAAAAAGTTTTTTACTAGTGCCAGGAGTGTTTAGAGAGTGGTTTGGATGGTAGAAAACGTCGGGGACTATTCCTGCACCGGAATGAGATAAAGAGTCGAATTAAAGTCGATGTAATTTAGTTTTTAACAGTAACATTGTGGTATACAGTAGTAAATGGTGGAAGAAATCGGAAACGCCCGAGAAAGACATTAGCAATAGCGAAGCATTAGTTTGTAATATTTAATCATTGAAGACAATATTAACGATTCTCTAGGAATTGAACAATATAAAGAGCCAAAAAATGCGTTGAGAAAATGAAGATTATGTTGGTAGCTCTCAGTCGAAGTATGATATATTTAAAATGACGTAAGTTGATATGGTCGAATTGCTCAGTGGTCAGAGCACTTCCCCGGTAAGGGAGAGGTCCTGAGTTCAATTCCTAGTTGCGACTGAATCTTTTCTGTTTCACATTGTCGTTTGAGAGTCGTTAATATTGTCTTCTATGATCAAATAATATTTACTTGCGGACGGCGAGATACAGTTTTGAACACATAAAACTTACATCTCACTTTAACAAATTCTCGATAATTTACTGTTAACATTTAAATCACTTCGAAACATTCCTAATCCCTGGAAAATCGTACAGTTTTGTAATTCGTAATTACACAAAATTATAAAATCTGTTTAAATTTCACTTTCGCCATGATGTTGTCGACTGGAGGCGATATCTGTTCCTAAGCTGAGTAGAGTCGGCGGCGCGCTGAAAGGAATTCTCGTGAATTACACTTTGATTAGGGCGAATTTAAGGACTTCTAATTTAAAACCAACTCCCTTGGGAAGGGGAACTTGAAGTAATCATTTGAATATTTCACCGCAAATGCTCATTTCATAACTAATTATTACGAACCGAGGTCTATTAGTGATGCTTCCAGAATAGTTCCTCCGTGGTTACGATACTTTGTTACGAACCGAAGTCTATTAGTGATGCTTCCAGAATAGTTCCTCCGTGGTTACGATACTGTATTACGAACCGAGGCCTATTAGTGATGCTTCCAGAATAGTTTCTCCGTGGTTACGATACTTTATTACGAACCGAGGCCTATTAGTGATGCTTCCAGAATAGTTCCTCCGTGGTTACGATACTTTGTTACGAACCGAAGTCTATTAGTGATGCTTCCAGAATAGTTCCTCCGTGGTTACGATACTGTATTACGAACCGAGGTCTATTAGTGATGCTTTCAGAATAGTTCCTCCGTGGTTACGATACTGTATTACGAACCGAGGCCTATTAGTGATGCTTCCAGAATAGTTTATCCGTGGTTACGATACTTTATTACGAACCGAGGCGTATTAGTGATGCTTCCAGAATAGTTCCTCCGTGGTTACGATACTTTATTACGAACCGAGGCCTATTAGTGATGCTTCCAGAATAGTTTATCCGTGGTTACGATACTTTATTACGAACCGAGGCCTATTAGTGATGCTTCCAAAATAGTTCCTCCGTGGTTACGATCCTTTATTGCGAATCTGAACCACACGTGATCGAATCCCGATGTGCGCAAGTAAATTTAATTTGAATTAATTTGTGTATTTTTACAATTTTTTTTATTTTTTTTATTATTTATTAACCAATATACATAAAATACATAATATATAATATTAGTGGTAACAATACCTCCCTAATTGAGAAATTCTCGTGTTTAGGGAGGGAGCACTATCAAATTGACAGTACTATTTCATTTAAAATGTTATAAATAGTAATTTGTCACATGTAGAAAACCCTTTGTGGATATAAATAATTATAAGAATTAGAATAAAATAACTTTGATTTTAATACCAATCTACAAGCTTAAATTTAATGATTGCCTAGCATTTTACATATTTAAACTGCTAGAAATGTTCAAACGAGGGTGGTTGAACACTTGAGGTGCCTAAATAGTTTGGGTTTTTCAGAATTCGCAACACACCTAATAGATAAAGATCACTCTTTTAATAAATTCTCCGGTACAGATGTGCTGCACAGAAATGGGATCTCTCCCTCTTCTATCTTACCTATAAACACACTGTAACTCTTGTATTGATTTAATATGTTTTTTATAACCCTGATGAAGGTTCAGGGTGAACCGAAACCGGTTGGTTTCATATATAGTATATTTATGGCACGTAGATACATCCAGTATCGCCCTGGTGAAAGACCACCATTCACAATCAAAACGTTGCTTGAATTGGCTTTAGCCGTGTTTGGTGACCAGGTCTGAACAGCCTGGTGATTCCCTTCTCCTTTCCCCTCTCACTACTTTCAACCTCGAAACATACCCCGATTGGGGACACAAGTGTTTTGGTATAAGTACGTACCTAACTGCCCACCTATGTATATAAGTACCATTTAACATAAGATAAAACATTATTATATAAGATATGTTTGTGTGATAAATAATGATAATGATAAGAGGGGAAAATAGTTAAATTATTAAAACTAATTATTTGTTTTCTCTTTTGCAGGTAAGGAAAAATGAAGATAATCAAGTACCAAAAAACAAATGGAACAATGTACAAGTGTAAGGTAAGTTTTCGTCGGTGATTTTTTACGAGTACCTTTCTACGATAATATTGTAGTGATCTTTAAAAAAATTGTTCCTTTTAAACTTCTTTATTTGCTCAGAATGCAATTTGGACATTTTCTTGATCAACGCAATTCATAATCCCATTTGCATCATGAGATGTCTGTCATTGGAAAGATATTTTACACAAAATACTTTGGGCCTCTTTAAATACAGTTTTTTTGTAATGAAGTGTGTAATAACAATAAAAATCGATCGGCGTAGTAAATAATAGGAATCAATATGCATAGTGTCAGAAAACTAATGGTACAATAGGGAAATTGCTGAATCTACATCACATTTGGAGTCGATTTTTTTTTTTTTTTATTTGTGCTTTCGTTTTCGAGTAAATCAATAAAGGTTTTTGTTAAAAAAAATAGGGTTACTATTATTTGTGATGTAGATTCAATTCAGTTTCCCGCTTTTACCGCTTAGTTTCCAGACGCCGCGTATATGAAAACGCTTGGTAAGAAAAATAATCTATGCAAATGCATTATTTTCAATGGATTTAACTTCCAGGCTAACTATACAATGGAAAATCTAATTTGGCGCCTTTTTCACTCAAATGTCCGCCATCTTGTATGTCCGAATGACAATATGGCGGCTTGACGCTTCTCTCTCCAACTAGTTTGGACGTCTCCAGAAGTTCGCCTCTACTTTATTAAATAATAACGCTGCCCAAGAGAGGTGGGGCGTGTAACTAAGAAAGGATTCTCTGGTAATTATTTCTAATACACGAAAAAAGTTTGGGCGTGCTCCATTCTGTTGTACAGTACAACTTGTACTGTTATATTAGAAAAGTTTAGTGCGAGTTGGTCCCGTTTATTTTTTCGCCTCTTGGGATCAGGGCGGTTTAAAAACACAAGCTGGTGTTTGGACAACTTTCCCAACTCGATAGATTTAATATCGCCCATGATCCCAAGTTTATTTATGCCTTTTACGTCTTCGATTCGACAATATCCAACATTCTCGCTTCTCGCCCGGCGCGCCTAGAATGAACGACCTTAGTCGAAATATTAACTTATTTCAATGATAACAATAGTCCAGTGATTACAGCTTTTGATATTATTTGTTGCCCGATTGGCATTTAAAAAGGACTGTATGCAAATGAAATGAAGCACGAGGAGAGAGGAAAGGAAGCCTTTATCTGGTGAAGATGTTTGATTCTGCTGGTTTCTTTAAGATTCCGTGGGTTATTTATAGTTCATAGGTGTACACCTTATACAATCGACTACCATAATACGGACATGTGTCTAGTGTGGTAGTCGAAAAGCATGTAAAAAACTGTATTCAAATATATTTTATGAATAAAGAAAAAAAAATATATCACCATTATATTATGTTAGATTTTCACAACACGACTCTGTTTAAAATTACAAGACGACGTATTGAAGTTAGTGATGAAATTTGCACTATTTGATGGACTTTTCTTGAGATTATTGATACGAGCGGCAAAATAAAATGTGATGTTTTTATTTTTCCATAGTTGGTAACCAAGTCATTTATTTGTTCAAATGAAGAGCAAAAGCTTTCATCTATTCATTTCACTTCACTGTTATCAGAACCTTGCACCGCCGTATCAGTGCCGTCCCCCCCCCACCTCCTCAACCACCCCCTTTACAAATCCTTCCCCCCTGACCACCTCCCACCCCGCCCGACCGATGGAATATAATAATGATTGAACGCACGTCATATGCCGGCGTATCAGATTTCTGGGCAATAGGTGTGGGGTTTGGGAATAAGGTTGGGGGCTTGTGGGGTTGCGGGGGTGGGGGGTTCGTCGTTCACTTAAGTACTCCCCTGGACTAGACATAGTAATTATTAATATTATCTGTAGCCGGGATGTCTTGCGATGGTATTCTGTTTATGGTCAATGACTTGAAAATGTTTTTGCCGACTTTGCTTAAAGTTGAACTTAAAAACAATATTGTAGATGCGACGCTAAATACCATTATAATTATTCTTCAAAATACTACGTTCATCATTAAATAAGTATTATTATCCGACTTCTCTCATACCTTCAGTGATCTTTTTCTTATTATACAAATAAAAATATTCTTGAAATTCTGACAGTCAAAAGGCCGTTTCAGAGCTCTGTTGCTCATGATTAAAATGACGTTACCAGCTGAAGAAAAATGAGTGACTGCAGACATTCATCTGTAATCCAATGCAATGCAACCTTCCACTTTCTTTTCTCCTTCGCTTTCCTTACCTTCAGTCTCATGACATACCCCAATTAGGGATGTCTTAGTCTCACCGACTTCAAACGGTTGGGAGCTGTTGGGACTCTTGTGCGGTACTCATATATCTTCGATAAAAAAACCACCGAAGTAGCTTAAGATAGGGACTCCTGGATTCGCCTTTAAAATCAAGGTGCCCCCACTCGACTAGGAGAAGTATACCTATATAAAATGACATTTATCTACATTATTACATCAGTTTCATATAACAATCAAAACTATTGCTTAAGAGTCTTGAGTCGAACAGTCCACTGAGAGATTGGAGGTACTTTTTCCTAGTTCAAATCTTCTCCGCAAATAGCCTAGTAACTCTACAAGTCACCAATGATACCAAATTAAAAAAGGCACTGCGATAAAAAAAACTTCCTTCGTTGATCTGCAAAATTCTGGCTTTGATTCAATCAGTTTCAGAACATTTACTATTAAGTTTTAAATTGTGATTTATATTTATATTTCTAATCCTTTCAACGTTCTCAAATCGCTTATTTTTAAGTCGTGCCTCTATTTCAACAGCTAATTTCCAAATTAAGTCGTCGTTAGTAAAAATAAAAGTTTACTAAGATTAATCGTGTATTTTAATAATCATTTTACATGTTTTCTTGGAAAGCAAACACTTTAGGACGTGTCATTTTAAATGGAATACAGAAAATTTGTTTTAACGTCGTAATTAATATTTTAGATGACGACAAGGTTTCGCATTTATCCAAGAGCCTTGATGAAGGTTCAACTAACATTTAGAGCAGGCATGCCCAACCTGCCGCCCAAAATGAAGTTTTCAGTTTTCTATGTTTTGGATTTTTGTATTCGTACAAAAAAACGATCTCGTTAATTAATCGCATTTATACAGGGTTTTCCAATAAGAGGTGTTATTTTGATATTTTTCCCGTAAAAGATCAATGGTTTTGTTGCTTGTGTGGCACGTAGCGCCGTCTTGTTGAAAGTAAACGTTGTCCAGATCAATACCATCCAATTCCGCCCATAAAAAATCATTAATCATTTCTCGATAGCGCAATCCATTCACCGTAACTGTTGCTCCAGTCTCATTTTCAAAAAAGTAAGGTCCAATGACTCCGCCGGACCATAAACCGCACCAAACAGTCACACTTGAGGATAGAGAGGCTTTTCAACAATAACTCTTGGGTTTTCCGAGCCCCAAATGTGACAATTGTGCTTGCTGACGAAGCCACCGAGGTGGAAATGGGCCTCATCACTCAAGATGATTTTTCGATGGAATTCCGAATACTTTTCACACATTTCAAGGACCCAATCAGCAAAAACACGACGTTGTTGATGATCGGCGGCCTTGAGTTCTTGTGTTAACTGAACCTTATAAGCCTTAAGACACAAATCTTTATGCAAAATACGGTGTAATGACGTTTGTGGAATGCCTAATTCTAAAGAACGACGAGGAATGGACAAACCTGGATTTTCTTCAACACTTTATTTTATTCTCGGCTGTTCTTGAGCGACGTGCACGGGTTTTATTCTTCACATCACTAATTTGTCCCAACAACTCGAATTTTTCCACCAATTTCTGTATTGCGGTCCGACAAGGTGCTTCACGACGACCCAAAAATGTTCGAGTTTTACGAACCGTCTCTGCCAAATATTCACCATTTTTATAGTGAATTTTAATAATTTCAATGCGTTGTTGAAGCGTGTATCGTTCCATTTTTATTAATGGCGTAGTTTCTTCTTTTCAAATGTCAAAAAATGACAGCTTCAAAAGTAACATCTACCGAAATAGCGGGCTATTCAAAATAACACCTCTTATTGGAAAACCCTATATTTTGTGAAATTAGAACTTTCATGTTATTAGACATCGGACTCTCGATGGGAGTTTTGATTTATTGCTAAGGCGCATGGCCGCACTAGGAATTTATTTTTGCAATAATTCCAACCGCTACCTCAACCAACTAAACAAGTCAAGGAACGTTGTACCTACTATGGAACCGTAATAATCAAATCATAACTCATTGTATTTAGTGTTTGGACATTAGAACAATATATTTTTTCGTTTCGTGCCATTATTTCGCTACCCTTTCACATCGGTGTCCAATATCCAACAACCCCGGAATAGAGTAGCTGTTCTTGCCACAATTGAATTAACTAGACAAAAGTTGTACAACTTTCCGTGTCGGCCCTGTAAAGTTTTTTAGTAATCCCTGTAAAACCTGTACCCGTATTATTACTTCGGACGTTACGGCGGGGATAGTTAATGGAGGTACGTCAAAATAAATTCTGATCATTGACGTCCGAAATGCGCATCCGCAAAATCATACTCTCCCAACTGGCCAGTGGATAGTGGATAGTGGATATACTCAGTTTTAGCTAGTGTACCTTTATAGATATTGTGGATATAGTATGGAAGGTCGAAGCACTCGGAGGCGAGTTTCAAACTAATATTTGATGAGTTTAAATTCACTCTTCCATGTATCGTCAACAGATTAGCCGTTTTTGAAAATCAATTTAAATTTCTACCATCATGATATGGGTATGTGAATAATTTGGTGGTTGTAAGTATATCTACAATGTGTACGAAGATGTAAGTATTTGAACGAATTATTAATTATTTTTTTACATAATTACGATTGGATTTTTTCCCTTGTTAACTAATTAAATAACTTTCGAAAAATCACGTCGTGAGTGTTAAGTAATTAATTAAATTAAGTAAACGTATTGTCACAAAATATGGACTTTTACAGAAACCTAATATTATATCTGTAATCTATTTATGGTCAATTTAAATCCTATAGCTGTTGAAAACTTTTTTGGAGAGTTCTAACATTTTTTTGCAGGATTTTCTGTTTTTTGTATAATTTGTTTATTTTAAAAACTTACAGGCTTAACTTTTGTTGTGAATGGTTCTTGAAATAAATAACGCCTTTTTTACAGAAAAATACAGTGCCTTTCAAATACACAAAAAAATCTCAGTAGGACGGCCTGGAGGCCAATGTCCTCTCAATTTCTCTCAAAATTTATCCGATTCTCGAAACCTTACGTTGGTACTTTCCGTCGAGAGGCGATCCTTCACTACCGAAATCTTTCGGATAACTCTATAACCTCTATGATCTATCTACACTAGAGCCATTTATGTATCATAGCTCGAGCTATCACCGTTTCCTATATGTTTTACAGAATATGGATTGTAAACCTTGTTTTCCATTAATTATATTTAACCTTTTCTCAATGCTCAAAACTATTTGTTACGAAAACAACTGTAACAATCATGATCAATCGTACCTACAACCATTATTATCGCGTTTTTCACAGCTGCGTTATTTAGAAAAATTAGGACAAACCCTAATCTGGCAGTTATGTTGCTTTTAGGCGAGTACTTTTAAGAAGCTCTTTATTAAATCAGGCCCGTTACCTGGTAGCTGCGGGCGCTGTGCCTCGCCTCGCCTCGCCTCGACTTGCCTCGTCTTGCCTGTGCTCTGCTAACTTGCCCCTGTAAGTGATTGACGGGAGACTATTATCTTTTCCCTCTTTTATCGATTCACAGACACCAACCGGCGAAGCATACCACTAACATAAGTGTACCTCTCTCTACAGTAGGTACCCACCTAGTCCAGATGTCTGTCTATCGGCGCCGGCTTCTATAATATCTAGATCTACATGGCCATCAGATCTACAGGATTATTTAAAGCGTCGTAGATACGTGTTAAATATGTTTGAACTGCAGATTTTTACATACAAGCATTTAATAAGTTATGGCAATCATCTATTGTGTGTGATTTTGATAGCCATGCAACTAACTAACTATTTGTCTATCTTTTTTCACGTATGAAATCTCCACACGAGTTCGAACAACTGCTTCCAACCGTTTGAAATCAAATATTCTATGGTATCTCTAATTATCGGGGTATGTTATAAGGTTTCAGGAAGTGGGGAGGGGAAGGATATGAAGAAGAAGAAAGTGTGGAAGTATCTGGCAGATCTGGTAACCAAACACGGCTAAAACCATTTTTAACAACGTTTCAATTCTGAATGATGGTCTTTCACCGGGGCGATACTTAAAGTATCTTCCGCTCTGTAACGTGTCTCAAATGTAGTATATATTATTTTTAATTAATAAGTTGTGAAGCAACAATTAAAATTTAATAAAATTTACTTGCGCTCTCCGGGATTTGAATCCGCGATCTCCGGATTTATATTCGATACGATGTGTAGCCTAACCACACGACCACGTAGGCCGTCTAACTAACTGTATAATAGTCGTATTCAGCAGCCAATGATCTTGATAGCACACACTGTGCTAGTTTTCTAATAGGTAGGGGTCATAAGTGTTAGGTCCTCTCAGTATCGCTCTGGTACCATTGCAATAGCCATGTTTAGTGACTAGTCCTGAATTTTCAGATACTTCCTAACCTTTATAGTCCCATTATTGTTTTTCTCTCAATTCCCTTCAGCCTCACAATATACCCCTATCGGGAATGCCACAGTCCTATTCCGGGCAGAAATTATTGTGAAATGCATGAAATTGTTTAACGGTAAGGTCTCCAAGCAAAGAATCTCATATCCTCTTCTCTATATCAATAAATATCTAGATATATTGTGAGATTAACCATATGTGTAAGTATATATCTTGAAACACGTCATATTGCTTTAGTTATCATCAATTTAATCCCGTTGCTCTGTACAAACGCAGAAAAATGACTGACGCGTTACTCTTGAGCAAGATTATGATAATATACCCACTACATTATTAGTCTTACTGTTAAGACGAAGCTACAAGCCAAAAATGTGTATATTCTTCGTATACCTTATATTGTAGGTAATAAGCATTAAAATCGCTTGACAAACGGAGTCTAGAAACTTTCGATTTCAAGCACAAAACTGGTTTTTATTTATTTTATAAATAATTTTATAAGAAAGCAAAAAAGTTAATCAAATAAATCTGTCACAGATAATCTTAGTTATAATACTGTATTTTTAAAGTTGTTTTCTTCACGCGTTCATACATTTCTATTGAAAAAATATTTTTTTTAGTAGTTTACATTTATATTTTTTATTGAGTAATTTATTTTTTTATTTGTATTCTACTCAAGCGAAAATATGTTTTGGTATTCATAATGTACACTAATTCGTTAAAAAGATTAATCAAAATAGTGATTTAGCATTAAGCTTCTCCTTAAAGATTCCCTAATACGCCTCTGCAGCGTTGGTATACCTACATTACCTACTCGAGGAGAAGGACTGCATAATGCTCGGGTTAAAATCGTTAATCATAATAACATTCTTGCCATATTTTAGACTGGCATCACTTTGTTCAAAAACTCAAAAACACGGTCATTTTGACATTTCGCATAAGTAATGACATTTGTAATGTCATTGACCCGGTCTGTTTTTATTTGCTTGAAATCTGTCGAATTACAATTAATATGCGTCTCGCATTTGCTTCGGTAAAGCGATTTAAAATATCCCTCCGATAGAGCTGCAAATGTGTATTACTGCTTTTTTTACATTTTCATTACGTGACAGATCTTCATATTGCCGGCGCTATCCTGACGCTACACTTCGGTGCCAGCCGATATAAATCTAACAGTTACTTATACCACCGGTGTATGCATCCACAGCGATTATAAGTAACGTTTTCCACTATCCCGACATTATACGCCCGTATATTATGAATAATAAGAGTAATAGTAATGGAATAAGTCTAACTATGCGCCAAATTCATTACTAGGACGTATCTACAAAACATTCAACGCCCTATGAGATGTAGACATTTTCAACACGTGTAAAATCAAGCTGGCTGAATCTATGGATGTAAACATTTTAAATGTTTATTATTACTTTTTCCAGTGTTCTTATTATTTATTTTGTTTTTTTTGTTTAAATTGTTGTATGTAATGTACATGGACCAAATATCGATGGGCATAAACTTGGTATAAACTATTATTCGTTTGCATATTTAGATAATGGTATTTAATTTGTTATTCAATGTAATTATCTTATTAATACCTGTTTGATTCTTAAACATAATGAAATAAAATAATATTATTTTATTGACTCTGGTACTTTAGTTTTCCTTAGAAGGAAGACCCCTCCAGAAACTAATAAAGGTTGGGATGGCAGAAAAAGCGCAAATAAGGTGATATTCAATTATATCCTGCCGAAGTTTAGAGTTGAAATATCAATCAATTTGAAGAATCACTTCAAGAATTGTTATATCTCTGCTTACTTACAGATTTCTGTGTTGGGAACTCTTGTGAATAAGTAAAAGATTCTTTACAATAATTGCGTGTATTTACTTTACAATAAATAAGTCTGAATTTAGCCACACTGTTCATTACCCGAGGGTTGGTAATTCTCTGTTTCTAGAAGCTTGAAGTCTGACAAGGATACCCCACAGGCAATTGCTGCACTCTAGCGACATCTGTCGGACTCTGGAGTAAGCTTTCTGACTAGTGCCATCTATCGCTTGAATACCCAACTTATTACCATACATCACAAAGAATCAATCGGAGAATGCACTTTACAATACACGTACGGCGTATGTACCATCGATAAAAAGTAGAAAATTCTATCAAAACTGTTCGTCTCTACTTAGTGTTTAATATTTCAAACTTTTAACATAATCCTAACTGAAGTTCCCGGCGTTAACCGGGCTTTACACAAAGTTTTTAGAAATCAGATTTATACGGTGTCCTTCCTCTTGTTTGTTTTTTCTTAACCGAGCGTCTTAAACGGAGAAAACGCACTGATATAAAATATTGCTAATTTATTAAAAATCTCTTTGAATTATTCGTATTACCGTTAAAACACGGGACTGCAATGATGAATCTGTAATTTGGATATCGGAACACGTATTCGTAAAAATCGTAATATTTTCGTATTTCGTCATTTTGTCAAATGCAGGTGCATGAACAAATTTTCCGAAATATTATGAATTTACTAAAAGTTTATCAGGAAACGGACTCAATCCCATCTTTAACCGGGAACCGTTAAACTTTTTAAATTTTTCCCTGTGTACCCACAGCTCTGTTAACTAGATTAAATTAATCAAAATCAGTTTAGAAAGTCTAAGACAAGGCAGATTATTAAAAATAGTTCAAATCCAACACTATAAATGTATTCCTTTGTCCTTCATCTTTGTCTCTAACATAATCCGTTTTTTTCAATATTCGCAAAGCCCGTATTATAATCCCGCTTCTTTCTGAATGGATTGGGTTCACGGAATCGAACCCACATCACATGGACGTTGTCTCACTCCCACAAACACCCAGATGCCCACAAATACCCACAAATACCCTGTACGGTCCCACAAACACCCCGGCCTACAAAAAACGCTTCCAGCCCGCAGCGTAATCCACTAATGAAAGATATCGGATGGGGTCACTTACGGATGGATAAATATGACATCATATTTTTGGGTTTGAACAGACCCCGTTGAATATAGATGCTGGGACACAGGACGCACAAAGTAACAGATGTCTTAAAAAAAGGGTATTTTTTTGTTGCAGATGTTGTACTTGAAAATGTTACGGAAATGGCAGTCGACTGAGGATCCGGAAGTTTAGGATTAGATTCCAGTTCTTATGTTGAATTGTGTTGATAGTTTTTTGTGTTTATATTGGAATTAACAAAATTGCTTCACTTTTGCTGTAAGGCATTTATAGATGAATATTTGAGGGGTATATTTATTTTATTATTGTTATCTTTTTGTTTTATTTAAACCATCAATGTACATTTATATTTATATTTACCTCAAATTTATCTCTTAAGGCGAAGCTTAATGCCAAATCACTATTTTGATTAATCCTTATAACGACTTAGTGTACATTACGAATACCAAAAAATATGTTTAGATAAATTGTAGGTTTTTCTATCGTTTCGCTTGAGTTAAATTACTCAATAAAAAATATAAATTTAAGCTACTAAAAAAAATATTTTTTCAATAGAAATGTATGAACGCATATAGGAAACAACTTGTAAAAAATACAATAATATAGCTTAAATTATCTGCGACAGTTTCACTTGATTAACTTTTTTGTTTTCTTATAAAATTATTTACAAAATAAATAAAAACAGTTTTGTGCTTGAAATCGAACGATTATAGACTCCGTTTGTCAAGCGATTTTAATGCCTATTACCTACAATATAAGGTATACCAAGAATATACACATTTTTGGCTTGTAGCTTCCTCTTAAAATATATTGGTGTATAAGAGTTTTATGGAAAACACGTAGAAAGAAATAAATATCGTCAATATATTGGCTTTTCGAGTTTAAGCAGTTAAGACGATGCGATGCGAAGTGATGCAAAATCATGTGTTTTTGGTTTGAAAATTTGATCACCTAAAACTATTATGTATGCTTTAATTAAATACTGCGAGTAGAACATCTTGCCCTTTGCTATAATCGAGTCTTTTATAAGCCTGGAAAAAATAAAGTAACTCTCAGGCCTATAAAAGTGCCTCCGTTTGAATGATCAAAATCAATAATAAAACATGAATTTTGGATATTTTTTGCATAAATCAAACAGGCGGGTGGGAATTTCAACATTATCGTCATCTACATAAGGAGTGTTATTGTTAGTGGCCCAACTCTGAATGTTGCACGCCGAGATGCAGCCTTAAGCTAAGCTTAAGCTTAATTTCTACCGATTTATAATATATTTCTCTTTAACATTTTAAGTATTGAAGTTCCTTAAAAATATATTTTATTTTTTAAGATAATATCTGTACATTTGTGAAGCCGAAACGGTAATCATATGAAATTTCATCGATTGAAAAAAATCGCAAAGTAATCTTCGAAAATTATTAAAAACACGTTTTGTTCTATTATTTAATATGTTATAGGTATGAAAAAATTCACAGTGTATCTTTAAATACAACTCAAGCATTTGTCGAGAGATTTTTGCTTTATTTCAAACGAGTCGGGTTTTAGTAAATATTTTCACGGTTTTCGCTTAATAATTATCGTTTTTTTATACTAGCGCGCTCCCTCTCGCATTCGTATTTTTAAACCATTTGAACGCTTACTATGGATCCCTAAGCCGAGACAATACCGTAGAATAAATAGAATACCCAGAATCTTAACGACGTAAGTGAAGCAGTCCTGCACAAAAATATGCGACGCCCGGCCCTGGTGTATTGGTCACACGTGTCGTCGAATTGTCCCTATCAAATCTCTAAAATAAAGTGGGAATCTTAACGACTTCAGTGATGAAGTCGTGTAAAAACAATGTTCGGCGTTCGGCCCGGCGTAATGGACGGACCTACAGCCGACTTTGCCCTAGCAGGCCCAGAAACACGATGGAGTTTCCGTTTATTTTATTTATTTCTGATGATAGTGTTACTAAAATCTCAAATAATTCTAGATGCACATCTCGGGAAGTTACTAATTCAGCGTCTAGAAATATAAAAATTAGTGCTTACAGCTAATTTTATAGTTTAATAACGTTTTCTATAGTAAGGTACTGTTTTTATTAATCTTAAATATTACTATCCCTCTAGAAATATTGGAGATTTTAGTAATACGTTCATTAGAAAAGCGTGAGCGTAGAGGAAGCATCCGTTATTAGAGTCTTATGTCGTATTAATGGCTGAATGGTCCAAAGCGTCGGATTCCTTCTCAGGGTGGCTTTGGTGTTTGTCTTTCTTGAAAGAAAAAAAAATTCTAACTTTTTAAAGCGGTTTAGTTTTGGTTGTATGGTGATGTCATAGACTTACCTTCTCCTGTCGGAGGTTGTCTATCATCAGGAGAATCTCCGCATCACAGAAATAACTCATCTGCGCTATTATTAACAACGCTTCAACGGAAGCAATCTTCCGAACAGGCCTTCCATTGATATGCTTGGTGTAACTTTAAGTGACCAGCTCAGGTACGGGGGCTCCATCGAAGCCAGAGTAAAGTTGGCCTCTCAGAAGCTGGGCGTACTGTACAGGGCCCGCAGATACTTTAATAGTACACAACTGCTCACCCTGTACAAATCGCAAGTGCGCCCTACTGTCGAATTTGGCAGCCATCTCTGGTCTGGAGCCCCAAAATACCTGAAAAAAACCCTTGACTCTGTGCAGAAACGGGCGGTCCGTTTGATAGATTCCCCAATCTTAACAAACGGACTGCAATCTTTAGAGCACAGGCGTCAGGTAGGTATGCTGTCCTTGTTCTATCGGTATTACAATGGAAGATGCTCTGAGGAACTAGCGTCATTGATCCCTTCGGCACCGGTGCGTAGTCGGGATACACGCCAAACGCGCGCCCAACATTTGTACACAGTTGACACTTGTCACATGAGAACGGGTCGCTTCTACGATTCGTTCTTAAGTTCAACAGCTCGGCTGTGGAACGAACTGCCGGCCTCTGTGTTTCCTCCCTCCTACAACATGGGACTCTTCAAGACCCATGTTCACTCCTTCCTCTCCACAAAAAGACCCTCCACACAGCATCCCCAAAGATGACATAGGCCCTGAGGGAAATTATTTTCTTCAGGGCCTCCTGTGTGGAGTAAATATAAAAAAAAAAAAATAAAAAAAAAAAAAAAAAAATTATTAGGCTTTATTAAAAAAAAACGATGTTAGTGTGTCTTTACTCAAGTCAACATAAGAGAAAAAGACACATCTAGTCACGGTATTGTTCTGTGTTATGATGAAGTATTCTAGGTTACCGGTTACCCCAGTCCAGTCCCTTCAGTAGCCGCAGATAGCGTATTCACAATTCACAAAAAGGCGGCGAAAGTAACGACTCGGCGGTTAACCTTCCATATTTTTTCGGTCTTTTATGCGGGCAACGAGAAATATTTGATTGTTATTTCAAGTGAAATAAAATGACGTATTAAATCTAACTAATCTGTAGAACGCATGAAACGCATATGGGTGGTGTGCCTCGTCCCTCGTCCTCAAATTAAACCAATTTTTGTTTGTGTTTCTTCCCCCTTTGTAGTACCACTGTGAATTGGTAACTGTTTTTAAAGAGTTATTAATAAATAAATAAGGAGAAAAAAAACATAATATCAAAAGACAAATATTATACACATATCCTCCAAGGACCAAAATTGTGTAATAAAATCCCCCAGAAATAAACATTAAATCCTACAAAATGTCAAACATCGGTTCAGCAATAACGAAATGGTTAATTAATGCCACTTAAAATTATGAATATATATTAATTATATACCTACCCCTATTCAAATAAACGTGTTTTTAATTTTACACAACTGATTAACAACTATTTTCCCTACATTGGTGGTTGTCTAAAATTTAAAACACGTTTATCAGTGAGACCGTTAGTAGATAACTAACTAACTAACTAACCATCACGCCGTTTCCCCGCAGGGGTAGGCAGAGAGGACGGACCTCCAAAAAATTCGGTCTTGGCACACACTCCTTGCCTCATTCACATTCATACATCGTCTCATACATACTCTTCTATTATTCTGGCTCTTGTCATGGCCCGACTCAAGTATCTGATTCACTTGGTCGTGCCATGTCTTCCTCGGGCGTTCCCGACTTCTGCTACCATTCACATTCGCATTTTAGTAGATAGTTTGAAAAAAAAAACAAAATTTACAGAGTAATTAATACACAACGCATAACTGGAGCATTTAGTTCCTTAGAACTGGCAAGCTGCTCAGCTAGGAACTAACATCGCCCTGACAAGATATAATAGTACTTGTACACCATTGATGTATTGTAAACATTTTAAAAATTATTTATTTACCATGTGATATTATTTATTTTATTTGATTTGCTGTATACATATAACAACGTAATAAATCAATGAATTTGTAACTGTTTCCAAAGATTCTATACAAAATTAAAACGAAACATTGAAAGTATATTCAGTTGTAGATAAGTTTGAATGACATCATCACCCTTGGACGCACATGGTAGATAATATATTTGGTGGTAATGGTGGTGTTACGAAAAGAGATATGTATACTCGTATTTCCAAATTATCGATTACAAGGGTTAATGTTCAGTTGTCGATACGATGTGGGCTGTTATACAATTACTAATAATAAATTTGTAATACATTTGAATCTTCTATTTTGTAGGTATTCGTATAGAATAGAAAAATCTTTAATATATTATATCTTAAATAGATTTTAAATATAAAATTAAAATTATTCATTTCTTGTTACGGGGTGAAAGGCACTGTCACTTTGTGAAAAATCACCAAATAGAATCAAAACTTTGTTAGAAATGTTTTTAGCTGCTTTTATTGACCTATCTAAATTTATTAAATTTCTGGGGGCTATCGCTAAATATGTCCAGTATAGTTAATGTTGTATAGTCGATACAGTCGTCAAGAGGTTTGGAGAAGGATAAGTTGGTTCTTTTGAAAGAAATATGAAAATTTTCAGAGTGTATTAGTAGACGGTTAGTGATTGTTGCCTAGAAGGATGATTCTAAATAATTATTAATTATTTTGAAAAAAAAATCAGCCAAAAGAAATCATTTTCGTCAGGTTCATTTAATGTTCATGTATTATTTGAAATATTCTAGGCGTGTCTTAGGACGGGTTGTTTCACAGAATTTGAACAATTCTTCAAATATCAACGTTAATTTTCAAGTTCTCCGAAAGTCGTATTCAAGTTCTCTTAGTATATCATTATAGGCCAGTTTTTTCACGGAACTTAAATAATAACAGAACCTTGAATGGAACTTTCACAGAACTTGAAAATAAATATTGAAATTTGATGAATTGTGCACATTCTGCGAAACAACCCGTCCTTACAGTCGTTAAGCGTCTTGAACTCCTGTGCGTTCATGTAAAAATATGTATTATTATATTACAAATACAGGGTGTCCGGGGGTAAAGTGCTTTAACTTCGGGGGATGATTCGACGTGATTTTAGAAGTAAAAACGATCAAAAAAAAATTCGGAATTCTAATGTTTTTTTTATATAAAAAATATGCATTGTTTGTATGGGAAAATGATTATTCTTCTACAGAAAAATATTTTTGTTTAGTAAAATGAAAATGAAAATTAATGTTTTTTACTTCTACCATAATGTAGAATCACCTCCGGAAGTTAGCGCACTTTACCCCCGGACACCTGTATATAAAGGAGAGTGTATGTTTGTGGAGGGCGTGCGGATGGCATAGATTTGATTAGTATACAATTGTACAGTTTTATTCCGAGGTTGATAACCTTTTGCACCATGATATTCAAAACATGTGGAAGGTCACTGTGTATGTGAGATTTCTAAAAACCAGCCCATCCCAAAATAAAGCACGGGCAATGCCGGGTGCTTCAGTTAGTTATATTATGTTTCTATCTTCATATTTTTTTGTCTCACAACCTAAAAACTGTCTCATTTTTTTCCCTACGTCCAGAGATTTTCCGACGCGAGATATTTTAATAAATCTTGACAAGGGGAGGATATTCTGGTGTCGTCTGCCATATTAATATTCCTCTTGCACGTCAATATACTCCCAACCCTTCTCAAAGGCTTCACTCTAATACACCCCTTAAAACCAAGGAGATAAAAAACACGTTTATCCAAGCAAATCCGTTAATTGGGTATGGGGTGAAATGTCATAGAGGGTATGAAATTAACGTTTTTACGCGGTGGTTGTTTAGCTGGATCTGGTGTTGAAAGGTGTTTGTAGCCAGGGGTAAAATACGTCATTTTGGTTCATCAAAATTTTTTCATTAGTTAAATTAAAACTAAAGAAATTTTAGGACGTGAACAAAATTTGACGCTTAGGAAGGTTAATGTAAATAGGCACTATTCATATAGCCAAAGGTGAAAGAACTTCAAGGTCAAGTTAGGTTATAAGTTAGCCATTTTTAAATATAAATTGCGATTTTGTCAAACATTTGTTTGATCAAATCACAAATGTGAAAATCTGAACTTGCGGATGTAAAGAAATTAAAAATATTGAGATAGGAATGCTTTTAGGTTGTGTAATGAAGTTTCAGCAGACATGAAGTAGACGGAATGTGTCGGGGACATCCCAGCAAGACTTGAATACGGGGGTGTCAGGAAAATTGTAATTTCTGCCTACGAAAAAAGAACAACTCTAACAAATGGAAATGTAGTTCATAAACGAAGAAAAATGAGTATTTCTGATTTATTAAAAATCTGATTTATTTCAAATTAATGACAAAACGCGAAAACATTTAATAATAAATGTTATTTTTGGCTATTTTCAGCCCTTTTTTTCTGTAGGACGTGTGCTGTGACTATGTACCAGTGGTTTTTTATAAGTACTATCGTCCCAGTTATCTTTAATGGTAAGGAACCAAAATACACCTTTTATTGGGAGCAGGCCCTCAGCACAATATAAAAGTTGCACATTGTGTCTTTGTCTATACATATTAGGTGATACATTTTTTTTTAATGATAGAGGTTTGCAAATTTTGTACATACTTAATATATGTCATGCTTGTATTTCCCCAGCTTCTAATTCCATATCTAAGAGTAGATTCTACTAATGAGAAATATTCTAGTTTGAGTGTGCCATGAGGCAAGACAAATTTTAATTTATAGAAACTGTTTGCTAGAGCTCTTAGCTGGTTACATATTTTAGTAACTTGCTTATCCCATTTAAATGTGTTATCTACTTTATCCCAGATAAGTATACTCGTTGACAAAATCAATTTTCTCACATTGGCAGTTAGATATTATTTTTCTATAGATGCATTCAAAGTTATGTGCGGTTAGTTTGGGAATATTGGGAATTGGGAATATGAACACATGTTCCGATGTCGTGATAATACATTCGCCTTTTACTACAAGTTTAACGGGAAACCTATCAATTCATTCGTGAAGGGCCTCCAATCTTGTTTTTGACCAGATTACATATATTTTTTAAACAGAGATTCTTAATAAATTAGCAATACTAATTTTCTTCGCGCAACTAATATTGAAATAATATTCTCAATAATTGTCTTAAGTTTAATACTAGCACTTCTGTTAACAGTGGACTTGGCGTTTAAAACGTATGTTTCTAATTTTCTATCTTTAAAACTAAAATTTCCTCTCAAATCATAAGATTTGTAAGTAGGTACTTATTTACCTACCTAATTAATTATAAACCGTACGTTGTACCTATGTAAAAAATATTTAAATTAAGATATTATACAATTCGTCCAAAGAAACACGACGGTCTCAATTACAATTCTTTTTTTTCAAACTTTCTTCAGGCAGTTAGGTATCACAATAGAGAAAAAAAAAATTGAATTGGATACGGAACGTGCGAAATGTAAATCGGTGGAATTGAAACAGTACTTCGCTACGATCAGACATTGTTTTTAAAAATAGCTTTAACCCCTAAGATATGCGATTCGGACCTTTTTATTAAACAAAACAACGTTCTTTAAAGGAAATAAGTAATTCGTTATCCGCTGTTTTTTTTTTAATTTTCGTTTACATTGTTATACGACAGTTGTTTCATCGCATTTATTAAAATGTAGTAATTTAGTATAAAGAATGAGTAAATCCCTTCAGCTTCCGGCGCCCTTGTAAGGCTCCCCGCTCCCCGGTTCCGGCGGCTGACCCGCGGTCTCTTATCACTTCCGGCTCTGGTTTTGGCGGGAAATGGCCATATTTTAGTTCCCAACTGTCTCTGATCAGAACCTTCGCCTTCAGCCCCGGCCCGGCCCCGGCCTGTGTTCACCAATCTACCCGCAATCTACTTCTTATACTTCTTACCGTGGTCGGTAACCCGTTTTTTACGAGCCAACTGAGCACGTCAGATTCTTCAAATCCTGTGTGATATTGATATTTAAGGGTACGTATACATTTGCGAAAGGAACGAATCAACTGCACATTTGCGGTTGCTTCGTTTCTTTCCCATAAGTTCGGCTCGCTGATGTATATGCAGCATTAGACATTAAACAAATCTGTCTCTAGCTTTTAACTCAATGGACACATTTTTTAGATTTTGTCATTTTTCGATATTTTATTCGATCGATTAGTTGCAATAATTTCACAAATTTATCTGTGACGTAAAGTATCCTTGTAAATATGAGCATTATATATGTTCATCTTAGAAATAAATTATATGTGTGCTTTGTTCTGTTTTCATTCACTTAAATATTAAACTAAAAAATCATTTTTACCACTAACCTGGAAAGCAGATGTGGTACCACTGCCCCTGGAACTATTTATTAGATAATCAACACCTCTGCCATAAGTCACCCCAAGAGGTTCGCCGCGTTTGGTGGCCAAGCAGGGCTGCCCGGGTTCGTGAGGTGAAGTTTCCTACAGCATAGCAGTCTGGTTGAGGGAGACCTTATGACCTCTCCAGGACTCTCTCGACCCATTGCACTACGGTGGGAGGGGTGGATATATACGTCAGTCAGTCCTGGACACCCAGATTCTTATCTAATCTTCAAACTTTTATCCTTCCCATAACATCTTCTCTTTCATTTCCTTAAAAAAAACCTCCATAAAACATCTCCAAATATGAAATAGGCCCTGAAGGAAATTATTTTCTTCACAGCCTCCTGTGTGTTGTTAATGTAAAAAAACTAATTAAACTTCTAACTCTAATTAAATATTTGTAATGTCCTGATATTAGTATATGAACTCACCCATAGATGGGACTAGATCGGTAGATAAGGTTAGCCATAGATGTCGTTAACAGTCTAGAATAATCTGGACCTCGTCGTCCCGGGTTCTTCTCATAAACTCAGTCAATAAAAAGCTTCAACAAAATTGATTGACAATGGGCTCTTTCTTATATCTTAACTTGCACGCCGTTGGAATAATCTGGACCCTGACCTTGATGTTGCCATCTTATTCATCGTCCTATTAATCTCTTCAGCTAATTCCATCTATGGCTAATCTAATATACTAATCTATTGCCATATATGGGTGAGCTCATGTGTCATATCAAGGATATTACAATATTGAAACAAAATGTACTTACCTATAAATCGTAAAATTATTGGATACTTTAGTAATACGCTTATTGCAACGGCCAAGATTTAAACTCCTGGACCTTCCGCTAACTGGGTGACTGCTCTTAACAACCAGGCAACCCAGGAGGCCCGCCGTGAAAGCAATTATGCAATAAAAATTATTTAATTTTAGCTGCAACCGCGTATCCATTATGCGATGTATCATAAAATTCTACATCATTTTGTTTAATCAAAGGTTGATGCTTAAATTATTTCAGCCTATTCCACGCCCAACGGGTCGTGTCTTTTTAAACGCGTTCTGAATGAGGCGTTTAATTAAAACTAACTTCACTATTATCACTTAATTGACTATATACATACATTGTCTACTTCTGATTATAAAGACTGTGATGAACTTTTCAATGTATTAGCTATCTTCAAAGGTGAAAGTTTGATCATCCCTGATCAACCCTTATATTCCCGACACGCGGTCTGAAAGGGATGCAAATTGGGTCCATCAATACGTGATTTATTGGATGCAAAACGATCCGAAAATTGATCGGTTGTCTCAGTGACGTCATACCCTGTTTTGGCTTAGATTTTTCTATGGGTTATTTTTTGTAGATAAATTGCGGTTAAAATACTACATATTTAAATCAGAAAATACAAAATTTTACTGCAAATTGAGAGGAAGACCTGTATTATATTTTTTTTAAATCGTAGGTAATATCTTCCCCTTTTTGCTGCCCATAGCTTTGTAATAATACCTGCGTTTCAAGTCTAAAAAGAAATTACTTTTCTTTGTGAACGATTAAAACAACTAAATATAAAGCTATGCGATGTCCAGAAATTATTGGTTCAAGCGGGAAAGTGGAGAATCTACATCACGTACATAGAGAACCAATATTTTTTTTTCGTTTTGATATTTTTTTGAAGTTTTTCATTTATTTTTTTAGTCGTAAGAAGGAGGTAGCGCAATACGGCATAGTACCCCAACAAAAAACACTATAATACTTTGGGCCATGAAAATCTCAGATCATATCAAAAAGTAAGGTTTTCGAAAAGATCTAGTAACTAGATATCCGTTTCATGCAACGTTTATACTTTTAAAATCAGAATGCCACAGATCATAAGTGTCTATAAGCTCTCTGGTCGATACCATAAATAAACGTGAAGCTTGGTTGGTGCTTGTAAAATAATTTATTAAGCCTAAAAATAGAGATCGAGAAGTGCCTAATGTCGGCTAGTAGCTACGAGTAAATCTAGTAGCCAATAGTAGCCGTTATGATGTAGCCACGGCGATTTGTATTGATTGTCTGTCTGAAATGAAATTGCTACTTTGATTGAAATGTTTTTATTCAGACATGACGTAACGAGTTGGCTTTTCATCTTTGGAAATGTCTGCTGTCAGTTTTGAGTATTTTCGACAGCCAATTCGAGACAATACCTTTATCAAAATTATTTTCTTCAGAAGGCGACTATTTTTTCGATATTTTCGGGCGTGTTAGGATAACAGATAAAATAAGACTGGTGGTTAGTATCTGCTGGAACTATATACTTTTCTTATATATTTTATATTATCTTGGGAAGGGATAATAGTTATAGATACGGAGAAAACTTACTGATAGAAACATTGTTAAATTATTAAAAATCTCAAAATATCAAATTATTCGTTTTCCTGTTAAAAACGGGACTTGAGGCCTATAACGAATAAATTTCATAACAAACTATCATCAAAGCGCGAATTTGTTGTGAGGAAGTCGAAACACGTGTTCTTAAAAATAATAATATTTTCGCATATTTATTCGGACCACCTGCGCGAACACCTGCTCAGATATATTCGGAATGACTAATATTTTACTAGGAAATGTTCATGCAGTCACATTTTTTGATTTAAAAAAGCCGTACTCATTTTTATCCCTACATTAGGTGTATTGATAAAAAATTCAAATTCATTGAAAATATATGTAATAATTTAACTAACTTAATATTAGAAAGAATGGCGTTACACCTCTGTTCTATCAACTAAATTTTGCTTCATCGGTGATCATTGATGGCAGCTATAAAATTATACAATGTGCAGTGTTTTTAATAATACTGTGTCCTCGGCATGCTTAATCTTATCTTCTCCATGTTTAAGCTTTTTTTTTTTTTTTTTATTAGGTACAATATTTTTTTTACATTTCAAAGTTTTCCAGTAATGTAGGCCTCACTTCGTGGCTTGCCCGTGCTGAGGCCTTCATTTTATAATATTATTATATTACTTATTATTATTATTATTTTATTCTTATATTACTGTGTTTATTTGAAATGACTTTCCAAGTATCCGTTTGTAATTAATTAAATATGGCCTAGGAAGTCATATTTTTTGTACGTTAAATTTATTTTTCACAAAAACCGCGCTATACAAATTTTCTGTTTTTTATTATTATTATTATTATTATTTTATTTTATGTTTAGGAACCAAACAGTTATTGATAATATTAATAATCAAACAATGAAGTTCTATTAATATACAAACAAATTTGTTATTATATATATATATATATATGATATTTGATCGTTTTATAATATGCTACAATGTATAATTAACTATAATAGAAAAAATAAACCATAGAATTAATAAGTATACAGAATAAATAAATAAGAAAAAAAAAACAATTATAGTACTAATTAACTTTATTCACAACTAAATTAATTGGATTTGAAATAATCAAATATTGTAAAAACTGGGATCGGTAATCATTCCTAATAAATGCTGTGTTAACACATTACTTTCATATTATTTATACTTTGTTTCGTGGACTGCTCCAATTCGTAGTACTTTGGTATTATACTTCTGGTACTTCTTCTGTAGAGGCTTATAAATGATCGGTATACCATACTAATAGAGTGTGGGTATACTATTTACACTGAGCTTTGTACATTGCCTTACCTTAACTTGACATGCTGCACAGCACACAGTACTTAATATACTATTCCTGGTTCCATTACCTTCAAAAGTATAAGTGATTTTATCAGCAAGATAACTTAGGTTAATTGTTTTAATTGAAGGTTGTAGAGCTATTTGGATCTGGAGTCGAAGATCTTACAAGCTTTGCACTTTCTCTTCTTTCTTAAGATAATGTTTTGGACAACCTTTGAGTCTTTGGATTATCTTTCAACAGGTCAAATATACACTTTTTTATGTTTATTTGTTTATCAGTGATGTATCGTGGTATCTATTTCATAGATTATTCTCCTTCTACTATAAATGCCTTTATACTACGCGTGTTCCCTGATGATGTACACCTTAAGACTAAGATATCACACGGCAAAACAGATGTTATAGCACAGCATAGCATGATATAATTCGTAATATGGTTTCGTCAAAAGCAATTGTAATTATTTTTAATACTATCTAGTAGTTAAAACTTAATGTTCTATGTACTTTCTTAAAGTTTACATTCAATATATTTTCAAGAGATGTTTGACCATTGGAAGTAAGTAAGCCTCAAGTTGATTTGACCAACAAATTTTTGTCAATTCTCACCATCCATCACCAATCTGAAGCCCGCCGTTCTCTTTCCTTCGTCAGCTCATCTCCACTGTCGACATCTTCTTCTCTTTCACTACCTAGGATATTGTATTTGATGGTATTTCAATAATTAATCACTGAAGAAACAGAACAAGACCCAAAATATAAAATGTGACGCTTGCAACTGAGGA
This sequence comes from Hesperophylax magnus, assembly GCA_026573805.1. Lineage (NCBI taxonomy): Eukaryota > Metazoa > Arthropoda > Insecta > Trichoptera > Limnephilidae > Hesperophylax > Hesperophylax magnus. The sequence continues at coordinate 2,521,360 of JAIUSX010000977.1, read as the reverse complement.
TCGAACCGAAGACCTTTGTTTTACCGGGACAACACTTAAACCACTGAGCTATTGAGAACTGTGTTTTTTTGTCATATTTGTGGATCTCATATTTCGATGTGAATTACCAATATTATCTTCAATTAATTAACTAAGTATTTTCATGAATTAAGGTGTGCGACGTAATTTTTAAATTTACCCAAACAAATTTATTTTATTTGTTAAACAAACATGTCAAAAGAGAGTTTATAAAATTTTCTCGTCGCCAGCTCGGCCATCTTGCGTAAATTTAACAATTTTCCTTCTGAAGAAATGATTCATGCGTGTGTTTTGTCATTACGTCATTAGATCTCTCATGAGAAGACAAAAAACTGAAAACCGTTTCATTGTTGGTATTATACGGAAAGAAGTGAATAATTAAGTTCTGCTAATGGCCAGAATGATCCACTGTGCGCCATCGCATCGTCCAGCGTCCCGCAGCTGTCGCTGGTGTGATCCCCGCTCGGGCCCTGGTGAATATTGCACGAGGAATACGCAGCGGCGTGACACGTGAAAATGGACTGTCACAAATTTTAAAATGAATATTATTTTCATAAAAGCCTTGTCCGTTTTCGCTGTTGACATATTCCTTTATCTGATGGGGTGGCCATATCCCGTAACGTACAGAGTACACTGTGCGCTCGGGGCCGGACTGGGAAAACAAAAGGATCGTATTCATTTTTAAAACGGCTTTTTTGTGAGCCGTTTTTCTCTTATTTATAATATGATGTTTGTAATTAACTGGTTAGTTTACCTTATAATTGCTAGAAATATGTTGTAATGAACCTTCATAAATATTTATACCTACCAATAATAGTAGTTCTGTGAACAGTAGACCTATATTTCTATTTCTTTTTTATTAATTAAAAAAAATTTCAAATAGGATTTGTAAGTCGGTACTCAAACACCTAAATACCTAATTATAAAACAATAATTAGGTATTTAGGTGTTTCTCAATACTTCTTCATGCAGGTACCATTAAATTGATGTGAATTCATGCGAACTCTGGCGGGATAAAAAGGCAGTATCCAATATCTTGAAACGTAAGGTACGATTTACGAAAGTTACAGACAGACGAAATTTAAAACGGTCGAGTCAAAATTATTATTTCGAAGGTTGTGCGATTACTTTTTCAATAATTATTGTAAAAATATATCGTGGCACATTTTCGAATCAACATTGAAAACATGTTGATTTGTATCATTAAAAAGATGGTTGCTAAGTGCCAGTTGTTTCACAGAAATAAAAATATATGATTATCATCAAATGGCCATTCAATGTCATTTTGTTTTTTAACATTAGAAAGGTCCCTGTTAAACGTCTATTCTAGATGCGTTTCAGCTTTCTATCAAATTTTACTGAGATGACGAGCTTTAAATGTTTGTCCTGCTGATCACAATTTGTTTAAAAGCTGAAACGGTCTTAGTATCGGCAATTAACGGCGACCTTTCAACTGTCAAAAGTTCAGGCGCTGAATGGCCATTTGATGACAATGTTACATTTGAATTTCCGTGAAACAACCCGTCCTTATTATTTAACTGTCCGATTAGTTTGCCCCTGTGTGTAATACATTTATACTGCACACCCAGTATAGGCTAGAAAGTACGAATGAGGGATGTTGACTGGAGAGACAGGGGTGTGGGGAGGGATGGTAAGGGGTCGGTATCTACCAGTAGGGTGAGAAGGTGGGGTGGTATAACAACACAGATAGTGTTATAAAACCTAGAGGCTATTTCCACTTAGATATTATGTTGTCCCTCGCCATTTAGTAAATTGAACAAAAGGGATTCTCGCAGAAAAATACTTAATCATGGTTACTTGGTCGCTGGTTTAAAAAATTCAGTTTTGACAGTTTTTGACTTGTCGTTTTATCATTATTAAAAATAATTATTTCATTTTATGAACACCCCGTTCCTGTAATGTATATTATATTTACACTTGCTTAGAAAACACATACTTATGTGCTGACAGGTGAATCATCAAACATACTAATTATGGTATGATTTGAGATTTTCACGGCCAAAAGTATTATAGTGATTTGTTTTTGGGGTATTATACCGTGTTGCGCTATCTCCTTCTTTAGCCAACTTTTCGGACAGCATTGTAGTGTCCAGCATCGAGGCTGGTGTGTAATCTGAGAGATCAGAGATTACACATCTGCCCTGATGATGGATACTGCAATGCTGTCCGAAACGTTGGCAAAACAAAGATAACATAAAACGAAAAATTTAGAAAACAATTTTTTTTTCAATATTTAATGTTATTTAATTTTAATGTTTATTAAAATTGTTGCATTATATTATTTGTTGTGCGTTGTGTGAAAAAGGGAGATGAAATCAAATTTGTTTCGAAAATTTCAAACTTTAAACTGACGATTGTACGAATTCAGAAAAGCCCTTCATTAGGCCCTATATAGGTCAGGAGTAAGGCAAGGAGGGTGCATGTCCCCCATTCTATTTAATGTATACATGGACGAGTTATCAAGTCGCCTGGATATCAGAGCGGGCTGTCGTGTTAACAGTATATGTATGAATCATATAAGCTACGCGGACGACATGATACTCCTAGCTCCGTCGATCAAGGGATTGAGATTACTCCTAAACATTTGTGAAGAATATGGAAAACAGCATAATATGATGTACAACCCGAAGAAGACGGAACTGATTGCGTTCCACCACGGAAAAAGACAAGATACAAGTAAGATGCTCCCCGTATACCTTAACGAGGCAAAAATAAAAACATGTTCGAACGTGAAATACTTGGGGCACATTATTAATGAAGACCTATCGGACGATGGCGATATCGAACGACAAAGGAGAAGCCTAAGCATAGTGTCCAATATGATTGCCCGCAGATTTTGCAAATGCAGCAATACCGTTAAAAAAATACTATTCAACGCATTCTGTACTGGCCTCTATACGTGTGAGACATGGTGTCACTACCGAACTTGCTCGATGGAACGACTCCGAATTCAATACAATGACGCCTGTAGAATAATATTTGGATACCGACGATACAGCAGCGCATCGACGATGTTCACGGAACTAGGACTGCATGGATTTGCCGGCCTGATGAGACATCGGGTCACTGGAGCCAGGATGCGGCTAATGGCCTCCGCCAACAAGTTGGTGACCGCAGCCTACCAGCACCAAGCGCCACTCCTGAGTGAGCGCTGGGCCCAAGCGCACTCAAGACCACACCCTGCATAGTTGTCCTTATTAGTAAATTTATTATATGTATTATACAATGTAAATCTATATGTATATTTATATGGGACGTGTGGGATTGCACTAACCTCCCCACATCCTGGAATAAAATATTATTATTATTATTATTATTATTATTATTATATATAACCAGAAAATAATTTAATTTTTATTTAATTTAGAATTTTATGTTACGTTCTACATTCATTATATAAGTTTCATAATATGAATTTCTGCTTAAAAATTGTGTTACTTTGGTTCTTACGTTTTTATAATGGGGCAATCTATCAAATGCCCTCGTATATTCACAAAAAAATGTAATAGGGATCTCAGCACAGTCGCAGCATCCTGTGGGTGGTTTTTTGATTACCTCCGAGTCGTTCTTGCGTGAAGCTGAATGGAAACGAACCCGAATGGGATGTGCGGCCACAGGAGAGGCCACCATCGGTCCATTGTGCCAAGGGTTGTGTTTCATAACTGCTCTTTTTATCCTCTTTGACTTTTCCGTTGATTCATTGTCTACAATGGGTATACAGTATCCACAGGGCCTGTTCTATATATTATTGCCACTGGGCGGGCTCGATGCACTTCGCTGGCCATGATTATTTGTGTTATATTTATGCGGATCGATATTCTTTTGAAATGTAGAGAGATTTTGTAAATAAATTTATCTCTTCCTGGAGAAAGAATGTATCTTACTTATTACGAAGATTTTTTCATGTAGATTTAAATAATATTCGAATTAAAACTGAACTCTTTATCAATTTTATGGAAAGTAAGTAGGTATGTATTTTAAATTATAGTAATTTGGGAGGCGGGTTTGATAATGATAACATTTTTTTATGATAACCAACACCTCTTGCCATAGGTCACCTCAAGTGGTTCGCTACGTTTGTTAATTTAGCAGGGGTGCCCGGTTTCATCGGATGAGATGTGTTCAGGGTGCGCCTGCCCACCAGCTGCGTGATGTACCAGATCGGAAGAGACTGGTTTGGGGATATTTTAATATGTTCGCCACTTCTGGACACACTGAAACATAGATTTCTACCCACCCTTCATACCTTTTACTTTCCTAGAACTTACTCTCCTTCCTTTATTTAAAAAGACCCTCCACAAAGCTTCCCAAAAGATGTCATAGGGCCTGAGGGAAATCATTTTCCTCATGGTCTGTGTGGGGTTAGTGTTAAAAAAAACTTTAGAAAAAGAGGTTAGAATAACGATGGAATGAGATAGCGTCCGTTAATAAAATAGACCTGTTAACACTAAAGCTATTTTAAGAAAAAAATTCCTCTTTCTTTCAAAATGATTTTTTGTCATGTTTAATTTCTCGCGAAATTCGTAATATAGCGCCATAGTTTAAAAAAGAGGATTGGAGTCGCAAGTGTTGTACGAGAATCACTCTAGTTTTTATTGACACAACTATTGGGGTAGCTGCGGTTAGAATTGGAACAATATATTGACTTACCCTTGGTCTTTTCGATCGATATTATGGCCTTGAAGGACACTGCTGGTTATCTCTATACAAACTTCCCTAACAGACTCGAATTAAACACACTAAGGAACATTTTCACTGCACTAATTTTATTAACAGACTGATGATTTTTTTTTTTTTTTTTTATTTATTTATTTTTTTTTTTTTTTTATTTATTGCACAACAGATAGATTATCCAATTACTGTACAATTCTCAATTTGACAATCTTAACACCTATGAAGATAATTATTATACAAAAAAAACTTTAGGCTATTTAAAGAAGAATTATATATATCTAGTGCTTCTGAGATTTCATTCAATAGCACCATTCCTCTTGTCATGCTATGTTGTGCTAGAATATCTGTTCTGCCGTATGGTATTTTGAATAAGTCGTGTCGACGACTACGGCTGAAGTTTTCGGGCACGTATAAACCATAGCATTCCAAGAGGAACGGGCTATCAATATAGTTATGGATTATGTTAAAACTAAGTATTGCAAGATTTGCATGACGTCTAGTTTCCAAGCTAAATCTATTTGTTGCCTCAAGTAAGTCCACATGGTGCATGAACCTTGGATAAGTTCCACGCATCCGCATATAGACATACCTGAGGAATTTTTTCTGGATTTGTTCCAGCATATTATTATTTATAATAAATTGTAGCAAAGTAATCCACACTGTCAGACAGGGACAGATAATTGTTTGGAGGAATGAAGGAACGATTTGTAACGATTGAAAACATTCCACTGATCTATTTTATGGCTGAACTTTTTTGTTAACTACCGACCGGTTTCACTATCTTTCAACAAGTTGTTGAAAAATATTTGATTATCACGCAATTTCCCGCGGTTTTAGAGGTGGATAATATATCACATACCTCTCTGGCACCCACGTTTCGTTTCATTCACATTCAATTAAGAGCACGTATACACTTGATTTTGCCTCAGTCATTTGAAATCCCCAATATCAACCTTATATTAATCGTATTGAAAACATTAAAAAACTTTAAACATCTGTCATTTGGCTTTAGTAATCATCAATTCAATCTCATTGCTCTATACAAACGTACTAAATCTCTAATGCATTATTCTTTTAAAAAATTGTAAACTGTCTTGTTGATTCATAATTTATCTGTTATAAAGCCATACCAGATCTAATGAATTATTCAGTATACCACATTGTAAATCTAAACAATTGCACTGATTCCTGTTATGAAATTATCTCCAAAAATCTCAATGATATCGTCATTATGCATAAAACAATGCGATGAATTAATTCTAAAAATAAGTAATTTATATTTTTTTTAAATGGACTTGATCGTGTTATCCGTAACCTACACTAATGATGCATCACCTTCTTATTACTAGCCAGTATATAATTATGTTACAACAAACATCAATAAAAATAATGGACGCGTAATATTCGTACACAATAAATTTAGTATTGTCACAGTAACTGAACATCCAATAGATTTAATAAACTGTATTAAAATACAATTCAAACTTAACAAACTAAACATTTGAGCAAAATTCAATCAATCAATATTAATGAGACGTTTCTGCAAAACATTCAACACCCTATGATATTTTTGTTGTTTGTTTTTGGGGTGTTATGCCGTGTTGCGCTAACTCCTTCTTTAGCCGACGTTTCGGACAGCGTTGCAGTGTCCATCATCAGGGCAGATCCGGTAGATCCGAAGATGTGACGAAGATGATCCACATCTTCGGATCTACCGGATCTGCCCTGATGATGGACACTGCAACGCTGTCCGAAACGTCGGCTAAAGAAGGAGTTAGCGCAACACGGCATAACACCCCAAAAACAAACAACAAAAATGCTTTTGGCCGTGAGAATCTAAAAACTTACCCTATGAGATGTGTACATTTTCGTTTGTACCTTGAAAACATAAAATCAAATTTACTATCTCTATCTCTTTGTGCAAAAAATATAGATAGGTACCTACTAATTATTATTCATGGCACAAACGTTAACAAATTATTATAAGCAATAATTATTCGCCTGAAATACACATTCAAATTGAATTGAGAGTATAAATATATGCCGCTGACGGGAATTTAACCCGCACCTTCTGATTTCCGGTCAGGTGCACTGAACCAATAAGCTATATCGCTTTATTCCCAACCCCCCAAAAAATTCAATATATAATATTATTTCTTTCAACAATTATTGCTTAATTATATTTTTTTAACTGTAAACAACCAATTATTTTTGTAGGTAAGGCTTGGTTAGTGATTTCCCACTATATGGCGTCGTGACTTATTATATCTGCATTTGTTGGTGAAATATTAATATTGACTTGTCAAATATTATTATTTTTTTATGACTAACCAATGTTTGTGTTTTTTTTATATATAATAATTATTGCTCATAACAATTTGTTATCCTTTATGACATGTGTTAAATAAAAATATGAAACTTGTCTTATAAAAATTAGTTTATTATTAAAAAAATATATTTTTATTGTTTTCACTGTTCTTATTGTTAATTTGTTATATTATTTTTGTTTTAAGTGTAGTACCTACATCGATCAAACATCGATGAGTACCTGTTTTTATTCATTATTTTCTTATTGGTATATTTTAGTATTTTTTTATTATTAAGTATATTTTGGTAATGTGAGCCTCACTGAGGCCCCCCATTTTACAATTTTTTATGACAAAAATACGTGTGTAAATAAAATGGAAATTTTAGAAAATTAAATATTTAGAAATAAAATAACATAATTTAAAATATATATATATATATATAAAGGCGTTCATAAAAAATAGCAACATGCGTGTAATTATTGATCGGGTTGTGTATATTATGTATATTTTTTATTGTAATATGTAGCCTTTTTTATTTGTGATGTTTTTTATTTCCTTAATTTTTCGTGTCGAGTGTAAGATTGTTGAATGTTTTTATTGCCTAGTATTTATGGTGCCTTTGTCCAAAGCTTGTGCTTATCGACGGAGTTTTTATGTTTGTATGTACCCTCGTCTAACTGGTCAATTAAAGTTAGTTTGTGGTTGTAGAAATTTAGTCATTTTTGGTCATAAATATACTAAAGTAATGTTTTTACATATATATAATTAGTTTACATACATAGATAATGAATGAAACTTGATTTCCTGACATGCCTTGACATGCTCAGACTCAAGTTCTCTATTGACTCAATAGTGTCATGTCATACTGAGATGACCCTTACTCATTATATTATAAAAATAACAGATCGATCATTTCTGTTTTCTCCGAGTCTAGACTCCGCACGTTTTATTCGAATTTCGAAGAGTTGTCGTAAGTAATAATTATTATAAAAAGACATTCAATTAATGTTTATTGAGTATCTCTCTGATAAAAGAAAACATTAATAACATGGATTTTTGTGGAATGTCGAAAATCAAATATTAAATCAGACATAATTTTTTTTATAAAATCAACACCCTTTTTGACGGGAAATATCTTTTGACGCACCGAGGGGGGTAAAACCGACTCTTCCACAGCAAGCGTGGCAAGACGGGACGACGCTTTTTCATGGAAACTCTTGCATAAAATGACGCCTCATTCAGCCAGCCACTAGGCTCATCAGTTTTTTCCGCCCGGCCGACAAAACTCTGTGCAGTATATTTGCTTCCATTCTCATTAAAATTTGCAATTGATTATATTTTAAATGATGATAAATTTGTAATTTGTTTAAATTTCCTTATGTATACATATTTTGATTATAATAAAATAATTGTTTTATTATCAAAAACATGTTTACCTTAATTTTCACTTTTTTCAATAAAAATCATTTCGATGTTTCACATCTGCCAGATGTCCCATGATTGCTATTTTTTGAATAATTGAGAATAGTGAAGAAACGTTACGTGGTCTTACCGTTTTTACGGTTAAATTGATACATTTAACTTTAAACGACAAATGAGAAGCCTCAATATGGTGTCTAATATGCAGCATTAATGTTAAAAAAACATTGTTCCACGCATTCTGTACCACCTGTATACGTGTGGGACATGGTGTCGCTACCTAACTTGCTTGATGGAATGACTCCGAATCTAATATAATGACTCCTGCAGAATCATATATTAAGATACAGCAGCGCAACGACAATGTTCACGGAATTAGGACTAAATGAATTTGCCGGCCTTATGAGACACCGAGTCACTGGAGCCAGGATGCAACTAATGGCCTCTGCCAATACGGTGGTGACCGCGGCCTACCAGCACCAAGCGCCACTCCTGAGTGAGCGCTTTGCCCAAGCTCATTCAAGACCACGCCCTACATAGTTAATTGCTTATTTTTTTTAATATTTTTGATTTCCTTGTACAGTTCATTGTTTTCACGTAATTTTTGTTTATTTTTAAATCTCTTACTTTATATTTTTTATGAATTTTCTGACATACTTATTACCATTATTATTTTTTTTTTTCAGATTTTATGTCCGGGTTAAATCTTCCCCATAGGAAAAACTAAACCCTTCCACACACTTTTCCACAAATGATCATCTAGTCAATCAACATTATGCAAGTGCATTATAGAAGCAAAATAAATACAAGAACAACACGTCAACTCACCAGAGATCAAATGAGAAAATAATTCACTGACTCCAGATATTTTCATATCAGAGGGTTCGGCTCGGTAGAACTCCTAACAGGGCCTATAAATCCTACTGATCCCTCAACATAAATATTTAAAAAAAAAATCTTTATTATCTTTCGTTTTATTATTATTATTGACATACTTAAATTTAAATCATCACTAAAAACATTTCTTTTAAAAAAATGTCACTTCACTTCAAATGAATACCTTACATAAAATAAATACCTCTGTTTTTTATTTACATAAATTTTTTAGCATGTAATAGTTGGGTTATGTAATATAATGTGTATTTGTTGGGTTAGCTGGAAGAAATAGGATGTAACCTATAAGCTATACCCTTTGTACTCTGTATTTTTGTAAATTTTATTATTATTATGAAACATTGAAAATTTACCTTCGTTGAGAAAAAAAATCTTAAAAGGAGATGTTAAACTGTTTTATGTTATTGTTTAAAACAAGTGTTTTAACTAAAACACGGCAAAATATCATTTATCTTATTTTATCATTGGATTGCGAATATTCTAAGCAAAACAGATTTAACCTTTTCTTGTTAACTTCGCTGGAATAATACGAACTTGAATTTAATTGGTCATCGAAATTAATTGTTTGAGGAAACAAATTTTATAATAAATATTTCCTCCGTGGCCTTTGGCCGGAGAGAGATGGCAAATCTTTAAACTTAAATTACAAAGAAGAACAATTAAAAGTTACAAGAAATCTGCAACTTCAGGAATCTAATTAGTTTGAATTTATGTCGCAAGGTTTATCATTTTACTTTTGAATTACATGAATCATTTGATTTGTTGGCGGGCCCTGAATTCTGTTTTATCTCCGTTTCCAAATGTTGGCTAATTTGGAATTTTTCTTTACAGTAAAATTATCGTTTTAATTACGTTATTTTCTTGGTAATGTTCTACTAAATAACGTTTATAATTCTGCCCTATAGGTACTGCGGAATGAGCCTTAATATATTAATGAATATTTATCGAAAAAAAATCTTCTCAGCTTATATAACATTTTCCTTTTTTGAAAATAATAAATCTGATATATAATTGGTGTTTATCGTTGGAAAAGCGGTACTGATGTTTGGCTCTAGGCCCTGAGGTCACTGGTTACTGCAAATAAAAAAATGTTATCAATGTGGCGGTGTAAATTAAAATACGAGTATGTAAAGTTGAATAATTTTTTTGTAGTCTTGTGATTTATCAAAGGAGTAATTGACTTCCTTTCTTAACTCGAACGCTTCGCATTTCGTCTGTCTGTAAATTTGTTTGATTGTTCTATGTCCAGTCAATCCTGTCAAAATGGTAGCCGTGTTGGATAGTACCTCTTTACTCCGCCAGAGTTCGCATAAGCGTTACAAGCTGTCAAACCGGAATAATTAACATTAAGCGCGGTTTACTGTTCGCAAAACTGCTAGTTTAAGCATGAAAAGATTTTTGTAACATTTTTCGGGAACTTTTCATCACATTTTAAAATATTACTGTTTTTCAAAATTTGGGAGGGAGGGATGGGACTAAGATGTTTACACATCAAATATCTCCGTGTATAGCAAAAAGATTCCTTTGTGTCTCTCTCAGCTATTTGAATTGTCATCGCTATATCTTCCCTTATTTTTCTCCAGCGTTTTCGACAATTCTGGACTTCTTTATGTGAGATTCTATAAGGAATTCTGCACACAACGTTTTTTTTAATTTTTTTTCTGTTTTTTTTATTTATCAACAACTTTACTCAGATCATACTGAAAATGCCACTTTATTCTTTTGAACCCCCTAAAATCTTGGTTGGTTGGATGAAATTGCCACATGACAATACTGCGCTCTTTTTATAAAAAAATATACCTGGCTAGCTTGTTAGGAATTTAAAAAAAAAAATTATTGAAACCGAAGCAAGGTATTATAAACACCGATAAATAGCACAGCCACTGTAAACTTTCAAGTTCTTGGTAGAAATATTGTAATATTATAATAAATATTTATGATAATAAATAAAAAAAAATGAAACTTAGTCTTACAAGTAGATTTCATATTTTTTTCAAATGTTTTAATCGAGTATAATAACAGCATCAAATCCAATCAATATTGGATTACAAATTCCAGACGACGCGCTACGACATGTTTACTCGGATTGGTCACGTGGCTGGCATTTATCCCACGGATTTCCACGTGTTTGGGAACGTGACCACCACCCCCGTCCACTGCCCACGTGGCCCGTGTCCATCCCGTCCCCATGTTCCGAGTCCTCCGAGGCTGTGTTATTTGTTTTAAAATCTGACTAGCTGTTGATATTTGCAATTGTCTGCAAACTCAATTAAATTTTCAGAAATGCATACAATAGCAAATACAAACGGGGGGTGGTGGACTGAATAGAAAATCCGTAGAAGTGCACGGATAAAAATGTGTATTTTAATTTATTTTGAATCTCTTGAAATTATTTGTAATCCGGTTAAAAACTGGATAGCAGGCAGTTTTGTGATAAACTTTTAGCAAGTTTATAATATATCGGAACACTGATTCATGCACATGCGCTTGCATTGGTAATATATAATGACAAAATGCGAAAACATTAGGATTTTCATGAACACGTGTTCCGACATCGTGATAATATATTAGTCATTTACTAAAAGTTTGCCAGGAAACCTGTCAATTCGTTCGTTAAGGCCTGCAATCCCTTTTTTAATCGAATTACCGATAATTCGAAGAGATTCTTAATAAATCAGCAATATTATTTTTTCTGTCTGCTATGCTTAAAATCTATACCGATTTTTAATTAAAATGATATTTGAATAACGTAAGACCTTTTGACTCCAGACTGGCCACTGAAATTATTGATAATCGAAAAAAGAGCTTTGATAATTCAAAATTTTTAATCGATGACATATTTTCACAAACCATGGTGTGGAAGATTTAAAGTTTATTATTTGGATTAAAATTATCGTAATAACGTAATTTAATTTTAATATTTTCGTTCATAATCATTCATTTCAAAAATGATCTAAAACCGCACATTCCGAAACGGTTCCAACTGGCTACAATGTTATTACGACACAGAAAACGCCACTGGCTGGCGGCGTGACGTTAACGCCGCCGAATTCACGAATAAAGCCGAACATTTCATTTTGGCGGCAAATCGAAAATGGCACATTTTAAATCATTATAGAAAATATATTCATTAACATCAACATAAAATAAAAACACCTTCATTAACAGAATGTTTCTCTTCGTTGTATTCGAGAATAATGTGAAGATACCGTATTTTACATGTAAGAATAAATTAAGTCTACTTCAGACACACGGACACATCCACAGTGAACTTCTATCAGCTAATATATTCAGTGATGGACGTGCAATTTGCACTTGGATGTAATCGAATGTGTTGTACCAACATTAAACTTTACCCTGAGCATTTTTTATACTCGTATCCATGCTGCAGTTTTTTTTTTCATTTAATCTTTTTTATTTATTATTGTAGAAAGCAATCACTTTGTGGTTTGACATATTTAAAATGAAATAAAATACTTTTTTTGTTTTAAAACCACGAGTTTTTAATAATTTATTGAACCGACCGGTTTCGCTTTAATTAAGCATCATCAAGGTACAAATTATTACTAGGAATAACCTAGTAATAATTTGTACCCTGATGATGCTTAAGTAAAGCGAAACCGGTCGGTTCAATAAATTATTAAAAACTCGTGGTTTTAAAACAAAAAAGTATTTTATTTCATTTTAATCTTTTTTATGTTTAAGTATTCCACTGTGAATTTCAGAATGATTTTCTTTTATTTTTATTTTGAAATAGGAAACTATTAATCTGATTTTATTATGATGATCTAATTCTTTGTTACATTTTTTCCAGGTAAGGGAAATACGAAGATATCGAAGCATTTACGACAAAGTGGTAGGCATCTAGTATGGTAAGAATTTGATGATTTTCTTGAAAATGTTCTAAATCTCAGAGGTTTCATAGCCTCGTTTAATTATCTCGAGGCATGTTATCACAATTTCGGTCCAAAAAATTACAAAATCCAAGAACCACACAAAAAATCCTTAAGAATCACCACCATAACAAGATATATTCTGAGTCGCCATTCCCCCAAACCTAGGAAAAATCCTCTAAAACTTATTATTTCTTTCTTTCCGTCTCTCTCGCGCTTCGGCGGCTCCCGTAAGTGGCTCTCCCTCCCGCGGCTCGGACAATTACAGGAAGACACTTGGCTTTTCGCGGTTAATTTGAGCGGTGACGTCGCCATCTTGTGTCGGGGTTGCCAGTGGAGAAAACTCACTCAATTTGAGGGCCGCGCAAAATACGGTGTGGTGCCTGCCTACCCGCCATTTTTCATAGTGTAAAAAATTACGAAGAAAATTACATCAAAATCAAGTAAGGATGACTAAATAGTGTAGCTTAACTGGAACCAAAGAGGAACTCAAGATTTTAAACTTATTCTATTTATCCTCAAATTTAGTACTTTTCGGAATGCTCTTTACCATTGATATTATGTAAATGAAAAGATATTATACAAGTCTTTATCAACCCACCATTAGGTATAATATGTAAATGAAAACATAAAACACTAGTCTTTATCCACACACCATTAGGTATAAATGTAAACAAGTCTTTATTAACCCACCATTAGGTATAATATGTAAATGAAAACATAAAACACTAGTCTTTATCCACACACCATTAGGTATAATATGTAAATGAAAACATAAAACACTAGTCTTTATCTACACACCATTAGGTATAAATGTAAACAAGTCTTTATTAACCCACCATTAGGTATAATATGTAAATGAAAACATAAAACACTAGTCTTTATCAACCCACCATTAGGTATAAATGTAAACAAGTCTTTATCAACCCACCATCAAGGTAACATCTAAATGAAAAGATAAAACCCTATCTTTAGTCTTTATCAACTCACCATTAAGGTATGATGCAAAGCATGTGATGGTAAGTACCTAAATTTGAACTAATTAAAGAACTTTCACGCCATTTTCTCCCAGAAGTAGGTTAGAACTTATAGAACGTCCCACAATTTATTTTCTGGTATACATTCCTTGCTTTATTTACATGCATACATCGTCTCATATACACTCTTCTCTTTTTCACAGGCTTTTGTTATTATTTTTTATTAATTACTATTTAAAATACATAGTGTGTAGTAGTGTATTAAATACGTGTTTTTTTATCAACACCGTTAATAATTAAATCTGTTTCTCAGTCAAACATGAGTTCAATTTACGAAAATTGGTAAGAGCAATAATAGACATACCTTCGAAATATTTAGAAAAATAACTTTTGCAGATGGAACAATAGATGCAAACTCTACTCATCTTTGGTCGCATAAATTATCAGTTTACCAATCTCTGGGATTTATCGGTTCAATATCTGTAAAAAATATCAAATGAAAATTTAAAAATAATAATATACGAACAGAAATCCTTAACTTTATAATCGTGAAATGTACGTATGAATTAAACGCTATCTGTGTCGGAAAGATTGAAAGGGATTTCCCAACTAGATTCAAAGAACATATATGATGTTTTAATAATAAAAGCGCTTTTTAAAAATTCGCAGTTTATCTCTTAGGACGTGTTGTTTCACAGAATTTGACTAATCATCAAATTTCAAAGTAAATTTTTAGGTTCAGAAAAGGTTTTGTGTAACGACTGGCCAATATAATAAAAGAACTTGAAAATTAACTTAATCCTTACATATTCAGGAAATCTAGGAAAAATAATCCTTACATATTCTATATGTAAGGATTTAAAACTATATAACAAGCGTTTATTTCTACAAAGGGTCTTAGATTTTACTTTACTTGAACAATTCGAAATCAATAAATGAACGAATGATCCGAATATTACAATAATTAATTAATAAAGAGAAGAAAATTATTTATTCCCCACTTCTCAGTATTTTCACAAGACCTAAACAATATAACACATTAAAAAAGGTAAACAGTAAGTCATTATTAACCAATTATACCATTTAATGTGGGGACAACAGGTATTAACAAAATGTAGAATCTATTGTCGCAATTACTTTCCCAGTAAATCGGTTTAACTGATAATAAATCAATTTAGACATCATGTAAATTGAAATTGGGCGGGGGTAAATAGAATCATATAAATAAGACGTCTCAACGTGGCCCAGCAATAATTTAAAATCGCCTTGAACGCCGAACAGTCGTCAGAATGATAAAAAAATAAAATACTTGCAGAACTTAATAATAACATTATTAAATTTATTGATTTACAAAAAATTAAATTAAGTTCTAAAAATTAAACACACAAACAATGAATAAATTATATAGGTGTATTTACAATCCTCTCGACGAGGCATTCCTTTTCTGAGGCAAGCTGCAGGTGGTTGCGTTGGTGATAATTCAAAATGATTTCCTCAATTTCATATTTGTAAACCTTATCTTCATGATCATTGGTATCATGTGGTAGGTATGTATAGCAGATCGTGGCGCCGCTCCTGGCAGTAGTTGTTTGGTACAAACAACTTATAGAATTTTAGGAGGTACGTACTTACACGATACATTAATAATAATATTAAATGAAATTTTGTGAGTTAAATCTACTTAAGAAGGAATTAAACCGGATAATTTTATGATCCTAGCAATTTCTAATCATTTGTCTTCTATAGTACAAACTAGTAAGAAACCAAACTTTTCCCGTGATATTTCTCCTGTTTGCTTACTCTACTTAAATTATAAAATCAATTACCTAGTTTGCGAGTGAACCACAATAATAACGTGAAAATCAATGTTTCCTGTCGCGAGGACGGCCGCTACATTACCAAGTCAATTAGAAAATTGAGATCTTCCCATCATTCTCCATTAACCCAAAAACAAACCACTTGAAACGCAATCCGCAGCCATTTTACGGCGGATTTCCCCGAGAGGAGATATTTAATACACCCTAAATTTAAAGCCATTACGGGAAAACATTTCAACTGTCTCTGCTCGTCGGAGTCTAGATATCTTTTATCCATTAAAACAAAGGTCTAATCGCCTTTTATGACTTTTTCGAGTGGAAGCTTCTCGTTGTCTTTCACTGCCATTGCTGTCCATAGACATATATATTGAGTAGTATAGAAATGCCGAGAAACGTTCCGGCAACTTTCAACTATTAAGATGGCGGAGGAAGTGTACGATATTACCGCACCTGGGATGCAATAAGAGCAAAGGAGGAACTAATTTAATCGTAACATTGGTGTTAGGAGACTTTTTCACCATCGTCTCTTGCATTAAGTCATTTAGGTATGTTAGAAGGATTTTGCAAGAACCATTTTCTCTTACGCGAAATCTTGAGGAAAATTCTGAGAGACATTCCAACAACTTTGAACTATTAAAATGAGGGAGAAAGTGCGTCAGTTACTAGCGCTCCGGGGATATTTTACATGAGAGCAAAGAACAAATTAATTTAATGGAAAATGTCTCTGTTATAAGAGATTTATTTTATTCGCTGTTGTTTCTTACGCGGTCTGTTTTTATGCTTCCCAACTAACCTTGATCTAAAAATACCGGAAAGGCCGACGCTTCATAGACAGGAGGAGGGCGCTTTGGTTTGGGAAAATCGGTTGCAACTAGGAATTTCCTGATGCAACTAATTGATATAGTCATGAAAGTGAATGGACGAAGGACAAAATGTTGTGGCGTTTTATACTTTTGCGAGGCCCTACAGTGATATTATAATTGGAAATACCTACAAAATTTAACACCCACTTAGATTTTATTTTACGGTCAGATGATAACCTTCATAAAAACAATTTTATTTTATGAGAGTGTATTCTTTCAAATCAAATAGATAGACGTCTTCAAATAAGCAAAGTAAAGATAAAACAGTATCAGAAATGATGTATTGTTTTGGCCACGCTTTTTCTAGTATTTGTCTTACTAAAATGGCGTCTATTACGCGCCAAAAAGAAAACCCACATCACCGCTCCTCCACGCTGAGAATCTCTCTGACTGGTAGGTACCTACTGAGTTAGGTACTGGTGCCGTGATAATTCCGGGATATATCTACGATAGTCTGAAGACTCGTTAGTTCCCTTCGGACGGCTCCAGGGATTGATTATTGAGCCCCGCGCGCGTGTAGCGCCAGCTTTCTGGTCCGTCTAAAACATAAAACATGCACAGTATCATTCCGGACGATTAAAAAGGCCGTTATTAAATTTTGGGATTCAACTTTCGGGCGAAGTGTATTCGGTTTGATTCCCGCGGGGACGGACGTATCCGTGGAATAGATTCTCCCGGACATGCACGCATGTCGCATAAGCTTACCCTTCTGCATACCCTCGGGCTTTTATCTATGAATCAATTTGTTAATATAAAACCTTCAAAGGTTAAAAGAACAAATACAGTTTTTTGTCAAAAAACTGTATTTGTTCTTTGTCGTATTTGTTAACACTTACTTTACAATAGTACTAACTGAATAGTGATACAACAGCATCCCTAATTATTGGTGTCGTTTGAGCAATTGAAGGGACTATTTAGATCTGGTCATTAAACACGGCTGATATATTATAAAGCCATTTCAAACAATTTACTGGTGAAGGACCAGTGCAGGACCAGTGAAAATATTATCACTATGGAACATGCCACATCTATTTTTTTACAATTATTGTGCAACATCTATTTTTTTTTCTTTTTTATTTGAGGACATTTAAAGTTTTTTTTTTTTTTTATGTACAGAAATCGTGGAGATATCTCATGAAATATATTTTGTTAGTGTATGTTGTGTGGCTGAAGGTTGAGGGAGGGGATATGTTGATGAAAAAGGTGGGGAAGTACTTGGTTATTCAGATCTGATCACCAAACACGGCTAAAGCCATTTCAAGCAAAGTTTTCATTCTGAATGGTGGTCTTTCATCGGGCGATACTGAAAGTTCTTTTATTATTTGAACTGAATAAATTTTGAAATAACACAAATGAATAAGATTTAATTTCAATAAATTCAATCATTTGCCAATGTTAGAGCAAAATGCTTCATTTCCACCTTACTCAACTCGTTTTTACCCTTTCGTTTCCTATCCTTTCACTACTAGTATATATAAAACCATGTTAAGTATAAACCTAGTAAATTTCCTTGGTTACAAAATTACAAACCCGCAGAGAAAAATAAAAGTTATTTTTTACCGAAAATTGGAACTTACGATCTCAAAACCTTCCTGTATTCATTAAGTCCTCCTTTCTTTCTCTTGTGTATTATTTATAATATATATATATTACTGCTTTAGTCCCACAATACGTACCTACCCCTATATCGAGGGTGGGCAATAGTCCTGAATTAAGCCATTGTGGTTTTTGTTTGTAACCATATTTCAAAGTTATTTTCTAAGGGCCTTGCTAATAAACTTCTTTTAAATTGTGAGCAACTGACAAACAACCATTAATTTATCGTAAATGGTTGTTTATCAGTTGTGTAAAATTTAAATCGCCTTTATTAGTAAGGGGGTTAGTCTTTTTTTTTTCAATGAAAACCCACTCCTCAACTTTGTAGTGTGAAGTGACACAAAAATGCAAAAAAATAGTACTTGCATTTAAAACAACTGTTTAGAATATAGTTTAAATTGCAATCGTGTGTCGCAACAAAAGTAACGTCTTTTTTAATATTATCGAGCACCGATAACAACTCTTATACAAGCAAAGCTTTGGCGGCTCCAGACATATGAATAAAAAGAAGTGAATAATAATTGTGCTTTAGTAAAATAAAATAGTTTCATATGAGGTTTCAGAAATATTATCTAACTACTCTCATTTTCCAATCGACTAAATTGATTACAAGTCAGAACTTTTAAAACAAAACATTTTTTCCATTCCATCTAAAATTTATCGTAAAAAGAAACGCCTGTCTATAAAAAAGTCAAACAAACAAATGTCGATAAAACGGAAAAAGACTGGTTTTTGTTTCCCAGAACTTGACTATTCCCATTGTGCGCGATGATAATGCTAAACTCGAATAAGTCTTTGAAGGATTCACTTGAAGATGATGGATGAGACGAAAGAAAGCACAGAAAACTACTTGAAAAGGCAAATACATAACAAAAACAAATAAATCAAACACTCGCAAACCATTTACGTTCAACTATTTTTAAAAACAGTCTGATTTCTTTATTTTACAACCATTTGATAAGATTTTTGTAAAATACCGTATTATACACTGAGAACCGATACATTAAAAAATCTCTTCAAATCATTCGAATTCCTGTTAAAAACGGGACTGTAGTTTTTAACGAACGAATTGGCAGATTTCTCAATACTATAAAATTATACGATTTTTTTAGCATTTCTTCATTATACAATAACAAGATAAACCCAGCTGCATGAACACATGTTTCGATATATTATGAAAGTATTAATAGTTTATCAGGAAATGGCATGCTGTC
Organism: Hesperophylax magnus; assembly: GCA_026573805.1. NCBI lineage: Eukaryota > Metazoa > Arthropoda > Insecta > Trichoptera > Limnephilidae > Hesperophylax > Hesperophylax magnus. The sequence goes on along the minus strand of JAIUSX010000977.1, from coordinate 2,501,665 downwards.
ACGTTTTTAATAGGATTTTTACAATCAGCATTACTAATTTCCTACTGGTTTCCTATAAGCCACCGCCTACGTAGCCTAAAGGTTTACGCATTTGATGTTGAGTTTAGAAGTAGTGGGTTCAATTTTTCTCAACGCTTATGTAATGCAAAAGAACCACATGTGCGAAAATCTTTATTTTGAGTAAAAAAATCCGTGAATACACCAACTTTTTTGTACAAAGACCCCGTACGCTACTTATCTAATTTCACCGTTATTGTTAAATATGTTTCTTTGAAATTATAACAAATTTAATGTATGTTAAATATAAAAACTATTATTTATACTAATATCTATAAAAAAGAATAATACTTATTAATTTATTCCAGGATGTAGGGAGATGAGGGCAATCCCTTACGTCCTATAAAGATATATAAATTTTTGTACAATAGATATGTGAAAATGCAAAAATAGATAAAGAAAAATAAATTAGCAATTAAGGACAACTACGTAGGGCGTGGTGTTGAGTGAGCTTGGGCCCAGCCTCACTCAGGAGTGGCGATTGGTGCTGGTAGGCTGCGGTCACCACCGTCTTGGCTGAGGCCGTTGACAGTGACCAGGTGTCTCTTCAGACTGACAAATCCATTTAGTCATAATTCTGTGAACATTGTCGATATGCTGCTATATCTTCTGTATCCAAATATGATTCTACAGGCGTCATTATATTGGATTCGGAGTCGTTCCATCAAGCAATTTCTGTAGTGTCACCATGTCTCACACGTATACAAGCCGGTACAGAATTATTTCTAAAAATACTCTTTTGTTCTGTTACAGAAAACCATATGTATATTGCAGTTGTTTGATTTTTTGAAAATATTAGAAAATTCTTTAAATATTCCTTAGACAACTAACTAACTAACTAACCATCACACACTTCTTGACTCATTCACATTCATACATCGTCTCATACATAGTCTTCTATTATTCTGACTCTTGACATGGCCCGACTCGAGTATCTGTCTTCCTCGGGCGTCCCCGACTTCTGCTACCATTCGCATTTGCATTATATATCCTCCTTACACTCCTTTCTTCGCTCATTCGCTCTACATGCCCAAACCATCTAAGCGTCCGTTTCTTAATCTTGCTCATTACGCTTACATCAGCCTTGCACGCTTTGCGGATCTCCACATTTCTCACACGATCATACATGGTTTTACCACACATACGCCTCGGGGATCTCATTTCAACAGCATTCAATCTACTTTCATCGTTTCTCTGTCAGTTCCATGCCACACTTCCATACATCAGGGTAGGTACCAGCACTACATTTTGGAACTAATACATTTATAACTTCGCTTCTTTGGCAATTTTTTTGTTAGCGCCAACTGCGTTCAGTCCTCCATTAATCGTGTTACCTGTATTTACCCTTCTTTCAATATCTCTGTCCTCAGACAACGTTTTTCAAAAGAGAAATGCAAATACGTTTCTTTGCGTTACGTGGCTGATATCATATTTATAGATATATGATCATTTCCCGCTCTGGCTGTTATGTTTTTGATTATAATAGTGAAAGGACGTTGTGCATAAATGGCGTCACAGCTATCGTAAAGAGTTAATAAATTCGATTTTCCTTTGTACGACCACCCGGCGTATGTTATACATTTCCGAAGCGTTTAAATATTATCGGTA